>OY728137.1:1199829568-1201079568 GCA_963277665.1 Viscum album
ACCACGGTCAAACAACAGCTCTGATTGACGCTGTTTGCCTGACCATTTCATAGTTCACACCATAGTTGTTTTCATATTATTCCATTGCATTCTGATGTCGATAGAACGATTTTGACCACACAATGTGCCCATTTAGAGCGCGCCGAACTATTAATAAAATAGTCTCAGTTGTTTCACACACACCACATATCTGATTGACGTTTTGTCTGCTCGTAAATGTTACAAATAGTATTCCTATTTTTTTTGTGTAATTTCACGTCATTCTGATCACTTTTTCCTTGAATTATATAGGTGCACATCGTTTTGGCGTTTTATGTCTCCGAAAATTCATTTCTGGTCACTACGGTCAAATGACACCTCTGATTGACATACTGTCTGCCCGACCATTTCACAATTCAGACCACTGTTGTTTTCATATGATTTCATGTTATTCCGAGGTCATTTTTCTAGTTTTGACCACCAAATGCGCCCTTCTAGAGCGCACTAAACTGTTTGAAACAACATATCCAGTCGTACCACACACACCGCACATCCGATTGACATTCTGTCTCCTCATACATGTCATGAATAATATTTCTATTTTATTCGTGTGATTTCAAGTTATTCTGAGCATGTTTTCTATGAATTTGACCATTACACGTTGTTTTGGTGTTTTATAACTCCGAAAATGCGTTTCCAGTCACCGTGGTAAAATGAAACCTCCAATTGATGTTCTGTGTACCCAAATATTTCAAAATTCATACCACGGTTGTTTTCATATGATTTCAAGGCATTCTGAGGTCGTTCGGCTGGCTTTGACCACCCAACGCTCCCTTTTAGAGTGCGTTGAACTGTTCAAAACAGCATATTTAGTTGTACCGCGCACAACCCACGCCCGATTGACTTGATGTATCATCATACATGTGAAAATTAATATTCATATTGTTTTCGGGGGATTTCAAGTCATTCTGAGCTTGTTTTCTTAGAATTCGATCGTTACCTGTCATTTTGGCGTTTTATGACTCCATAAATGCATTTCTAGTCACCACGATCAAAATACACATCTGATTGATGTTCCGTCTACCCAAACATTTCAAAATTCACCCCATGGTTATTTTCGTATGATTTCATGGCATTCCGAGGTCATTCGGCTAGTTTTGACCACCCAATGTGCCCTTTTAAAGCGAGCTGAACAGTTCAAAACAACATATTCGGTCATACCACACACAATGCATGTCCGATTCACGTGTCGTCTACTTTTTAATGTCATGAATACCTTTCATATTACTTTAGTGTGATTTCAAGTCATTATGAGGACGTTTGCTGTGAATTCGACCATTACACATTATTTTGGCCTTTAAGGACTCTAGAAATGCGTTTCTGGTCACCACGGTCAAACGAAACCTCCAATTGACATTCTGTCTACTCGAACATTTCAAAATTCACACCACAGTTTTTTTCATATGATTTCATGGCTTTCCGAGATTTTTCGGATGGTTTTGACCACCCATCACGCCCTTTTAGAGCGCGTCGAACTGTTCAAAATAGCATATTCGGTCGTACCATGCACACCGCATGTCCGATTGATGTTATGTATCCTCCTACATGTCATTAATAACATTCGTATTGTTTTTTTGTGATTTAATGTCATTATGATCACGTTTCCTTTTAATTTTACCATTACATGTCCTTTTGGTGTTTTATGACTCCAGAAATGCATTTCCGGTCACTGCGGTCAAAAGACACCTCCGATTAAGGCGCCGTCTTCCCACAGATTTCACAATCTACACAACGGTTGTTGTCGTATGATTTCATGGAATTCCAAAGTAGTTTGGCTTGTTTTGACCACCAAATTTTCCCGTTAAGAGCGCACCAAATAGTTCAAAACCGCATATTCGGTCGTACCATGCACACCACACATCTGATTGACGTGTTGTCTCCTCCTACATGTCACGAATAATATTCCTATTATTTTTGTATTATTTCATGTCATTATGAAAAACGTTTCTCTGAATTCGACTGTTACACTTCATTTTTGCGTTTTGTGACTCCGGAAATGAGCTTCCAGTCACCATGGCCAAACGACACCTCTGATTGACGTGTCGTCTTCCCGACCATTTCACAATTCACACCTCATATGTAAAACCTATGTTCCTTGTAAAATTACAAGCATGGTAATATGACATAGGAATATTAGCGTGGATAGGAAGAACCTTTTTCTATAACACCAATAGCATGTTTACTGATGTGTCTGACCACTGATTCAGTGTCCTCAAATGTAACAACTCCACGATAAACAAAAATTTATTGTAATAAGTAAATCTAGGATATAAATCTATTTTTTCATCATCATGTGATTCATAAAACCTCCCTGAATCATGATCTTCACCATAGCGAGGATTTATCTCACCGGTCTCAGGATTATGGATGTTAATGCCTTCAGGATCAGACCCACATAAGATTTCAGTAAGCATTTGACGCATTGGATTATTCATCCTTGCATTAAAATCTATCCGAACTGCATCCGTATTTTGAAAACGAACATATTATTCTCCATGATGAGTCTAACTCTTATAATTTTTCAGAAATCTATTAAATAATATCTGCTCCCTCACATTATCTCAATTTTATTGATAAGTGTTAGGAAATTTCTATATGGACAACTAATATAGTCACTTTCAAATCCTCTAGTGAAGTCAATAAACTGCATAATTCCATTGAAATATTCTACAGACAATCGATATGGAGGATCAATCCAACTCTTATCCATAATAATATCTATGTAAAAAAATTTACACAAGACTTATTACATTCATTTTTTATATCAAATATTTTTAAAATAAATACAAACCAATTCCTTGTAGACCATTGATAAAATAATTAAATTATATATCTGAATAATAAAAAAGAGAGTAGATAATCAAATATAAGTGAACGTGCATGTCATATCATACCTGATTTGGGTACAAACCTGGAAGGGAGGGGAGCCGAAGGTGGTGTTGCGTGGGAGAGGAGAGGCAGCGGAGGGGAGCCAGAGTTGGAGATGGTACGACAAGGGAGGGGATAGTGAAGTGGCGATGGTGCAGTGAGGGTTGGACCACAAGGGAGGGGACATAGGCAAGTGAGGAGCCAGTGTGGATGGGTGGTGGTGGTGAGGGGACGAGTTGTGACCATTTGGGGAGGGAGGGGACCCGGCGGCGGTAGTGCCGCATGGAAAGGGACGATGAGGGAGGTGACGGGCGGCGATGATGCGTCAAGGGAGGGGGATGAAGAGGGAGGAGATGAGGGATGACAGAGATCTAGAGAGGAGGGTGGTGAAGAGACGGGGGATGGGCAGCAAAGGGTGGAGTGTGGAGGGCTGAGCGCCGAGGGGGCAGAGGGCATAGGGGGTGGAGGGCAGAGGGAAGAGGCGGTGGAGGCCATAGGGGGAGAAGGGAGGAGGGTGGAGGCCGGAGGCTGGAGGGTGGAAGGAAGTGTGGGGATGGGCGGTGAGGGGTGGAGGGCACCAAGGGGATGAGAAGAAACGGAAGACGGCGGAGGGAAATGGGTGACATGCGGTGGAAATCGAGGGATTCAGGTAGGGTTTCGCGAGGGGAGTGGGAAATTTTTTTTAAATCCCAACAACTACTAAAGGTGGTCGCCCATTTCTGGGGACGTCAAAGCCTATTTCTCTTGTAGTGAATTTAATTATTATTATTTAAAAATAGATACCAAAAATGTTCTTAAAGGAAACAAGAAGGAAATTGTTCAAAATTTCCAATAGCACATCATTGTGTGTAAGAGAAAAAAAGGGTTGCATACACATGTAGTTTTAAAAATATATGATGTAAAATTACATTTGAGAATTTTAAATTGTGTGTTTTACTCTCAATTAGAAGAAACATAGGATGTTTGAGTCTCATGGAGATGAATATATTTTACATATATACTCGTTAAAAATAAAATAATATAAATGATTCAATAACTAACTTGTAAGGTTTATCAAATATAATGATTTCATTTTATTGGATAAATATTAAAATAAATATCCAAACATTAAGTAGTTTCTTGATGAAACTAATGTGGATGTGTTAAACTAAGGGGCAGTAGAATGGGATGATAAATATGCATAATAAGACACTGATGATGATATAGATGAAGATATTACTACATATGATCCAAATATAGATTGGAAATATGATATTAGACAGAATAATATCATTAGTTATTAGATTGTACATGTACAAATGATTAAAATAATTTCTTTATATTTAATATCAAATTTCATATAGGATGGAAAAAATAATCTAAGAATACTCTAAATAAAATTATTGTGTTCAAAAAATGAATGATGTTAATGAATAAATTTAAAAGACACGATCATGAGAGATTTAATTGATACAAATGAGAAAGAATGTCCATGAAAAAAAATCATTTCTATAAAAAATGAATGAAGAAGGAAATGTGATTTTTAATTACTAATGACTACTATGAAAGGGATAATCCTAATCTGAGGCATTGTTGTAGATGAAATATTTACCCATGGGGATTGGATAGAGACAGTTCGTTTATTTTTCTCCATAGTAGTAAATTGTAAATCAAATATTATATATCTTGTATAAAAATAATTGTTTTGAAATATATTATATGAATAATAAGTCTACATAAAGGATCTAGATGGTAATAGAGTTATTTAAATGAAAAAAAATTGTTGGATAAAAATTTTTCTTTAAGGATTAGAGTAGAAAGCTCAATTTCTATTACGATGGAGTTAATTGAAAACTCTATATCAATTAAGACTATGATAAACAAATTATGGTTCTCCTATTTGTTTATGAAATAATAATTGGTTGATTAAATGAATCAATGTGATAGAAATATTTTGAATTTATGAGGTGTGAGTTTCAGATATCAATGATTAGTTTTTTAAGAGGTTTACTTAATCTGTAGATGATAAATAGTTGGATTGGAAGATTTATGTCTCAATCAGAAAAATTCCATAGTTTTTTTGATTTTTTTATAATATAGTACACTATGGGGAATAAAACACATGTTTCTACATAGATTTTATTTTCATTGGATGTTGATAGAAAATAATTTCAATGTAACATAGTAAATCTAAATCATTGGAAGCATATATGTAAGAAACCAATTTTTATATGAGATATAGATCCTATTATTTTTGGTATATCCCCTTGGTTTTGAAAATATCGGAATTTATTTTGAGATTATGGAGGAAATTTGGTTATCTATGGTTTGATGGGTTCTAGGAACCCTACAGAGTGGAAAAAAGCTAGGCTCTACGGTTAGTAGAAACCATGAATCCTTATCTCTACGGTTTATTGTAACAGTGCATGAAATTTCAGTGAGAATTAGAGGAAAAATATTTCGAACAATCCATATGATCCAGGCTGCACACCCATGAAAAAGCTCATATATTTTCATAAGATGGAAAACACACATTATGTGAATAATTTTCCATGCCATGTGTATGAATCGTACTAGTCCCATCAATGGATAGTAATTCATGAATAGTGAGCACATGGGTTTTCCAACAATATGACGAATGCATTCAACCCGATTTTAATGTTTTAAATTACTATTTCTCTGTTAAATCATTATAACATTAAAACACCATTAGAATTATTATTTCCATTCGATAGATCCTCATTTATTATCTCTTGAGAGCTACAATGTGCTTCTATCCAGGTTTATGCATTTCATCACCTTCTAACCAGTGAATTAGGATCTTATCATCTCATTGGATTTCTCTCAGTATGTACAACACTCCTTAAGATCTGATAATAATTTTTCATCCTATAAAAGACTCTTTTTAAATCAATCTCATATTTCATTTATTTAATCCATTCATATGTTATTAAATTTTCTTTTAATTCAACCCAAAATAAGGGCTGATATTGGATAGTGCATCTAGTGTAGGAATTTAGTAGGTGGACAATGACTCATCCCTTAATGTCACTCCATATTAGAACTATTTCATTTTCTATATGTCAGTTTCACAAATATTTTCTTTTTAAATTCATCTTCTTCAATTTAAAATTTATATATTTATTTATATATATATTTTAGTAGTTTTTGAAAACATTGGAGGTTGATACCTAAATATGGACAACCAATTCAGGGCGAGTTCTTTATTAATGCCTATTATGACCTATATTGATAAATTTTGGGATGCCGTTCCTGTGTACTCTAGTTTCACTATTATGATATGTGTTCCATCATATTTAAATTAATATAAATTTTTTGAATGAAAGGTATATATTAAAATATAGCACTGGGAATATTTTAATGATTATAAATTTAATTGATCATGGTTTCAATTCCTTGGTTCACCATTTCCTGAAAAATTAACGTTAATGTAATTATCGAATTAAATAAATATTATGAATGATTATTAAATGTCCTATAATGATATATGATATCAATTAAATGAGTATGAGGTGAATACCATCATTCATAACATTATTATTATTATAATAATGGTAATACTTGATCTATCCATAGATTCCCAAGGGAATTACGTGAGCCCATGGAGGATACCACAATGATTCATTATGATGATTTACAAGGGAGATACCCACTGTAGAATCCGGTCTTTATCTTATTATGTGAATTACTTATCGTTGTGCTGATGATTAACTTGAAATCATTTTATGATTTTAAAATTCATAGGAGACACTCATCAGATATATTTTTATGTATTCATACAAATAACACTATAAAATCACCCAATTGGGTCTATTAATGTTTAGATTAGGATTATTATACATGATATCTATAGAATTAGATAATTTTTTTTACCGTGGAATTTCGTGGGAATTTTTCCATAGGATAAACTCTGGATACTCTTAGAAACACTATATGTGATAGTATTATATGTTTTCTCTACACATGAATTCATGGATTACTTGGTTACACATTGGATCCTCTATTTATTTTATTTACTTCTAAATAATACTAATACAATTTCTACATGATGAAATTATTAAAAAAATAAACATGAATCAAAATTAATTAATTGAATGGTTACTTGATTAGTGACATTACCAACTGAGATTGATATATCTTTGAGTTGTTTATTATTATTATTTTTTCTATTATATACATTCAGTTTTTTTGTTTATATACATAGAGACAATTTGGATAGATGCTATTTTTGGTGGCCTAATGTGATTTATCTCACACTATATTTGGGATTCCACTAGTACCATGGATGATTTAATTATTTTATTTGTGGATAAGGGGATGCATCTTGATGTAGACACATAACTTCCTTAAATTATTTAGGATGTGATTTTGGTAGAAAATGATCAATTTAGATATCAAGATGCTTGGAGAGAGTTTCATATAATTTGATTCTTTTTTATACGATGTATTACACTACCTACATGTTTCAACATATAAATGTTTTTAATTTTTTAGAGATATTACTTCATCATTTGTATACAATACTGGTTATTTATTTTGAGATGATAATATTCCATTAATACTTATACTTACATAAACATTCATGTTATTACTATGATTAAACTGTTTAATTGTTGTTACTATATCCTCAATTATCTAATCTTACTAGATTGAATAGTGACCCCATTATATCATCCTAGGTCCTCTTATAGTCGGTAACCTTCAAATTATGGGGAGACATTCTTGATGCCATGTGGCTGACCAGGCTTGGTTACTCAAAAAGTGAAATGGGTCTAATACATCACAATATTGTTTGAGAGGGATTATTTTCATGTCTTATTTTTTTGGGTGTTTATATTAGAGATTAATAATTTATAGGAACTTATTTATAGGTTCATTCGAGGTGTATCAAACCCATGTTCGGGGTAAAAACCATGTTTCATGGGAATTGATTTTTTATCTATGTGCACTTATTATAGTTGATAAACATTAACTATTGGGTGATACACATGAATTTAACTCTTTGATATGATTTGTGTTTATTTTAAATTGAATCTATATGATGAGGAGTATTGTTACATGAATCATTATAGGCACATAAGATTCAAATTCCATGCCTATTTTTTGTAATATAGGTGTATTTTAAAACTTTTAGTGCATATGATTCTTGTTATTATTTAGTTCACCTTAGTGATTATATGTGCCTGTGGCATTAAAATATTATTTGGGGACAAGAAATTGGTTTTTTAAAATTTCATCATCAACCTAAATAGTTTTTTCTTATAAATATTTATGGTGTAATAATAAATATCCCATTTTGACCCATGTATGAAATGAAACCCTGGTTACATTAGTGGCACATTGACTATGATTTCATGACTAACAATTTAGAATTTTAATGGGTATAGACCATTATAAATTTTAAATATTAATTCATGATAATCAATCCATCATATTATGCCCATAAAATTCTTATACCTAATGTTTGGGGAGTTGGTTGCAATTACATAAATGTCTATTTCAATTATAAAGTGTATACGAATTTATTAGCAGAGAATTACAATCTATTTATTTAACCAATGTAATATTTTTAAAATCACTTAATGAATATAAATTCTAAGCTCCAAATTCTGAGTGAAATGTTTTATAGTTAATTAAGAGGCCAAGTAATGTATAAAGAGTTTTCCTCCGTGAATTTCCCTTGACCCTCCACATTCTAAAACCCCTTAAAATAAAAATTTATATCTTACAAAAACATAGAGTTCAATATGGGTAGTTAATATAGTATACCATGCGTACTGAATCCCTAAATTCTATTAATCTTAAATAGTGATCCCATAAGATTTGAAAAATTATTCTGAGGTGTGTTCTTTTAATTGTTAGAGAATTTCCTCTATTATTTCCTCGAGTTATGCGATAGGAGGTTGGTGATAACAATGCTCCTAAGATGGTGGTCCTAGATCCAATAGTGATTCCTTAGATAGGTTCACATGTGGCACCAAATTCTATTATTGAAATAGGTAGTTATTCAATGCTTTTATAGGGTTTCATAAATTTCAAACAATATCTATTGGGTGATACATGATTTGCACCTATGATATATGATTGGACTTCGGATTTATAGTACGATGATAATCCATTGGCTACTGTTTCTTGTGAATAGTCAATATATTATATCTTTGAGTATCTATAGATGTCTCTATAGGGGATGGTTAGGCATTCCAACTAAAACTATGCAATTCTTCAAAGATAAGGTGGGATGTGATTTCCCAGGATGGTTTTATATAGGGAATGATCTGGGTGGAATTTCAGAAATCCTTCTATGAAGTTTTGTTTCCTTTATACATTCATAGCTGACGGAGCTTTATCATTCATAAAAGAGGACAAGGTTTATTTTTCTGTCTCATAATATTAAGCATGCTACACCAATCTTTAATGCTTTTCACTCAATCTTACTTGTGGTGAAAAGTTGTGAGTTAGATTCATTGAGGATGAGCTTAAGTATTCCATCATTATATGATAAGATTTAAAATTTCAATATATAAATTGAAAATGTTCACTTAATGGGTCATTTTATCTTTGAATCAAGAGTATCAGTTAGCCTAGATATGGTGAAAGTTGTTGTTTTCTGGGAGCATCCCAAGAATATTAGTGATATACGGAGTTTCATAGGGGTGTTTAAATATTAAAATTTTTTATAGAGGAAATATAACTACATTTTTTACTTATTACTAGTATAATATATAATGGTGTGATATTCCATCTATTTTAATCATACGAAAAGGACTTTCAAGAGGTAAAAGGATGCCTTAATTTTGAAATGATTAGGATTCTTCTAGAGCCTGGAAAATGCTATAGGGTGTTCTATAATGCATCATTCATCAGGATGTGTGTATTATTGGTGCAGGAGGATCACATCATTTCATATTGGTCTCACAAGTTGAGAACACACAATCATAATTAACCAATGCACAATCTTGAGCATGCATCAGTCGTTCATGTAATACATTATTGGAGGAATTTTATGATGGGAGAGGACAATGTGGTGTATACAAACCATATGATACTAAATTATATCATACCATGGTGTGAATTGAATATAGAATAGTAAATAAGACTTTCATACCTCTATTATTCTTAATTTTAGCTTTCCTATAATCTATGAAAAAGAAATGTAGTAAATTATGTGCTATGATGGAAAAATCAAGAACATTCCATTAAATAATCTAGAGATGAATGGATGATGATGGAACATTATTCTAATATGAATCTATGGTTGCATTGAATTACCCAATAATATTTTCTAGCGTCCATTGCTGTTATCTATTCACTCATGGATTGTGTGACGAAAATTTAATTACTAGAACCGAAAAATTTGGTTATACGAGAGTGTATTTCCAATGAGACCCACCTCTGAACTAGTATGTTTATAGAGATGGAATCCATTGTATACCTGGGTGTATCTAGGATCATAATGAAATTATAGATGACCTGATGTGAGCATATCTTTCTTCTCATTGGATAGTGAACCCATGTATCTTTATGAGGCATCATTATATGCATCACCAGTATTATTGTTCAATAATAAAAGAAAAGATAGAAGGTTTTATCCCATGTTTTTATAGCTATTAGTAGGTGAATGTGAAGAAATAATATCCCACTATAATTATTTAGATATTAAAAATAATGTAATGGAAACTATAATATTTCATAATGGATTTTGTGGTTTTTTTACTGAGGTCGCCCTGAGGTAGCAAACTGGGTTGTCTAGTCGTGGATTGAATAATGATGGTTATCTAGTTCCAACCTATCTGGGATAATTTATCATTTTATTATATTAGAATTATATATGTTCATGAGATCATATCACAAAATGGGGTCCCTCTAACTTTAATTTTTGATATGGAAGCTCATTTCCCATCGAATTTTTAGAAGACTTTACCAAGATATTTGGGAACTATGGTTTTTAAGAGAATAAAATTTCACCCATAGAATGATGGTTAGTTATAAGAGACTCTACAATTATTAGTGAACCTACTACAAGAAATCATCCTTGAATTTATTGGTTCTAAAGAGAATAATATTCCTCCCATTGAGTTTTCCGATAAATGTATCTTTTAGTTAATAAATAATATTCCATATATGAAAAATTTTATGGAATGTTATTCCATTAAAACATGTTCCAGTTAGAGGTGGTATACGTTGTTATAATAGTTTTCATCCCATATAGGGGACTTCGAAGAAGGTGTTGTTGATCAAATAGAATCTTTCTACAACTCAGTCAAAACCTAAATAATATGTCAATCACCATCAATGACCTATGATATTTGTGTTTTCTGATTGTTTTTTCTTTGGGGTATCACCCAGACTTGGGTATATGGAGATATAGAGGTATTAGAAGTCATCGTCACAGTTTTCAGCTATTTTAAATCTTTTGTAGATTCTTACTAGTAGCCTAACTATTTCTATTATAGTTTTAGTAAAGTTCCTTGAACGATTCCTTCTATATTTTACCACATCGATGTTACCATGCTGACCTTTATATCACTTTTGATCCCAATTATGTTGAATTATATGATTATGCATAATTCAAGTAGCATCCTATAGATATCATTAACTATATAATGATGTACCTATGACAAAAGAATGTCCTTTTAGTATGGGTAAAATGGTAGAAAGATTGTTTGCAAGATGGGACATGGTTGTGGGAGGCCAATATGCGTGGTCAGGGGAAGGATTTATTATCATATAGCATTATAAAACCCATAGAGGGTATAATTAGGGTGGTTTTCCATTAAGGTCAGATAAATATAGGAACATGATATTTCGATGAGGTATATATCAATTTAATTTCATTTTAACTCATTGGTTTGAACCTAATATGAATTCTTAGTGATGATATTGAGGAAATGAGGATGATTGGGGCCATTTTGGAGATCCAAACCCTAATTGGTGGAATAAAAACATGGCCACACAAATACTATAAAAAATTACAACTAATTTTCATGGTTTATACTAAACATGAGGTGATTTTTTGTGTATAGAAAAGATCAAATAGTTTATAAAAATAATTCAAGACAAGTTTCATTCCAATGAAAAATATATCTAGTTTTCAGTAGAGGAAAAATTAATGTTTTGGTAACAACTTACCAACCTTATTAATGAACTCCATGAGTCCCCTCCATAAATAGTAGGTCAAGAATGATTTCCACATGGTTTAGAAAACCATTCCGCCAAACCATATAGCCTAGTTTTAGAGGGTTAAATTACCATTTCTCCCTCAAATACTAATAAATAGACCACTCCCTTATAAAATCTATTTACAATGGATAGATCCTCCAACCATCTTCCTTGAGGGCTTCAACTAGATTGTACCCAAGTTCTTGGATTTATTTATTATTAATCCTCAGAATCATGATATGATCATCTCAATTGACTCATCTCATTATTTTTCATAGTCTATAGGTTGTATTTATTGTTAGTCTCTATATCGACGATTCTCTCTTAATGTATGATCATATTCCTTATTCTCATGGAATTCACTTATTATTCCATTTTATACCGATCCGGCATAATGTATTGGTCAATAATAGATATGGAATCTACTCTATGAATATGGAAGGTGGTATAAGACTCATCCAATCAACTCAAACCAACTGAATATTGTTATACAATGCACACAGCAGTCGCACTGAGTGAAGCTTATTAAATTTATCTTACACAATTTAAATTATCTATATTATATTCTATAGACGTAATAATATCACTTTACACTTTTTAAGGCGATACCTTAACATGGACCACCAATTTGGGGTGTGTTATTTAATTATTTACTTGATGACCTATATTTATATTTTTCATGACACAATTCAAGTGTAATATACATCGCCTTTTCAATGAATGTGTCCCATAATATTTTGATGAATCCTATATTTTGGAATGAAATGTATATATTTATCAATATCTCTAGGCCTAGTTAAATGAATATATATTGAATTGATATTGGTTTTATGTCATTGATTCACCTAGACATGTTAAATAAAAGGTAATGGAGTAGACCTATTAAATAAATAAATTGAACAAGTAATACATGGACTATGATGATATATGGTATAAATGAAATATTTTTGAGGTGGATACCTAAATTTGATCTCTAATTTCTATATAGGAATAGTTAAACGTGATCCATACATTATTTCATGATGGAATTCCTAGAGCACTTATAGGACACCATTCTGATTCATTGAACAATTTTCCACTGGAGATACCCACAATGGAAATTGGTATTTATATTGTTACATGAATGAATAGATCTGGTACCAAAGATTCAATTGACATATTCTATGGATATTATAATGCATTGGATACAGTCTTGGGAGTTAGCTGGATTTCATTGGACACATGATGCCAATGATCCTCCCATGGGGAATATTCATGCTTAGATCTAGATTACTATAGATGAGATCTATAGACTCATTAATGAAATTTTTAGAGGAAGTAATTGGGTGGTTCCCATAGGAATATACTCAGGACCCTTTAGGGACGATGACATGTGATACTATTATGAGTTGGCTCAATCCCTATGGTAATAGATGCCTGCGTTACACCTTGAATACTCTATTTTTGTTATTCCCTTATCAGTATTACTGATACGTTTTGTACATGAGAACATTATTGTAAAATAAAAAGGAATAACAATTAATTAATTTAATGGTTATATGTTTAGAGTCATTATATAAAAAATCTAATGTAGTATGGAGATGATTACCAGTATTGTTTTAATTATATATTTCTATAAAGTATTTAGTTTATTTATATAGACTGGATTTTTATAGACTCCATTGGTCGTGGCCTATTAATATTTGTATCACAACCTATACGAGCCACCAATGGTATGATGGAAGAATATTTTTTTACATGTTGTGAGAATGGGAATCAACATGATTTAGGCACCTGATATTCTTGGTTGATTCATGATGGGAGCTTGGTTGCAGATGATTGAGCCAGTAATTGGGATTCATGGAAATATTTCACTTCTTTTTGATTCTTTTGTAAATCATGTATTTAATTATCTACCTATTTTTATGTATGCACGATTTTCATTTTTAGATACATTCCATCATAATTTTGTATATGACGTTGTTTAATAATCTGGAGTTGATAACTATTCCATTGATGATTACATTTAATTCTGCTTCTATGTTACTATATTTATTTAACAGTTTCATTCCTATTATTATATACACTATGACCAAATTTAAAATACAGGATGTTATCCCAACTATAATAACCTGAGCCCACTCTTTTCGGACTTGGTTCTTGAAAATGTTGTGTAATTATTTTTTTTATAAAAAGCGACATAACAATTACACAACACTTTAAATAAGAGAGGACATTTTACTGGTCTAGGTTCTGGAAGATTAGACATAACTTGCATTTATCAGGGCTGAAATGATAATAATAAAATTTCCACTATGCTTCCACGCGCTCTAACTCCATAAGCGACGACATCTATGATAATCTATTAAAATACCTGAAAATCATTTAAAAAAAGGGGGTGAGCATTCAATTTCCAGTTAAGGGTTTTTAAATCCTTTGATAAATATATTTTCAAAATATTACATGATAATACATTTGAAATATTCAATTAGAAATACCTTTGTAAAATAATTCTTTGGAAAATAAATATACTTTGAAAACAATTTTAAATTAATCCAGTGATTCGATAGAAAATATTAAGAAAGCTCTAAAAACAAAACAACTAAGGCCACTTGAAACTTTAAAGGCTATCATGGGCCTACCCACATGAGGGATGGATTCATTATCCAACTCCCTATCATATTTACAATGTTCAAGCACCATTTTCTTTATTAAACATTTTAGCTTTCCTTACATATAATTTTCACTGGAGTTTTTAAATTTTGGAAACATGTTACGGCATTAAAATACACATTACACTTATATTTATATATATATGTATGATTATGTATGTATGTATATATATATATATATTTGTACATATATATATATATATACATATGGAATTCCATCGCATTACACATTCATGTTTGGTTCTGACTAAACTTTTGTCACCCATACCTTTCATAAACATCTATGTACCTAAAAATTTTACGGAAGACATGATTTTTATATTGTTATAATTTTAACCATTAAATTGAAATCATGAAAAAAAATTTCCAACGACATACCTGTTTAATTAATTTTAAGTAGGAAATAATGTAATGAATATATAAACTATTAATAATCACATGCAATTTTTATGTCACACATGAAATTTTCAATAGCATTTCATATGCATCCACTCATTCTTGAATATATATATATAGTTCATAAAATATGCATATTTATTATCCATATACGATTAGTTAAACCGATATGCACAATATACCATTAATAAAAATAATGGTCATTACTAATATGAAATTCATGAGTTAATTATAATAAAATGAGTGTGGATGATGAGCATAATAGCATGGCTAAGTATCTATGAAAATGTGATTCCCATGATATTGATAATACTTGATGGTATGCAATATGTTTTTTTGAAACATTGAGATAATTGACAAATAATCACAATATCATCCATATATATATATGGACATGTACTGCCATGAAAAACAATATAATTAAACCACTAAAATCATACTTTAAAATAATGTTTTCACTCTTAATAAATTCTGTAGAAAAGTGTCCAAAAATAACAAATATAAATTATTATTTATCTTGGTATTTAAATTCACATATAAATATATACATATAAATATGTGTATACCAATATATATGTATATAAAAAAATAGTGTTTTCTTAACAAAACATAACATAAAGCACTCTTTACAATGTTTTAAAAGGGGAGGGATAAAACTGCATATATAGAATAATGAAATAATGGTTTTGTAAAATATAGATAATTGAAAATAGTCCCTTCCTAAAATCTACCAGAATTTAGAAAGTGAATAACATACTGATTTTCATTTGAAAAACCCATAAAAGAAATACATTTCACTTTCATAATTATAATTTGTGAAGAAACAAAATTGACAGAATAAATAGAAAGATCCCTTACTTGGTTTGGCGTAAACTGAGAGTCCAAATTATCCTCCTACCATTCAGACTTTCTTCCCCTCTCTTTTTTTTCTCAACAGAAATTTATCTCTCGGGGTTCTCTCACGTTAGCATAACTGGCAAGCATAAAGGAAAGAGGATAGTGGTTCACTACCCATCTAGTCTCCACATATAGAGTGGAGAATCGTCCTGGGCTACGAGTAAGATAGACATGGTTTATATAGCAGTGTTATATCTTATAAGATACGCTAAAAAAACTAAGTGCATATGCTACAGTGTGTTTATCCTATTAAAAGAGTTTGACAAGGCTAAAAAAATATGGCGGAAACGTCAATTCTCCTATAGTCCAAATGCAGTGTATCAATTAATAAAAATTGAATTTGATGGATTGATGAAAGAAATTTCTTAAACCATATTAAAGGACCACTAATACCCACACAAAATGCCAAAACATATTCCAGACGTATTAATTGATAGCCGCTTGATTGCCGCTCAATAAACAAAATGAAATGCTGAAAATCCAAACTCGCAGTAGATTACGCTGTTTTAAATATCGACATTTGAATAAACAATTCAACTATGATGAAGATATGGATTGGAATGGGTAAAGGATTCTTCAAAACACAATAAACCACAGTCATTCATATTTCGGTATAAGATGATACCGTTGACAAAGATAAGGATATCAATTTCTGATCAAAAACACCATAGAAATTTAATAATATAAACAGATTGATATCTAATAATAGGACAAATGGAATCTATAAAAAATGATTCGGATAACAAAAACAGATTAAAAAATATAGCCTACCTGCATTATTGAGGAGATTTCCAAGCCCGATGTCGATATCGATTAAGAAGAAAACAGAGAAAACCACGATTGTGATTCTATTTCACTAAAAGAAAATCCAAGGATCAAATCCAGATAAAAGAAGCACGATAATCATACAAATCAGAATATTAAATCCTGGACTGCATCCATACCTCAAGATGGACTTCGCAAAAGAAACCAGAACCCTAATCGAAAAAAATGGATTTGGTTCTTCGGTCCGTGCTTGATCTTCTGAAATGAAACTCATCCGAGCATGAATCTCATCACTTCGACCTTGATCGGACCTTATTGTCACCCGCAGAGGACCATGACTCCTAAAGATGAAGAAGAAGATGAACCCTCACCGATGAAGCTCTCGACTCATGAACACCTCTCGACGTCGCTCCCGATCTCGACAAAATCCACATCTTCAGATCTCGTAAATCGAACGGACCCCCAACTCAAAATTAGGGATCGACCTCCTGAAAACCATAAATAAATTCCGCAATATATTTTTTTATTTATTGATTTTTTTATTTCATTTCATTAGATTTATATATATATATTGTTTTCATTTTTTTAACAGACTAATATACTACATTAATTTTTATAATTTCATTATTCTGGTTTATTTTAATCATAAACTTATAAAGTTATTTATATGTATTACTATATTTTAAAACAATTATAAAATTAATTAACATTATATATATACAAAACAAATATATATAAATATATAATTATAAAACTAGTTTTTAAAGACATATGTAGTGTTCGTTAATAATTTAATTTTTATTCTTAATATTATGATTCCATTATAATTTGTTAATGTATAATTTAACATTATTTAATAAAATTTATTAAATGCACAATGTTTGTTTATTGTATATTAGTTATAATATTTAAATAAACATTGTCTATTAATTTTGTTAATAATTGTCAAATATCGGTTTTAAATATTACAATTTCTAACGGATAGTTTTTTTATAACGGTCACCTAAAATTATATAAATACCAATGTTTTACAGTTTGTTCAAACACTCAGAATAAAATATTGCGACGCTCACGCCTATGCTTTCAGAGATGGTTTTATATGTTCCCATTATTTTGAGTTTCATTGCTATCATCCTTGCCATAATGTTTGTTTTTCTATCAGATAAAAGAGATGATAACTACTCGATCGACATCGTTGTGTTTCTCAGTAGTCTACCAATTGTTTTATTATCAATAGTAGTGGGTTTAATGGGTTATTTCTTGTGTATCAAGGGTGTATTCTGGTATTTTTATGAATAAAGTGATCGCTAATTATATATTTTCATTTGATAATTTATTTAATTACATCTTGGAAACATTTTCAAAACATAAAACATAATTTTAAACCTGGGGTGTTACATTCTACCCCCCTTAAATAGAATTTCGCCCATGAAATTCATTTACACTTATCGCTCTTAATTCCCATCTATTCCGAGTCTCACATGATGTTCCCAAGGTCTGTATTGTTGTCTTCCACGATTTCCATGTCTTCCTTAGAAATTAAAGTTCAATGTTGCTTCAAAATCTTCAACTTCCTTTTCCCAAATGCAACTAGTGAAACAGTGGTTGTATAGATGTAGGCACCAGAAGACAGTCCTCAAGGAATGATAATCTATATAGTATCCGAGAAGTTCGTCTTGAATTTGGTTCCTATAAGAAAGTCTCATTGCTTCGTCTTCGAATGATTCAGATTCATCATAAATTCTTCCTGTGAAGAAAAAGCATAAAAGTTGACACATAAATGTTGCATGAAGATTTCATTCTTCAGCTGCTCTATAAAAAGTTTAGATTGATTCTGGTTTCTCAACATTTTAAAGCACCTAAAAAGTCCTTCGTAATATGCCCCTTGGCGTCGATAGAAGTGGCGTTGGATCTGTCTGATATCTTCGAAGACGAAACCAGAACCACGATGAAAACGAAGTATAACAGATTTTCCTGATACATTATAGAGTCGTTTAGAAGAAAGCCACATGGATTCATAAGGCTCAGATTCTTCATTGCATGATTTTTCCATGATCATAGCATGTAATTCATCCGGAAGGCCTAAGAGACTTGTTTGTGTTCTCCTTCCTTCCATCTAAAAATTACAAAGAAGTAAGTTGACTGAGAAGGACAATCAATTTATCAAGGGGTTCTAAATTTCCAGAGTTATCTAGACCGTTCCTCTGATACAAAGTCTAACGCACTGAGCCCGCTCTTCCGGACTTGGTGCTTGAAAATTTTGTGTAATTATTATATTTTTATAAAAAGTGACATAAAAATTACACAACACTTTAAATAAGAGAGGACCTTTTACCGGTCTAGGTTCTAGAAGATTAGACATAACTTGCATTTATCAGGGCTGAAATGATAATAATAAAATTTTCCACTATACTTCCATGCGCTCTAACTCCATAAGCGATGACATCTACTATAATCTCCTAAGATACCAGAAAATAATTTAAAAAAAAGGGTGAGCATTCAATTGCCCAGTAAGGGTTTTTAAAGACTTTTATAAATCTCTTTTCAAAATATTACTTTATAATACATTTGAAATATTTAATTAGAAATACCTTTCTAAAATAATTCTTTGGAAAATAATTATACTTTGAAAACAATTTTAAATTAATCCAGTGATTCGATAGAAAATATTAAGCAAGCTCTAAAAACAAAACAACTAAGGCCACTTAAAACTTTGAAGGCTATCATGGGCCTACCCACTTGAGGGATGGATTCATTATCCAACTCCCTATCATATTTACAAAGTTCCAGCACCATTTTCATTATAAAAAATTTTTCTCCTTCCTTACTTACATATAATTTTCACTCGAGATTTTAAATTTTGGAAAAATGTTACGGAATTAAAATAAACATTACACTTATATTTATATATATATATATATGATTATGTATGTATGTATATATATATATATTTGTACATATATATATATACATATGGACTTCCATCGCATTACACATTCATGTTTGGTTCTGACCACTCTTTTGTCACCCATACCTTTCATAAACATCTATGTACCTAAACATTTTATGGAAGAAATGATTTTAATATACTTATAATTTTAACCATTAAAATGAAATCATGAATAAAAATTTCCAATGGAATACTTGTTTAACTAATTTTATGCATGAAATAATGTAATGAATATATATACTATTAATAATCACATGCAATCTTTATGTCACACATTAAATTTCCAATAGCAATTCATATGAATTCACTCTTTCTTGAATATATATATATATAGTTCATACAATAAGCATATTTATTATCCATACATGATTAGTTAAACCGATATGCACAATATACCATTAATAAAAATAATGGTCATTACTAATATGAAATTCATGAGTTAATTATAATACGATGAGTGTCGATGATTAGCATAATAGCATGACTAAGTATCTATGAAAATGTGATTCCCATGATATTGATAAAACTTGATGGTATGCAATATGTTTTTTTTGAAACATGGAGATAATTGACAAAGAATCAAAATATCATCCATATATATATATGGACATGTACTACCATGAAAAACAACATAATTAAAATACTAAAATCATACTTTAAAATAATGTTTTCACTCTTAATTAATTCTGTAGAAAAGTGTCCAAAAATAACAAATAAAAATTAATATTTATCTTGGTATTGAAATTCACTTATAAATATATATGTATAAATATGTGTATACCAATATATATTTTTATAAAAAAATAGGTTTTTCTTAACAAAACATAACATAAAGCACTCTTTACAAAGTTTTAAAAGGGGAGGGATAAAACTGTATATACAGAATTATGAAATAATGGTTTTGTAAAATATAGATAATTGAAAATAGTCCCTTACTATAATCTACAACAATTTTGAATGTAAAAAACATGCGTATTTTCATTTGAAAAACCCAAAAAATAAATACATTTCACTTGCATAATTATAATTTTTGAAGAAAACAAATTGACAGAAAAAATAGAAAGATCCCTTACTTGGTTTGGCATAAACTGAGAGTCCAAATTATCTTCCTACCATTCAATCATTCTTCACCTCTATTTTTTTCTCAATAGAAATTTATCTCTCGGTGTTCTCTCACGTTAGCAAAACTGGAAAGCATAAAGGAAAGAGGATAGTGGTTCACTACCCATCTAGTCTCCACATATAGAGTGGAGAATCCTCCTAGGCTACGAGTAAGATAGACATGGTTTATATAGTAGTGTTATGTCTTATAAGATACACAAAAAAAACTAAGTGCATATGCTACAGTGTGTGTATCATATTAAAAGAGTTTGACAAAGCTAAAAAAATATGGCAGAAACGTCAATTCTCCAACAGTCCAAATGTAGTGTATCAATTAATAAAAATTGAATTTGATGGATTGATGAAAGAAATTTCTTAAACTATATTAAAGGACCACCAATACGCACACAAAATTCCAAAACATATTCCAGACGTATTAATTGACAGCTGCTTGACAGCCGCTCAACAAACAAAATGAAATGCTGAAAATCCAGACTCGCAGTAGATTACACTGTTTTGAACATCGGCATTTGAATAAAAAATTCAACTATGATGAAGATATGGATTGGAACGGGTAAAGGATTATTCAAAACACAATAAACCACAGTCATTCATATTTCGGTATAAGACAAAACCGTTGACAAAGATAAGGATATTAATTTCCGATCGTAAACACCATAGAAATTTAATAATATAAACAGATTGATATCTAATAACAAGACAAATGTAATCTATAAAAAAAATATCCGGATAACAAAAACAGATTAAAAAATATAGCCTACTTTCATTATTGAGGAGATTTCCAAACTCGATGTCGATATCGATTAAGAACAAAACAGATAAAACCATGATTGTGATTCAATTTCACTAAAAGAAAATCCAATGATCAAATCCAGATAACATAAGCACGGTAATAAAAAAAATCTGAATATTGAATCCTGGACCGCATCCATACCTCAAGATGGAATTCGCAAAAGAAACCAGAACCCTAAACGCAAAAGAAATGGATTTGGTTCTTCGGTACGCACTTGATCTTCTGAAATGAAACTCATGCGAGCGTGAATCTCATCACCGCGACCTTTCTCGGACCTTCTCGTCACCTGCAGTGGAACATGACTCCTAAAGAAGAAGAAGAAGATTAACCCTCACCGATGAAGCTCTTGACTCATGAACACCTCTCGACGTTGGTCCCGAGCTCGATGAAAGCCACAGCTTCGGCTCTCACAAATCGAACGGACCCCCAACTCAAAATTAGGGATCAGCCTCCTCAAAACCCTAAATGACTTTCACAATATTTTTATTTATTTATTGTTTTTTTATTTCGTTTCATTAAATTTTTAAATATATATCATTTTCATTTTTTTAATATACTAATATACTAGATTAATTTTTATAATTTCATTATTATGGTTTATTTTAATCATAACCGTATAAATTTCTTTAAATGTATTACTATATTTTAAAACAATTATAATATTAATCAACAATATATATATACAAAACAATTATATATAAATATATAATTATAAAACTAGTTTTTAAAGACAAATGTAGTGTTCGTTCATAATTTAAATTTTATTCTTAATATTATGATTCCATTATAATTTGTTAATGTATAATTAAACATTATTTAAAAAAATTTATTAAATGCACAAAGTTTGTTTATTGTATATTAGTTATAATATTTAAATCAACATTGTCTATTTATTTTGTTAACAATTGTAAAATGTTGGATTTAAATATTAAAATTTCTAATGGATAGTTTTTTTTATAACGGTAGAATATAATTCTATAAATACCAATGTTTTACGGGTCATTCAAACACTCAGAAGAAAATATGGCGACGCTCACGCCTCTGCTTTCGGAGATGGTTTTATATGTTCCTCTTATTTTTAGTTTCATTGCTATCATCCTTTCCATAATGTTTGTTTTTCTATCAGATCCAATAGATGATAACTACACGATCGACATCGTTGTGTTTCTCGGTAGTCTTCCAATTGTTTTATTATCAATAGCAGTGGGTTTAATGGGTTAGTTCTTGTGTATCATGGGTGTATTCTGGTATTTGTATGAATAAAGTGCTCACTAATTATATATTTTCATTCGGTAATTTATTTAATTACATCTTGGAAACATTTTCAAAACATAAAACATAATTTTAAACCTGGGGTGTTACACCAACTATCACACCCTATTCACTCAATTCTAGTTGGAAACCATATTTGAACGATGAGGCAAATGTGAGGCCATGTGGTCCACCACATTTGGTTTCTCAAACATAAACCAATTCAGGGATGTCACAAAAGTGATCATAATATCATTACATGTTGATAATATATTTCCACATTTAAGGAGGTATTGTACTATTGTAATCCCAAAAATGAAAATTTTTAGTGATGAAGATTATATTATTGTATATCAATGTAATAATGGAATTTAGTTTTACTATTAATTAAACATCAGAATTGTACCTTTTGAGCTATTCCTATACTAATTAAGATGAATTAGTAAATGAACTAAATTCAAAATCATGTGTTTCCTTTTATAATAAATGGATTTTGAATTTCATAAAATATAAAGAAACAATAGTACATTTGACTAAGAAATTATGACATTGAATATATTTCAACCACTCAAGATGGAATGAAAATATTTTTTTGTAGTATTATCATAACGATATAGGAGTTCTTGTAAATTCTCCATTCAAAATCAATTGTGATAAATATAGTATAACTAATCTTATTAAAAAACTATCACATCATTAAAGGACATATAGCATTGAAATAAATCATCACATCATCAAGAATTAGGTTGATCATAAGACTATGTAATTTTTGTTCATGTATAAAAACATAATGACATCAAAATTATGATAAAAACCCTAAAGAAAGAGCCAGTTAATATTCATCAACTATCTATATGAGTCTTTCTAAAACCCCAAACATATACATGGGAGTAAATAGTCCCTCTAATCTCTAAGGATTTAATTGAATATATCCATGTACTGATAACTATATTTTTTCCATTTTCAATATACATTGTAATCAGATATGGATTATATGTAAAAGAGAAATAAATAATGTTTATGAAACTAGGAGAGTATGATCAATATCAAATCAAGGGGAGTAGTTAGACATGAATATATTAATGATTTTATATAATTGATTATACATCATGGTTGTGAATTATTTTATTTTTTTGATGAAATAGATATACAAGATATGGTTTATGAAGGGGTAATGATTGATTTACATGGTTCAACCATGTATTCCAATGAGTGGAATCAATCATGGTGTCAATTAGTATGTGGTATCTAGAGTGGTGTGATTTCCTGATATTTTTTCATATTAAACTAATTTATTAAAATAATATAGAATCATATGTTCTTTAATATTTGTTGAGTCAGACATTAATGGATCTTAGGGGTCCCAAAGTATGATTAATGTGTGATGATTATAGTGTACAAGATTTTTAAATGGGATGTTTAATGATAATTCAAGTCTATCAACAAAAAATAAAGTGGAGGTTATTGGGAAAAAATCCCTCAAAATATTATTCCATTGTCTTTGTGTAGTTTAATTTATTAAAAAAACTTATTTAAATATTCTAAAACGATTTTTTGATGACATGGGTTGAAAATGTGGATATTGAATAAAAAATTAGGAATTGGATAATTTTTAATAAAGTGAGAAAATGATATATTTTTAGAGTATATAAATGTAATTTAGTTTTACATACATGTTCATATTATAGTTTTATAGTTAATATGTTTCATAGTATATTTACAGATGTTATCTTGTAAAAGAAATGTACATCCGGGATGTTAGATAAGTATATTGGGAATCCATGTTAAATATGACAACCCATCTTTTATTACAAACTTAAACATGATTTATTACATAAAACTTCACTTGATACAACAAAGAATATCGAGAGGTTTAGTGTCGTTGGGGCTTAAGAAAATTACATAAAACATAAAACATGAAATACAACATCTTTATTGAAAACTTCCTTTACATGACCACTACATTCCATCGTACATAACATTACATGGGACAACCTGAGGACATGCATAAGAAAAGGCTGAGCTATAAGTACCAGTAAGGGAGTACACATGGAATAACATGAGGAGTACAATACATGTGAGACGATAGGCATATCAATAGAGTATAAAAGAAACATGAATATAAAGGCATGATAAAGCATGATAATCATAACATTGAAATGTGGCAACAACACTTAACATGGAATTAGCATGAGCCAAGGCACATTGCACATGGAGCACTAGTAAATCCTCATTGCACATAAAACATGAGTTAACCCTCATTGAACTTGAATTAGCATGAGTCAACACTCATTGCACATGACGTATCATGATACTATACTTTACCCAATGCATTGGAGTGCTAATAGGTTGCACCCTTCTTAAACATTTCATTTGATGCATAAGTGTTCCACATGGATCAAAAAACATGGATTCATAAAACATAATAATTTATTCCATGATAAAGTAATGTTTAATTCATACAAGAAACTTTATAATCAATAAGTAAATGTGCACAAATTTGAATACCCTTGATGGAGAAATGGGCATGGTATTCACTACACAATGGCATTGGCTTAGAAAATCGGTGCGATTTCGGCAGCGTAACGTCGTGACATAAGAATTCATAAAAATGGTTGATGAGAGAGAAATGAGTTCCTCATCATATTTATATGTTTTGGAAAGTAAGGAGGTTATATATATACATGTCCCAACAATTTTAATGGAATTTAGATTCATGATACAAAAGTATTGCTTGAATGTAAATGAGGAGAGAGAAGTTCCTTTCGCAATTTCGGCATAGTAAAGGATGTGCATGGGAGGCATATAATGAGAGATAAAGTGGTCTCCCATAATTCAAAAATAAATAGGGAATTATTAGGGAGTTGAGAAACCATACCCCAACATTGATAATTGAAATTAAATTTAAAAAACAACTTAAAGAAAAATTGGACAAAAATGAGAAAGGATGAAAGAACCCTTACTTGGAAGTGTGCTTTCAAAGGCTAGAGAGAGGCTTGTGAGAGGCGTCTTGGGAGCTTGAAGCACCTTGGGAGGATTATATAGAGAGTAGGGAAGATGTTGGACGAACTCCAAAGGCTTTGAGTGAGGAGGAAGTGGGAGCGTGGGTGGATTTATATAGGAAAGGTGAGGGATTTCTTTATTATTTAGGTTTGAGACCCCTTATATTAAATTAATCCAAAACACAATCCATACCATGGTTTTTTTCCAA
This sequence comes from Viscum album, assembly GCA_963277665.1. NCBI lineage: Eukaryota > Viridiplantae > Streptophyta > Magnoliopsida > Santalales > Viscaceae > Viscum > Viscum album. Next base: position 1,199,855,671 of record OY728137.1, read on the forward strand.
TGGTTTTTGGAAAAGGAAAGAGGAAAACAATATTTTATAAGTCCAAAGTCTGAACTTCTTAAAATATTACTGTTGATTATGTGGAGGTGATTCACACTCCCACGAAAATTATTTTAAAAAGACAAGGTGTTTAATAAGTCTTGAAGGGTCCATTAATGCATTGAAAAGTAAGTCAAACAAACCCAAAATCACATAATTTTAATGGTAAAACATATATTGGCCGAACATAAAGATTATATTATTTTATTACATCACTATTGGGTCATTATGATGTCATAAAACACATTATATATTTTAACGGTATTGAATTTGTACCCAAAAATTTGACTGTCTCAGAAAATTATGAAAAATTCACCACTGGATAATTTCGACATCCTGATTCTAGAAAAAAAAATTATTTTATCTAAATTATTTTTTAAATATGTTAATTTTTACTTTTAAAATAAAAACTGACATTTATAAAAAATTCACGGGTTTTGACAGAAATGGATTTCAAACCTTAATAAAAATTATAATTGCATTCATAAAATTATAAGATCATTTATATTTAATAAAAATAAATTTAATAATAATAATAATATTTTATTAATATATTATTTAATTCAAAAATCCCTTAATTTAATAAAATATAATTCTTAATTAAATAATAAATAAAAACATTATTTTTACTTTAAATACTATTTACAATGTATCAAAAATGAATAGAAATTATATTCATTATTATGTACAAAAATAATGTACATGAACATAGTACTACTTATTTTTTATATAACCGCTTAAAACAACCGCATAAGACCTATGGGTATGGTTTGAAATAGTGACAAACTCTTAGGGTAGCTCGGATAACATCGCTCGAGTGGTTATTTCTATCAACTTCCACTTCTCCCGTAGACGGTCCCGTTCGAGCTTGACATGATAAAGCTCAGATTGAGATTGGTCAAGAGCAAAGCCCAAATATGCCACCTCTTTTCCGAGCTCTGACAAATGGGCTTCGTATGGAGCAATTCTACTAGATGAGGCCATCGCTTCCTTTGTCTGAGTAAATTGGATTTGGTAAAGCCCTATATTTATACTAATCATGTGATCACTTTTGAACGACTATATTAGCCACAGTCAAAATTTTTAACATAAAACCAAAGAAGTTGACATTTTATATAAACATAAAGAGACATTTAATTTTATCAAGAGGGATTTCCATTAATGAATCTTTGGGTCGTTACAATATTCCCCCCTCATGAAATGTCACCCTGGAAATTTTCCTTTTCCCACACAAAAACAAATGGGGGTAACTTAGCTTCATCATATCCTCTGATTCCCAAGTCACTTCTTCAATCTTTTGGTTTCTCCACAAAACCTTGATGAGGGGCATTGTCTTATTTCATAGAACATTTTCTCTACAATCTAAGATCTTCACTGGTTTCTCCTCATAAGAAAGATCATCTTCCAATTGTACCACCTCATAAGAGAGTACATTTGAAGGGTATAGTATATACTTACTTAAGAGGGATACATGAAAGACATCATGTACTTTGGCTATGGTAGGTGGAAGTGATAGTCAATATTCCATAGCCCCGACATGATCAAGAATCTCGAAGAGGCCGATGTACCTTGGACTTAACTTCTATTTAATTACAAACCTCATGACCTTTTTCCACAGAGATATGCATAGAAAAACCAGGTCTCCAACTTTAAACTGAATGTCTCGTCAAAGTTTATCTTCATAACTCTATTATCGACTCTGGGCTTCCTTGATATGCTGCTGAATGGTTTTCACCTTCTCCACTATTTCCTCGACCATTTCTTGTCCAACCAGCTTACGTTCTCTAACCTCATCCCAACATGTCTATGTTATGCACCTTTTCCCATACATTGCTTCATATGGTTCCATTTGGATGCTTGAATGGAAACTATTATTATAAGAGAATTCAACCAGAGGAAGATGTTGATCCCATACTCCTTTAAAGTCCATTGATCATGCCCTCATCATGTCCTCAAGTGTTTGGATAGTCCGATCAGATTGTCCATCAGTTTGAGGATGATAGGCCGTACTGATGTTCAGTTCAGTATTCAGAGCATATTGAAGACTCTTCGAAAACATAGAGGTGAATCTTGGATCTCGGTTAGACATAATAGATAGTGGTACTCCATACAACCTTACCACTTCCCTGATATATATTTGTGCCAGTTGATCCAAATAGAAATACTCCCGAATATCAATGAAGTGTGTAGTCTTTGTAAGATGATCCACAAAAACCCAGATTGCATTCTTGCCTTTGGATGTCCTTAGATGTTTGGTGACAAAGTCCATGGTGATGTTCTCCCATTTCCATTCTGGTATGGGCAATGGTTTCATCATCCCCTTAGACTTCTGCTTCTCTGCTTTCACTTTCATACACACCAGGCACTTTTATGAATATTCAGCGATCTCCTTCTTCATATTATCACACCAAAAGTTTTCTCTGAGATCTCGATACATCATTGTGATCTCTGGGTGAATAGATAAATTTGAACTATGTGCATAATCCAAATGTTCCTTCTTTAGCTCTAGACTTTATGGAACACATAGTCTTTTCCCAAACCGCACAATTCCTTCTTCATTAACATTAAACTCTGAGGATTTCCCCTTTTTGATAGCTTCTACTTTTTCTTGAATTCCCACATCATCCTTTTAAGCATCCTTTATGCTTTCAAAAAGAGATGGTTGAGAAATCATTTGTGAAAGGATTGATGATGTTCCCTTCTTTATGATTCTCATGTCCGTCTTCATCAAGTCTAAGAAGATTGGATCCTTCCCAATTCTCATCATTGATAGAATTGCTGGTTCCTTTCTACTTAGGGAATCTGCCACCTTGTTTGCTTTCCTAGGGTGTTAATGGATTGAACAGTCATAATCTTTGATGAGCTCTATCCATCTTCTCTGGCGCATATTGAGCTCTTTCTGTGTGAATATATATTTAAGACTCTTGTGGTCAGTATATATCTCACATTTATCCCCATAAAGATAATGCCACCAAATTTTCAAGGCAAAGATCACTGCCGCCAACTCTAGATCATGTGTTTTATAGTTTCACTCTTGGATTTTCAACTTCCTTGAGGAATAGGATATCACTTTATCAGTCTTTATCAGCACATAGCCTAAGACCTTCTTTGAAGCATCACTGAATACCACAAAAGATCCCCACGTGTGGGTAAAGTGTGCACGAGCATAGTGATAAGCCTCCTTTTCAAATCCTTGAAGCTTTCTTCGCATTCATCACTCCAAGAAAACATTACTCCCATTCGAGTTATCTTGGTAAGAGGTCTGGACAATCGTGAGAAATTTCTTACAAATCGTCGATAATATCCAGCTAACCCTAAGAAGCTACAGATATCTGTTACCAATGTTGTCCTAGGACATCCCTAAATTGTATCGATTTTGGAGGGATCCACAGATATCCCATTGCTTGTGATGATATGGCCCATGAATGAGACTTCCTTCAACCAGAACTCACACTTTCTGTACTTTTCATAGAGAGTTCTCCTTACACAAAGTCTCTAGTACAGTTTTTAAATGCTCCTCATGATCCTCCTTTGTTTTGGTGTACATTAGAAAATCATCTATAAAGACTATAAAAAATTTGTCTAGGTAATCTCTAAAGACTCTATTAATCAAGTCCATGAAGATTGTTGGAGCATTGGTGAGTCCGAAAGGCATTACTATGAATTCATATTGCCTGTATCTTCTGTGAAAAGCTGTCTTGGGGATATCTTCCTTCGTCACCCTTACTTGATAATATCCCGACCGCAAGTCCACCTTGGAGAAGTATTGTGCTCCACGCAGCTGATCAAACCAGTCATCGATCCATGGCAGAGGATACTTGTTCTTTATCATGATTTTGTTAAGTTCACAATAATCGATGCAAAGCCGCATTAACCCATTCTTCTTCTTGACAAAGAGGACTGGTGCACCCCATGGGAAGCACTTAGGTGTATACACCCTTAATCCATATTCTCCTGTAGTTTTTTCTTCAACTCTTCAAGCCCAACAACGGCCATTCTATATGGAGTCTTGGATATTGGTAATTCCCCGGGTATAAGTTCAATTGAGAACTCAACATCTCTTCTAGGAGGAAGACCAGACAGTTCCTCGGGAAACACTTCAGCGAATTCCCTCACAATAGGCATTTCTTCAAGGATGGTTTCTTCCTTGGACTCAATCATCTGAACTTGATACGCGTGCTCATATGGTAGTAATATCCAAGCTTGAGATGATAGATCTAAAGGAGATTGATCTTCCTCCTTACTCTTGTAAAGAATCGGGGGTTGATTCTCCATATAGAGTGTGATTTCCCTCTTCCGACAATTTATGTTGGCTCTATATAATGAAATCCAATCCATGCCAAGAATTGCATCAAATTCCACTAGAGGGAGTATGTCGAAGTTTGCCGAGAAATTAAATCCACAAATTATAATAGGGGAGGGCTTATATTCATGGGATGAAATGATTTCTCCATTTGCCGTACTCACCGACATCTTCACTTCCATGATTTGTGGTGATGCTGGGATTATTCTACTAAACATTCAAGATATAAAACAATTCATAGAACCTGAATCAAAAAGTACGTTCTCTATTCATGAATGAATAACTAGCATAACTGTCACCACTTCATTGTCGGGGTTCACTTCGGTAAAAGTGATGGAAAAAGCTCTTCCTTGCTACCTTGGAGGTTGTTGGTTGCCTCCGAAAACCCATGGATTAGGGCACTGATTTGCAAAATGACCCGTTTTTTTTTTGCATTTTTAGCATTGAACAATGCGTTGTGTTTCGAACAGAGCTTTCCTCTCCTCTGTCGTAGCCATGGGTCTTTCTTGCCGACAGTTTATAGCTAGGTGCCCTTCTCTTCCACACCTGAAGCATTTTCCTGTACCCTTAAGGAAATTTCCATGGTGCTTCTTTCCGCACTTTTGGAAAGTGGTGTGACGGATCTTATTAACACCGTTGGATTTATCCATCGGACCACTAGCATTGAATTCCACCTTATTTATCTTGTCCCCATGATACCCCTGTGATTCTCCGATCTCCATTTCGACCATTAGGTCACATCGGACAATATCCTCATATCTATAGAAGTCATAGATCTCTAATGCTTTCCGCAAGCTAGGCTTCAGCCCACCAAAGAAGCGGCCAAATTTTCATTCGAGGGTAACTACATAACCGAATGTGTATCGTGAAAGCCTTGTGATGTTTCCCTCGTACACTCCAACATATTCATCAACTTTTTTCTTGAGGGAAAGGAAGCCCCTTTCCATCTTAAGCTGGAGGGTGCGCAGAGAATATTTATCGAAAAAAATCTTTTGGAAATCCTTCCATTCCAATGCCTCGATCTCCTCCTCAGTCTTCGTATTTTCGATCAACGTCCACCATTGATCAGCTTCACCCTCCATATGATAAGTAGCCAGGAGAACCTTCTCTTGTTAAGAACATTTAAGGATGTACAAGATATTTTCAATGGAGTTGATCCATTGTTCAACGATCGTGGGATCGGATGATCCAATAAAAGTAGGAGGCCTTTGTCTCATGAAGCTCTCGATAGCGACTTGTTCTTTCTTAGGGAGGGTTGAACGGTCCTCTTGACCCATGATTCTATTAAAAACATGAGTTATATGAGAGAGAATCTTGACAAAGTTCAAGATTCACGCTCCCATTGGATTGAGTATCTCATTAGTACAGTCATCACACTGATCTTCACAACGGTTGTTAGCCCGAGTCATCCTATTACTAGCCATTGGCTTGAATAAAAGGAAAGTTAGGGGCAACACATAAGGGGTAATCAAAAGACAAAAGATGATGAGTTTTAAATAAACTTTTATTTCCTTAACTCATGAGTCTATAGGCTTCAATATAGGCTTTTCATGATCTACTTTCTATCATATATTCTTAGGGGCATTTTTTTATTCCATTAATAAGGGTTCATACTAAGCTTGTCAATTTACCAAAGAATATCCCCTAGGAGTGTCGTAACCAAGAGTGCAGCAAGGCCCGTTGTCGTGCACCAGTTCTCATTCGAGTCTAGCTCAAAGCGGTGTTTTCAGGTATTACCCCTAGGATACATCTGTGCCAGAGCCACCTCTACCTTCTCGTATATAGAAAGGGATGTATTTTCTTGATAACCCTCTTAATATACTCACAAAAAATTAGGGATGTTTTTATTATACATAGTCTTGTCTCTAAGGCTTTAATAGGGTTTTCTAATCCTAATCCCAAAAAATAACTAAACCTATCCTCTGATACAACTATGACAACCCTGCTTTTAATACAAACTTAAACATGATTTATTACATAAAACATCACATGATACAACAAACAGGATCAAGAGGTTTAGTGTATTTGGGGATTAGGAACATTACATAAAACATAAAACATGAAATATAACATCTTTATTGAAAACTTCCTTTACATGACCACTACATTCCCTCATACTTAGCATTGCCTTGGATAACCTGAGGACATGCATAAGAAAAGGGTGAGCTATAAAGCCCAGTAAGGGAGTACACATGGAATAAAATGAGGAGTACAATACATGTTAGAGAATAGGAATATCAATAGATCATAAAAGAAACATGAACATAAAGGCATGATAAAGCATGATAATCATAACATGGAAATGTGGCAACAACACTTAACATGGAATTAGCATGAGCCAAGGCTCATTGCACATGGAGCATGAGTAAATACTTATTTCACATAAAGCACGAGTAAACCCTATTTTCACTTGAATTAGCTTGATTCAATACTCATTTCACATGACATATCATGATACTATACTTTACCCAATGCATTGGGGTGCTATAAGGGTGCACCCTTATTAAACCTTTCATTTCATGCATAAGTGTGCCACATGGATCATAAAACATGGATTCATAAAACATAATCATTTATTCCACGATTAAGGAATGTGGAATTCATACATGAATCATTATAATAAATAATTTAATGTTCATAAAGGAGAATACCATTTATGGAGAAATGGGCATGGTATTCACTACACAATGGCATTGGCTTAGAAAATTGGTGCGATTTCGGCAGCGTAACGGTGTGACAAAAGAATTCATAAAAACGGTTGATGAGAGATAAAGGTGTTCCTCATTATATTTAATTATAATATAAAGTAAGGAGGTCATATAGATACATGTCCCAACAATTTTAATGGAATTTATATTCATGATACAAAAGTATTGCTTGAATGTAAATGAGGAGGGAGAAGTTCCTTTCGGAATTTCGGCATAGAAACAGGTGTACATGGGAGGCATATAATGAGAGAGAAAGGGGTCTCCCATCATTCAATCATAAATAGGACATTATGATGGAGGTGATAAACCATACCCCAACATTCATAATTGAAATTAAATGGTAAAAACAACTTAAAGAAAAATTGGACAAAAATGATAAAGGAAGAAAAAACCCTTACTTGGAAGTGTGCTTCCAAAGGCTAGAGAGAGGCTTGTGAGAGGCTTCTTGGGAGATTGAGGCACCTTGGGAAGATTATAGAGAGATTATGGAAGAGGTTGGACGAACTCCAAAGGCGTTGAGTGAAGATTAAGTGGCAGCTTGGGTGGGTTTATATAGGAAAGGTGAGGGAATTCTTTATTATTTAGGTTTGGGACTCCTTATATTAAATTAATCCAAACCACAAACCATACCATGGTTTTTGGCCATGGTTTTGGGCAAAGGGAAGAGGAAAAAATATTATATATGGCCAAATTCCGAACTTCTTAAAATATTAGGGTTGCTTATGTGGAGGTGAGTCACACTCCCACAGAAATTAATTTAAAAAGACAAGGTGTTTAACAAGTCTTGAGGGGTCCATTAATGCTTTGAAAAGTAAGTAAAAAAACCCAAAATCACATTATTTTAATGGTAAAACATGTATTGGCCGAAAATAAAGATTATAGTATTTTATTACATCACTATTGGGTCATTATGATGTCATAAAACACATTATATATTTAAACGGTATTGATGGCGCTCGAAGCTCTCGAAGGCGATAACGTTGAAAACCCTAATCGGGCCGGTGATGTTGGGATTCCAAGGGAGAAAGAGGTGATAAATCCTGGCGATGAAGATCGAATTGGTCACTCTGATCTCTTCAGTCTGTGTGCGAAGCGCAAGTCTGAGAAAGCGGCGGATAAGGATCCCTCTGAACACGGAAAAAGTATCGCAGATGTGGTTATGCGGGCTGGAGGTCTATCGTTCCTAGACTGCGAATCATCTGGCTCGGGTAGAGTTATAAGGAAAGGCCATATTGCTCATGTGGCAGCTAATCAGGATTTTGTTGAAGAGCGTGTTAAGCTGTGCAAGTTTTCAATCATTGCCCATGTCATAATCCCAAAGGGTGTCTGGCCCTGGAAGTTCCATGATCTTACAAACAGGCTGGTGGAGTTATGGGGCTTCAGCGACTGGAAGATGACAGCAATGGGAAGAGGCTTCTATCATGTGGTCTTTCCCTCTGATGACTGCAAAAGGCGTGCATGGAGCTTGGGGTTGCTTCCGTTGCATCCTGGATTTCTGCGGATCCATGAATGGGATAGGAATTTTGACCCTAATATTGTCAAAAACACCTTTGCCCAGGTATGGATACGAATTCATAATCTTAGTTGGATTTATTGGCATCCACAATTGTTATGGGATATTTCCTCCTCTGTTGGTAATCCAATCAGGTTAGATAAAAAAACTGATAATCCTAGATTTGGCCATTATGCTAAGATTCTTGTTGAGGTTGATATGTCTATGGTTTTAGTGGAATAAGTGGTCTTCACTACTAGGGATGATAGTATTAACCTGGAAATAGGTTATGAAAGAAAGCCAAAATTCTGTTCTAACTACCACAATTTTGGGCATGTTCTCTCTGATTGCAACTTTAACAAAATCTGCTCTAATTGTAACATTAGAGGACATGATTCTGTAAATTGTCGAAAAAGGACAAATAAAAATGGAGTCCTGAGGGCTGACAGTAATGCATAGGCCCTTGTTGAGAAGGCTAATAAACCTAATCAGCCTGGAAAAGTGATTGTTGCTGGCCCTTCAGATTCTGTTGATGCTGCTGCTACTGATGTGCCCATTGATGAGAATGCAGAGGATAGGAAGGACTTTGAGGTGGGTCCTGAACATGATGTTGATGATTCCAGACAGTCTGAGAATGAAAAGGGACCTGTGAAGACTAGCTGTAATGCACAGGCTTCCCCTTTGGAAGCTGTTTCTGAACCTGCAGCTGATAAGGACAAGGTGTACACCTTTGCAGAGGACAAACATGATTTTGAGGAGGATTCTGAACAGGAATTGCCTGATCCCAGTAAGGGAAGCTCACAGGATGAGGTTATAACACGTGAGGAAGGCCAGACTCATTAGATGGTTCCTGAGGATCCCCTTCTTAGGTCCAATGAGAGTCTGGAACAGCCATTACCCAGTGATGAGGCTCCTGACTTCCAGGTCAATAACCCGGTTGTTATGGGACCCCAATAAGATGTGTTGGCATGCCTCCCTGCTGAGGCAGCAGGAGAGTTTTCACAAACCCATCCATCTATGGTTGCTAAAAGGAAGCTACCCCCTACTCTCACTATGCCTATTGAATCTAGGAATAGGTTCAGTACCCTTTCTGATGACAATTCTGAAGCCTCGATGGATGAGAAGGTTTTCAACACTGAAATGGATGTCAGCAAACCTCATTCTGAGGAATGTCTCGCTTCATGTTATACTGGACCCTATACTAGGAAGAGGTCCTCCAAGCAATGAAGATTGTCTTTTGGAACTGCCAGGGTCTTGGGAATTCTCCCACAGTCAGGACTCTGAAGCACTTTATTGTGACCAATAAACCCATGTTACTTGGCATTGCTGAACCAAGGCTGAAATTTGAAAGTTGGATGGCTCTTAATTGGAATGCTTTGGGGTATTCCCTTATCTCAAATACTCATTTGGTTAATGATAGTGAATCCTTATGGGTGCTCAAACATAATAGTGTCACTATTGACTCTTTTCAAAATGACCAGCAATCAGTAACTATTTTCTGTTGTATTCACTCTAATTCAGTGTGTGTAACCTTTATTTATGCTTTTAATCAATATATTAGAAGGAGGTATTTATGGAGCATGCTGACCACCATTTATGAGAGTATGTCCACCAGATGGATCCTTCTTGGTGATTTCAATGCCATTCTGAGGCCTGAGGAGAAAACTGGACAGAACTTTTGCAGGGCTTCAGCTAGGGATTTTGCTTCTTGCTTTGATCATTGTAGGTTGCATGAAATTCCCATCTCTGGTTCGGAGTTCACATGGTTCAGGCACACTATTAATGGGATGCAAGCTAGCAAATTAGATCGGTGCTTTGTTCAATTGGACGAAAGGAATGATATGATGGAAATCTCTGGCATGACCCTTCCCAGAACTCATTCTGATCACAATCCCATTCTAATTGATCTTTGCTTTTCTAATCTGAGATTAGCACCTCTGCCCTTTAAATTCAACAATGTCTGGTTGGTTGTGCCAGGCTATAGGGAGGTTATTTTGGAGGCTTGGGAATCTAATACGAATGGCAGTTTTTTGCAAAAATTATCTTGCAAACTGAAAGCTGTGAAATCTAGGCTCAAGACTTGGAGTAGAATTTCTTTTTCAAGCATTGAAAAAGATATCAAGGAGGATGAATCTCGTATGTTAGGTTGTCAGCAGATGAATCTGCTTCAAGATTCTCCTTCTTCAGAGGAAATTCAAGCTGCTGCAAACTTGGATAAACTCTTAGTCTTAAAGGAGAATATGGATCGTAATCAGTTGAATGTTAAATGGCTCAAGGATGGAGACAGAAATTCCAGATTGATTCATTGATTGCACAGGGAGAAGAAGGCTAGTAGGACTCTCAAGGCCTTAAGAATTGATGATGATTTGTTTACATCTGAAAATGAAATTTTCAATGCTATCACATCTTACTTTGAGCAGCTTTATTCTGAATCTGGTGGAAGTAGCTGAAGCAGAATTCTAAATTGTATTGATTCCAGTGTTGATGAGAGTCAGAATAAACAGCTTTCTGAAGCTCCTACTTTAAAGGAAATTCATTCTGCTCTTTTTTCCTTAAACATTGACAGTGTGGCTGGCCCTGATGGCTTCACAAATAAATTTTTTATGTTCTACTGGGATATTATTCATGCAGATCTTATCAATGCTGTCAAATAATTCTTTCATCGCTCCTTCTTGACATTTGGGATGAACTCCAACTTTATTACATTAATTCCTAAGAAAGATAATGCCCTGGATATTAATTTCTTTAGGCCTGTAGCCATTGGGAACACGATCCCTAAGATAATCAGTAAGATTATGGCCATTCGGCTTGGCGAAGTGGCTAAAAACATTATTACTAACAATCAGTTTGGCTTTGTACCTAGGAGAAACATTCAAAACTACTTGTTTACTGCATCTGAATGTGTCAATATTATGAAAGGTAAGGTTCCCAATGGTAATATGTCTATAAAGATTGACATTTCAATGGATTTTGATAAAATAAGGTGGGAGTTTATCTTCAATATCCTTAGGATGCATGGTTTTTCAGAGAAGTTCATTTGCTTGATTTTTTCAATTTTGGAAAGTGCCAGGCTTTCTATTCTTATAAATGGATCCCCTAGGGGTTTCCTAAAATGCACTAGAGGGGTCAGGCAAGGTGATCCCTTATCTGGGATTCTTTTTGCTATAGCTGAAGACTACTTAAGTGTCTGCCTACATGACCTTTTCAACAATGGGATTTATCAAAGAATGAGGGCAGGAAGGAACTCTTTTGCTCCTTCACATCTCTTTTATGCAGATGACATCCTTCTTTTCTGTGAGGATGACAGGAAGAGTATTTCCTCCATTAAGATGATTTACTTTCATTATGAAGATGTTTCAGTTCAGGCAATCAGCTGGAAGAAATCCTTTATTGTTTTTGGTCAAGGTATTAGCAACTTGAAGCAGAGCAGGATTGCAAGAAGGCTTGGGGTTAAGAAAGGCACATTACCCTTTCATTATCTTGGGATCCCTCTATTTTGGGGAAGGGTAAAGTGTGCACATCTTGAGGGTATTTTTCGGAAAATCATTAGACAACTGGAAAGCTGGAAAGGAAAAGCTATATCCCAGGCTGGGAGAACCTGTCTCATTAATTCTGTTATTACCTCTATGTTTGTCTACTCATTCTCTGTCTACAGATGGCCAGCAGCTCTCCTCAAGGTGTTGAGTGGCCAGATTAGAAATTTTATATGGACTGGCTCTGTCCAGTAGAAAAAACTTGTCACTGTTGCATGGAAAAAGTTCATTAAGCTTATCAAGATGGGAGGAATGGGCTTTAAGGATATCAGAGTATTTAATAGTGCTCTCATCCAGAATTTTGTTTGGAAACTTATTGCAAAGCCTGACTTCTCAATGGAATTCTTGATTGACAGATTTGTTTCCAGATTACAGAAAGGGAAGTGTCTTTATCTCAAATCTTCGGTTTGGCCCTCAATAAGGTCTGGCTTTTCCAGTCTTATGTTTCACTCAAAATGGATTGTAAGTCATGGCTCTCATCTCAACTGCTGGAGTACTTCATTGCTGTCCTCTCCCCTCAATGAACATGTTTCAGTTTCAGGATCTCTTGCGCAATTGTCTATTTCTAATTTACATGATCATACGGCTGCTATTAACCTCATTCTTGAAAATTTTAGGCTGGAAATTGCAGATTACATTTATGTGGATGTTGATATCATTGTTTGGAAACCTGCACTTACTGGTTGTTTTTCTACTCTGGATTGCTATAACTTGTAGGTTGGTTTGGTTAATGCTCTTCCCGCATGGATTGAAGGCTTACGAAGGAATTTTATACCGCCCAGTGACATGCTGCTTCTCTGGAGGATTTGGCAGAACAGGTTGCCGCTCCAAAGTGCGCTACAATGAAAAGGATTCAGCCTTGCTTCAGTATGCCAGTTTTGTTTCAGAAGTGATGAGACTTTGATTCAAATTTTCATCCATTGCCAATTTGCTTCTCGGCTTTGGAAGAATGTGCAGTTGGCTTTCCATTTCTCCCTTAATACATTCTCTGTTGATTCCTTGCTTATGTCGTCCTTTAAAACTAGTTCTAGCGAGCAAGTTAATTCCTTGCTCCTCTCGGCTGTTGTCTCGATTTTATCATTTACCTGGAAATCTCGGAACAACATTGTGTTTAATAACATCAGGCCCTCTTTCAGAGATGGTGTTCTGCTGATGCATCGAGCCATTATATGTGCCTCGACAATTCAAACTAGCTTCATGCATAATGATGTATCTGACTTTGTTCTCTTGAGAGCTCTTGGTGTTCGTGGCAGGGAACGGAAGCCCCGAATGGTAAAGTATATCCGATGGATCCCACCTATCCGTGAATGGTTGAAGGTGAATGTTGATGGGGTGGCCTCTGGCGCACCAGGCCCTGCTGGCCGTGGAGGGGTCTTCAGAACTCATCGGGGCTTCGTTAAAGGCTGTTTCTTCGATTATGTTGGACATGCTCAGGCAATTGAGGCAGAACTTTGGGCGATGATCAAAGCGATCAGGTATGCTGTCCATTATGGTTGGTATAGAATTTGGCTGGAGTCGGACTCTGTTGTTGCTGTGAAGATTTTGAAAGATCGGTCTCGGAATGTTCCATGGAGAATGATTTCCTCCTGGATTTCCTGCCTTAAACATGTTGAACAGCTTTGCTTGGATGTCTCTCATGTCTACCGGGAAGCAAACCAAGTCGCTGATGTTCTATCGAAGAGAGCCATTACAGAAGATAGCTCCAGTTGGTCTTTTACCTTACCTCCCTATTGTGACTCCTTGGTCTGCAGGGAGAGGGATGATGTCTTATATTCTCAGTTTTGCAAGAGTCCCTGTATTTGAGCTTCTTTGTACTGTTTATTTCTTTTTTTGTTATAATATTTTGTTGAGAGCAGGCCTCTTGCTTGTCTCTCGGACCTTCTGGCTATTTAAACGGTTTTTAATTTTTACCCAAAAATTTGACTATCTCAGAAAATTATGAAAAATTCACCGTTGGAAAATTTCAACATCCTGATTCTAGAAATAACATTTATTTTATCTAAATAATTTTCTAAATATGTTAATTTTATCTTTTAAAATAAAAACCAACATTTATAAAAAATTCACTGGTTTTCACAGAAATGGTTTTCAAACCTTAATAAAATTCATAATTGCATTTATAAAATTATAAGATCATTTATATTTAATAAAAAATAATTTAATGATAATAATAATATTTTATTAAAATATTATTTAATTCAGAAATACCTTAATTTAATAAAATAGAATTCTTAATTAAATAATAACTAAAAAAACTATTTGTACTTTAAAAACTATTTACAATGTATAAAAAATGACTAGAAATTATATTAATTATTTTATAAAAAATTAATATAAATTAACATAGTACTACTTATTTGTTACATAACTGCTTAAAAAAGTCGCATAAGACCTAAGGGTAAGGTGTGCAATGGTGACAGACTCTTGGGGTGGCTCAGATAACATTGCTCGAGTGGTAATTTTTATCAACTTTCACTTCTCCCGTAGACGGTCCCGTTCGAGCTTGAAATGATGAAGCTCAGATTGGGCTTGGTCAAGAGCGAACCCCAAAGATGCCACCTCTTTTCCGAGCTCCAACAAATGGGCTTCGTATGGAGCAATTCTACTGGATGAGGCCGTCGCTTCCTTTGTCTGAGTAAATTGGATTTGTTAAAGCCCTATATTTATACTAATCATGTGATCACTATTCAATGGCTATATTAACCACGATCAAAATTCTTAACATAAAACCAAATAATTTGTCATTTTATATAAACATAAAGTGATATTTAATTTGATAAATAGGGATTTCCATTAATGAAACATTGGGTCGTTACTTTAAATATCATTTAAAGAAAATTTAAAATGAGAGTATTTAGAGGATATTCATGGGAACACTAAGAATGTTCATAGAGTAAAAGTAATTTTTTGAGAGGGATTAATTTTTAGTAGACCATGATTGACATGTGAGTAATAATTCTAGGAAGAGAGTGCATTATACGATCCATGAAGAAAGGTTATACACAGACAAATTTTATTTATGGATTGAATTTAAATTTATTTACTAAGATATTGTTTAGTGCTATTTTTATCGATAAGAATTTCATAATAACTTCATCGTGGAATGTAAAAAAATAATATAACAGATCATTATTTTGTTGTTGTCATTGTTGGAAGGAATTTAACCATAAAAAATTATGATGGAAAATATGATTTTATGAAGATATTACCATGAAGAAGAATAATGTTTTATTGGAAAAACTATTTATATATGTTCCATGTGGAAAATTGGTCTACCATAAATCATAAAGGGGGAATAAAAATCAGCAGTACATAGAGAAGGCAGTAAATGAGGTTTGTATGTACATGTAGACCATTTAGGGAAGTAGGTAGAGGTAGTCTAAATAAAGAGATTATTGAGGGATCATGCATAAGGGTTTGTCCATGTAGGATGTGTATATGGTGAGTAGTACCTTATGAATTATGTATGTGGTAGATACTTCTTAATAAAAATAGTTCCTTATGGATTTACACTGGAAAAAAATTATATTCAGTAAGGTGGATTTCAACTCAATGTTTAAAAAATGTATAACATTACAACTATTCATCCTATGATTATGTTTTTCGAGTATTTATCTCTCATAAATCACGAGGGTATGGATAATTCAATAATAAAGTGGTAGTAAAATTGGGGGGAGAGTGAGTCTTCTCTTTACAATGTAACGTATGTTTACATTAGTGATTCGGGAATGTCAACACATATCCTTTGAATTATATAAATGTTATCCTATTTTCGGGAAACAAATAATTTCATTGTCTCTTCCATTATTTCATTTCATTGTATAATTATATGTGAAAAATATGAGTGGTAAGCACCCTGTAATACTACAGGAAAAATGGGGGTTCAAATCCCATTGGGAGAAGGGTATTGTAGCATTACTGTATAGGTACTGTAGTAGTGGCAACACTGTTGATCGGTGGGTACTATAGCAGCGGCAGGGCACTGTAGTGGCAGCGATACTATGCAGGTACTGTAGCAGCCGGGTTACTACTCACTGAATGGGAATTAGGCCAAAAATATGGGCCTACGGGCTATGTAATGGGCTACAAGCCCACTAGTCTATTGGGATATGTAATGGGTCTCCCTCTACCCAGTTAAAAGTGGTATTTGCTTTTCTTTATTAATAAAAATGAGGCTTCAACCCCAACCTTTTATATGTGAAAAATAAGGAAAAACGTTTTTTAATGATGTTATAATATCATAAAGGGATATTATTCCTATATATCATACCATGATTCACTCCATACCCCACTCATAGAGTATATAACATAAAATATCCTACAATCCAGGTTTATATAAATGAAAAATCTCGTAAATTTATATTCTTTCTCAAACTCCACCATTTCATTAGAATATATTGTCCTTATTATAGAATCTTAAACTATGCACCTCATTCCTAGGGTATATGCTAGCTCAAATTAAAATGACATGAGGTAATCTAGAATCTATTTATAACCATAAATCATAAATTTATAGGGTATAATATATTTCATTATATTATGTTTAGTGTATGCTATTAAATTCTCACTAAAGAGATAGAGGCACCATGATTTCAATGTGTACATCAAATCCAGTAACTATAGTTAATGATTGGGATACTTATTACCAACATTTAATAATTGGATGGAGAAATATTCAATATCATGGTCATGTTGTAACCAAACAATCCCTTCCCTATATATAATATGTCTCAATGCACTATGTGGTTATCACTAGAATAATGAAGATTTTGGAGAGTATTAGATGTTAATCATGAAATCAAATCATTAATGTAATAGTTATATTTTCTAAACCATTGATACATTACCCCATTTTAGGTCAATTTATTCAAGGGGAATTCCAAAGTTAATAAATACATGATAAACACAATGTAATACATCCAAAAACTAGAAATTTTATAATTTCAGAAACATTCCTCTATTTTTCCAAACAAATTCTTCAAATATAAACACAAAATCAATATGAAAAACTTTTCAAAAATTACATGACTAAAAAAATAGAATCATGAATCCATAATTTGTACATAGATAACTTGGAATACATGTAATGCTTCATCAATTACCTATGAATAATTTAAAAATTATTCTTATTATCCTTATTCTTATTAGAGTAAAAAAAGATATTATCCATGGAAAATATGAAATATGTTTTGGCATGTGATCAGAAGATACTGTTCATAAGTTCCATATCACCCATTAGACAACTTTTTGAAGAACAAATGGGATAATAATGTATACATAATTCACATACATACTTTTAAGTGTAGCCATTAGGATACATGTTTATTAGAATAAAATTATGATATCTAAACCCGAGGTTAATCATAGAACACTATTCCACTCCTTTATGCTAGTAAAAGTGTAATAAATATAAGGATACTGGAATTTTTATTTGTTATAAACCTAACTAATATTTTGATAATTATTTAAAATTTAGATAGATTGATCTACATTCATTTCATAGAGAAGCAATGTTCCCTATAGTGATACATTAGGGAATCTAAAATGATTTATATTGAAAACATAAAACATGATGATAAATTTTTTTTATCATATAAATCCATTTATAATGTTAGTAACATCATGGTACATTACACTATATGTATATTAATTGAGAATTAGACCCTTATATTTTGTTTAAACAAGAAAAATCTTCATGAAAATCATTGGTATAAATGTCAATCACCAATGAATTTAACCACTAAATTCCCATTTTTATCATCTATGATAAAAATACATGGCATGAAATAGATCCAACACATTAATTGATATAGCTTCTTCAAATCAACATTGGATCCCTCTCAAATTGGAATACACGACTATCTCTATTCATAGATTGAAATAATTCCATCTATGAACATCAGTATACTAATTTAATACGGTTAATAAAAAAGTACATTACCATGATATGATTAAACTTCTCTATATTAATAACATTAATCAAACAAAATCTCGACATCAATAAACATCAGATTACACGTTGTCCATTTAAACCCACTATATTTAATCTTTTATAAATGATTATTGGTCTCAATTTCATGGGGTATAAAAATATAATACAATGCCAATGAATAAAAATAATTTTACAAAAGAAAGTATTTTGATATCATGAAAAAAATAAATCCAGAACAATTGATGAAATAAAAAAAAATGTGCTTTAAAAAGACACTAAAATATCTTATAATTCTAGAGGCCCACTGTTTAATACATATAGTCACCCATATTCTAAAACAGTAATGACTGTTTGATAGGATGTGACAATCCATTCAACTGATAGCACTTATAAAACATCTTTAAATAATAATATTATCACTTTTCATATATCTTGATATATGTAAAAATATATGTATATATATATGGGAACCCCTAGTAATTTAGGGATATTCTTTTCTACTCTAAAATTTATGATTCATAGATAATTATTAATATTGTCCAAATGACCCATATAGAAGATAAATCATTTGAAATTTATATTAATTTTCAATGGAATTACCATGTATCTCATACTATAATTTGACTCAAGGTATTCCACTTGATGGATAATGGGAGCCATGGTAGGAGGTTCAGTAACACTCCACCTACAATATCATCTACACACCATATGAATTATTTTCAAACTAGATGAAAAAATAAAGCTTCATCTTACAACACAGAAAAATATTAATGATATTAATAATTATCTCCATAAATGTTTATAACATTATTTCATTATGGACTATGTCCACATTGGTTAATATGAATGATATAATAATCATTTCTCTAATCTAAGTATCATGCCCATATGAAATCAATAACCCTTATAGAAGTCACTTGTTAGGAGTATAGTTAAAAAATAGATCATCATGGAAAATTAATTGTATTAGTAAATCACAAAATTGGTTCCTTCCCCATGTGTACCAAACTCTATAGAATTATGAAACTTCAGGGTATGAATATAGAATTTATGGGTTAGAATATTCTTAATCATTTCTCTATGATTCCATTATTTATATTTTCTAAAACTCTAGTTACAACCAATTATTAAAAGTTACATATTTTATATTACTCATAAACATCACCTTTTAATTATCACAAATCAATAAGAAAATTATGATATTCTTCATTTTATCCATACTTTAATTTGTTTCATAACACAAAAATCCATGAATAAAATATCATTTAATCATGGTGGATTGATGAGCTTGATCAAATTATCAATCTTGGTCTGAATATCATTATTAGAGAAGTATATTAAAAATTTGGAAAATTTATAAATAAAAGATATAATCAAAATGATTTTTTTCTTATAAAAAATTATCCACAGTACCCTCTCAATGATTTTCATAAGTCATTCCAGAAGGAGTATTTAATAAAAATAAACAAAAACCAAAAAATATAGAACCCAATATACATAAATTATGTTTTTATAAAAATCAACTCAATTACACATAAAAAAGTGAAAAAAGGACATAAATCGAAAAATAATGAGTGTATAATACATAGAAAATATATGTAATTCAACACTGTGAATGCTACAATTGTATTATTTAGAAAAACGAGTTCAAAAATTGTAAATCATACTCGAGTGTGTATGAATCCTAATGAATGAAATTTATATGGTTTTCAAGACCATTATCTTTAACCATGATCCCATGAACCCCATCATGTTTCTACTCCAAATAAAATATTTTTCCCAAATAACTCAAAGTGTCATTTAGGAAAACATAATATAAGGAAACTACAAAAAATTATTTCAATACAAACTAATAAAAATTCAAACATTCAATAAAACATTCCCAACAACCAATGATAACTTGATGTTATGAATGAAGAATAGTTTTCCAGAATCTGAATTATAGGAAAAACTTGATCTATAACTATCCTATCACATTATTCCAACTACTCACTAAATTATAATATGGATTGAATACCATTTTTTTAAAAGAAAACTATGATAAACCTTCATTGTTACTAGATAAGGACTTTTATACAGCCCAGTGTGCATTCATGATATCCATTGGGTGGTAAGAAGCTACAAGGTCATGAAGTTATAATTTCATGGAATTATTTCACCTCATAAAAAAAACAAACATTGCATAATTGAATCAAAAATCTAAAATGGATTATTCATACATTGGTTCTTTATAAAAAGATAATTTGTCATTTCTAATACAAAAACCAACAAAATGTTGTATTACGATGGGGAAAGATAGAAATCCAAGAAAAAAATTGCAAAATTAAAATTCGTTTGAGACATATAAATGAAATATATGAAATAAAAAATATGAGGTACGATGAAATTTCCAATACATTAACATCATAATGTTACCAAAATTCCATTAATTTCCACAAATAAATACCTTATGACATATAGTCACCAGTATATCATCATACCATAATAATTTTAATATGGGATGAGTGCACACGAAATTAGAAGAAACTATAATACTATAAAATTAATTAGATATAACAAGGTCTACGACCTCCTTATGGTAGTATATAGGATCTGAGAGATCACCTAGATTAAATCTATAAAACATATTGTATATGTAAAACTAGTAGTAGTAGTTGGAAATATAGTTATGAAAAAAGTGTTTCCATTACATGAGTATAAACACATATTACATATCATTTGGTTTGATAAATCCAAAAAATTATAATTAAATAATATTTGAAGTGAATCCCAATATATATAAAATGAGCAAATTTAATGAAAATTTTAAAATAAAATTTGACATGAAAAAGAAAATCATAATTTAAATATAATAGAAATGGTATTCCAACTTCATATATATTTGGATACCATTGTAACTTACTATGAAACCCACATATTTTTATATTTTGTAGATTAGATAGAATATACCCTGACTTTACCACATGGATTTGACATACCAAAAATGTCATGAACCTGCCCACCTACCCTAGTACCCTGATACCCGACCCAAAACCAACATGGTCCAAATGGGGTTCTTTATCCCCATGGGATAGAGACTAGATATTTTAATAATAAAATATAAAATATTGAGTATTTTTTTCCAAAAAAACATTAGAGGGAAAAAATACATATTAGCAAGCCCAAAACTCCTCCGGGATAATTTTCTAAAACCAAACAGCTTAAAAAAAATAAGAAAATTACCAAGTCGATGAATTAAAATGTTTATAAGATAAAAAATCCATGTACTAAAGGAAACATCACTCAAAGATCAAAATTATTAAAAAAACACACCTCTTTAAAGAGGTAAATTTTATATTCTCCATCATAGCTGATGAAACTAAAAAAAACTACATGGAAAAATTATGGTGTGTGATAAATTCCCAGTAGGGTATCACCGTGTGTTCTGTAACATGATTTTGTAATAGTGAACCACATCATGCATTCAATTCTAAATAAAACATAAAATGGTGATACAATTTCATATTAAATGAAACATGATTTATATTTCAAATAAAAGAAACATTTAAAAATGATTATTAATAAACCTTTTATATAATTTATTTTATAAATATTCTGACATGAATAAAAAAATTTGTCAGTCAATGGAATATATATATAAATTTAATCACAATAAGAAATATCTTCATCTTCCCTATACTATGATAGTTCGAGGTCATAGTATCCTAACACTCACACATTAGTAATCTTGGAAATGTGTACACATGTCCCCTAGGCTCAGGATGAATATGTATAACTAATATCACATATGGGACAAGATAAACCAAATAGGATTCGAATAATATTTTCATCATAAAACATTTATTTAGTAATTACCATCCCAGATTTTTTTTCAAAATAATCCACAAAACAGACAGGTTCATATGTGACTAACTAATCAATTAGTAATAGGAATTTCATTTCATTTTAAATCAAAATGTCGATTAAAAATCACATTATAAATTTATAAATTTAATATTCCAAATCAACAAAACAAAAATACATGGATTTCTCATAGATTGATTCCATTTTACAATAGTGAGAATTACAGATTTTAATCAATTCAATTAATGTCATCTTCTAAAATCAGCTCTTAAATGAATTAAAAAATTCCATAAATTTCTGAAACAGGCCCCAAATTTAAATTTGATTGGGATTGGGGTTTTTATTATAATATGTACAAAATAATTATCAATTTCAATTCACGTTGAGTTGGTTTTTTTATAATTCAGTTTTCATGAAATTAAAATAAAATCATGAATATCAGGTCTTTATTAAATGGAATGTCTAACCTAACTACATAATATTATTCAACGTATCAAAAGTCAACACATTAAGTGGTATTTTTTAATGTAGAATGGCGGATAGATAGATGAAGAAATACAACCTAGATTCATTATCCAAATCAAAGG
The DNA here is from genome assembly GCA_963277665.1 of Viscum album. Taxonomy (NCBI): domain Eukaryota; kingdom Viridiplantae; phylum Streptophyta; class Magnoliopsida; order Santalales; family Viscaceae; genus Viscum; species Viscum album. Next base: position 1,199,878,108 of record OY728137.1, read on the forward strand.
AGTTTAGATCCATCAATGAATTGATGATCTAACAAACCCTAATGAGGAATGAAAGAGTGATCAAGAGAGAAAGAATATGAAAAAAATGACTTATCAAATAGGGATTAGATCTTCCACCAGTGGTTAAATTTGTCAAATATGTGGTTTATAAGAGAAACAATTGTTAATGAGAGCACTCAAGACCTAGAAAATCCTAATACCTCATTTTATGGCCAATCTGGACATTAAATGGGATCAATTAATTGTAAAATAATATTCAAAATTTAGAATTACCACACACATTTTTAGCTGGGAAGGGTCACACATTTTGGAAAAATGTGAACACTAACTATAAAACCCTCTAATGGGGTGACATGTTTCTACTTGGTGGGTGTGCAGTTTGTTAGAACATGCACTGATCATGTAAATTGCCACTTCCATTGGTTTTTGGGTTTTCACTTAGTGGGAATAGAGTTTGGGAAAATATTGAGCCAAATGTTCACAAGCCATCAATATCTAAAATTTAACAAAAACTCAACTGAAACAACTCAAGAAAAACCCCAATAAAAATTATAAATAAAGAGGTTCAAGGAGTAAATAAAAAACAATAACAAGTTTTTACAAACTCCCCACCATAGAAACATTAATTACCCAGAATTGTTATCAAATTCTTCCATATTGAAAATACAAGGCCATAGATCTATCATAAAATCCTCAATCTCCCACTTATATTTCACATCATAAACATGATTCCACAACACTCGGACCAAAGTAATCACCGTACAAAGAATAACCGTTATCTCAAAATCGAGAATCTTGACTGGATGCTTAGTTATAGATAAATAAAGAATAAAATCATGATCACACTATCTAAAACATGATATAGATTAGAAATATATATCTATAATAATGATATGTGTAACTTGTAATGTATCGATGTTATCTTTTGTAGAATTTCTAAATTATATGGAATTTTTTCAATTTGTCATCAACCTCCATAGTCCAAAAGTTTTTGGAAAAATCATCCATTTCCTCAAAATCCATTGATGATCGAAATGGGTTGAAGCTTTCAAGAACACATGGTAACCAATTGAAGTATCCAATGGTTTATTGCATTGATTATCATAACATTTATACTAGCTCTATACCATCAACATTCTCAAACAAATCAAAAAATTCATTTTCATTATATACTATACCATGATTGGTCAATCTAAGGAACATTCAACAATATTCGACCAACACAATATAGATTTAAAAGGTTGAATATACAATGCCTAAAAATGATCTATTATGATCATGGAATCATAACTATTATTACAAGAAAACCCGACCATTCCCAAATCTTCATCCAATGATCCACACTAATCATAAACACATGTACAAAAAATATGCTAAAGTATCTATTTAGAGCTCTCAATCTAGTATTATATCTATCGATGGTATGTTGTGCTCAAATAATACTAATATCCCAATACTTATTTAAGGCCTCTCCAAAATATGGAATAAAATATACCATCCATATCAAAGACTATATCATATTGAACTCTGTGAAAAATAAATACATCTCTCACATAGTGATTTCCCAACTCCTCAATGGAGGCTCTATCAATAATGCGTATAACATAAACCATTTTGATTTGCCTACCAATCACGTCCCATATTGAATTATTCTATATTTGGGTTTCTATACACCCATCCACAATGTCTATTGAGATATCGTCCCACTTACTAGATCGATGTAATTTTTTATGAAGAAAACCTGAAGGTCTATGTTGCTTTTCATTGACTTGTTGACTAGTAAAACAATAAAAGAGAAAATCAACAATGTCCCATATAATTCATAGCCACCAAAATCTTTTCTACATGTCCCAGAAAATATTTTTGCATATTATAATTCTAAACCATTGAAAATTTGCGAAACCCCGCATAAAAACTTTTATTACAGGTAATATAACAACAAACCGGGTCTGAAAACATAGGATACCCTCCATGGAGAATTCCCACTTAGCGATGGTCTTCCCATCATAAAGAGAGTCTCTAATGAAATATAATTCATCATCAAACTTATATACATGAATAATTATAATGATAATAGTGGAGGTAAACTAAATAACATTCAATACAACCTTGACCCATATTTTACAAACTGCAATATAAATATCTGAAAAAAAATCCATTAATTTCGACTTTGTAGATTATTTTTTCATGGATTAAGTTGGAGGATTTTTTCTAAAATAATCTACAGTTACATTGAAATTTTCGTGGGTATTTGTGATGTTGAAATAAAATTACTGTATATACTAAACCCAAAGCCCCGGTGTATATTGAGATTTACTTAATAGAAGATATAACTCAAACTCTTTTGGTTACATTACACAAAAAAACGTTAACTATAAAATTAATGCTTCCTAATCTTAATTTCATTCATCACATCTTAAAGATCAAGGTCTTGGGTCAATAAGTTATTATCATGTTTCCTATGACTGGGAGAGATTTATGCTACCACATGATCACCATTCAAAATAAAAAACCCAAACCTGAACCCAATACATCACTGAATACCACATATCCTTTCTCAGCCTTTAGATGAGTCAAGACCGGTTTGGAAGTAAAAATATTTATTAAACCAACAAAATAACTATCAAATTTCTCATCCAAAATAATATTTAACACATTTTAAGTCTTAAAAGGCATCATAGAAGCTAAATTCGATAATTCTTTTATGATCCCGTGATAATATACTGCTAAACCCATGATGCTCCAAATCTTGAACGCATTAAATGGGTTCTTCCTAGTCATATCAGCTTTATTCTATTCAAGGTTGAATGAAATAATATTTTTGAATTCCAAATGTGTAGGATCATCAAATCTTAAATACAGAAATAAAATTTTAATAGCTTGTATTAATGTTAGTAATTTCTCAATAATTACTAAACTACACTTAGATAATGAACATGATCCTCCACAATCATTGATTATACCAAGAAACCATCAACACATACACCATAAACATATTCAGATACTAATGGATGATCTAATTAAAATAATCAATAAAGACCGATTGATCATATTTTATACCAAATGGAATGAAACTGAATACATAATGGCCATACCTACTCAAAAAGTCATTTTTTATAATTTTAGATTGTTTTATTCTGAATTGGTGATAACTTTATCGAAGACGAATATTGGAGAACCACTTACCCCCTTTCAACTGGTCAAATAGATCATCAGTCATTTCTAATGAATACTTTCTCTTTCCCATATCTCGGTTGACTTATATGAAAATCAACAAAAAGGTAAAGTTTCCCATCATATTTTTTAGAAAATAGAATAGGTTCCACCTATGCTGACTCACTCATTCATATAAATCATTTCTCTAAAATATATTCTTACTATGTCTTAAACTATTTCCTTTTAGTTGGTTGTAATTGGTATGAATGTATAAATATGGTCTGAGTACTAGGAACTAAATAAATAGAAACGTATACATCCCTTACCAGTGGAAAACCAGTGAACTCAAAAAGATTTTTTAGGAATCTTGGTGAAAAATGGAGGGATATCATCATTGAAATATTCTTTATTCTATTCAAAACAGACCATTGATGTGAATTTAAAAAACTCTGGAAAACAGATTCTAGTTCTACTCAAACTCAAGTCATATTTTCTTTTAAAGATACGACACACCCCATCAGAAATAATATGAAAACCCATAAAATATTGCATTAAATTTGTTATTTATTAACAATGATCCAATCCACCTTGAATGTACCATTAAGAGGTTTCCTGTTAGGAACTAGAAAATCCCATGTAAGGTAAACCTATGAAAAAATGAGGACACATGTAGAACAGAATGAACATTCTTCTCTCTCTCTTTATAGGGATGATGTAATATCCATCTTATATGATAAACGTTCCATAAGATGATTTATAAAGTTAAAAATATGAATCCATGTAAATGAATAAGATTCACTTGTATAAAATAATGATTTTAGAAATCGTGATTCAATTGTGATGGTACCTATCACATTCAATGGATGTGTATCAGATCTTATGGATATTATTCCACTATGTAAAAAAGAATCATTTTAGATACCTATGGATATAACCCCTTAGATCTTGAAGAATAATATTTCACCATAGCAATATTTGGGTATGATTTTCTCCTGACACTAAGTGGAGAATATATTATATACTATAAATTCTTCATGTGCATTTATAATCTATAGACATGCATACACTGAGAGTGTTATTGCAAGCTCATTTGAAAAAAATAGGCTTGAAACACTGGAATCAATTCAACGATTCTCTTCATGGAATTACATGCAGCCTAGAAGTACCATTCTATCAAGATCCACCATGAGACTCATCACACATTTTCTTTTCTTTTATGGAACTCACAAAACTACCACTAGAATAAAAAGGAACTCCCATCAACACTATTTGAACAATAATATCATGTTCTGGAATTTAGACCATATCCATCACCATAGCATAAGAAGAGATATTCAATAAGAAAAATTTAGAATAGATATCAAATCAATGTACCATATCAAACTATCAAATAATAATATTCTCATTCGATACAATCTTAGGTGAAAACATCACATGATTGAAAAAAAGTGTGTATACTCAATCATTGTCATATCACCTACTCAAGTTTAAATAACTAAATATCCTTAGATATAACCATATAATATTGAAATCATTGATCAACAAAAATAACAATAACATCCTTGTAATATAAGACCTAAAACTTCTTCACCATCACCATAGATTCCCACCATCTTCTTGTAGGTTCGTCTCTCTTAAGGGGGGAAAATTTCACATTAGATGGATTATGTGTTTCCATGAACTCATCATAAATCTCAATCAAACATAGACAATCCTCAACCTCTTAAGTATTAATAGAGATATAAAATTCAAATGAATTCAGGTGATGTAACCCTTAAGCATGATTATAGAATTCATCCCTTTGTGGTTTCATAACTGGAGTATTAAGGAGGATGGTTGCAGGTTTCAACCCCACATATTAGACATCATATATGATAATGTCAATGATATTCTAGTCCATGAGAGTATTTTATCATTGACATTCTTAGGATTATCAACATAAATCATATTCATACATCTTCTCATAGGCATGATGCTGCATAACATCCTAAGACAACTTTTCATACATCGAATGATCACTCAGATCGACACTCAAAATATATAAATGAGAAATTTAATCACATTTTATATGAAAAAAATATTTTGATTTCAATTAATTAGAATAAAAATCATTGAAATGATGAGAATATTTCCTCAATACACCTTTCCAAAACCACCCAAGGAAACTTCATGATCACTACAGTGATAGAAAACCATGCACAAACCCATAAGTACCTCCCAAGTCCTAAAATTATATCTTAATTGCATACTAACATTAAGGAAATATACCTAGCCATAATTTGATACCTATTTTTCATGAACCATTCCAGATACCCCAGTACCCTTATACCATATCTAGAACCAAAATGTATTTAAGGGAATCCTTACTCCCCACATGTTGGACGCTAGAACCTATCATCATTTGAGATAAATGTTTTAATGGTTTTTACACTAAATAGTTGATGAAATATATACATTTCTATATTCTCAAAAAACCTCATGTAGAATGCACCAGAAACCAAACTGGTAATCCAAAACAAGGAAAAATTCATCATCTATATACACAAAAGTAGATAAGATAAAAAACCATTGTTCCAATGTTTCATGAAATTGATTTTCATGAAAATATTTTTATATTCTGTATGGATTATTTTCAAGACAAAAAACTGAGACAAAATGGGATTTTGAGGAACAATGTTCCTTGAATAAATGTATGAAATATATTAAATATTTTATATAGAAATCCATCCTAATTTTCATGTAAAATTTGAATAATTTCTAAACAGTGGGTAATATTTGAGACATTTGGGATCTTTTACTTTAATAACATGAGTTTAACTCTAGGTGAGACATAACCATTTTCATTGTAGGGTGTTTCTAGAAAATTCACCTTGGGCATTAAATGAATAAAATAATAAAATAATTTCTTTTATTTTGATGATTCAATGATTGAAAATTCTTTATATATAATGTTTGAACGAAATTCAAGGGTTATCCGCATACCATTAGATTTATTGGAGACATGTTAGAGAGAGTATTGGAGGATCTATCTTAGAAGAATGTCAACCAAATTTTGGATTGATGATTAGTGTACAACAGTATTCAAATGTCTCACCAACAACAAAGAAACAAGACTATTATTCATCAACAATAAATCTATCTCGTGGTAGTATTTTTGTTGTGTATGAATTATTTACTTGTTTTTTTCTTCGAAAATTTTGAATCAACATACCAAAATATTCATTCATGGAATGATTATTTTGAGGGAAGAGATTATTGGGGGTTTTTATTGGTGGAATTTATTTATTATTAACAGTTATCTTTTCATTATTCATTCTAATAGAAATGAATCAGGGTCTACATGAACATAGACTATGGTCCATTCCTCATAGTTCTTATTATTCATTTCTCCCCCAATTATTCATTCATCACAAGAATTCCATATTTGACTTGTAGTATGAATATCCCATGTAATTGATTGTTGTTCACTCATTTCTTAGTGTAATGATTTGATATTATTGATCCAAGCATGGAAGGACTTGACCACAATATGACTATGGTTGTGGAGACAAATAAGATAGTTTTGGGTACCCAATTTTTTTCTTTGGAACACAAAAAATAATTATGTTCGATGATGATTTATGAAGGGATTGATTGATGAATTTTGATGTTTCTATGAATTGACGGTCTTCCCATTGATAGTCCTTGATTTCTGAAATGAGGTGTGTCTCGATTATATGTTGGTTTAGTGAAGGAGATGCACAATTCCATATCTAGGATTCTATAAAATTCAGTAAAACACGACATGAAATCCTGTATAACATGAAGTGCTGGACCCCTCAGTGGTTTCTAGGTTTTGGAGAGAGAGATAAATATCACACGACCTGTGATCTAGTAACATGATGTGTTGTCCCCTTTGGTGATCTTATCATATACCTTAGAGGGAACATTGAAATAGTCTAAGAGTACATGTCCATGATCATGTCATGTGCTCCCACATGAACATGACCTAGAAAGGAATGTACCTGCATATCCACGTACATGTACATGGGAACAAGTACACAGGAAACCACACACCATGTACTGTAACGTGGACATGGACACAGACACATTCCATTTACTAGGGAAGGATCCAAGGTTGAAGGGACACATGGTGTAAGCCTATTACAACCCACCTACTCCATAAGTGATTTCATGGCCCCATTTTCCTTTGTGTCTTGGAAATGTTTCATTAGTGTGTGATCCCCATATCCTTTCCTTTATGGTTAGTATGGAATCACCTCATACTCATAAGAAAATGATCCCTTCAGTATAAATGCTTGGATAATGTTATTGGAATCCTTATTTGAGGCCTGGTGTGCGATCCAATATTTATATTTGATACCAATGTAGATTTCATTATATCATAATGTCCAACACTACATGAGAACACATCTTATACATTATAATAAATTACAGATTGAGTTTCTGGTGTAGCCCATGGCCTTGGGAGTGATCCTCATTTGTGTATCATATCTCTTCTGAATTTTAGAATATACTTCTACAATAAAGTCCCAATGAGAATTACATATCTGATAGACATCGTCCGTGTGATGAAACCCAGGGAGGGTGTTCTCCTAGATGAGTTCTTTGTAGAATATTCTAGACAGAATCCTAGTCTAGAATTATAGGTGTGACATACGATTAGAATGTGTAGCATTATAAGTATATCTAGATATTCTTACTATATGTGTTCTATATATATATATATGTAGATCTTTTTATTATTCATATTTTGTATAATTTATGGTCTCCAGGTTTTCTATTGGGCATTTAAATACTCACCCTTGCATAATATTTTCCCAGACATGTCATGTCTTGTGAAGATGAATGTGCTTTTGACATTGTCCTAGATAGAACACTTCCATATGGTTCATAATGAGATATAACATAGCATGGTTTTTTCCAATGGTATCCTGATAGTAGTCCCTATCTATGAAAGTAGGTTGGAAATGTTTTCAGACTCATTATAGTGGACTTCTGTTTGGGCATGTTTATTTTCCATTACTTCCAATTATACACTTGTTAGGTATTTAGATGTATGAACTCATGGTTGTTCTTTTTGTTTATTAATTTTGAGTTGTTTGGTATTGAAGATGTGTGTGAGTGTACATGTAATTAGGGTACAGACACCCATGTTAGTGATATACCCACTCATTATTAGTTTCTAGAAATTGAGTATCAGAAGAGGGCTTGTGGAGTCGTGGTGTGGGACCCTGTTTAATGGGCTGTGACATAGTGGTATTTGAGGTGTCAGTTATACCATATGACCAGAGGATATGGAATGGGTTTTTGGAAACAATTTTAAGTGTTTTGAGTTTGTATTTTAGGCCAGATACTCTAGTGATGGTGCAGTGGCCTATATATCCTTACACGATGACTCTGATCACCTACTTTACAACTCTATAAATAAGAACACTAGATTTTGGAAAAAATGGTACATGTATCTTATAAGAATGGGTTATGGGTTCCACATTGTTACTGAGTTAGGTCTCTAGATATAATTAGTAACCATAGTACATCTTGTCTATTTATAGTTTCCACTAAATCATATTCCATTTAGGATTCTGTGTCAGGATCGTGAGGTTGATCCTCTCAACAATGAGGCATCGAGATTGAGACTAGTTAAAGATATGTTACCTCAAGGGGGTTCACCAGTTATACCACCAACCATTGAGAAGTAGATGGTACCTATAGTACCTGCAGATAAGGTGTAAAGGATGAGTGAACATCTATAGTTTCAGTGATAGAGAGCCCTCAAGATCCATGGTGAGCCCAAAACACATGAAGCTAAGGGCTATCTTGAGGTGGTGACATGGGGGTTTTTCTAGTCCAAAAACATGCAGATTAGATGGTGGTCTTGGCACAAGGCTTCTCCATAGATCAATAGGACTATGCTATTGTTTGGGGTCCCAGTCGTACGATGAGGCAACTCTAGCATGGCCATATTATGAGAGCCATTTCATAGAGGTGTTATATCCAGGTACACTAAGGGTTGTGCATATCCATGAGCTAATTCATCTAATTTTGGGCATCATTTAAGTTTATTATTATTGATTATGGTTTACAAACCTCTCTAGGTAATTGATTGATATGGTTCGAGATCAGTTATTTTGGTCTCATATCTTTGACTGAGGACTATGTAGAGACTTCCTATACTGTGTTATAACTATATGAATTTATTCTTATGTGAGAGTTATAGAGAGATATTTGGTGTTTTAGAATGTCTTGGATGAGCAGACTTAGATGGTGGTTTCTAATAGTGGGAATGAAGTATATTAGTCCTCAATAACATGGAGTGGACTTTAATCTTAGGGAAATAAATGTGCGATATGTTTTAAAAGGAGGTAAAATGGTTGAGGTTATGTGGTTTAGGGCTCACATGATTTGTACAATCCAATCATGGAGAGGGGTTTCTATTCATGATATGAAAGTGGATGTCTTACTAATGATTTTCTAAGCTACTGTATGACTAATTAAGAAACCATTGATGGGAAACCGAGTAAGCGGCAGTAGTAGGAGAAGATATGTATGCATGGAGGAAGAAATGGAAGAGGATCATGGAGAGTATATAAATGTGATATATTCTTTTACTTGTTACCACCAAAACCCATAGGTGGTCCACTCCATGCGTAGGTATTTGGAGGACATTGGAGGGGAAAATGACATGTGGTTGAAGTGTATGGAAAAAAGGCTCAAGGAATGATACATGGATCAATCAATAACTTTTATAACTTATCGTTCATATTTATTCAAACATGTGATAGACATTCTATTATTTACACCTATCTTATTTGAGACTTAGGGATTCTTGTTGATGCATTGGCTTGAATTTTGTGTTTGACAACTCCTACTAGATAAGACTCCGTAATCACACCCTGGTGCTGATAGTGTGACCTGAATCTTGGAGGATAGAGATACTGTCGGGATCTATTTGTGATAGATAGTAGTCCTTATGAAGTCATCTTATATATAGACAGGTTATCCATATTTAATTCATAAATTGACTATTCCAGGTGGTGGATGTGGTGTATATATAGTGACAGGATGATGTTTAACTTTATTTGTAAAAATTAAATCCATATACTGTAGGATGGACTCATCCGTATGAGGGTGAAAATTATTATTCATCTATTGGTTATCTAGACCCATGGTGCTGTAGATTTTATGACTTTTATGTTCTATATAGTTGTAGTGGAGTAGGATTATGTCTTCCCTGGGGATGTGTTGGGCATACCTCCCCACCAAGAGATATATTTCCATATTGATATGCAGCATGGGATGGTGCCGATATCTTCTCCAACATATCATATATCTCCCACAAAGTCTCGTGAGATGAGAGTGTAGTTTGAGGAATTGTAGAAGAAGGGATTTTTTAGACCTAGTGTCTCACCCTAGGTATCCACATTTTTTCATTAAGGCTAACAAATTATCGAGGTTATATGTTGGATACCAGCTCTTGAACTAGGTGACCATGAAAAACATGTATCTACTACAAACGATCAATGACCTCTCTGATCATTTTATAGGTGGGAGTGGTGGTTCTCGATGTTTGTCCTCGGGATAGGGATTCACTAGTTGAAATTATGATATGATGATATAACATGGAAGGGATTCAGATATTTCCAATATCACTATGATTTCTTGGTGATAACCTTTGGAGTGATGAACACCCCAGTAGTGTTCATGTGACCCATGAATTGGATCATTTTACAATTCATGGACTATTTCAGGTTAGTCTTCATTGGTGATATCAATGGGTACTCAACATATCTGGAAGAGCACCCTAAACACATGGGGATGGTTCTAGACATACTCATTGTTAACCAAAATTACTGGCCGCTCTAAAAGTTCCAGTTCATGATTCAGGATTTCCACATTCTAGGTAATGTTATCTAACCAGATGGAGTGGTAGTGGACCAAACCATCGTTATGGTAGTGTTATCATCAGATCCACCTATGATCAAGATGGAGATGTAGAGCTCACATTAGCTGGAATGCTAATACCAGATATATGTACCTGATTTTTCTAGGATATTAGAATCCATGATATATTTGAACTAATTGGGGTGGCCTCTCATGTGGATTGATTTTTTCCAACAAGTATTTAATCTAGTATGACAGAAATTGACTAGGTATCCCATATTGATATTTCTAGAGGAGGGAGTCAAGTAGTTAGTTTTATATGAATAACTAGGAACATGACTTTGTTTTGATAAAATTCATAAGAGATTAGTGATTTCCTACGGTTCATGTCTATTGAGACCACATGAAGTTATCTACACAACCCACGATCTCGATTTAATAGTGTTGGACTTTTCTTAAAAGATGTTGTGAAACTCCTATATGGGCGAGTGGATTATCATCTATTATAATAATAGGACTATCATGTATATCTTCTTTCATAAGGATCATAACATGAGATAGAGGTGATGGATAGAGTTATTCAAGGATTATATCTTTGTGATTTTCTATACTCTTTGTGATTTGAATGTGGTAGCAGATTCTATCAGTATAAGATCTTGTTCACATTTGCTAAATGATTTATCAGAGAAGTTGGTGTAATTATAGTTATCTTTTTTGTATGGATACAAATAAACATACATCAAGTTGATGGTAGTAACCATAATTATTTTCAGGGATACACAACATGATGATGTCTACTATGAGACGCTACATAAATAGATATGCATTAGACATTCATATGATTTATTTTCTAAATGTGGGGATATTTTCATTCCTTTCATCGGTTGAACAATGGTATTAGTGATTTTCGAGGAGAATGATATGAAAGAGTTTTATAAATTTCCGTTGCCGGTACTTCCAGGTGTGGAAGCAATTTTACAGGGCCTTTGATGATATTTTTGGTGTTTAAGGATATAGAAGGTTTTTCTAAGTACTGTCTCTAAATTCCTTAATTTTCAGCTAGTAATGGATTAGAACAAAGTTACAATGGGTTTAAATCCACCCCTTGAGGTTCTGTAATGGATGTGCGATGGGATGTTAATAGACTTCGTGGTGTTCTTACCAAGCACATCTAGGGGACATGATTCAATATGGTTGATCATAGAACAACTCACCATGTTTGTTTACATACAAGATATTCGAGTGAAGAATTAAGTAGATATATTGGGACCCCTATACGTTTAGGATATATTGTGAGACTATGGAGTTACATCAATCATCATTTCAGAATTTGATTCTCACATCACACATACTTTCTTTAAGTTATTACAAAGAGGAATTTGGGACTTAGTTACATTTGAGTATCACATTTCACCCCCAGAATAAGATCTAGACTAGGTAGACAATTCATTTCCTAGAGTAAATTCTCTTATATTTATTGTTGGACTTTTTCCCTAATTGTAAGGATCACCTACCATTGGTGGATTTTTCATACAACAACTCTTACCATTCCACCACCATATGTGGAACCATTCAAGGATTTCTATGTTTGACCCTATATGAAAACACTATAATAGAATCAACACAGAGAGTTATAACTTATGGTCTGATATTTAGTATGAGAAACTAACGATAAGTTTAAAATCATCATTTATTGGATGAATACTACAAAGATTCATATGATTTATTAGGTGGATAGACGATAGTGGCCTTTGGAGTTCGAGGAGGGATATCATGTGTTATTATGGGTCTCACCTTAGCATGGATTATGTAAATTTGGATATGGAAGAAAGATATCATTTAGATTCATTTTCACTTTCAAGATACTACATAAAGTTAGTGAGGTGGACTACCACATAGCTCTACCTTCACTATTAGACACGGTACATGACATCTTCCATGTGTCTCAGGTGAGGAGGTATGTGCCTGACCCAACACACCATATTAACTAGGGAAATCTTGAAATCAAGGATAGAGGTACATTATTTAATTAACTAGTAGTGATTGAGGATTTTTAGGATAAGAATCATGTGGGTGACATATTAATTAAGTTAGTGTCCTTTGGAAACACAAGAATCTAAATGAGAGAACATTGGAGTGGGAGACTTAAATTTGTGCTCCCTACACAAATCTAGTTGTGTATCCCTTTTTTTTTCATTTTTAGGGATGTATATTCCTAATGTAGATAGTATTTAATGACTTGTATTTTATATGTATACATTTTTTTTGATATTGTTTAGATTATTTTTGAGACTAAGTGATGAGACATCATGAGCTTAGGATACCTGGTGTGCCCAGAATAAATCATTGAAATATACTAAATAGAAAAGATATGATGTTTTCTAGAAACAGTTGAATAATATCTAAACATGGGAATAGATAAAAAATACGAGGTCACTGTTGAGTTAATAATGTGGGTTTTACCTAGGTGTGACATACCCTTTTTCAGTATTGGGTGTTTGTGGTAATGTATTCACATGTGTGAAACAGATAAAATAATTAAATAAATTATCTAATTTTAATTTCCATGATAGAGAGACTGAAACTTCTTTACGTATAATATTATGAATAAATTATAGGCTTATTCACAATATAAAATACATATTAAAGATCCATAAGGGAGTCTGTTGAAGGATAACTCCCAAACAAACATCAACTGGATTGCAGATTGACAATCGGTGTGCAACGAGATTCAAATATCTGGTCAATGATAATGATGCATAATTTATCTTCATTAGTGAATGATCCATATCGAGGTAGTAATTTATTTTAGTTTGTATGATTTACCTTTTTTTAATTCTATGATGAACATGAATCTATCTACCAATAGAATTATTTTTGGATCAATCATTTTACGTGATGGGATTCTAGTTGGGTTTTATTGGGAGAATTTATTTGTGATTAATTAAAATATCATTATTCATTATTTTAACAGTAATGAATCAATTTCAAAAACAAACATATAATGAATTCCTCTTCTCATTCTTATTCTTGTGCTTTTCTCTCCCAATTAATTATTTATCATACGAAATATTCAATTGGAACATGGCTCAAGATACCCCACAGAATAAATAATTTTTCACCCGTTTCGTGGTTATAAAATTCAATATTTTAGATCTAGGGGTTTCATGATGTGATGGTGGGGTAGTGATAGAATCAGAAACAGATCAGATTGTTTTTGATACATGATTTGTATTCATTAGCATGCAATGAAGTAAGATGTTCAAGGATGTATTTTGAATGGATTTATAGATAGATTTCTGTGTTAAGAGGATGGAATGGTCTTACTAGTGACACACATTGATTTCTAGTGTGAGTCGGATTCCAATTTAGCATAAGAAAACCCACATTTCAATATATGGTATTTGGGAAAATCTCGTAACACAATGTGTGTAATCCTGGATTTCACGATGTGTGGGTCCCCCTTAGCGATGACATGTTTTTTAGGAGGAAGATAAGTATCACACGACGTATGACCTTGTCACATGCCATGTGTTTCCATTTCATGGATTTGCATGTGCATCGTATGGTATATGAACATGGGTTGTGAGTACACAACCATGATAATGTCGTTTATTACCAACCAAACAAAACATGGATATTTGTAATTGGGAATAACTGTGTAATGGTACATGGGAAGAAATACACGAGAAGTTTCAAACCATGGAATGTTAAAAATACAAGGATATAGAAAAGGGTCATTTACACGGGCAAGACCCGGTGTCGAAGGGACATAGTGTGTTACCCAAGTACATGTCCTGTGCTTCCAAAATGTTTCTGAGGTTCCCTTTTCCTCTATATAATGGAGATATTTCCTTGGGGAGTGATCCCAAAATCTATCCCTTTATGTTTTCTATGAAAAATCATCCTACTCATTGGAAAATGAACCATTCATTTGGACTTATTTTATAGAGTTTTTTAACTCCATCTACGATGACATAAGTGAGATCCTCTATTCATTTTCATTCCCTAGGTGGAGTTGATGGTATAATCATGACCAAAAATACATGGGAGATGATCATATACTTAGAGGGCAAATCCATGTTATGATATTATTATACCACATGGCCTTATGATTGATCTTCATCTGTGTAGAATACCTCTTCAAAATTTCCTCTTGTATATCTAATAGAGATACCATAAGATAATTACCTCTCAGACGAACATCATAAGTGCTATCAGACACATGGTGTGCGTTCTCCTAGATGTGTTATTGTGTAATCTTTGATTTGGATTCATAGTCTATAATTCTGGGTTTGAATTACCATTATACTATGTTCCTTTATTTAATATATCTAGATATTCTTATTATATGTAATTTATAAAAATACATGTGCAAATATGACCATTATTACATTGTTGTATACATTTAGTTTCGAGGTGTCCTATAAGGTATTGTTAAATTCACCCCTTTAATGTATTTACCCACATGTTTCGTGTCCTGTGAATATCACTAACCATTTCACAGTTCCCTATATGGAATAGGAAAATATTGTCCTTTCTGATACTAGATAGACAGAGTTGTTATGTTATGGTATATTGACAGTAATACCTTTCTATACATTCAGATTGGAATAGTTTTTAGACCCTTTTAAGTGGGATTTTATTTATCACCATTTAATTGACATTACATCAATTCATACTCTGGTTGTGGGATTTTGTTTCATGAATACTGAATATTTAGTGTTTTTAAATTTCAGCATTGAACGAGCTTGGATATGTGTGTCTATTGACAGATACATAAGCTATGGCTTCCCATGATACTGATGTGTCTACTGTACACTAGTCACCAGACATTGGCCTTTTAGAGGTAGGAATTGGGAGTCATAGAACAAAACCCATTGGGATGTGTCAAGAGACAATGTATATATTACTATAAGCCCGAAAGGATCAAGATCATCCACCTCCTTCGAGATGTACATTCCATTTTCTCAGTCCTGGAAGAAGAAAATATAAAAATGTATAAATGAAAAGGAAGAGTGTGATCTAAAACATAGTATAGTCTCACCATGTTTTCCATAACACGATTATATAATATTTAACCAAACCATGCATTAAAGTTTACATAGAATTGGGAATGGTGATACAATTTCATATTTAAAAAACTTGCATGCCATTTAAAATTACTGAAAAATAACAAATAATGTCTTAATGAAATTTTTTATATAATTTTATACATAAATTCACTAACATGAATATATAAAAATCATAATCAATGATAGACACACATATATATAATTATATAAAAGTAATCAAAATAAGAAATATGATCTTCTTACATGTTGTAGGATAGTTTATTTCCATTGGATCATCACAATATCATATTAGTGATCATGGAAATATGTAAAAATTATCCTTCGGATAATTTTGAATAGGACCTATAAATATCCTAGCCAAGATAATATATAAAAAACTAGAATTTTGATAGAGTTTTGATTATCAATGCATTTATAGGGAATTACCATCCTCGTATTCTTTCCCCCAAAAATCTGACCAACTACCCAACATTGCATCTACTCGATAAATAAATCATTAATTAGAAATTATTATAATTGCAACACAAAAACCATTTACAATTCAATTTCACAATATATCAATTCAATATGACAAATCAATTTCAACACAAATACATCTTTTCCATAATTTCATTCTATTTAAAAAAATTAATCATTTTTTTATAAATTCAATTTAATATGTTTTATTAATTTTTTTTACAAATAAATTTAAACATTTCAACAATTTCAAAAACATTCCCAACAATGAAATTATTTTGGAATTGGAGTTTTTCTCAGAATCCATAAAAAAAAACTCAATTCCATTTCACATCAAATTGTATTTTTATTATTGAATTGTTAGAAATTCAAATTACATCAAGAAAATCAGGGGTTTATTAAATGGAAAATCTCAATGAAACCACCTACCTTTAATCCTAGTATCAATACTCAACACATACAATGGGATTTTCTAATAGAGATCAACAAAAATAGAGATAAAAAAATCCATCCTAAATTCAAGAGAGAGAAAAAAAGAGTTTAGATCCAACAGTATTGTGATTGTATAACAAACACAATGGAGGAAATAAAGTGAGGGTAGTGGGAAAATAATGAGAGATGAATCATTCAGTAGAGAGGAATCATACATTCAACATGTGCATTGATTTATCTATGATGGTGTTTTAAGGATACAAAAATTGTTATTGAAAATCCCCATGAATTAGAAAATTATGCTACCCTTGTAATTCCCCGATCCTAGATACGCGGAGACAGTGCATTATTATGTATCATTCGCATGATCACAAAAGATCACGTCTCGAAAGACCAGTTAGTTTAGTTGCCTCGGAATCACTAGATACATTCATAAAGTTTACATTACATAATAAAGTGAAAAAATAAAATAACATCTTGTCTCCATATACCACACTCATATCCCCTCAGACTATCCCTATAGGTCATTCATAAAATAGTACTTCACATCCTGGGGAAAATAAAACATAGAAAGAGGAGAGCACAGATTCTCAGTAAGGATAACAATATAGCAGAAACATTAATAAAAAACATAAACATTTAAGGAAGTTTATAACTAAAACAAAAGGCATTTAAACTTGAACATCAGCATAATATGGAAAATATAAAATGAAACAATGCCATTTAATTATTCACAGGGATATTCTACTAGTCGAATAATCACATGCAATATCAATAACCACTTTCATAATAAAGGAATGCATAATACCAGACTATCATAACCACATAGTCCAGGCCTTTGTGCCAAGTATACAATGAGGATTTGGTCAAGGCCTTGTGCCAAGATAGTACATTGTCTCATGATACCTACCTATACATCAAGGAGCTATAGCGAGCTCCACCTGTCACTTATTATGTCCAATGCATTCGCCATATGAAATGGTTTAAACATAACATAAACATTCGTATTGAAAGTAGCATAAAAAATGTAAAAAATTTATCCATAAACCATGAATGGTATAAAAATAAAACATCCATAGTAAAAAATATCACAAAACCTTCAATATAATTTGGACGTTTTGTATGATTATAAATCAACCTCAAATAAGATTACAATCCATCAAAGGATGTTGATATAGATGAAATCAAAACAGTTTGAGAGAGATATCTCTTTTTTGAAATCATTTAAAAGTCACATAATTATAAAATAAAACCTTTATTTTGAAAATAATCTTATAATATTGTAAGGGAATCATCGATTATTTTATAACGGTAGAAAATAACTACACCTGTGGTATAAGTTAGAAAGATCATTCATACCTTAAATTTGTCAAAAAGGTCAAAAAGTACCTTGTTTGGAATATGACGGAAAGATTCCTTTCAAAAACGAATAAGGTCAAATAAGGGTATAAATTACATCAACCCATTGTCTTTTCAATAGTAAAAATGTTTTGAAATACATTTTTATGCAACATTGATGTGGATGATAAATAGGTCCTAATAGATAATTACGTATAAGCAACCTCGGATAATGAAGAGATTGTGAAATAATCCCTTACCTTGTACTTTTCCTTGGTCGACAGTAGGTTAACCTCCTGTATAATGGTAAAATAATTGTTATTAAATTATAAAAGAATCATATACATTAATATTATATCATTTATGATCTTTTAACATTTCTTTGTTAATAATATCTTAGTATTATCATTGTTTCTGGTGTTAATAGATTCGTTTTAATTTATATGATTTGTTACGTAAGCCGTGTTTTTTATGGATACGTTGTATCTTATTAATATCCATAATGATATTATGTCTTTAAATGTTATTTTTAACCATCAAATGAAAATTATTCTTGAATAGATATGATGGGGAATGAATCTCATCACGTTCGTGGAGGCAATAGTCCATACGTACGCACGAGGGACAATATCATTATTTAGATATTAAAATAATATATAATTGGATGGTATATAACATATACAGAATAATTATCATGCTATATTTATTATTTACATAAATTACGCATCATTATCATACCCATCCAAATAATATTTTATTGAATGACAATTACACCACAACGTGGAGACGGTAGGCCGTACGTACGCACGTATGGTGACATGCCATTCAAAGGATGGATATAATAATGAATATGGTTGTACCATATTTAAAATAACATCAATGTATATAGAAGATACTTGAGTTATTATTTTATAAAGGAAATAACAAATAAAGAAGAAGTGTAAGAGGAAATGAACTTGAAAGAGGGTGGTGTAATCATTACCTCTTCTTCGGGTTCTTCCTTTTGATTTGATCAAAAGGGCTCCATTGGTTGGATTTTTGATCAAAATAAGGCCTCTAGGTTGAAGTGATGGAGGATGGGTGGATATTTGGGCATGGGTTTGCAGAACCAAATGGCATTGAAGGTGTGAATTAGAGAGAAGGGGGAGTGCCCTTTTATAAGAGTGGTGAGGGGCACCTTAGGAAAAGCTAGAAATATTATTTTATAATAAAATAATTTTCGGTTTCTAATGGCTCTAAAATGAATTATTTAAAGACTAAGGTGGGCATAGGTCTAAAAACAGTCATTCGATAAGTTTTAGATAGGTTTGGGTCACTATATTAACTCCATCATTTTTATGTAATTCTTAGTTAAATAATTTGACATTTACCATGTTTCTTTGTATTTTTATATTATATAGTTAATAAACATACTATATACTTCCCAGAAATACCCAAGTTGTACATTAATGTTACACCTATCATGATATAAGTACTTTTTCTGAATCTTAGATTTTTAGGAATACAATATCAATTAATAATATAATATATTTAAAAAAAACTCTTTTATGTCAATTTTGACACTATTTGGTATTTTGTTTATGATAAATTCAGAACAGCATTATTACTTGAAAAAAATTTATATAACCCATAATAATATGTCAATTAACATAGAAAATTATTTTAATTCATAAAAAGTCTCAAATTACACTTATATGGTTATTTATAATATCAATTATTTTAATATTTCATTAATTACGTAATTACTACATCACCATTGTGTCATAAACAAATTAAATTATTTTATGTCTAAAAATTATAAATAAAATACCATTATGTAGGAAATATTTTTATATTTTAATGAATATTTAAAATAGAATTTATCTTATGTATAACCCTATATTAAAAATGTTTTAGTATTTAAACATTGATTATAACTCTTTTAACACTTCTTTGAATTAAATAATAATAAATGTCCGAATCTATTCCAAGTGGACCAAAGAAGTTAATATCTTATTCATATGGTTGTTCTTGGTCGAAATAGACTTATCTAATAGAATTAGTACATGTGTTTGGGTAATAATAGTATCATTTTTACCATTAATTACCCTATTTACTTTTAACCGTGGTAAATAAAAGTAAAAGTTACTATTCATCAAAAATTATTTTCATCTTATTGAACCACATTTTACTTACTAATATCAACCATGTCTCTTGGAGTTTTGACATTCCACTCATAGAAGAGGTAAAATTATGTTTTATGTGTATTTTCAAATTATCCTAGGAGATGGGTAAAAGACGGTGAACGGTTCTAAGAAATTTTTATATATAAAAAATTATTATAAATTGACTCCAATGAATTACATTGAAATTATATAGGTATTATTTGTCTATTTTGAGGTAAAAAAAATTTAAATAAAATAATAATAATTTAAATAAAAATATGGTTTTAAACTATAACTCAGTGTTTTTCACTATTCATCAAAATTGATATTTTTCAGAAAAATACCAAAAATTCACCCTAAGCTAATTTCGATATTCCAAATCCAAAAATGATGTCCATTTTGAATGATAAAATTTATAAAATTTCAAAAGTGGGTATTACTATTCATAACGGCTTGTTTGATTGGTTGTGGTGTGTTAGAACTCGAAGTTGTGTACATCACATGCTACTGTATTATTCAAACAGAAGCGTACAGTGGAAGCTTGGGGTGTTACATCCCTGAGTAAGGGTAGATTCTATATTTGGTTATTTTTAAAATAAATATTAGAATAAAAAATTCACGTGTTAAGGGTTAACTGCGTAGGGATGTATGGTTAGAAAAATTGTGCACTATAAACATAAGCCCCTAAATTGTGGTTCATGGTTTCTAATCGATATGTGTATGGTTTTTAGTCCATTCCCTACTAATGTTATCCCCCACCACCTAGGGATGCACTATTTGAATTGTGTAGGAACACACTTTGGAAAAACAGTGCACCAACCATGAACATCATATAAACGCCCGTAATATTTAAAAAATGCACAAAAAATTCCATAGAAAACCCCAAATAAATATACGATAAAAATTAATCGTTTATGAGTACCTAAAACCAAGTAATAGGATTCTACTCAACCGCTTGAAAGGTATTGTATAATGTTATGTGGCATTAGTTATTGATGAATCTATGATTGTGAAGCCCTTCAAAAATAACTTACATGACTACCCATGTCTCCTAATTGAATATAAACCTATTCTAAATATCATATAAAAATTCATTACTGTGCCAAAAATAGTATTTATATTAACCAAAAATGAATTTTAAAAACTTATATAATAAAATCCAATATTAAAAAACCATATTTCCAAACCAGTCTTGATAATCCAAATAAAATATTCTTATAAAACACATCTTTCTAAGTGACTCACCCTTCAGATCAATATTAGTAAATTCATTTGAACAAAGAGAACTTTAGAAAGTGTTTTGAGAAAAGAATTGTGTGTATGAAATTTTTTTTGGGTGAATATTTAATAAATCAATGTAATGCTATTTTATCAAAAACAAAAATCATAAAATTATTTGGAATAAATTACACATGAACATTAAAAAATAATTCCTCAATGAATTCAATTAATAATCCTTTAGAAAACCTCCCAAAAATATTTCTTTCAAAAAATTATTGGTTATGTGGAGAAAACTACTTAGTCATTGTGAATAAATTATCCTTCTATATAAAAAGACTGATTGGGATGAGAAAGTCCCTTTATAAACCAAATAATAGAGAAAACTATAATTGAATATTAATAAACCATGGATGAAACCATCATATTAAATTTAGGGACATAAATGTGATGAAAAATAAACATATAAGATATTATTATAGGAGTGGAATAAGGTGTACATAATTAAGGAGATTTTAACATTATAATAGAATTTAAATTATACGGGGATCCACCCATGAGGCATGAAGAGTATGGGTAAAATGGATTTATAATCCTCTCCATGGACATGTGATAAAATAGCGAATGCCTAAAGGAAAGTACCAAATTTATCAAAATCCTTTCATGTTAAAATATAATTATGAGGAACTCTCTTGGTTATGGTGAATGTTTTGGGAAACCATGGTCTAAATATGTTATAACTTCAATAATTTTCATGGATGACTATATAATTTGGTCATATAGTTAAATGAAACATGTGAAAATATACAAGATAAAATTGATTAAGTCTAATCCCATGTATGTATGGGATGATTGGATAAAAATAATCCAACTATTAACATTCATATTACGCTAACCACATGTACATAAAACATTCTAAATATTTAAAAAAATATATAAAAATTGACATAATTATTAGTTCATAGTGTCAGAAGTTCCCTGTTTTTAGATCATAGAACAACAATGTTGTTCTAGATTCATGACATTTTTATCACTATTAATGTTCTCAAATGATTTTTACTCTGATTAAATTCAGTTTAAAAAAGTGTATGATTTTTTACTAAATATATTCCAAACATAACAATATTAAATTGATTTATAAATGTAGGTTATATCAAAATTAAATAATATCATGATAAAATGTATTACGAGTGGCCTATGATTAGAATATTCAAAATATATACAGAAGGTGGATGTTAATATCGATGCCAACTAAATAACGAATTAAAAATCATTGATATAAAGAATTTTATAATATTGGAAAATAAAAAATACATACATGAATCATTACATATTGATGATGATATTTATGAATATAAAGTCAACATCATTGTAAAATGATGGAATGTAATAGTATATTAAAAATGTTTTCTTGTCGATTCAGATATTATTAGTTAAAATGATGGATTTTAAAGAAATATATCCATTTCAAAGGTCAAGATAACATGTTGTGGTGAAAAATATGATGGATATAGTATAAATAGTGCTAAAAAAATAAAATCTAAAGTATTCCCAATCCCACTGGATTTCTTTTTCAAGTTATATCAATGAGTAATAAAAAGTAATTACAAAATAAGGATTTGTGTGAAATTATATACAATGACATGAAATAAATTGATATGAATGATAGATCTGAATTAGTGTCACATACCAAGGATTATTATTTTATAAGGATAATCATGGTTTTTAAAAATATAATTACAAATAAGGAAGAAATATCATAGAACAACCGTAGTAGTATATTCCAAGGATAAACTCAGGTTGAGCGTATAGATTTTGTAAAAATATTTTCTGTATTTCTATGTAAAAAAATTAATTTTTGAATTTAATTTGAATGATGTTTAATGTAATTATGAAACATTAAAAATTGATTTTAAATTACCTATCATGAATAGTTAACTTCTAGAAGATGAATTTTAAGAAAAAATAGATTTATTTTTAATTAAAGATGATTAATTTGGACTTTATTAGTATAATACTACATCTTATTATCCCCAAAAGTAATATAATAATGTAAAAAAAACATAACAGAATCTTATAGGGAATAAAAATAATTCTTTTTGTGGGGAATAAAAATGAGTATATCAAGGGAGATGATACAAACTCACTCAATATCACTGTTTATGTTTATGATGATATTTCATTCCTGGAAAAAAAGATAAACACTGTGAGGAATGTTTTTCCCAAATGAGAAAATAAATCAATATTTCAACAATATGAGTTATGAAATCCCATTTTTTGTTTTAAATTTAGATATGTGGAATGTTGTAACTTTATCTCACCAAAATATAATTCTCATTATCTAATTATGAGTCTTGTTATTAAAGAAACAATAACTATATACAAATCCTATATAGAATGGGAAATTTTATTCCATAGATGATGAAAATTTTATTATGGATAAATTGTTGTTTCATAGGATTATTTGTCACATATGTTACCTGAATCTGAGTAGAATAGAAATATTCCTATTTAGTTTATCTTTATATAACATTCATATGAAATTTTAAGGAATGCTATATTATAGCATCCAAATGGATATCAAGAATCATCAAATAAAAACATTATTATATATTTTCTTAGAAAAAGGAATAGGGTATTTAATCATTATAGTTATTTATAGAGGGATTATGTTGGTGATATTGGGGCTCAAAACTCAAATTTGGTTAACTATTTATTATTAGAGGTATATTCAAAACATGGAACACTAGGAAGAAAAAACTATTCAATTTATTAAAAATGGTAACAAATTATGTTTCCTTATTGAAATTCATAACTAATTTTTTTTTGTATTATGAAATAGATTAATTATAAAGGGGTGAATATTTTATAACCATTGGTTATTAAGTGTGATAATCTTTAATAAATCAATATTTCAAAATTCATACTTAAATATCATGGTACAAAAATATTCTTATGAACTACTACGTATTCATTTATAAGGTTTAATGTGGGTTTATTTCATTATAATATGATTCAATAATGGAATATGTCGTATAAATTTAAAAAAATATCCTAAACAAGTGATACATTCTTGAACATGAGAGTGATATTGAGAGATTATTATCTCCTAAAATAATATAATGTTTCCCTTTTTATTTTAACACCTAAATTAATTTTCATTTTTATGACATTTGTGGATAATTTGAAAGAGATCTTCTTATAAAGGAAGGGGGATAAATTTTTTTTCTTCATGTTATCCAGATTGATATGATAAGAATAGATTTCCATGATATTTGAGACATGAGGATCTAGTAGATAAATATTTTACAAGATCTCATTTGTTGTTTCACACACTATTGAAAAATTAAATAGGGTTTATTTAGGGGACCATTATAATTATATATGTTGTGGTATTGGTGGTTAAGATCAATTGTGACATGAATTGATAGATAATGTACAATGAGTTTTATTACATAATACAAGTTCATTATTATATTAATCAATATACTCGGGGTTTCAGAAACCAAAAATAAACAATCTATCATATGAAGTATTATATAGATATCATCATCATTTAGAGAATACACGGTGAATGTTCATGTGAAAATTCAATAATTCATTTTTAGGTACATTAAAATTTAATGCATTATGTACAAGCTCATTAAAGAACACAAATATTTTTGATCCTGTTTAGGATGTGTCATATTGATGAAATTTTTTGAATGAAAATTATTATGAATTTTTAAAATATTTAACATGTACTGGAAAATTATATAAAACATTTTTTTATAATAATAAAAGTACGACCATAATTAATGGAGTAGTGTATTTCATTATTATTGATAATCCATAGGTATGGCGAAAAAGGGAATTATAATGATCTATTATTCAATAAATTGATGATAAATTTATGAATTTAAAATTTTCATCTTTCATGGAAATATGAGAACACATTTAAGTGCTAATCATGGGAGGAAAAGTTCATTATAATGTGTAATATCCCATAGTAAAAGATGAAAACCCATATATTACATTTTAATATTGGGAAAACATATAATTGTTAGTAGTTTGGGTTTCATATAGAGAAAAATACTATGTTAAAGAAATAATTATACATGTATTTTCATTGAATGATATAACTATAATTGTTAAATAATATAAATAAATAGAAAAATATAGAGGAGTTGTTAATGGATAAACCAAATCATCCATAATTCATGGAGGTCATGCCACTATAAAACTCACAAAACTATAGTGGAGGGATTCCATTACATAAATAAATATACATAATCTCTAATTAAGACTATATACTGAGATATTGGATAAAAATTATACATATCCTTAATAGGTTACTACGGGAGGGATCATGTTCATAAACAATAATGTACACTTATCCCATATTGAAGTTTCCCTTCTAGTGATAATAGTAGAATTAAAATATTGTTGACAAACATATTTTTTTTATACGTATGGTTTTATAATATCTTCTTACCTGATTCCATTTTTATGATAATAAGGTAGTCATTTGAAATGAGGGACATAACTGTAGTACACTATGGATTATAAACTCAATAAATATATATTGAGAACCTTGTGAATAATCATGTTCTATTTTTGTTCATAATTACTATATAATGAATCATCAAATAATTTAATTCATGATCCTTGGATCAAATAAATTTTCCTCACTTCAATTTACTCATGTTTTTATGGATGAAGTAGTTGCTTGTAGTGTAGCTTGTGTTGTTGAATCCTGAGAGACCAAAAAATATACCTATGATATGTACATTCTATGTATTATTCATTTGTATGAAGTGGAAATAATTTTTTTACATTATATTGGTTTAAATGATCACTAGGAAACATATGTGTATTCAAATTATGATAAAGGGTTAATCCAAGGTTATTACCAGATATGTATTGTATGAAATTACATTTTAATAAATTTAAATTTCTTATAATCAAGAGTGATTCATTTAAAGTGATCAAAACAAATTCATTACTTACTTGTTCAATAAAAAACCAAAACTAATTCTAATCACCTTTATACATGGTGGATATTTCTTATGAACCCTCTATGGTCTGTTTTCATTAGCACATGAATTTTCTGGCCTTAAAATTTTTCAAGGTTGAATAAGTATTACATTGTCAAACAAAACTCTCTATTAAAAGAAGTGATTAAAAATCAATAGAGTGATAAATAAAATCCAATAAATACCCTTGATTGTCCCTTCTGTCATCCTATAATAGGTTTATCCCTCTATTGATACTATGATCTCAATAGAAAAGGGATGTAAACTCATGATGGAAGAATTGAATAAATTAATAACAATGAAATAACAACCACTCAACCATTGATTTAAGGATTAAAATCTTTGTCATGTGAATAAATTTACAACATAATGAAAAGGAATCAATGTGATAACCAAAATAATATAAAATGATGAAAAGAAGAAGTTTTCTTAGGAGAATATGGATATAATAATAACTTATAGATGAAATAATAATAAGACAAAGACAAATTAGAAGCATTTTATTACAATGAAAATACCCACAAGAATCCTTCAACTACTTAAAAACCACTTACTTAAATATGAATTTTGGAATCCTAGGATTGAGACTGTTCTAGTTAATTCCACCCTAATTATTGGTGGAAGGACTTAGTGGGTGGAATATTACTAAAGATAAGACTTTTCCAGCCTTGATAAACACCCAAATTAGATGTCATCCACCAAACTGTCGTGACATAATGCACTTATAGATGGTTGAATTGTGGTGGTCCATAGAAGAAGAAAATAAAGTATCAGATTTCTCATTATATCCTATAGAATTTTATCCCAAATGAATTTTGGGGTTTTTAGATAGCCTCTAAATAATTGGATGGATTTCTGGGTTGTAGAATCTAGCACATAATTTCATCTTAAATTTGGACTGCATGGAACTGCATTAAAACATCAAAATTATCTTAGTACACCGATGAATTAAATATTCATTGTGATATATTATATCTCTATTTAAAATTTTATAATCATTAGTCTTGAATGATGTCCTCTATATTCATTTTATTGGGATGTTATCTTGTTCACTTCTCATGGAATATGTTTGCATGAAATCCCACCTTTTCAACATCTAATTTGATCCCACGGGATCTTAAAAAAAATAAATATTCCCAATATAAGGAGAAATCATAGAAGTAATTATGAAATTCAAATAAATATCATCGGTTGATTAAAAATTTTTATCAAATCATACAATTTAATACTTCACATTAAGAAATAATTTCAATCATGATGTTAAATAATGTTCAAATTTTAAAATTCACTAAAAATAGTGAGTATGAGTAACAATACACATGGATATTACAATTTATAAAATTAATATTAGATTATTTTAGTGGATAATATCACCCCTACCATGATTTTTATTATTCCCTAGGAAAATGTATCTAAAAGAAATATAAAATTCAAATTCCAGTTTCCCAAAAAACATTTTAATATAGAATTCTCCCAAAATACCTCATATCATGCAATTAAAAACCCATAAAAATATTTTCATACAAGATAATTTCATAAGAATATCCAAAAAACAAGCGCATTAATTTATTAAAATTCATTTCCACATTTCATAAAATATCAATTAAGAGTTATGATGTTTCCTACATTACAATGAAAATGAAGTTTAGTTTTATTCCAAGGGAAAATATGGTTGTTCTAGGTGGAATCACATTTTCATATTAAGATGAGTACTCAATTTTTTTCACTATTCCATTTTAATTGAAATTAATCCCATATTTGTTGACCCCTATTGCTATAGTTTTCCAATGATTCCCAGGATCAATGAATTTAGGGCCCCAAGTGATGAAAACATACTTGAACATCACCTCAATCTAACTCAACCAAAAAAATAACATTACGATAAATAGAGATAAAATGACTAACTCGGGGCCTTGAAACTATGGAGTCATCATCCCTATATTCCAAAATCCACACAATAGTTCAATCCAATCCTCTACATGCATTTTTTTAAATACAATATTTTTTTATTTTAATAGATTTTTTAATAACCATGTCAAAATTAAAATATTCACAAAAACTATGCTCTTTATAATGGGACCCAAAGAATAGAAATTATTACCCCACAATCCAATGGATATATATTGTGGATTTTTTTTATTAATTTGATTAAAATATAAACAAATAAAGATAACATTATAGAACCACATTTTTCAAAATCTATGCTCATGTACCTAAACATGGTTTAAAATTAAATTCCAGCCATGAAAGATTCTTCTATATTCAGTTTTAATGTTTAGAATGTAAATTATAATATTCAAGGTTAAATAAAATTTTACATCCATAATAACACATTAAATTACTTTTTAATTTTTTTCCCTATACACGCAAGAAAAATATTTCATCCCCCCAATATATAATATCAATTTTCATAGTGTATATATAAAAGAAAATTTAGATGTGGGATAAGGTAAAATAAAGGCCGTACAAAATTAAAATTTTGAAATGAGCTGTTGAATAATGTCACATTGTCGTTAAATGATGAATGTGGCTACAAAAAATATTTATCCTTTGATCCCCATATCACTCGTGGACTACCCATAGTGGATGGTAGAATGGTGTGTAATTTCGGGATGTAAGTGATTTCGCTAAATAATATGTCTACATATATAATCCTTTTTTCTCAAACACAAACCAAATAAGAAACTAGGAAAACCCCAAGAGGTTCCCTTAAATAAATAAAATTGAAGTAGAAAAAAGTGTATCTATTTATTTTTAAAATCAAATCCTTGATTCCATGTATAGGAAAAGGATGGGTTTCCATCTGGAAAGAACATTTTTATTGTTGTTAGCTCGACATGAGACCTAAACCTATCAACTTGTATCTGGTTAATTGTGTAGTTATAGGATCCAATGTATTTATAGAATAATAATTTTTCATATCTATTAATATTTATGAATAAGATATTAATTTTATGTTAAATGGGACACTTTGTGTGATATCTTACTCTAAAAAAACAATGAGTTTCTTCGAATCATATATTGTACATGACATTGAGTTATACTAAAAAATAATATAATAATATTGTCATTTTAAATGGTAATTAACACCTAGTCATTATATTGGTTGGAATAAATAATACTAACTACAATATGATTATATAAGTTTGTTAATGGTATTTACATTTATCCAATTAATTTTAGAGGCTTAAAATGAGAATGAATCTAATTTTAATCATAAAATAATCTAATATTTTTAAAAGGACATTTTACTACATTTTAAATGAAAATCCATTTTAAATATTGTTTTTTTCACTATTTAATGTTCTATTTTACAAAATATACATAATATATAAAATAAGAACATAAAAATTTACTCTGGATAAATTTTTTCGAATTTTTTTGATAAAGTTCATTTTTTAATGAATGGTTACAAATACAGCATTTTACCACAAAATTTCCAGTTCATCATATTTAATTATATATTTAGATTTTCATTTTAATCAGTTTTAAAGTGTAATTGGGTTATATTTTTATAATTTAATCCAATTTGGGTCATTGGAATAAATTTCACTTTTAAATTGGACATAAACACATTTAAATCTTCTGAAAGTTTTTACTTCATAAAAAACACTCTTGTTGATTTTGACAATGGGAGTCCACCAAAAATTTATTTATGAAAATTATATGTTTGGAATATAGAAAAATGGATTCCGTATTTGGAATCAAAATGTGCAAATTATGAAAATGTGTACCTTTTATCTTTGAGCATTATGAATAGTAACTTTAGTTATTATTTTTATTTACCATGTTTAAAGGGTAAATCTGGTAAATAAGGGAAAAATAATAATAATATACAATAAACTACCCTAAAACATGTCCTAATACTATCATATGAGACATGGATTACCATGGGAAACCTTGGGTCGATTTAAGGACCCCATGGAGCAACATGGGTGTGATAATGACATCTTATAAGAACTAAATTAAAGTAAAGAGGAACATAACATAAACATGTATATTTTGATAAAAAAAAGTAATATGGGGTTATATAAATGATATATTATATTAAAATAGTAATTAGAAATATAATAATATTTTCTACATCATGGAATATTATTTATAATTTTTAGACATTAACTAAATATACTTATTAAACATTGATTTTAACTATTTTAACCCTTCTTTAAATAAATTAATAATAAATGTCCTAATCTAATCCAAGTGAGGCTAAATGGTCATATTTTATTCCTAAGTTTGTTTTTGGTCGAATTAAACTTATCAAATAGAATTAGTACATGTGTTAGGGTAATAATAATATCATCATTACCCTTACTTACCCTATTTACTTTTTACCGTGGTAAAAAAAGTAAAAAGTTACTATTCACCAAAGATTATTTTCATCTCATTGAACCATATTTTAGTCCTTGATATTAACCGTGTCTCTCGTATTTTAGAAATTCCACTCAAAGAAGCGGTAAAATTATGTTTTATGAAAAATTCAGTTTTTAACTACCACTTAGTGGTTTCACTATTCATCAAAAATTGAATGTTTTCTGAAAAATACCAAAATTTCACCGTAGGCTAATTTTGATACTCCGAATCCAAAAATGAAGTCCATTTTGAAAAATAAAATTAATAAAATTTCAAAAAGTGGTTATTACTATTCATAACGACCAGTTTTAATAATATTTTAATAGCATATCGTCGTTTAGTGAAACTCGGTATTGCGTACAACGCAAGCTATCGAGGAAGGTCGCGATTGCGTGTAAAGTAAGCCAAGCTAGCGTGTAGTGAAAGATTACTTTTATGATATATAAAAACAAAATATTACTCATAAAAATCTCGGGTGTTACACTACTTCCTTTAAAATTCATTTTGGAAGCCTTTGGAAGAGTCTCTAATAGTGAATTTCACCCCGATTAATGGTTGTTGTCCTGGGTGGGTGGAAATTTAATGAAGAGTATAATTTTATAACTATGAAAAAAAATTATACCATCTTGCATCCATCAAAATTTCATACCAAAACACAATCGAGATGTATGAAATGGGGTAGGAATTAGAAGTAGAAAATGAGTAGTTTTATCTCCCCCTAAATCATGTAATATTTTTTAACAAATGGTTGTTGTGTTTTCTTGATATTTATAACAGAATTGATTGATTTTCTTGGCCCTATAATCTGGTCAATATTTTAATCATCATATTGGGCCACTAGGAACTCCGTTTAAAATTCATAATTAGATTTGTACAATATGTAATTTAATATTCCAAAATATTTCCCCTATCTCTAGTTAAAAATTTCAAATCATTGGTCTTGGATCATGCCCTCCACAATAATTTTATTGGGTTTTTTCTTGTACACTTCCCACAAGAATGTGTTGGAATGAATTCCCACATTATTATTCATACTATATTATTTTTCATGTTCTCCAGATCAATGAAATATTCCCAATGGAATATGAACTCTTAAACTTATCTAAGGAATTTAAATCAATATTTGTGGGGGATTAACCATGTGTCTCAGTATATACCATGTAATTTTAATCTTTAAGAAAGAATTTCAATCTTGAAATGTAATAATGTTAAAATTTTAAAATGCACTAAAAATATTGTTTTGGAGAAATTAATCACTTGAATATTATTATATATTCAATTAATATTATAATCTTCTTGTGTCTAATCACTGATGATATAAAAAAGAAGATAGAGTAATAATTTTTGTAACTATAGATTCACCCCACTATTTTTGTAGTTATTTAATCCCACATGAACCTATTGATACTATGTCAGTGGTGGAAATTAACTAAATTGGGGATGCTATTTTATTTGGATACTCTTCCCGATAGATATAACTCTTAGGTATATTTATATTTTAAAATTCATTATAAGGATAAATTTCAATATTTATTAATGGGTAATAATATAGACTATAATGATTTGATTCTCATGTGAATAGTGACCATGATAATGAGTCATTTGGTTCTACATATTTTTTTTCTAAGTGGCACATTTATCAATCTTGTGGACCCTATTGAATGTTTATTTATTTTTCCACTTATATGTTCATTTTGAAGGGGATATATTTTTATTTTCTCAAATATTATGAAATATATTTTAATATGTATATAATATTCCATTTTTTTAAAGATGAATTTATATTTTATAAATATTTATATAGATTTTTTTTATATTTATACAAAAATTCTATTTATATTGTTGTCGTATTTTTCATCCCATTTTTTTACTTATAATATTATGAAAATGGATCATTTTTTCATCATATTTGGTTATATTTTATCTTATGGATCCCCTAATAAAAAACACTATATTTCTTGTGAATAAGGATAGGTTTTATATTAGGGAAGTAATTTAAAAATTATTATTTTTAAACACTCAATAATTCAACCTAGCCACCCATGATTGAGTCAAGTACCTGAGTTCCTGTTTTGGCATGACACATGAAGGTATAATCCTTTGTTGTGTGAGTCTATATAAATTCTTATATAATATATTATTTATATTTTAATTTAGATATAGTATAGTATAAATATAACACAATACAAAAACTATAAAAACAATTTAACAATAAATTTATAATGATACATATTTTATCCGTGAATTATGTGTAAATTGTTAGTTATTGTTAACATTAATTTTTCAATTTTTTTAATTTAATTATGGGGGAAGGACCATGAATTAAAAGTATGTTTGTTGAATAACTTGAATTATAAGATCCATTTATAACCACTTTTCAAAAAATAGGACGTATAAGAGTAATTATAATACGACTATTTGAGGTTACTATAAAAATATAACTAATTAGAATTAATTTTTGATACCATGATACTATTTTTTGTGATGAAAATTATAACACTGAAGTTGGAGTGCTTTTATCTTATTATAATATGTGTAATAAAAATCATTGTTGTTAAATAGATATACATTTTGATTTCAATACATTAATAAACTCTATTTAATTAAAATATATTATTATGCCTGGAATCACACATAATATGGGTGGGTTTATTTTGTATTATATGGTTGAGGTAACTACGGAAATAATCAAAAACATTAGAAGACATAAATTTTTATCAATATTAGTTGTGTATACGTTAGAGTTTATTTCACCAATTAAAATTTTCATAAAAAACTATATATATTTATCATATCCAAAATAAAGTAGTTATACTTTGATAAAGAGTCAAAGTTATGAGATATATTTATACATTTCATATGTTTATACACTAAAATTATAGTGGATTTCCATAATCCTTTAATAGAGACCCAAATTTTTTTTACCTGAACTGCTTATCCATTGTAAATATTCTCTTTTAATATAGAATATTTGAATCTCAGGGGATATATGAGTGTGAAATGGAAAGCAAAATAAGATGAATATAATTTCTCTACATGAGTAAATGTGGGTATTTAAATACAATATATTTCTTAATTTTTAAATATCATATTATTTTAATATTTATTCTACCAATATCTAGCATATTCCTATGACTAAAAACAATATTTAGATGTATATAAATCACTAAAATGTGTATTGAACTATATTTGTAGTAGTTCATTGTGATTTTTTATTAATGGATTATTTAATAATCAATATTTATGTATCTGATAAAAGTTTTTAATATGAAATTTATGAATGGATTTCTTATGGAGATAGTGTGTTTAAAAAATATAAAGTAATCAATGAATCGATTGAGAATGATATTTCAGAATCATACCACATCTTAAATATATATGGTTAAAGAAACCTTGAACAATCATAATCATTAATTTTAATTAAGGATTTTATAATAAAAGGGAAAAGATGTAATTTTTTTCATTATCAATAGGTGGAATGAGTTTTATCTTTTATAAATACAATCCCAGAGAGATTGTTGATAATTTATATGCTGTTTACTTATATTTACATTGTACTATTAATCATGATCAAAATTTTTAGAAGATATTGATGAGGATCCTAGAGAAAATAGTATTAAACATTGAATTATAAAATGTGGAAAATATATTTTATTGAAGAAAAAGGAGATCATGTTAACTCTTCTAATGAATAATTCATGAATCAATGTAGTTATATGTTTCCATTGAAGGGAAAAAAATTATAACAAAAAATTAATTATTAATTAAAATCGAGGGGTCAAAACATGAAGGTATTTAGGGAATTAATTCACACAATATTACCTTCAATAGTGATATTATACATTGTTTAAAATTCATAATAATACTAGAATAATATAGCATTCATGAATAATTAATAAAATTAATTAAAAAATAATTTAATTTACGAGTTATTGTCATAATTCCCTAGGGAAGTGGTATTTGATAAATATTGTTAATGAGAAAAGAGATAGAGAATAGAACAATGACTAGTGGGTTAGAAAGATGTTTTTTATTAAAAATATGTAATTTATTTTGAATATAATATAATCCAATAGTAATGATTAAAATATATAAAATATTTCAGTTACTTTTTCCTAGAAGAACTCGCCTGATTTTTTATATGAAGAAGATGCTTCATATTTCAATAGAGAACAATATTATAAGGTTTATACTATAAAATTTTATGTATCTTTCTATGATTTTTATGGTATCAAAGTGAGGAATCATAAGAAATCAATTTAAGGGACTAAATAAGTTCTTCATGTATGGTATTTTGTATAGAAATACTGTTTGAAGAGTGTGAGGATCTAGAGAGACCGTTGGATAATAATTTTTATTTAATGATAATGAGGACATAGAAGTTATTGGGAAAACATATATTTATTATATTATTTATTCACAAAATTATATTAAATATTAAAATGAAATATTTTAATAATTATAGAAGAACTTTATAATGTTGTTGATTAAAGTGATGAAATTGTTATTCCTTTGTTAAGTGACCCATACTACATATTTTTTTATCAATTGTAATAATAATATTTTTAAATTAAACTAATTTAGAATAAAATAATTTGATGTAGTACCAAAAAAATTTAAATTGGTAAAACATATTATATATATGGTGATGAAAATGGTGTTGATAAAAATATATTTCTAGAGATTGGTTCAACGTTTTTTATAAAAAAAAATTTCACAAATAAATATTCAACAAGATATTACATTTTATGAAATACACCAAATCATCATGAAGAATTCAAATGATATGACCTCAATCCAGATCTTGTGACATTTAAAAGGAACTCATGAATATTTTATGAATGATGATAAACAGAAATCGTTAGAGCTAATTGTTATTTTAAAAAAATTATTTCGATGATGAAATTGAACGTCAAAGGTCATATTCTGTAGGTGAATTCATTTTTAATTGAATATGCGATTGATAGTCATCTAATAATGAAAATTTTATAACCCATCACACGATTGAAAAAAAGTAAATTATATCATCACAAGCGACAAGTAAAATGATTTAATCAAAATCCAAACATAAGAATATGGGATTGAAAATTGTATATCTATTTATTATTAGGTGTTATAATTAATATCAAATAAAAATGTTATGATATATAGTGAAAGTCATGACAGAAATATGAATATAAAATAATTTTTTTATTTGGATGTTGTTATATAGTGAAGATAACATATATTATTTTTATGAATAATAATTAATCCCAAATATCGGGATGAAGACATTGATAATAGATTAATTAAAGTCATTATGTGTTTATTTTGGGAGTATATTCTATCCAAAAATCATTATGTTAATGTTACTTTTATATTTAATTGTTTATTCCATTACAATTTCATCCAGTGGGGGAAAATTATGAAAAAAATCCAACTATATGATGAAATAAGTTGAAAGGGTTGTATATTATGATAATTATAATCCTATTTTAATGGTAGATATATGATTTATGAATTAAATTGAGAGAGTAAATAAGATTTATTTGATAAATAAAGAGATGACTTGATATAAATTTCATATAAATTAGAATGATCTTTGAAAATTTCATATTGGTGTCATGTTTTTAATAAATGAAAAGAAGGAATTATTGAAACCCCCTAGATTTTCTCAATAATAATGTTTACATCAAATGTTTCAATTTTAAAATAAACTGAATC
This sequence comes from Viscum album, assembly GCA_963277665.1. Taxonomy (NCBI): domain Eukaryota; kingdom Viridiplantae; phylum Streptophyta; class Magnoliopsida; order Santalales; family Viscaceae; genus Viscum; species Viscum album. The sequence goes on from OY728137.1 coordinate 1,199,914,882, forward strand.
AATAGAGTATTAGAATCATCATAAATATATGGAGTTCTCTCACATGAATTTATTTATTTAATAATGTTGTATTTAGATAAATCCCAAATTTGGAACATAATTAAGAATAATATATTTAAATAATGATTTATTTTTTAGAAAATAATATTATTCATTTAATAATTTTTAAGATGCACATGAAATTGTTAGACTTTTAGTTTTGTTTCATAGTATTCAAATTAATAATTAATTCATTGAAATGAAAAAAATCATTACTGGTGTCGTAGACAATCATATATCAACTATGGAAAATATCCTTTGATAATGTTCTGTAGAATGTCAATGTTTTTTGATATGTTTTAGGTTAAAAAGATATGTATATTTTATAAAAACAAACAGGGAAAGAAACACACCATGATTTTGTAAGAAATAATACAGTATTTATGATAAGTTTTGGTATATCATTGTCATATTAATTGGAGTTTGATGATTCTATAAGAATTTATAAGAAAAAACCCCCACATAGATTTGATGATCTAATGTTATCATGGATTATGAATTATTATTATGTTGAATATGGATACATATATATATACTCTAATTTTTATGAAAAAATGAATTAATGTAAGTGGTAAAACAGAAAATGGTTTCAGTCAGATATATGATATATAATAAAGAAACAAACATAAAAATTTGTTGAAAATTGATATCTCAATAATTATGTTTATTTTACTATTACCCATAAATATAAAACCCATGTAGTGAGAAATAATATAATTGTTTTTTCATTACTATAAATATATTGAAATAAAATTTGAAATATAGTGTGATATCCTCCGATATTTTATATAGAGTTTTATTGTGAAAAAATGACATGTTTTTTTGTGGAGAATGGGTGACCACATCTATTGATTATTAATGTAAATTATTGTGGAAAAATAAAATTTAAAAAATAATGTTATATCTTATTTTTTATTATTTTTATATATATTGTATATTATTATAGAGTAAATTACTAGATGAATTCTTGTTCTTTGTAGAAGTTATTATAAATGGTGCAAAGGCACACACTTTATCTTAATATTCATAATTCATAATAATAAATTTTCTTTGAGACATGATATAACTCCCTCGATCACAAGTAAAATTCCATTCTTTCTAAGTCACTAAAATATATCCTAAATATTTTTTTAATAATAATTCATACATATTTTATTATTAATAAATATTTGATATGTTTCTTGAAGGATAAAATTCACTAAATAATAATGGCTCTGATGTGTTTTTTTGGTAATGATATATTTGTGATTATTATACCCTCAAGACTCAAAATAATCATGTTTTCACAATAAAAATATTGTTTATAATAATATAATGATCAATAAAATATTTTGTTTTTTACATTACCTTAAAATAATATACCTATTATAACATACTTGAATAACATAAAACATAATGCGTCAGTAATTATTACCTATTAAAATATTAATATAATAAGAATAGTTATTCTCCAATTAAAATATTCCATTTGAAATGATGTAACAAATTAAAAATGGTTTCATGAATATTATGAATGATACATTAAAAAATTTCAATACTATAGTCAATATATTTTTGATATTTAGTTAATAATATTAAAAAATTGGGGGCCTATAAGACTACTCCACTAGTAAGATTTCAATTAAAAGAAACTATTAGTTAATTATTACAGACAAATAAAATAACCTATATTTCCCAAAAATATTTCCTCTATTCCCTTGAATCATATTATAATTAATCCGGATTCCATAACAATGCATTTTAATTTAACAAGTTTCCATTAAATTATTATATCTTGGGTATCAAAAACTGTATTCTACTCCAAAAAAAACTATTACTAAACATTAAATGTAACATCCAAGGTAAATAAAGAATATGAAACATTCATATTAAATAATATTTATGAATTCAATATTAATTTTATTTTAATGGTGATTCCATGTTCGATGGCTTACCCAACACGAGACAATGGGTTTCTCTAAAGTCTTATGCCGCACACATGGCTGAGTCATAATGAAAAAAAGAATAAAAGAATATTATTATTTTAAATTTTTGTTAACTTATAGTTGTTTTATTGGAGGTATTGAACAGAAATAACTATATTTTGGTTGAAAATATTTTATAAATGTTTTTATATTTGTATAATAAATTTTATAGGCTTAATATATCATTGAAACAAATTATAAACATAAATACTCTAATATTTTTAAAATGTATTTTTAACACCTTTTGATGGAAAACCCTTTTTGAATCTATTTTTTTGTCACTTTTATATGTTATATTTGACAAAATATAATTATTCTTTAGTATCGGGACATCAAAATTTACTTTCAGTGAAATTTTGGTATTTTTCTGATAAAGTTCATTTAAATGAATAGTGAAAAATTCTGTATTTTAAGTCCAAACTATCATTTAATCTAATTTATTTATATGATTATATTGTACTTTTAATTGTATTTAAAATGTAATTAAATAATATGTTTTTAATTTAATCCAATTTTTCCCATTGGATCTAATTTCGATTTGAAATTGGATATAAACAAATGTCAATCTTTTGAATGTTATGATTTCTTATAAACACGCTATTTGGTTATGAAAATAGAAATTAATTTTAAAATAATTTCTACAACTCCTATGTTGTGAATTTGGAAAAATGGATTTCATATTTGGAATCATGAGGTCCAAATTTTGTAAAAAGATAACTTTTATTTTTAGACATTATGAATAGTATCTTTAGTAAATATTTTATTTACCATGGTTAATGGGTAAATATGTTAAATAATTGTTGAAAAATAATATTATAATAATATTAAATTACCCTAACACATGTTGTAACCATATTGGATGATACATTTCTGACCATGGGAATCCTTGGGATGATTTCGGGACCCCATGGAGCAACATGTAAGTGAAAATAAAACATAATTAAAATTAATTTTTTAGTTTTGAAAATGTAACAGAAACACGTATCTTGTAGTAAATTTTTTTTATATAGGGTTATATAAGTGATTATTTTGACTATAAATAGTCATTATAAAGATGAAAATATTTTCTACAGCATGGTATTTTATTTATAATTTTTATACTTCAAATAAATAAATTTATTTATAACAAAATAGTGATGTAGTGATTACCTTATTAATGAAAGATTCAAATAAATTAGATTATAAATTTTAAATTAAACTTATATTGAATGTTTTTATGCCATACATGAATTATATGGATAGTTTTAACTTTTTATATTTGAGTTAATGTAGCTTGTTTGAAAAATCAAGTTCTTATAGATTTTTTTAAATGTCTTGATATGAATAGTTTATAAAATTAACAAAAATGAGTTCTTTTAAAATGAATACTATTTTATTAAATGACAAAATAATACTAAAAATCTATTAATTTTCCATATTATATATATGATATTTAAAATGACTTTAAATATACATTTTGGGTCACTTTATGTTTTATAGTTAGTATACTAACCATATAGTATGGATATACAAGAAGACATTATAAAAGATAAATAAGTTACAAAGGGTTAAATAAAAATTATAAGGATTAAAATATATAAAAAAACTATATAATTCTTATTCGATGAATTTATTTCGACATATATTCATTTTTATTAGAATTTAATGAGTTATGGTCCTTTCGAAATAGAATATCATTTTATAATAAAATGATATTTTCAAAGTTTCTTAAAGAGACCATCCTCCCTGTTATAAAATGAAACTACATCCCCCAAGCCCTTTGGATCATCCTAAATCCACCAAAATAATCTCCCAAAATCCCTATAATATTCCTAAAATCATTCCTCTAGGCATAAGGCAATTCATGAAATCCATTTGGTTCAAACCAAAGGGATTTTACCAATTTAAAGGTAACGTCATGTCTCAAGTTCTTCTCTTTTATTTTCATTATCCACTTACAATTCTATTCTTATTATTTGTTTACATAAAAACACCAATATCATAAATATACTTGGTTTTTGTTATTATAAATAGTCAAACTATCCTTCCACACACCTCTATCTAATGGATAAAGACATATTGTTTCTTTGTACGATGAACTACAGCCTCATGAAATAATGATAGTTGAATTTATCCCTACCACCTCTCATTGTGGCCATTATGATAGAAAAAATATATATGATATATATTGTGTTTATTCTTGTCTCCTTTCTTATGTAATTTTTATTTACAAACAATCCTTTATGATTTCTAATATGTGAAAAAACGATAATTTCATTTGAGGAAGTGCGAACTACCACCCCATCATGGTGACATGATTCGTTCAGGCCATATGTGGAACGTATAAATGGCGGAGTTAATGAAATTATTTTTTATATTACACTATAATTATAATATAACTATGTATCATTATGTTTTAATTTAATTAAATATGTAATTGAAATGAATGTAGCATTCATGTGTACGTACGACTTACTGTCTCCACGAATGGTGAATTTCATTTCTTATCTCCAAATTTTATACAAGATATATATAATATATATGATATTTATATCATTAATATCATTTTAAAGATAATTTACTTGTTACCACACGGTAAATTTTTAATTATATCTAGTTTATTTTTGACTCAAGTTCCGAACATTGACAAAATGTACAATATGAACTCAAATAATTAACTAATTATTATAACAAGGTAATAAGAGATATAAAAGTAATACCAAACATGAAAAAGGTTCTTAACCTAGTGTAAATTAACATAGATTTATTATTCATTAAGAACAAGGAATATAAAAGACAAGTCGGACTTGAGGTAAGGGGGTTTCGTTTCACTTTTTATTCGAGTGAGATTCATACTAGTTTCAAAACTATTTCTTTTTCTATGGGGTATGTACTGACCGAGATTCTATTATTTGTATAATATAATTTAAATTATGGGTAATTAAATCTTCATTGTATGATCATTCTTTCATGTGGTGTATGGTTCATAATTTACAAAATCAGTAAGGGAACCATTCACTTTCTTTTTTAGTGAAAGACTTATTTTATGAAAAGTGTTTAAATTTCCATTTTTTATGATGGGTTATGTTATTATGTATCATTATTGAAATTAATTTTATTTCCATGTGATGAGAGACCCTTTTCTCTCCCATCATAACATTTTATTAATTTTAATGTGATGTCATTAGGCTGTTGAATTTCTGTAAGAGAACTTCCTAACCCAATTGCAATTCATGGGGTTATACTTATACCTCTTGATTATGTCGTGATATGAATTTGTGTGATTGAAGTATGATTTTTTACACATAATATGAACTTATATTAGGTGTATTATTATTTTTCACACATAATTATTTCATTTAAATATCATTAATCTAAGCATACGTTCTTTGTAAGGGACTTTTTCTCAATTAACATTGAATTGAGACTTATTTGTTGTTATACATCAATTCAATTTTATGTGGTGTATATATATCCATTTGACATATTATGTCATTAATCTACTTATTATTATGATATTATATGCTTTGTTTAATGTTATTATGTATTCATTTTTATTCATGTATTTTCTTACGTGGTAAGGGACTTATTAACTAAAACATTGTTTTTAATGATTTAAATATTTATTCATCTACATCTTTCTCATTGATGTGCATGTTTTCAAAATGGTTTTAGAATATATTTATATGGAAATTATTTTTTTTAAATATTAATTCCTTTAAAATATTCACAGTTATAGGGGACACATTGATTTAGAAACTTCTTAATTAAATATTTTAAATGGTATTGAAAATGGTTTTGAGAAAGCATTGATTATGTAAATATATAGAAATGATATATTGTTATTTTAAAGTGGAAATGTTATATTTACTTTATGGTAGTTCATGTGTTATGATTATCTTATGGTTCTTGGGCATTATTTACCTATATGGGTGGTTCCGTTACAAACTGACGTCGGGTGATCCTAAGATAGCTCTCTAATGCTTTGGGTAATGTGATAGAGGAAAACATTAATATTTATCTTAAGAGATTAAGGGAATATACTGTGTTGGGTATTCCAAATATAACTCCCTATATATATGTGAAATCTACAATATATCTATGTTATGTATGTCCCAAGTTACCTTTATTATTTATGATTTCTATGTGTTATTAATAAATCTTATGATTTCATGAGGTATTTTAAAGAGATTATGTTTCGTATGTATTGACAGACAAATGATTTATCTCATTATTTAATACCCCTTACTAATATTTTTTTTATCATATCATGTTTTTGAAATACTTTTCACATGGTATAAGGAAGGGTATGAGAAAATAATAATTCAATAAGTTTTACATCAAGAAAAGAATTCTGCTTTTCTTATATGGGTTTTTATTTTATTAATAAAATTGATGATGAGTAGAAGTGTCAAATTTGTAAAATTTGAGATATAATGTAATAGTTATGGCCTAATTCTATAAATAAATAAACCTAAAAATATTTTCAATGTGAATTATTAAATTAATTCATGATTATTTAATGTTTAAGGCAAGTGCCTTAAAGTTGGTATCAGAGGTGGATTTAGATAACTTTAGAGGTTAGTGTGTTATATGGGTGTATGTAAAGAATCCCATATAACCAAGAGGGTTATTAACATGTGGAATAATCAAGAGGTTTATGGTAAAATAGGATCATTGGATAAAAATCTGAACAATATAATTATAATGACGTTGAAAGATTAGAGAAATATAAAGGTTTTTATGTTATCTTTAACCAATAGAGTATTTTTATTATTATAAAATTTTGTTTCATGTTTAATTATTTATTATTCTAAGTATATTAATTATAAATTTTCAAGATGGAAGGAATGATATCTTTCACAACATTATTATCCCTCCTCAATGATTTGATCATCACTATTATGGAAAAATATTGTTCTAATGATTTGGACAGCTTCTTGAGTATTCAAATCACCTGCATGCAATTATTTGATCTATCCAACACCTACTTTTTTCTAAAACAATTTTATGGGTCACGGTATCTTTTTCATATGATTTAATGATATAAAATTTTCCAATTCTATTTAAAAGTGAAATTATAGAAGTGGAGTGAACATTTACTTTTCTAATGTATGAAAACATACCGAAAGAGAAAGGGACCATCCTTAAGATCATGATATCTGGATTCAAGGTATGAGTAATTTTCTATCCATAAATAATTAGGTATCTTTGTATTGATATTTATAAATGATGAGGATATTTTATCTTTAGGAATGATGTATTAATAAATAATGTGGATGTTCGTAGTTAATAGGTTATGAAGAGAACTGAATGAGTAAGAAGACAACAAATAAGGTATTGAAGATTTATGGTAGATTTTGGATGATAAAATGACTAAAAGTATTATGGATTTTTTGATAATAGGATTAATTTGGAATAATTTTTTTAATACGTGTTACCATGAATATTTTATATAAAAATATTGTTCATGGAATAATTAATTTTTCTTGTGTAGAAATAATGGATAACCATAGAGGTTTATTTGATCTTCTGTTTTTTTGGTGATTAATGAATAATACATTTTGGGAAGAAAAATGAAAGGTATTAGATAACCTTTTAGGATAAATAAGGGTACGATAATTATTGAGGAACTTATCTTATTTTGATAATGTTTTAGGAATGATATGGTTTTCCAAAAATGGTAACCCATAGGATGCGTGAAAACCCGCCGCATCTAGCAAGGCCGCAGGAATCGAACCCACAATCGAAGGGCGACAAGGGTGCATCACCTACCACTGGACTACGAGAAGTCCTTGGTTATTATGACTAATTATTTTTAGTTAAATGATTTTATAGATCAAGAATAAGTTGATTTTGGGAAATTTTATTTTATCAAATTAATATCCTTAGTATATGAAAATGATTTGGTGCTTAAGTGACAGATGTTATTTTGGAAGACATTATCTCTTTTGGGAACATTATATGCCTAAGGAAAATAGAATACTATGGGATTTAATTTGTGGAGTAATTATTGAAAATTTATTTTGGAAGATTATAGGTTTTGATTGATGACCTATGACAATTTGGGTTATTTATGGAAATGATTAACATATCATAGAGAATATTTGATTATGTTAATTACCCTTCAGAATGAGCCTTTAAGACTAGACGATGTTATTTGGAGATAAAAGTTAAGATTTTTTATGGAAGTCTATCTTATCAAATCCTTTTGAATTCCAGGTTTAAATACATGTTTATATTATATTGTATAATTTGATGGGAAATTGTGTATTGAATGGTCTTTGTTGAACTTTGGGTACTATTTTCTGAATTTTGGAGATTACGAGTTGTATTTATTTTTATAAATGATTATATTTTTGGGGATTATATGATCGTGTACTAGACTTTTTGGTTTTGGTTAATGTCTAAAGATAGGGGAAATATAGGGTTTATATATTGGGGATCATGTTATTCTTTAGATGATGATTCTAGCGCTTCAGATGTAACCAAGTCATCTTGAGTACTCATCGTTTGGAAAATGATGAGTTTGTGGTAGAAATTTATTAATGGATGAAACACTACCTAAAACATAAGTAAATACATTATGTTATTAGACAATATAATAAATAAATTCTCTAAATTTATGAAAGGGAATGTAAAAAAAGAATGTTTTCCGTTTATATTTCCTATCGTGGAATTAAAGACCGTTAAGCCTATCACAAGTTTGTGGTTTTCAGACCGTTAACTTTCTTCCAGATAATACTTTATGTTTAGTTCCTCTCCTATATCCATGTTTTCCAAATGGAATCATTGTATATGTCATCTTGGGTGACCTTTGTACTTCTCTTTATTTCTTTTTATGTGATAGTTTTATTGACTCTTTTTAAGATGTGTGGATCTCGATGAAGTTTTTGATCCTGATTTCTAAATTGTGAGGATGAAATTTCCAAAAGGGGGGAACAATGTAGCATCCAAGGTAAATAAAGAATATGAAATATTTATATTTATTAATATTTGTGAAATTAAATATTAATTTTAATTTAAAGGGGATGTTATGTTCAATGTCATACCTAAAATTCAACAAAAAGTTTCTACGAAGTCTGATATTGCACACAATGTTGAGTAATACTGAAAAAATAATAATAATATAATAATATTATTTTAATTGGAAGTTAATGCCTAGATGTTTTATTGGATGGAATGAATAGAACTAACTATATTATGATTTGACATTTTTGTTAAATGTTTTTACATTTAACCAATAATTTTTAGAGTCTTAAAATAATATTGAATCCAATTTTGAGCATAAATATTCTAATAATATTAAATTGTAGTTTTATCACATTTTGATGATGAACCCTTTTTAAATATGGTTTTTTATTTAGTTTTATAACTTATATATGAAAAAATAATTTTTTTTATAATTTGGTGATCAAAATTTACATTGGATGAAATTTTGGTATTTTTCTTATAATGTTCATTTTTAATGAATAGTGAAAAATACTACATTTTAAGTCAAAAATGTATTTTAATCTAAATTATTTATATGATCATATTATCCTTTTAATTATTTTTAAATTGTAATTATATTATATTTTTATCATTTAATCCAATTTCGGTTTTCTTAGGGAATTTCACATTGAAATTGGACATAAAAATGTCAATCTTCTGATACTTATAATTTCATAAAAACAGGCTATTTTGTTTTGACAACAGAAATTAGTTTTAAATTAATTTCTGTAACTTTTGTGTTCTGAATTTGGAAAAATAGTTTTCATATTTGAGATTACGAGGACCATGTTGTGGAAATAATTAACTTTTATTTTTAGACATTATGAATAGTAACTTATGTAAATATTTTATTTACCATGGTTAAAGGGTAAATTTGGTAAATAAGGGCAATAAAATAATATTATAATAATATTAAAATACCCAAACACATGTCCAAACCCTATTAGTTGATACATTTCCGACCATGTACATCCTTGGGTAGATTTTGGGACCCCATGGAGCCACTTGTAAGTGAAAATGATAATATATTAATATTAGTTTAATGTTATGGAAAATTCCACATAAACACATATCTTTAAGTAAAAAACTTTTTATATAGGGTTATATAAGAGATATATTTTAATATAAAAATTCATTATAATGGTAAAAATATTTTCTACATCATTTTATTTTTTTATAATTTTTCGACATCAAATTAATAAATTTATTTATGACACAATGGTGATATAGTGATTACTTTATTAATTAAATATTTAATTAAATGAGATTATAAATATTAAAATAAATTTATTTGGACACTTTTTATTCCATACATTAATTTTATGGATGATTATAACATATTATATTGGAATTAATTTAGGTCTTTCTAAAGAATAAAGTTGTTAATGATTTTTTTAAATATCTTGACAAGAATAGTTTATAATATTGACATAAATGAGTTTTTCAAATGATTACAATATTGATACATTATAAATTAATCCTAAAAATATAATATTCCTCCAACTGATATATATGATATTTAAAATGTAATTAATGAGTCATTTTTGGGTCTCTTTTTATTTTATAATAAGTATATTAACTATATAGTTTGAATATAAGGAAGACATGGTAAAATTAAAAAAAAGTTAACAATGGGTCAAATAAAAAAGATAAGGATTAAAAAATATCAAAAACCTACCCAATTATTATTGGATGAATTTATTTTGACTTATATTCATCTTATATTTTAGTTTAATTAGTTTTTGACCTTTTCAAATAGAAATTATTTTCATAATACAAAAATACATTCAAACTTTCTTAAAGAGCCCCTCCTCCCTCTTATAAAAGTACACCACCTCTAACCCATTACACACATCTATTAGGCCCCTTGTATCGTCCACAATCTGACCAAATAAGCTCCCAACATCACCCTTTTTTTACTAGAGGCCTTCTATTAGGTAGAAGGAAATACAAGAAAGCCTTTTGGTTCAAACCAATGAGTGTTACATGATTTAAAGGTAACATCTTCTCTCAAGTTCTTTTCTTTTATTTTCATTATCCACTCCTTATGATCTTCTTATTATTTTTTTACATAACAACTCCAGTATCATAAATATACTAGGTTTTTTGTTATGATAAGGATTCTAACTACACTTTCACAATCCTTCATCGAATGGATACAAACGCACTGTTTCTTTGTACGGCAAATTACTACCTCACAAAACGATGATTTTTCGATTTTCCCTACCACCTCCCATGGGGACCATTGTGATGGAACTGTTTTTATATATGATATATATTATTTTTATGTTGTCTTTATACTTATTTATTTTTTATTTACAAATATAGATTTATTATTTCCAATATGTGTTAAGATGATAATTTCATTTGAGGAAGTGCAGACTACCACACCCTCAAGGTGATATGATTTTTTCCTGCCGTACATGGAACATATAAAATCTATAGCTTATGAAATTATATATGATGTTATAATGTAAGTATAATATACTTAGGTATCATTAGGTTTTCATTCCATTAAATACAAAATAGAAATGAATGTAGCGTTCACACGTACGTACGACTTACCATCTCCATGAACTGTGACTTTCATTTCTTATCTCCAAATGTTATAATAGATATATATGATAACAAAATCATGATTATCATTCAAGAGACAATTCACTTTTGACCACATGGACAATTTCTAATTATAACAAGTTCATTTTTGATTCAATTTTATAACATCAACAAAATTTCTGATATGAACTCAAATAAATAACTAATTGGTATAGCAAGGTAATATGTGATATAAAAGGAATAATATACTTGTAAAAACTTATTAATAAAGTATAAATTAACTTATTTTTATTATTCATTAATAACAAGTAACATACAAGACATGTAGGACTTGAGGTAAGGTGGTTTCATCTCACTTTTTATTCCTGTGAGATTCATGCAGTACTGGAAAAATAACCTATACCAATGGTTTGGAACTGTTGGTATAGGCCTCCAAACCATTGGTATAGCCTATACCAACAGTTTGGAGGACCCTGGCCAAGTAAGCTGTGGGGATAGGTCTATACCAATGGTTCTGGGAAAACCGTTGGTATAAACCTATACCAACGGTTTTCAATACAGTTGGTATAGGTAATATAAAAATCTATACCAACAGTTCCATAAAACCGTTAATATATGTATTTGAAAAAAAAACATTCAGTGGTATTTGATCCCACAACCTCTATTTTATAATTGAATGACCTAACCACTAATCTAACATGACTTTTGTGAACATAATTTCATAAATAAATATATGTATTATCATAATTATTTTAAATTTTGATTTATATAATGTTCGCGGTAAGAATATTCGATAAAAAATGAAAGAACCTATTCCAACAGTTCACAAAACCATTGGTATGGGTCCTTTGATTTTGGGACCTATACCAATGGTTTGGGAAAACCGTTTGTATTGGGTCTCTATAATGGACTTATATCAATGGTTTGTCAAAAACCATTGGTATAGGTCCATATAAGTGACCTTTACCAACGATTTTGTCCGAACCGTTGGTATATGTCCGAATTAGTGAACTATACCAACAGTTTGGCCAAAACTGTTGGTATAAGTCATATTTCCTATAGTGATGCTATATTTGAATATATTTCTTTTTGTGTGGTGTATGTACTGACCAAGATTGTATTATTTGTGTAATATAATTTTATTTATGGGTGTTTAAATCTTTATTGTATGATCCTTATTTCACATAGTGTATGTTTCATAAGTTACCGAATCGGTAAGGGAACCTTTCACCCTCCTATTTTAGTTAAAGGCTTATTTAATGATATGTCTTTTAAATTACCATTTTCATATGTTGGGTTATGTAATTATATATCATTATTTCTGTACATTTTATTTTCATGTGATGAGAGACCTTTTTATCTCTCATCAACTCATTTTCTGAATTGTAATGTGAAACTGTGTGGCTATCGAATTTTTGTAAGAGAACTTCTTAATCCAATTCCATTTCTTTGGGTTAAACTTCTACTTCTTGATTATATCGTGTTATTAGTGTGTGTGAATGATGTATGATTTTTTACTCTTAATATCCACTTATATCGGGTGTATTATTATTTGTCACACATAATTATGTCATAGATTTATCTTTAATCTAAGGATACTATTTTTTTAGGGGACTTTGTCTCAATTTACATTCTATTGAGAATTATTTGTTGTTATACACCAATTCACTTTTATATGGTGTATATACTACCCTTTGACATATTATATGATGAATATCTATATTCTCATGATATTATAATCTTTGTTTAATGTTATTCTGTAATTATTTTTATTCAAGAATTTTCTCAATTGGTAAGGGACTCTTTAACTAAAACATAGGTTTATATTTTTTAACGATTTATTTATCTAAATCTTTATCATTAATGTTCATTTTTTTAAAATTCTTTTTTAAACATATTTATATGGATATTAATATTTTAAAATGTTAATTTCTTTAAAATTTTTAATGTTGTATGGGACACATTGACTCGGAAATTTCTTTATTAAATGTTTTAAATGTTATTAAAAATGGTTTTGAAAAATAATTGATTATGTAAATATCTTGAAATGATATACTGTGATTGCAATGTTGAAATTTTATCTTTCTTTTATACTTATTCATGTGTTATTATTATGTTATGGTTTTTTGGAATTATTTACGTATACATGTTGTTCTCTGATAATCCTAGTGGAGGTGAGCCTGAGATAGATCTCTAATGCATTGAGTAATGTGATGGAGGTAAATGTTAATGTTTCTCCAAAGAGATTTGGGGAATATAATCTGATGTGTATTCCAAATGTTACTCCCTATCTAGTTGTGAAAGCTACAATATAAGTAATTCATGGATATCACAGGTTACATTTGTTATTTATGATTTCTATGTGTTATTTATAAATCTTATGATTTCATGAGGTATGTAAAAGAGCATATTTTTTCTATGTATTGATGGACTAATGATTTGTTTCCTTATTTTATAACACTTACTGAGCATTTTATTATCACCCAATTTTTTTGAAATGTTTTTCACAGAGTATAAGGTAGGGTAATAGAAATGAATAATTTATGAATATTTATATCAATAAAATAATTTTTTTTTCTTCTAAGGGGTTTAATTTTATAAAAAAATGGATACTGAGTAGAAGTGTATACTTTGTAATTTTTGATATGTAATGTAATTGTTATGGCCCAATTATCTAAAACTCTAAACCTGAAAAGATCCTCAATGTGAATTATTAACTTAATTAAAGATTATGTAATTTTTAAGGCTAGGGATTTGTATTAAATTAACCTCAACCCATTGTATTAAATTTATCATTTTGTTCAAAAATATTCTAATGTAATCATACATAAACTATTTAATTGAATTAGTTAAACTACGTGGATTAGTAAAACATACATGTCACCCATTGAATAGAATCTCGGTTCTTTAAAAAAACCATTAAATGTCATTCCAAAATTTTATATTAGATATTTTATTGTAAAAATAATGAAGGTGGAAGATTATTAAAAACATGATCGTATACCAAAAATACAATGATCAATTTTATTTGATGAACATATCATTTATAGTTATGTAATGAAATATACAATTTATAGGTTATTGTATCAATATTTTATTGTGTTAAATGAAATAATTTAAATTCTATAATGTATATTCCATCTTGTTATATAAGAAATTATGGTATATTAATTGAATTTCATAAAATGACTCAAAATATTGTTTCTGAATTTATTAATAGTAAATATTAAAATATTTATAACAAAAAAGGATATATGGAATTTCAATGAAAAAATATTTAATGAAATTAATAATATATGAAAATTTTCAAATGTTTAGATAATTAATAATAACATATTATATAACAAATGATTTTATAATATTATTAGATTCAAAAATATTCTTTTAAAATTTACAATATATCACCAAAATTAGGAAATTGTGTTTTACCTTTATGTCCAAAACAAAGATCATACACATATAATTGAAGTTCATATTCACCATAACATAAATTTTCCATGGATCTAATTCTACCCCAAACATTACTTACATATTTCATACATCAATTAATAATAACATACAATAATGCACATTAAAATACAAATTATCTTATCATCTTGGAAAATTATGTTTATATATTGTTAATATTCCTAAAATTTCAAAAATTAATTTATGATGTCATTATATTCCTCCTACAGACCCAGGTGAACTTTTTAAAAATTACAATATATTAATGATATAAATGAATAAATGGTTTATTTGAAAGCTATGTAAGTAAGAGTTCTTAATTATCTCAAAAATAGTGAAGGTTATCATCCATATTAGCTTGTATCATCAAATATTTCTATAATCATTTCTCTTACCCTAATATGCTTGACCTCATCATGGATAGGTGTAATGGTGGGTAGGTCTACATGGGAAGTGATGGAGAGGTTGTTAGTAACAGATCAATAAATCCCTTTCATTGGATTCTTTTTCTCTTTGTTTTTTGCTTTGTTTTCCCTCCCATCAGAACTCCAGTCTCCACAAACACCACTGGCATGTCAGTATTTCATTAAGTGCAAGACCCCATTTGGATCAGGTTCATTGGGTTTTCAAGGTGTATTATGATTATTGTCATAGTATTTATGTTGGATAAATCATTTTTAGTTAATAATTAATCAAATATATAATTGTGTTCATTTTTTGAAGAGTTTAGGAATATACGGTTGTAGTTTTTCAATTTATCATTATCTGTGAGGTTGGTTTTTCATCATTATCATCACTAAATTATTGAATTTTCTTTTGGTATTGTTGGTAATTCATGGTGATTTTAATTGATGATGAATAAGATAATTCAAGGATTTTATTTGGGTGATTTTTTTTTCTGGTTTAGGTTTGTAGTGGTAGTTGTTAGATGAAAAAGATGTTGGTTATGGTGGTTTTTTGGTGACACACATTAGTGAGAGGTGATCCAAGTTGTATTGAATTTAGATTGTCCATCAAAGTGGTTTATAATAAAGGTTTTGGGATCGTTGAAAAAATTTTAGTTCATGTTAGGCTTCTGGGATTACTCATCGACTTTCCAACTTATCCGTATTCTTTTCCCCATACAATAGAAAATTTTAATTTGGTTTGGTTATGTGTTTTTCTATAAATATGAATATATGTACTGGGATTGATTTGGTGTTTTAGTCCCCTGTCTGAAATTTTTTCCTACCTTTCATAAGGTAAATTTAATTATAATCAAAAACTATATTTTGTTGTGATCAAATTTTTTTACCAAACCATAATATTGGAATCATTTTCATAAAGATAGAGATAACATATAAATGAGTCACTGAATATGAAAAATGAGAAATAATGAAGTATAATAAGAATATATAAATCTGTACATCTAATAAAATATAAGAATGGTTGGATAACAATTCATCCCATTCTATATATATATATATTAACTCGAGTGACAAAAAATTTGACCAAGGCATTAGAGGGATGAATAATTATTAACCAAGCATTGAAATTATTATATGATATAAATAATGTTTTAAAAATAGAAAAAATATTAATATGTTCATATCAATTGATAAAAACTACTTTGATAACCTGTATTGTAAAAAAACATAATCTATTGAAATAAAATACATCACTTCATAATACTGATCATTGAGAAATTTATAAAAAATGTACTTAAGTACCCCTGAAAATTGGTTGAGGCCTAATAGATAGATATAATAAATTGAACATTAATAAAATAATTTTTTTAAAGTTTATGTGACATTATATTGAGGGAAGGCTTGGGAAAATAGTCACCCATTTGTATTATCCAATTTAAATTAACAAAAAATCCCATAAAAATTTAAGATATGTAAATGAAAATACATATAAAATAATAATATGATATCAAAAGGATATGTGGAAATAAAATTACACTTGATGAATCAAATAGAATAAAGTAAATGATAGGTTATCCAAAAAATATAGAGAAAATTTGTAATATTATTTACTAAAAACATGAGTATATTGGAAAAAAATATAAAAAAATTATTTTAGACTATTGTGTCTATTAAATAAATTAAAAGAAGAAATAGATATGGGTAACATTAGATAAATTGAATAAAAAAGAGGAAAACTTGTTATGCAAAACCCCTTACCTGGGTCTTGTATACCATTACCACACAGATACATAATCTAAAAATAACATATGATTATTAAAATATTATTTACAAATATTCAAAATATATTTATGAAATTTAGGATCAATTATTATGACTATATGTAATTCATTAAAGTTTCAATTGAGCTAAAATGTATTGGGGCATGTTTATTTTGACATAATATATTCTCATTTCATTATTGTGGAGTTTGTCCTTGTTATTCATCAATGAGTTACTTTATATACATATGATTAAAAATAAATTCAATTAATGTTAGTTATGAAATTTTCACTAACTAACCATGAAGGTGATTATTGGTAGAGAATAATTACATCATTTCATATTTTAAAAAATGAACTTCATTGATATATAGTAAAATGTTGTGTGATAATAGGAAATAATAATATAGAAAATTTATAAAAAAATTAATTTGTGTATAATAAATCATATATAATTTATTTATTTTGAATAAATATTTTAGGGTATATATTATTATACAATTAAATGGGATAGGATGTTGAAAATTAAAATTAATAATGTTGAATATATCCACCTCTTTAATGATTACCAATTAAATATGGGACCAATTCCTTGAAGGAAATAGGTTACATCAGAGTTTCTAGTTGAAAAATAAGAGTATTAAAAGGTGGAATATTCGTATATCATTGTAAATGAGATAAATATTTTGAATAAATTGAAAGCTGTGTCGAGATTGTGTAATAATACATGGAGTGGTGAGGTATTTTTAATGAAAATGTTGATAATATCATTATTTAATTATAATGTTATAAAAATGAGGTATTCCACCTAAAATATAATATTACTCTATACTAATATGTCCCAAAATTACTATTCATTATGTCATGTAATTTTTATGGATGATTATTTCATGATTACATCATTATTTTTCAACCCATTACAAATCAGTTTTTTGAATAAATAGTTTTATTATGTATATAGATTTTTTTAACCCAATATTATCTAAACATATAAATTTAGTTGATGGAAATTATTTTAATAACAATGTTATTTAAAAATGAGAAGTTAATTTTTCAAATAAAATGAAAATATTAAATACATGTTTTTATTATAAAAATATTTTATAACCACTTAAACATATTATTATAGGACTCATAAAGCTCATTTATGATTTTATATATAAAATTTATTCATTTACAATAAATTATTCACCTATTATATTCTAATTTGAAATTTTATTGAATTTTATTTAATACATTGAATATAATAAATTAATAGTCACCTAAACGCTGTTCTATGTTTGGAATTTAACCAAAATTTACTCACAAATAATGTTGATATCTTTATTCCAAAAAAAAGTCTATAATCAAAAACATTATTCATTTTTATATAAATAAAATATTAATATTGTAAAATTATATATTTAAATTGAATTTAAAATACCTTTATTAACAAAATAGGAAAATATATTAATTAAACTACACCATTTGGTTATTCTAAATAATTATTTTATTCATTAAATAAAAATTCATTTATAATATTTTGATATTTAAATATTGGTATTTATATATTTAAATAGTTATTTACCCAATCACACACAATTTTTATTTTTTATACCTACCGATATGTTAATATGATCAAGTTACTATTCTAATGACCATATTTATAATGGTAATATAGCACATTAGTACCTTATATATACTACTTAAATCCAATAAATTTACTCTATAATGATTTCTCTTAGGGTTATGTTTTTTGTATAAAAATTCAACCGTGTTTTCAATCTTTTTAATTAATAATGCGATGGGATTCACAAATATTTTATTTAAGGAAGATTTTGGATGCATTTGTTTAAAATTTTAGTTAGGATATTTAGGTTTTATTATCATTATATTATATGGTTTTTTTAATTTTATCTAATGTATTTATCTAATGACTTCATTTTTCAATTGTCATGAAAAAATAAAGTTTTAATTTTTATAATGAGGTTTATTTAAATTATTTATAATATATAATATAAAAATAATAAAAATATACAAAAATATGGTACACATATATATAATTATGGGAAATTTAATAATGAAAATACTATTTGATTACATATTTTCCCACATTAAGAATTATTTATCATGACCCGACCACACTTGGAAACCATCCTTGGTTTTTAATATAGAAAAGATTCCCCTAAATATCTACACTAATAGGCCATGATGTGAGGATTAACATAGAGGTTAAGATGATACATAAATTAAATTAAATTCCTCAATAATCCATGGATAATAATTAAAACATGTAATCAACTCAATATAAAATAAAAAACACTTTCCAAAATACATGTAACTTTTTAACATAAACAGTGTATTCAAAATAAAATAGAAATGTAAAAAACTAATGGAAGCAACAAAAATCCCTATCACAACCTCCATGATAATTTAAAAACCAACATGATCATAATCACTCTCCATGAATCTATTAATATATATATATATATGTATATATGTATGAGTTGAGAAACATATATACTAAGTAGGATCCTCCCAAATTCCTCTTGTTGAAAGATTGATGAATCTATATATTTCATCAATGATAATATAGTATAACCTATAATGACCCATAATTATAAAAATGAGTTTTCCCAACTTATAATTATTTCATATAGTATAAATCACATAGAGAGTAGATTGTGCTTGACTTAGTGGTAACAACCCCATAATACTATATAAAAATGGGAGGTCAAAAACCATTAGGAATAGGTGTTGTATCCATACTTTAGCATACTACATAAGTGGTATAACTATACACTAGTGGCACTATAGTGACAGCACACACTATTGAGAGAACTATAGCTCAGTCAGGTATTGTAGCTGCACTGCATCAGCAGCGGACGATACTATAGAAATGGTGGGAACAGTAGCATGTCCAGTAGTGGTACTTTAGTAGTTGGATTACTATTAATAGAATGTGACATGGGCTAAGAATGTAATTGTCTTCATGCACACGGAGATTTTAGGCTAAAAATATTATGTAATAAAAGTATCTTGTTGGGTGGGTGATCCCATGGGGGCTATGAACTGCCATTCGGGCCATTGTGTGTGTGGTGGGTTTGTGTTTAATTTTATTGTACCCCCAATAACCTAATAATATATAAATCACAGAGAGAACACAATAAATACAATATAAATAACGAATTAATGAAATAAGATGTCTTTTAAGAAATTAAGGAAACTATCCTGATCGAATAACAATATGACCTTCGGAATAGTAACATGACCCTAATGAGTAGTAAACAAACCAATAGAATAGTAGCCTAACTATAATATTATAAATAAAATTTATGTATATTATAAGTGAAAACTTGAAATACATTATGGAATATGTAAACAAATTTTTTGAAAATGATAAAACAAGTGTTGGTATCTTTTGGAAATTTAATATTTTATTTCCAATTTAACAAACAATATAATTATTCAAAAGAATATTTATCCTCATAAAATTGACTCATGAATTAGAATTTGATTCTTATGATTATAACATAACTTTATGATCCCTTAAGAAAATTATCAAAGTGTTATAAATTTAGTTATAATTATAAAATTTTTATATTTGAAATAAATAATGATTTTAACTAAAAATTAAAATTATAAAAATAAGATTTTTTTTATAAAATGGAGTTCATTTTATTTCTACACATCATAGAATAGTTTGGGTGATTTTATGGATGTTTTCTTCAATAGTATATTTTTTATGAATTGTGAAATACGATAGTCTATGGTATATATACATTATAAGATTAATAAAATATTTGTTGAGATATCACTGATGTGATAATAATAATTTCTAATACCCTTAATTATTTGATAATATTTAGTGATCATTCTCAATCTATTAAATTTTTTTATCCCAAATAATAAACTAATGAATAAAATATTTAAAAAAACCCCTCTCCTCCAATATAAACACCACCCCTCACCACCTCTTCCACAAAACACTCAAGAAACATTGGTTCAATGAAGGTCTTCCAAGATACCTCCATAAAATACAACCCCTCTTCCTAGAATCATCCACGTGGGTAGAAATCAATTAATAGAGGCCATTTTGTGTTATCCAAAATGGGTTACCCAAATAAGAGGTAACTTTCTTCTATAAGTTATTTTATTTTAATCTCATTCTCCAATCCTTAAATTATTCCTATATATTTCATATATAATTAAACCAGTATCATAAATACACTGATATGTTTCAATTCTAATTTGCTTACCCACACTTACACACACATCCATCTAATAGATAATCAACATACCATTTAAGTGTATGGTGAACTATTAGCTCAAAAATGATTATTGTTCATTCTTATTATACCTCTTATCATGGTGAGAATTATGATGAAGAAAAATTTTATATATGATATATATGAAATTTATTATTTAATTATTCTTATTTAATTACATTATAAAACATAACTTTATACATTTGATTTCGTGTAAATTTTATAACATCGTTTCTGGATGTGTGGACGACCGCCTACCTAATGAAATGTGATTCAATAACGCTATACATGGAATATATTAAGGATGATATTAATAATAATATATAACATATATGAGATATATAATGTATCATAATTATAATATACCTATGTATCATTCTCTAATTTTTATTTTAATGTGATAATGAAATGGAAGTAGCGTTCATGCCTACATAAAACCTACCATCTACATGAATGTTTCACATCATTTATTATATTGAAAAACTATTGATTATTATAAAAATATATATACTGAAAATATATTAGAATTAAATTAAATTTTAAATTCTATAGATGATAAAATCATGATATTTTAAATTTTAACGACCTAAAACATGTCAAAACATACTGGAGAAATCTAGGCAATCAACACCCGAAATAATGATGAAAAATATTATAAATAATTGGGTTTAGAGATGCTCTAATTAGATAATATATTTAATTATAAATATTTATATGGTTCTATAATATATTAATAACACTGTTTGAATCATTATTCAGCAGTTTTAAACACATTTTAAGTCAGAAAAACTGTTGGTAGGGTACCTTTCATTCGAAATCGTATTTTAAATATCAATTGTAAGAAAATAAAAAAGGAATGTTTTTATAAAAGTACTATTTTTTTTAATATTTTCTAAATAATGAAAATTTTTTATGACGAAGGATGGTACCTATATCTCCCTTCAATTCATTGGGAATGTTAAGATTGGAAGTCAATCCTTAGGTAACTCCAAGTGTAACTGAGACTGCTACACTATAAGGAAGTAGTGTGTGTTATATCATAAGGTATCCATGAGGGTTGGATTATACGGTATCAATGAGGGTTAGAAATCATAATGTATACATGAGGGTGACAGTATTATGTAATGAATCCCCCATGTCACCAAATATGTTTTATTTAGTTTTTCTATGTTTTATTGAAATAACATGTTTTCACATTGTACATATTTGATTCTTTATAGGTGAGAAGTATATCTTGTAAAAATGAATTTATATGTGTATATGTATTCCTGGAATACCATTCTTATTTATTATTTTTTTCTGTCACTTACAGATAGTTTTGTTCTTATCCCATGTTTTAAATTGTGTTTTCATGGGTTTTATGGGTGGGTAAGATAAATTAAGAAGCCACGCTGAATGTTGTGAAGATTTTTCATGAATGGATTTCATGTTTTATTAACAACTATTTCATTATGAACGAAATGGATATTTTTTTGTAGTACCCACTTTTTATTCTTGTCGGTTCATAATTATTACATAATTTCTAATTCTCAAAAATGATAAACCTATAAGATCTCTAGAAATGTTAAAAAATTTATTGTTGTTGAAATAACTATATTATATAAATTTTAAGGTTAGGACCATATAGATGGAATCATAACATAGTTTAGAGAACATTGAGAGGTAAGATAATATTAATAAAGAACTATAAATTACCCATTCTCAATGTTTAATTTGAAATGATATAGAATTTTTAGATTACCATGTAATTAAACTTTTATATGTTAGTTCAAAATGGTTTTTCGCAAAATAAATAGGGAAGCTGAAGTAGGAAGTCACTGAGAGGCCAATATCATTTTGAATCTATAAACCCAAAAAATTTGAATTGGATTTGAGTAGTTTTTATGGTAATGTCTTAGTTCATACGAGCCATAAATGACTGGACATCCTAGCATGTGAACAGACAGAACTACCACAAAAGAATCTGACGATAATAGATCATTTTATGAGGCAACACCCTCCTCTATTCAGTGGATCATCCAACCCAGTGGTGGATAATGGATCTATTAAATCCCTTGGATGTATATTCTATGTCATGGGGTGTTTAGATAATAAAAAGTTCTATATTTCCATTTATAATATTTAAGCTGAATCTGAACAGTAGTGATCAAATGTTAATAATATCAGGGATTGATATGAGATCATTGCCTTGGAATGGGTTGAATTTAATAATATTTTTCATGGAAAAATTTTCATGACGTTTTTCTATATAGGATGGAAAATAAAATTCTTTATTTGAAATGAAAGGAGAAAGATTCAATGGATGTTTTTGAAGAAAACCACACTTATTTATTAGGGTATGCTCTAAATCTTATTCAGGATCCAAATAGAAAATCAATAATTTTTACTTAGGATTTAATCAAATATATTGAATCAACATGGCTTTCTAATAATTTAAAAGTTATTCGAAACTCGTCTGATGTGGTGAGAGATAATATTGGAGGTCTCTATTGATCAAATGTAATTTTAAAAAAAGGTAAATAAAAAGTACAAATGGTGGGAAATGGGTACAAATAAATAATATAAATCTAAATTTAGGAATATCCATATTCCATTTTGTGATAAGTGAGGTAAAAATAAACATTTGGAAAGAAATAACAAATATATGAAGTGGTTCTAATTTGATAAGTCATGAAATATTCCCCAAGATTTCAATGAAAATGTTTTTATGTTTATTGATTATAAGAAAACCATAATGTGATGTTAATGTGTTGAGATATGACATTTGGAAAATACATACCCAAATAAATATCTTAATAATGGAAAGAATCTGGATTATAAGCATAAAGGTGTTGTGAGATCATTTTTGAATACATCAGAAAATGTTAGGACATCCAATGGAGTGGTTTTAGGT
Source organism: Viscum album (assembly GCA_963277665.1). Classification (NCBI taxonomy): domain Eukaryota; kingdom Viridiplantae; phylum Streptophyta; class Magnoliopsida; order Santalales; family Viscaceae; genus Viscum; species Viscum album. The sequence goes on from OY728137.1 coordinate 1,199,939,167, forward strand.
ACTTTGTGTTTTTACTCATATTTTTCTAATGTCTTGTTTGATATAGGGTCTACAAATTCCTTTATGATTGAATAATTTTTTGGAAAATTGGAAATTTAAACATAATAAAAGAAATTAAAACATATGGTTAAATCACCATGGGATATATTAATGAAAAATAGAATTATATGAAATTTTGTATTATTTTTTGTGGGAAAAAATTACCTGAAAACCTTTTTGTTTTACAACTAGTTGAGTTTGATATTATTCTATCTATGGATTGGCTATCTATTTATCATGCAATGATTAATTGTAGAGTTAAATAAGTTTTTTTATAATGAGTTTCAATTTTTACACAAGAATGAACCCATAAGATTTATCATAATCTAGGAAGGTGAGAAATTGTTAAAAGATGAAGATGAATGTTTTCATAAAAATATTATGGTAAATAATGGAATTTTTTAGATAAATATTGTTCTAGTGGTAAATTAAGACATGGATGTGTTTTGTGATTATTTTTAAAGTGTGATACCTAATAGAGATGTTTACTTTACTGTTGAAATAGTTCTAGATGCAAAGAGAATCTAAAAACAAACATCTCAAATGGATCATGTATAACATCATGAATTGAAAATGAAGTTACAAAGGTTTCTTGATAAAGATTTAATTTGTATTTTCACTTCCCCAATGGATTGTCATATTATTTTTATTAAATAGATAGTTTATTCTATAATTCAGTGCATTGATTATAATGATATGAATAACATTACAATTAAGTATAAGTATACATTTCCTCCTATCGATGACTTTTTATTGTCTCTAGGGAGATCTATATTTTTCATATATTTACATGACATCTCGGTACCATAATTTTAAGGTAATGTTAGATAAGATTCTGAAACATTATTTCAAACAAGATATATGCATTATTATTTTTTTGATATGCCTTTTGGTTTGAAAAATTACCATAATGTATTCATGGATCGTTTTAATAGAATGTTACATGATTAAATGGAAAAGAGTGTTTTTTTATTTATCGATGATATTTTTGGGGTTTCAAAAAATTTATTAAGATCATGAAAAATGATTATAACTTGTCTTAGATTCTCTTAAAAATATATAAGTTAAACGTAAAATTTATAAAATTTAATTTTTTCGGTTAAAACAGAAAAATTTTCTTGGGAACACTGTAAATGAGTACATAGTAACTTTGATCCGACAAAAAAATGGTGTGATGAATGGGTGAGGGATTAAAATTTTACATATAATTATACCTTTCTTGAATTATCATTCTATTATTTATGGTTTTTTAAAAAACATTACAATTATCTTTCTGGTTTACTATGTTAACATGAAAAGGGGATAAATTTTGTTGGACATAAGAAAATGATGTTTGTTTTCAGTAACTTAAATGAATATCAGTGAATTATATTATTTTGTCTGTGCCTTCTAGAAATAAGGATTTTTTCAACTAAGATGATTCTTCATCGAAATGTTTTGGTTGTTTTCTAATGTAGAATGATCAGGTATTTTATTATTTATCAAGAAAACTAAAACCCAAGGAGTTAAATTATCACACCCATGGATTGGAATCACTTATTTGTTTTAAAAATTTGGGGACATAATTTATATGGAGGGAGATGCGAAATATAAACTAACAATATATGCATTAAGTATATATTCACTCAAATGGAATTGAACATGAGGCATATAATATGGACAAAATTGATAATGGATTATGACTGAATGATCAATCACCATACTGGAAAATTTATTAAAGTGGAAGACACCTTTAGTAGAAAAAGTCAATCTACATTAACCTTGTTTTATTTGGAACATAACCCCTTTATTAATGATTTGATTCACATTGGGATGGATATTGTTGGGACCATAAATTCATCTTGTTTGTTTTAGGTGTCAGTGAAGTCATCTCACTAAAACAGAACTATGATAGTGTAAATATAAGACATTGAGTTACTAAAAAAGGTATAGTTGGTTAATAAAGGTGAATTATGTTAATTTAATGTTTAAAAATATCATTTCTTGAGATTTTGAAATAGGTTATGTGGGCCATGATTTTCCTAAATAAATAAAAATTTGTCAATTAAAGCTCATATCTCTTTTTTCCCTTAATCCTTGAAGCAATAATATGTACAGAAACCTTAGACAGTATTACTAGTGGGATGGAATGAAATGAATTACAATGAAAAGCATGACATGTAAACATGTTAATTTAGAGAGACAACTAATAAAGGAGAATATTTAACTATAACCTATTCAATAGTGGAAATGGGAAAATATGTCCATGTACTTCATGGTGGGACAACCAAATATGTAACGCCCCAACCACAGTTTCCCAGAGTCAATGCATTATTAAATAACATTGGCATGATCACAAGAAAGATCAAATCTCGAAAGACCGATTGGTTTAGTAGCCTTGGAAACACTAGATATATTCATAAAGTTTTACATTACATCATAAAGTGAAAAACTACTACAACGACATATTGTCTCCATAGTCCACACTATTATCTCCACATAGTATCCCCACAGGTCATTTATAATTTACTTCTTCATATACTGAGAAAAATAAAACATAGAAAAGGGGTGAGCTCAAATGCCCAATAAAGATAACAATATAGCAGAAATTTTCATAAATAAGAATAAACATTTAAGGCAATGTATAACTAAAATAAAAGCCTTTTAAACTTGAACGTCAAAATAGTATGGCAAAAATAAAATGAAATAATGCCATTTACTTATACACATGGATATTCTATTAATCGAATAATCACATGCAATACCAATAACAACTTTCATAATGATGGAATGCATAATTCCAGACTATCATAACTACATAGCCAAGGCCTTTTACCAAGACTACAAATAAGATTTCTACAAGGCCTTGTGCCAAGAGACTAGTTTGTCCCGTTAGACCTACCGATGCATCGAGGAGCTATACCGGGCTCCACCTGTCACATATTAAGTCCAATGCATTCCCATATGAAAGGTTTAAACATAAAATAAACATTCGTATTAAAACTAGAATACGAAATGTAAATACTTTCACCATAAAACATGAATGGTATGAAAATAGCACATCCATAGTCAAACATATCACAAAACCTTTAATACAATATAGAAGTTTTGTATCATAATAAATCAACTTCAAATAAGCGTAAAATCCATCAAAGGATGTTGACATAGATGAAATCAAAACTCTTTTTAGAGAAATATCTCTTTCTATATTGAAATCATTTAAGAGTCATATATTTAAAAAATAAAACATTTTCTTTGAAAATATTCTTATAAGCTTGTAAAGGAAGCTTCGAAGATTTTATAATGATGGAAAATAGCCGCACCCGCCGTATAAGTTAAAAAAAATTCTTACCTTAATTCTCTCGAAAATGTTAAAAAGAAAATTGTTTGAAAAAAAAACATAAAGATTCCTTTATAAACACTTATAAAAATTCAAAAAAGGGTATAAATGACTTTAAACCATATTCTTGTAAATAGTAAAAATATTTTGAAATACATTTTTAAGAACCATGGATGTTGATGATAAAGAGATCCTAGTAGATTATTATGTATAAACAACCTCGGATAATGAAGAGATTGTGAAATAAACCCTTAACCTGTACTTTTACTTGGTTGGGAGTAGGTTAACCTCATGTATAATGGTGAAATAATTGTTATTAAATTATAAAATAATCATATACATTAATATGATATCATATATGATCTTTTAACATTTATTTGTTAATAATATCTTAGTATTATCGTTGTTTCGGGTGTTAACATACTCGTTTTCTTTTATATGATTTGTTACATAATCTATGTTTGTCATGGATAGGTTGTATATTAATCATATCCATAATTATATCAAGTCCACAGATACTATTATTAATCATCAAATTAGAATTATACTTGAATGGATACGATGGAGAATGAATCGTATCGCATTCGTGGAGACGGTAGTCCGTACGTACGCATGAGCGACAATATCATTCTTTTGATATTAAAATAATATATAATTGGATGGTATATCATATATAAAAAATCATTATCATGTTATATTTATTATTTAAATGAGTTAAACATCATTATTATACCCATCCAAATAATAATTTATTGAATAACAATTACACCACGACGTGGACACGGTAAGCCGTACGTACACACGTATGGTGACATGTTATTCAAAGGATGGATAGAATAATGAATATGGTTGTACCATATTTATAATAATATTACAGTATATAGGAGATACTGGATTCATTATTTTAGAATGGGAATAACAAAGAAAGAAGAAGTCGAAGAAGAACGGAACTTGGAAAAGGGTGGTGAAATCATTACCTCTTCTTCGGGTTCTTCTTTTTGATTTGATCAAAATGGCTCTTAGGATGGATTTCTGACTAAAGGAAGGCCTCTAGGATGATGTGAGAGAAGTTGAGAGAGTATTTGGGTAGAGGTTGGCCGAACCAAAAGGCTTTGAAGGTGTGAGTTAATGATAAGGCAGAGTGCACCTTTATAAGAGGGGTGAGGGGAACCTTTGGAAAAGCTAGAAATATTATTTTATAATAAATTCATATTCCATTTATAATGGCTAAAAAGTGGATTATTTAAATTTTAAGGTCGGGATAGGTCGAAAACCACCCATCCAATAGAATTTAGACTGGTTTGGGTCATCATACTAACCTTATCTTTAAGTATTAACTCTTAGTTAATTAGTTTCACTTTTACAATGTCTCTTTGTATTTTTATACTATATGGTTAATAATATTACTATATACATCCAAGAGACCCCAAAGTGGTCCATAAATGATACACCTATCATGATATAAGTCTCTTGGAGGAAGCTTAGATTTTTAGGAATTAAATATAAATTAATAAAATAATATTTTTTTAAAAACACTTTTATGTCAATTTTAACACTATTCAATAGTTGATTTTTTTAAAAATCATAAAAGATTGATTACTTCTAAAAAAGTCAATTAATTCAATCCCAATATGTCATATTATCCTATAATTTTTTTTTTAATTCATAAAAAGTCTCAAATTATATTTATTTGGGTATCTACAATATCAATCATTTTAATTGTTCACTATTATGGTAATTACTACATCACCATTGTGTCATAAATAAAATAAATTATTTAATGTCTAAAAATTATAAATAAAATAAAATTATGTAGGAAATCGTTTTATCTTTCTAATTAATATTTATAGTCTAAAATCCAACATATATAACCCTATGTAAAACTTGTTTTTCAAAAAGATATATGCATGTGTCACTTTTGTATTCATTTTAACTTAATTAAAATAAAGTGTCTCTATCACTTACAAGTGGCACCATGGGATCTAGAAATCAACCCAAAGATGCCCCTGGTTGAACATGTGTCAACCAATAAGGTTAGGACACGTTTTAGGGTAATTTTTTTTATTATTTTATTATTTTTTAACCCTTATTTACAGGATTTACCCTTTAACCATGGTAAATAAAATATTTACCGAAGTAATTATTCAAAATGTCTAAAAATAAAAGTTATCTATTTACACAATTAGATCATCTTGATTAAAAATATGGAATCCATTTTTCCAAATTCAAAACACAGAAGTGGCAGAAATTAATTTAAAATTAATTCCCGTTGTCAAAACAAAAAACATGTTTTTAAGATATAATAACTATCAAAAGATTGATACTTTTTTATGTTCGGTTTAATTGTGAAATTATGTCCAATGACCAAAATTGTATTAAATGGTAAAAATATATTCTAAATATACTTTAAAACCACTATAATTCATTATTTATCACTATTAATTATTTTGACTAAAAAAGTTGTTTTTAATTAAAATTTAGTAATTTTCAATATTCATCAAAATATTAAAGTTATCTGAAAAGTACCAAAATTTCACCTTAGGCTAAATTCGATACTCCAAATTCAAAAATGAAGTCCATTTTGAGAGATAAAATTTCTAAAATTTCAAAAATTAGGTATTACTATTTATAACGGTTAGTTTGATTGGTTGTGGTGTGTGTTAGAACTCGGTGTTGCATACAACACAAACTATTGCATTATTCAAAGCGAAAAATACCGTAGAAGCTTGGGGTGTTACATTCTCCCCTCCTTCAAATAATTTTGTCCTCGAAATTTCTATAATACTACCACATGAAAAGACTCGAGTGGTTCTTTATCATAAGTTCCTCGGGTTCCCACGTTGCCTCTTCCATCTTATGGTTTCTCCACAAGACATTTACTAGATGAGTCGTTCGGTTTCTCAGTACTTGTTCTCTCGTATCAAGAATCTTGACGGGCTCTTCATAAAAAGACAGATCGGGTTCCAGTTATAATTCCTCATAGGTGAGTACATGTGTTGGGTCAGGCATGTATTTCCTCAATAGAGATACGTGGAACACATCATGAACTTTGGAGAGACTAGGCGGCATTGACAATCGGTAAGCTACAACCCCAATTCATTCTAGAATTTCGAAAGGTCCGATGTACCCAGGACTCAATTTACCATTCTTACCAAAAAGTATGACTCCCTTCCATGGAGATACCTTCAGGAAAACATGATCACCGACTTGAAATTCCAAATCCATATTTCGATTATCGACATAGCTCTTCTTACTACTTTGAGCTACTTTGATATGGTTTTGGATTACCTTCACCTTTTCCATCGTTTCCTCTACCAGTTCTGGACCTACAAGTATTCTTTCACCAACGTCATCCCAACAAGTTGGTATGCGACATCTATTTCCGTATAATTCTTCATATGGTGCCATATGGAAACTCGAATGGAAGCTATTGTTATAGGAAAACTCTACCAGAGGTAAATATTGATCCCACATACCCTGAATGTCAAGTGACTAGGATCTCAACATGTCTTCTATGGTATGAATAGTTCGTTCTGATTTTCCATCTGTTTGAGGGTGGTAGGAAGTGCTCAAATGAAGTTCAGTATCCAAGGCCTTCTGAGGACTTTTCCAGAATCTTGAAGTAAAAAGGGGATCACGATCAGAAACAATCGATAGGGGCACTCCATGAAGTCTCACAACTTCATCATTATATAGTCTTTCTAGACGTTCCAGTGGTAGATCTTCTATTATATCAAGAAAATGTGCTGACTTGGTAAGACGATCAACAATGACCCATATTGAATCGTTCCTTCTAGGAGTATTTGGTAGTCCCATGACAAAGTCCATCTTAATATTGTCCCATTTCAACTCCGGTATGGGAAGAGGTTGCATAACCCTTCCAAGCTGTTGCCTTCCAGCTTTCACTTGTTGACAAACCATACATCTTGACACAAAATCAACAATCTCCCTCTTCATGTTGTCCCACCAAAAATGTTCCTTCAAATCTCTATACATTTTGTTTCTCCCATAGTGTATAGAGAAATTGGAACTATGAGCATCATCCAGCAATTCCCTTTTTTGATCAGGTATATCGGGAACACAAATCTCTTCCCGAATTTCAAAATTCCTTCTTCATACACAAAGTCTATCAATCTCCCACCATTCACAGCTTTAATCTTCTTTTGAAATTCTTCATCATCAGTCAGAGAACTCTTAATTCTTTCTAGTAAAGATGTTTTGGCAACCATTTGAAAAAGCATTGATGTTTCACCTTCCCTGGTTATTCCCATTTCCATCTTCACTGGATCCATGAAAATTGGATCCCTCTCAATTCTCATATTGTTCAAAACTCCGTGGTATTTTCTACTCAAAGCATCTGCCACCTTTTTTGCTTTCCCCAAGTGGTAGTGTATCGTACAATCATAATACCTGAGTAATTCAAGCTATCTCCTTTTCCCCATGTTGAGTTCTTTTTGTGAGAAAAATATACTTCAAACTCTTGTGATCAGTATAAATGTCACATTTTTCACCATAGAGGTAGTGCCTCCATATCTTCAAAGCAAAGATCACAGATTCTAACTCGAGATCATGAGGAGGATAGTTTTTTATCATGAATTTTCAACTGTTGTGAAGCTTATGCAATAACCTTATCATTCTGCATAAGGACACAACCAAGTCCTTTCTTCACTGCATCACTATAAATAACGAACCCATCATTCCCCGATGGTAGAGTCAATATAGGAGTATTGACTAATCTTCTCTTCAGTTCTTTGAAACATTCTTCACACTCCTTTGTCCAAACAAATTTAACCCCTTTACGTGTGAGCTTTATTAATGGGTTTTCCAATCGAGCAAAATTTTGGACGAAACGTCGATAATAACCTTCCAAACCAATAAAACTGCGTTCCTCAGTTATACTGGTAGGTTCTAGCCATTCTTGGATTGCCTTGGTCTTAGAAGTATCAACAGAGATTCCATCTTTAGAGACAATATGGCCAAAAAAAGAAATCTCTTGAAGCCAGAATTCACACTTGTTAAACATCCCATATAATTCATGTCTTCTCAGAGTCTTCAGGATAATGCACAAAGGATTTTCATGATCTTCGTAGATTTTGGAGTATACCAAGATATGATCAATAAATACCACCCCAAATTCATCAAGATATTCATTGAAAACTCCATTCATCTGATCCATGAATACAGAGGGTGCATTAGTCAATACAAAAGGCATTATAGTAAACTAGTAATGCACATACCTGGTTCGAAATGCTGTCTTCAGAATGTCTTCCTTCTTTACACACAACTGATGGTATCTTGATCGAAGGTCAACCTTTGAAAAGTATTTAGCTCCATGAAGTTGGTCAAATAAATCATCAATGCGAGGTAGGGGATACTTGTTCTTTATTTTTATAGCATTGATCTCCCTACAGTCGATATATAACCTCATAGATCCATCTTTCTTTTTAACAAAAAGAACAGGGGCACCCCCTGTAGAAACACTAGGGAGAATTAATCCCTTATTACTCAATTCCTCTAGTTGTTTCTTTAGTTCAACTAATTCTATAGTGGCCATTTTATAAGGGGTCTTCGATATAGGCCTTGATCCAGGAATTAAATCAATGGAAAACTCAATTTCTTGATCTGGAGGATGTCCTAGTAAATCTTCCTGAAATATATCTACATATTCTTTCACAACATGTACATCCTCTATTTGAACATTCCTTTCCTCACCCACAGTCATTTCATTTTCTTCCTCCCCAATAATTGCATTTAGTTGAGCTACTGGGGGTGGATCTTGATAAGAATTAGGTGGTGACGATTCTTCTCTAAAGATAAGGTGTTCCTTATCGTCATCATAAAAAATCTTAACCTCCTTATTCTTATAATAAATATTCGCATAATAATCCGAAATCCAATCCATACCGAGGATTATATCAAACTCAATCATAGGTATGACGATGAGATCAGCGGATAAAGAACATTTATGTGATCTAATGGGGACTGATTCACAAAACATTGTTGCAATGATACATCCCTTAGGAGTTTTAACTGACAACTCCCTTGTTAAATCAAATTGGAAATATCAAATTTTCATAGCAAACTGGAATGATATGAAACAATGCGATGATCCAAAATCAAATAATTCATTTTCTAAACTTGAGTAAACCATTAAATTACCTGCCACCACGTCTTTTGGAGCTTCTACCTCAGGAGCAGTGATAGCAAAAGCTTGGCCTTGATCCCTTGTCCTTTTCTGAGATAAGTTCCCCTGATGATTAGGACATTCATTTTCAAAATGTCCCATCTCCCTGCAATTGTAGCATTGAATAGTGGTAGCTTCTTTCTTCCCTTTTCATTCACGAGCATGGTGGCCTTTTTCACCACAATTGTAACAGACACCCATTCCCTTCAAGCATGTACCAGGGTGTTTCTTCCCACATTTACCAAATGATGGATATTCAACCTTTCCCTTCTTACCCTTATTTCCATTCCCAGATTGATCAGTAGATCTCTTCTTCTCTTTCATTGCTTTAAAGTCATAAGACTTAGAGAATTCCTTTTCGGTCTTGATAGCACATGAGACAATGTCTTCGTACGACGAGAAGGATTGTGAGATTAATGCTCAACGGAGAAATGGTTTTAACTAATCAAAGAAACGATCAATATTACTTCTTGGGATACATATATAATCTCCAGCATACCTTGGTAACCTTGTAAAGTTATCCTTATACTTTGCGAAATTCTCATCCTCGGTTTGTCTCAGACTCAGAAATTGCCATTCCATATTTGATCGATGGTCACGAGGAAAGTATTTTTCAAAAAACAGATTGTTGAACTCCCTCCATTCCATATTTGATACTTCATCGTCTTCCTTCGTGTTTGAATCAATGAACACCATTGACTAGCATCTCCAGTGAGGAGGTAAATTGCCATGATAACTTTTTCCCTTTCACTACTCCCAAAGCCTGAAATATTTTTTCTAGGGAATTTATCCATTGCTCAGCTACTAAGGGATTTTTACTCCCATTGAACGTTGGTGGTTGTTTCCTCAGGAATAGATCTAACATTTATCCTCCACTCTATGGATTAGGGTGCTCTATATTGGTAAGGTTATTATTCATAACCTGAGTGAGTTATCCCAGTATGGTGATTAGCTGATTGGCACCAGTTTCATCACCAGCTACACTATAATTATCGTGAGCAGGAGGGAAATCCCTACATGCAGTGCGTGCATTGATACGGTTTCAATTTCTTCCACTAGGCGCCATTTCTAAACAATGGCATAAACTAGATCAGTTTATGAATCAAAATACATAATTCCATACTTATAAAACACTGAACATAAATTGAACTATTTATGGATATAATCCATAATCATAAAAAAAATTTCTTTGAGGATGTATATACTCATAAACCTTTCATAATGATTTGTAAATAAAATGAGAGTTATCCTAAGAATATCCCCTGGGAGTATCGTAACCAAGAGTGCAGCAAGGCCACTTATCGAGAACCAGTTCCCGTTCGAGTCTAGCTCAAAGAGGTGTTTTCGGGTTTTACCCCTAGGTATATCTGTGCCAGAGCCTCCTCTACCTACTCGTATCCAGACAGGGATGTATTGCTCAGAAAACTCACAAAATCTCTATAATACAAAAATTCTAGGAAGTTTTTCTATACTAATCCTCAAAGTCCATCTTAGGTTTATGAGCTCTAATCAGTGTTTATCTAAATATAGCATCCAAGGTTTGTACTAAACTTCCTCTGATACCAACTGTAACGCCCCGAACCCTGTTACCCAGAGTCAGTGCATTATTACATAACATTGGCATGATCACAAGAAAGATCAAATCTCGAAAGACGGATTGGTTTAGTAGCCTTGGAAAAACTAGATATATTCATAAAGTTTTACATTACATAATAAAGTGAAAAACTACTACAACAATATATTTTCTCCATAGTCCACACTATTATCCCCTCATAATATCCCTGCAGGTCATTCATAATTTACTTCTTCACATCCTGGGAAAAATAAAACGTAGAAAATGGATGAGCTCAAATGCCCAGTAAGGATAACAATATAACAGAAACTTTCATAAATAAGAATAAACATTTAAGGCAATGTACAACTAAAACAAAAGCCTTTTAAACATGAACTTCAAAACAGTATGTAAAAAATAAAATGAAATAATGCCATTTTCTTATTCACATGGATATTCTACTAATCTAATAATCTCATGCAATACCAATAACCACTTTCATAATGATGGAATGCATAATGACAGACTATCATAACCACATAGCCAAGGCCTCATGCCAAGACTACAAATAATATTTTACCAAGACCTTGTGCCAAGAGACTAGTTTGTCTCATGAGACCTACCGATGCATCGAGGAGCTATAGTGGGCTCCACCCATCACATATTAATTCCAATTCATTTCCATATAAAAGGATTAAAATAACATAAACATTCGTATTAAAACTAGCATACGAAATGTCAATACTTTCACCATAAACCATGAATGGTATAAAAATAGCACATCCACAGTGAAACATATCAGAAAACCATTAATACAATATAGAAATTTTGTTTCATAATAAATCAACTTCAAAAAAGCGTAAAATCCATCAAAGGATGTTGACATAGATGAAATCAAAACTCTTTTTAGAGAAATATCTTTTTCTATTTTGAAATCATTTAAGAGTCATATATGTATAAAATAAAAAAATTTCTTTGAAAATATATCTTATAAGCCTGTAAGGGAAGCTTCAATGATTTTATAATGACGGAAAATAGCCGCACCCTTCTTATAAGTTAAAAAAAACAATCTTACCTTAATTCTGTCGAAAAGGTTAAAAAGCACCTTGTTTGGAAAACAACAGAAAGATTCCTTTATAAACCACTTATAAAAAGTCAAACAAGGGTATAAATGACATTAAACCATATTATTGTAAATATTAAAAAATTTTAAAATACATTTTTATGAAACATGGATGTGGATTATAAAGAGATCCCTGTAGATTATTACGCATAAACAACCTCGGATAATGAAGAGATTACGAAATAAAACTTTACCTTGTAATTTTCCTTGGTTTGGGGTAGTTTAACCTCCTGTATAACTGTGAAATAATTTTATTAAATTATAAAAGAAACACATATATTAATATGATATCATATATGATCTTTTAACATTGATTTGATAATAATATCTTAGTATTATCGTTGATTCGGGTGTTAACATAATCATTTTCTTTTATATGTTTTGTTATATAAGCTATGTTTGTCATGGATAGGTTGTATCTTAATCATATACAGAATTATATCAAGTCATTAGATACTATTATTAATCATCAAATGAGAATTATACTTGAATGGATATGATGGAGAATGAATCTTATCACATTCGTGGAGACGGTAGTCCGTACGTACGCACGAGCGACAATATCATTCTTTTAATATTAAAATAATATATAATTGGATGGTATATCATATATACAGAATCATTATAATGTTATATTTATTATTTAAATGAGTTACAAATCATTTTTATACCCATCCATATAATAATTTATTGAATAACAATTACACCACGACGTAGAGACGGTAAGCCGTACGTTTGCACGTATGGTGACATGTTATTCAAAGGATGGATAGAATACTGAATATGTTTGTACCATATTATTAATAATATTAAAGTATATAGGAGATATTGGATTCATTATTTTAGAATGGGAATAACATAGAAAGAAGAAGTGGAAGAAGAAAGGAACATGGAAAGGGTGGTGAAATCATTACCTCTTCTTCAGGTTCTTCTTTTTGATTTGATCAAAATGGCTCTTATGTTGGATTTCAGACTAAAGAAAGGCCTGTAGGATTATGTGAGGGAAGTTGAGAGAGTATTTGGGCAGAGGTTGGCCGAACCAAAAGGCTTTGAAGGTGTGAGTTAATGAGAAGGCAGAGTGCCCTTTTATAAGAGGGGTGAGGGGCACCTTTGGAAAATCTAGAAATATTATTTTATAATAAATTCATATTCGGTTTCTAATGTCTCAAAAGTGTATTATATAAATTTTAATGTGGGGATAGGTATAAAACCACCCAAACAATAGAATTTAGATAGGTTTGGGTAATTATACTAACCTTATCTTTAAGTATCAACTGTTAGTTAATTAGTTTCACTTTTACAATGTCTCTTTGTATTTTTATATTATATGGTTAATAAACTCACTATATACATTCAAGAGACCCCCAAGTGGTCCATTAATGATACACCTATCATGATATAAGTCTATTGGACGATCCTTAGTTTTTTTGGAATTTAATATCAATTAATAATATAATATTTGTTTTAAAAACTCTATTATGTCAATTTTAACACTATTCAATAGTTGATTTTTTGTAAAAATCATAACAGAATGATTACTTCTAAAAAAGTCAATTAATTAAATTCCAATATGTAATATTATCCTATAATATTAGTTTAATTCATAAAAAGTCTCACATTATATTTATTTGGGTATCTACAATATCAATCATTTTAATTTTTCACTATTATGGTAATTACTCCACCACCATTGTGTCATAAATAAATTAAACTCATTAATGTCTAAAAATTATAAATAAAATACAATTATGTAGGAAATATTTTTAACTTTCTAATGAATATTTATAGTCGAAAAACCAATATATATAACCCTATGTAAAAATTTTCTTTCAAAAAGATATATTCTTTTGTCATTTTTGTATTCATTTTAACTTAATTAAAATAAAGTGTCCCTATCACTTACAAGTGGCACCATGGTGTCCCTAAATCGGCCCAAATATTCCCTTGGTCGAACATATATCAACCAATAAGGATAGGACATGTATTAGGGAAATTATTTATTATTATATTATTATTTTTTAACCCTTATTTACCGGATTTACCCTTTAACCATGGTAAATATAATATTTACCGAAGTAATTATTCAAAATGACTAAAAATAAAAGTTACCTATTTACAAAATTTGAAAATCCTGATTCCAAATATGGAATCCATTTTTCCAAATTCAAAACACAGAAGTGGCAGAAATTAATTTAGAAATAATTCCCGCTGTCAAAACAAAAAGCATGTTTTTAAGATATAAAAACTATCAAAAGATTGATACTTGTTTATGTTCAGTTTAATTGTGAAATTATGTCCAATTACCAACATTGTATTAAATGGTAAAAATATATTCTAAATATACTTTAAAACCACTAAAATTCATAATTTATCACTATTAATTATTTTGATTAAAAAATTTGTTTTTAATTAAAATTATTAATTTTCGCTAATCATCAAAATATTAAAGTTATCCGAGAGGTACCAAAATTTCACCTTAGGCCAAATTCAATACTCCAAATTCAAAAATGAATTCCATTTTTAGAGATAAAATTTCTAAAATTTTAAAAAGTAGGTATTACTATTTATAATGGCTAGTTTGATTGGTTGTGGTGTGTGTTAGAACTCGATGTTGCGTACAACACACACTATTGCACTATTCAAAGAGAAACGTACTGTAGAAGCTTGGGGTGTCACAAAATACCTCTCGGTGTAACAATGAGATTTCAGTTATTATTGATCGGTTGGCTAAATCTTCACATTCCCCAACTATTCAAAACCCTCTTTCTCTAGATCATCTTTCTCAACTATAAATCAATGATATTTTTAGGATATATAGAGTCTATCTATACATTATATATAACAGTGATCCTAGATTCACCTCTAAATTAGGAAAATTATTTCAGAATTCATTGTGAACTTGATTAATTTTGGCACATCCTTTCACCATAAATTTGACTGATTGACCAAGTTAAAAACTCAGATGCTGAGGACATGTAATTTTATTGTTTAACAGATTACCAGGGATGTTGGGATCATTATATTTCTTTATTTGAGTTTTTTTAAAATAAATTTTTTTATTTAAGTATAATTACGGTACCTTTTAAAGAATGATATGGCAAGAGGTGTCGAACTCTAGTATTTTGGGGTGATATTGGGAAAAGAAATTTGATGGGACATGAATTATTAGAGGAGGTGGATGAAAAAGTTAAGATAATCCGACCACACAAGATGAAAAATAGAGAAGGGTGAAATGTTATGTACATAATAGGAGGAATGAATTTTCTTTTGAGTTAGGTGATTATGTTTTCCTTAGAATCTCAGGATGCATACTTGTTATCTTTTTTTTTGTAATAAAGGAAAGTTATATACATGGTTTATTGGAACTTTTGGAATCTTATAGAATGTTGGACCCACTGCCTACCGAGTATCTTTTCCCCAAAGTTTACCTCTCGTACACACTATTTTTTATGTTTCAATATAGAGAATGTATGTTTCACATTAATTCCATGTTTTGAGCTTAGAAGTAGCCCAATTGGAAGAGAGCATTTATTATGAAGAGAAACCTGTTTAGATTCTTGATCATAGAGAGAATGTGATGTTGAATAAGTTAATTCACACTGTTAATGTTTTTTAAGAAACCAAATGGTTGAAGAAGCAACATGGATATCTTAAAATGCTATGGGGGAAAGGTATCCTCACTTGTTTACATAATAAATAATAATTATGATGACACCATTTTCAGAAGGTGGGGATATTGTATCAACCTCTATTTCTTCCAATTTATTTTCCATAATTATAATTATTTCATATATTATGAATGATGTAGATAACACAATACAACAATTATAAATGAAAAATTAATGAAATAAGTGGAATTTTGATAAATTAAGGAACACATACCAATTGAATAGTTACATTACTTTTGGAATAGTAATGCTACCCATTTGAATTATATAACAGCCAATAGAATAGTAACCTCACATATGAGATTACATATAAAATTTATGTATCTTATAATTGAAAACATGATATAATTATTTCTTGGAATATGTAAATTAATGTATTAAAAATGGTAAATTTTATGTTTTTATATTTATGAAACATAAATATTTATTCTAAATTTAATAATTAGTAAAATTATTTAAAAAAAATATATCTTAATAAAATAGATTCCTAAATTAATATTTAGTGGTCTAATTATTATAACATAATTTAATGAGAACATAATTAAATTTTCATAGTGTTATTAAATCAGTTTTAATATTAAAACTAGTATTTTTTGAATAAATGATGATTTTAATTTATTAATTAAATTTATCATATTTATAATATTATTTTTATAAAATAGAGTTCAATTTTTAATTCTACACATATAAAATGGTTGGGATGATTTTTTTGTATTTTTCCAAAATCATTGAATTTTATATTAATAGTGAAATACTTTAATTTACGGTGCATATACATTATTAGTTGAATAAAAAATTCCTTGAGTCATAAATGATGTAAGGAACATAATCACAAAATACCCTTCTATATTTTAATATAATTAGTAATACTTATACAACTATTCACTGTTTTGAGCCAAAATAATAAAGTAATGAATAAAATATTGAAAAAAACACTCCTCTACTTTATTATAAATACCACTGATTACCACCAATTCCTCACACCTTTAAATCCGATTTTCATAGAATAATATCTACCAAAATAGATCCATGACATCAATTCATTCATTATAAAATCCTCCCCTTAGGTAGAAAGAAATCCTTGGATGCCATTTTGTGGAAACTAAAAGGGGTTACCAAAATAATAAGTAACATTCTTCCTTAAGATCTTTTTTTTATTTCATTAATGTATCCTTTAGTAATTCTTATATATTTTTTATATAATAACTCCAATATCATTAATATAATTTCATCTTTTTATTCCAAGGGTTCAACTTACACTTACACAGACATCCATCTCATGGGTAAGAAACTTACCATTTATGTGTATGGTGAACTATCACCTAACGAAATTATGACTGATCATTCTTCATTTACAACCCTCATGGTGGGAATTATGATGGAAAAAAGGTTCATATATTTTATATATTATATTTAGTATGTAATTATTATTATTTAATTCTTTTATAACACATAAATTTATAAATTTTATTTTTTAATATGTGTTAACACCGTTTGTGGAAGTGTGGACTATCGCCACCCTAAAGTGATGTAATTCATTCCATCTGTAAATGGAAATAAATAATGAAAATTTTAATAAACCTATGTAAAAATTATGACATTGATATGATATATTAATTATAGTATAAATATATTTCAATTAATTTTCATTCTTTTAATATCACTTTGAAATGTATGTAGCGTTCATGTATACGTATGACCTACCATCTCTATGAATAGTGGACTTCGTTTCTTATCACCAAATAACATGGATTTTTATAAATACATATATAATTAATATATATGATACTAAAATCATGTATTAAATTATTGATATGATGAAAACATGATATATTTAATATGAACAACAAATGACATGTCAAAACGAATTTGAGAAAACTAGGAAATTATGACCCAAAGCAATCTAATTTACAGAATATTATTAATAAATGGCTAGAAATATGTATTAAGAAAACAATATAAGTTTTTAAAAATGTGAATTAGGTTCTTCAAAATATTAATAACACTCTTTAAACAATTATACCTGAATTTTTAGGACATTATATGAAATAGAAATATGAGGTAAGGGGTTTTTCGTTAAAAATACTTATTTCAAATTTTTTGTTTTACAAAATTCAAAAGGAATGTTTTTATGTAATTAATATTTATTTATAATTATGATCTAGTTGTTGTGAATTTTCTATGATGGGGAGGGTACCTATACATATCTTTAATTCATTGGGTATGTTTTTGTTATAGGTCGGCCATATGGTTACTCAAAGTGTATCTGTGATGGTTATAACCGAAGGTAGTCGCGAGGGTGACGTAATTAGGAAGCCATAAGGGATGCATTGTAAGGTAGTCATGAGGTTTACTAGTCATACGATATCTATAATGGTTACATCCTTACATAAGTAATTACCCATGTTATCAATTGGGTTTTATTTATGTTTTCTATGTTTTATGGAAGTATCTTGTTTTCACATAGTATGAAATTATTTTATATGGGTGACAAGTATATATCTTGAAAATGATTTCATATATGTGTAAGTATTAATATAATAATTATTTCATTCATTTTTATGTCCCTTACTCAGTTTTTTTCTCATCCTATGTTTTAAAATGATTTACACATGGTTTAATATTGTCTAAGAAAAAGAAGAATCCAAGATGAATGCAATGAAAAATTTTCAAGAAAAGATTTCATGTTTTATTAAAAACTATTTCATTATGAATAGTATGTATACTATTAAGTATTACAAACTTTTTATTATTGTGAGATGATATGTATTATTTATTTCATAATTCTCTAAAACACTAAACCAAAAATATCTTTTGGTATGTATGATATTTAATTCTTGTTGCATTATCTAGAATATGTAATGTTTAAGGTCAGGTCCTTATACACACAGCTCAAAAATATGTTATGTTGATTATAACCAATCCACACCAATACTAATTCTAAAAATATAATTCCCATGTATATAATTACAGATTCCAAAAAATTATTAACCAAGAGGGTTCCTCACATCCACGTCCCCAAAAATCTTCCCACTCTAACTCCCTAATGAACACATTATGTTCTTTTACTACCTTATATCTATTTATCAAAAAAATTATATAACCCATCAACACCATAATCATATATCCTGCACCACATGATACATCTCCCCGTAATAATCGCCCATCACATCACAATCAGAGTACGATTTCTTGAATGTGAAGGATATTAACCTTGTTTCCTCTCCAAACCATGTATGACCCCTACCATGTATATATATCAAAAAAATGATCATGTGGTGAAATATTTACATAAAATAACAACTAGATATTATTATCACATTATATATTCATACATCTTCTAGAAATATTGACAAATATGTTTTTGAAGGGTGAGTTGGGATGTCGAAGATGTTTTCCATACATTCCCTCCTCAAATGGGATATATTGGAATTCACGTAGAACCCAAGACCTCTTTAATGGAAATTGATAGATTAATTTACTCATGTGGTGGTGAATAATTTAAAAAACAAAGAAGACCATGCGAATAACCACACGATGAAGAAAAAACACATCATTCAAAACAAAAACTACTATCACACAAAATGCTACTTCTTGGTGACCACCTCCCACCATCAGAAAGTTCCAAAAATGTGCAACACACATTCCCAACATAGTAAAAAATAAAACCACTAAGTTATTAACAAATCAATATTTCAATAATAATTACCAATTCATCAATCATCTTTACCAAACAGATATAAATTATTTTATCCATATTAAATTCAAACAATTCATTTAATTATATTTCACTTCAATTCATTCATCATTTCTTACTCTCATTTTTTTCATCCATTTACATTTATTAATTGTAATTATATCATCAATACTATAAAAAATTCAGTATACCATCAATTTTAAATTCTAAGATAGTACCCATCATAATTTTTGGATATTTTTACAAATATCCATGCTACCAAAAAACTTCCACACAACCCCACAATAATGAAAACCATCAAAACATGTACTATGACACATCATATGATAATTAATCCCATGATAACAATAGAAAAAAATAATTCAATAAAACCCATAAATGAAACTAGTCCAATAAAAAATCCATAATTCATTATCCTAGAAAAATATAGTAACCAAATATTACCACTCAAATTATATTTCCATAGAATTCACATATAGATTCATGAAATTGAAAACATAAAATAAATTCCAAATAATTTCCCTATTTATAATATTTATTCTATATTTAATTATTAGTTCATATATGTTCATGATAATCACAATTACATCTATGCATGATACTAAATTATCACAATCATATTGATGTTAAATGATTATTAATGGTGACAAGTCATTTCAATCACCCTCAGAAATGAGGCATTTCCGAATAAAATATAAATATGGAAAAATAACTCCAATAAATTGAAATATAATCTTATAAATAATATCTCCCTAATCCATCTCCCATTTAATTTATTGATCCATTTAATTATATTCATTAGTATAATTAATAAAACCAATATAATTAATGAAAAGTCTTGACAATCAAATAATTTTAGATAATTAATTAAAGATAATTATCACATCATCTACATAAACCAAATATAAAAAACACTTGTTAGAATTAGTAGATTTAGATACACACAACATAATGTGACTATAATTAAAAAACATAAAACCTATTAACATCAAACCCCCAATAACCACAAAACTCAAAATCATACTATTTTAGGAATCCTTGCTTCCATATGCTCCCCACAATGATAAAATAATAAGATTAAGAAAATAAGAGGTGTGGAAATATAATTGAATTATATACATTATATATGTTGATACTGAGGGAGAAAAAATTTGACAATTTATAAGGATCTCCAAATACACACCAATTATCTCTTTAGATGTAAGGGAAATTTTAGAAGTTGGATCAAATTGCCCAAAACTGTAAAATATTTAATTTTTCATGGAATATATAGAATCATGGTGTGACATGATTAATTACATAATAATTAACCCTTTATTAATATTTCATTGTGTAACATCTCTATAAATTATATGGTCATTCAACATTATAACAAAAAAAATTATTAATGGCCATGGTGTGACCAGTGTGACCATAAAAACACTATTGATCTTATGATGATCATGATGAAATAATCAGATTTCTATTCTCATGTATGATAGACCGCAAACAAGACTATGGAATAATGAAATAACTTTTTTTTAACAAACCATAAGTTCATATATGCGTTTAACCAACCATCCAAGACACAATTCCATAGTGGAAAGTGTAATGATAAAATAGTCCACCACCAAATATAATGTCGAGAGTATTAATGTCATATTTCATTATGGAACCATCCTATATAAATGTAACTCATTTAAAATCATGCCATATGTGAGTCTCATAACACCATAATAAATATTCAACATAGTAATAACATATAATTGATACCTCAGAGATCCTCTCACATGGAACAATAAATAGACCATGGTGAAACCCATATTCTCATGAAATGAAATAGAATATTTTAGTGCAAACCCATATCTTATAGACATCTCAAAACTCCATAAAACAATTTCCCATGAAAAAATGTATATATTTTTCTAGAATATCATATGGAACTCAACCTTCAACCCTAGACTTATCATAACACATAAAACACCCAATAAATGCATGGTAAAGTCCAAAAATATTCCTTAGATGTTGCATTAGATAAATCATAGCTGATTCAAACCCTAGAGAATAAAACACATACAAGAATGAAAATATTATCAATGAAACCAAATAATACGCATAAGAAACATCTAAAACAAGAAAAAAAATTAGTAGAACCTGACAAAAAATAATGGGATAAAATAAAAATAAAATCCATAAAAAATAAATAATCCAATCATCAATAGAAATTATTTTTCCAATAAATTGTCAAAAAATATCTAATATATGATTCCCATTTCATCAAATAGTACTCCCTAAAACAATATTTACAGAAGACTAGAACCAAAGGAATAACACATTCTCACAATAATATCTATTAATGATCCTCAATCATAATTGGAATATCCCTGAACAATTAACCATTTTCAAGATCTATCTCACCCAAATAAATGACATAGTAATCATCATGAATATATCGAAAAAACTATACACATGAAAGAGATCATAGCTCTGATATAGCTTTAGAGTAAGGGATTAGAGATACCAGATGTCACCAACATGATCCAAATCCTCAAAAGGCCTATTGAAGTGAGGATAAAACATACTCTAATTATCAATAGTATGTTAACAATATTGAGGGGAAATAATTTTGAACACTTGATCAATGACCTCGAACTCTAGAGGTATCCTCCTCTTGTATCATATTTCATTTAAGGATCTTACAACAGCTTGATCAGTTTCCAAATCATCTAATCATTCTAATTGGAATATTAACCATATATAGTCCATTAAATATTGAATAACCATCATTAATTTGACACAAAATGATTTTAATTGAAGACTATATAATTCATTTAATGAATCAATGTTAGTGTAAAAGGGGTTTACCTATTGTTATTGAAAAAATATACCAATGGATTGTGCTCCACCCATGATCCCTTGAAATTATGAATACATTCACTAAATATTTCATCTATAATATGAATGATCACATATGTTATGTTTTTAATTTAATTTATAAAAGTATTGGAATAGAATATATGGTTTCTAAAAGAATATTGAATACACGTCCTTACAAATGTAGTAAATCAAAGAATATATATTGAGATGACCTCCCTACATACCTGATGTTTCCTTTCTATCTCATTTATATATTGTGTCACAATATAATTATTTATACCAAACAACTTAATCACTAAAGAACAATACAACATTGTCAACTAATCCTAAATATCCTAAATAGTACCAGAACATCCATAAAATCCAAGAAAATGTTTAATGAAAAAATTCTTGATATCCATTCACATCTACATAAGAATTTACAATGGTGGCGTCAAAACACTATGGACATGATTATATATCATCACCTATTGTAAGATCAAGAATTGTGGCATGATATAAAAAAATTAAAAAATAATATGTGTCCATATGATTTAAATCGTCTCTGTAGGATCCATAATGGATATACATAGATGAAAAATTTAGTATGAGTTATGAAACTCATGATGTGTTAACCATGTCATCCCTAACATAAATAAAAACTTTCCTAGTACCGAAAACAAATACCATTCATCTTCCAACCCTCTCTTAGTATAATTTCTCTGAAAGAATTGATTTAAAAAAATCTCCACCTCTAAGTCTTACCTATGATACATATCCACCCCTAGAAAATTTTTTGATCGAAATGTCATATGGATTAGTGTTCCAACACTATCTTTATCAACCATAATAAGATTAATTTATACATGTTTTTCTATAAATCTCTATAAATTTATAGACTCATAAATAGAATCTACCAATTAATTCCAATTCAATGAAACAATAACTAAATTACCATTATTAAGGGTATATGAGATCCTAAATTCAAATTCCTATATGAAATCCCTCCACATATAATGTTTCACAGATTAACCCTATGTATATATGAAACACATCATGATTTTATGATTATTAAATGCCAAAAATCATTCATGAGTGAGGTAATGTTTCCACATCTCAAAAGATGAACCCATATTTTCCAGTTCGAGGTCATGGGTGGAATAATTATGCTAATGAAGGTGTAACTATCAAGAGTAGTATGAAAATACTTCACTATATACCGTTAATAAGAAACATAAATAGAGATGAATTTATTTATTAAAATATAGAACATAACTAATTCCTCTTTAGACCAAAGGATTGGAGTGATGATAAAAATATTTGATCAGGTGGAAAAAAGCATCATGAAACAGATTGAACTATGAAAATACATGGTCCTTATTTGTCAAGGCTGTCATTTTTATTGAACATAAAGTGAAAGAATATCCAATCATATGAGAATAGATGATAAGACTAAATAAAATATGAAACTCTATGAAAATATATTTTAATTCATAGAATTTTTTTTAAATGATCGAAGGATCGACTTCAAATCCATTATGAGACCCCACATTTCCATAAAAAAGTTGGTTATGAATATAAAATTTATAGTTTTATTACTTTCTATAATTATTATCATGATGATATATCCCAAAATATTCCTCATACTCACCAAATTTATAGTCATATAAAATAGATTAAATAAGTATGTAATCAATCCACAATACCTAAAAAAGATCAAAGAACTCATTTATTATAGAGATCACAATTTAATTGTATATAAATATAGTGTTTTTTCCAAACAATGGAATATTAATTAACACAATGTTCCTATAATAATACCTAAAGCAATACTTTGGGATATCAAATTTCATCACCAATATCTATTAGTATCCAAAATATAGTTAGATCATTAAATCCAAATATGATCCCTTCAAATTATCTAACAAATAATATAGTATGAGAAATGGATTAAATTTTTTAACCATGACATGAGATTACAATATGTATCCTTTTCACAACCATGAACTATAATATTACTTCTTATATAATAACCCAAAATCACAAAAATATGAGCCATGGGGCTATTGGAAACTATTCAGCTTCATATCATCAATCTTTATCCTTAACATCTGTAGGTTATAAGGTTTTATCTGACCAGGATCCATTAAAATTGGCGATAAAAAGATATAAATCATTAAAAATATATATATTACATTGAATGTGTTGTATTATATCCACATTGAATAAATCAATATTGAATCTTCTTGACAACACTTTAAACCACAATAACCTAATCCTCCCCAAGAAGATCACCATCACCAATAGTTATGATTTTAAGGCCTCCAAATTCCAATTATACATTTTATGGCCAAGTTAAATAAGATATTTTACATGTTTTCCTATCTCATTAATGAAATAAAATATTATATAAATAAATTAAATTATAGAAAAATGATATTACAACTAATCCAGGAGAATAATTAAATTTCATAGTCATATATATATTTGGAAGTTATTTCACCAATGATAGATAATGAATTATCTTCAACTAAAAGTCATAAAAACATAATAAAATCTATAATAACATCCAAAATTCATAGGATACACCAATTGAACTAGAAGACTCTCGACAATGAGTCATATAGTTCATACAATGAAACATTAAAAAATATAATATAAACACATATAATCAAACATGGAATATACTAGGGTAATTGATAAATAGATAGTACCTCAAACGATGTCTAGACTACACAATAATGAAATATCCTTTGAATATACCTAATTACACTCGAATAATTATCATTAGTGGATATGTAGAATCCACCTCCACTGTTGAGATTAGTCCTATATTATAGAGGATATGTGACATCATGAGGTTGACCAACACCAAATATATATACCTTTAGATGATTGAAATCACATTTTCCATGATAATAATATGGACATTGATAAAACATATACTATTTTTTAATTTTAAATTAACTACCAGTACCTTTTCGATCACTATGAAAAGATAGAGACTAGAACTAATGATATCTGAAACCACCTTCTGTAAATTAAAATATAATGAGTATCCCTCTATATGCATGCAAACAACCAGATCGTGAGATATGAAAAATATAATATTTTAATTGATTCCCAAACAAAAACATCATGTGAATGAATAATATTTGTTATCTATTGAAGATAAAAAAACTCTTACTTCCTAGAATATCGAACTAATTTGGAATCATTTAATTAACATGATTTTAATTCCCCAAAATCACAAAAATTCAATCAAAATGGGAAATAATTAATGCATATACAATTACTCGGTCAAACCCACATAATTTATATTAACATACCTATTATATTAATAAATTTTATTTTCCTCAAATTAAATAATTGGGTTCCTTAAACACTTGATTCCAAAACAGACACCAATTTGATGTCATGTGCTATAGTCAATTGATACTATTTATGTACAAAAAATATCCATCCTCACCACATCCTAACACTATTAAACATCCTAAAACTCATACATATCTCATATACCACTCTATGATGACCATACCCCATTGGGAACCCCTCCCAAAAATATAATAAGGAATATGTGTCCTTGAAATAAATTTTTCAATAGGACATGGTTTGGTGACCATCAAAAAACGGTATAATCAGAAATTAATGAGACGAATTGTCCTTATATTACAAGTAATATATGATAAAACACCCACAGACTAAATATAATATAATATATGAAAAAAAATAAATTTCATTTATATATTATACATTAATATTGACTATAAAGTGAAATTACAAAGTTTGTGTCCAAAGACATTGACAAGAAATATGATCTCATCCAGTACAAGCGAGTACGCTCCATGTTGATCATCAAATCCATCCTAAAACGAAGTAAAATTGAGTTATATATACATATAAATGGATATATATATATATATGGGTGATAATACAAGTATACTATATATGAACCTCTAAAAATCAAATCATGAAAATTCTAAAAAACTATATTAAGCCTTAGTGAATAACCAATTGATCAAATAGACTATAATATGAGGTCAACTATCACCTATAAAAAATAAGGCCTTTTCAGCCACTATCTTATCCATGTGTAAATATATATTATTAAAATAATATATGTGATTAAGGTACCCCACAATAGGTTACACACATCTTTTGACACTCTCAAAGAACAATGAAATAATTCATATTTGTCTATCCCCTCAATATCGACCTATAAACATATTCACACAACTCTTCCTAAATATAATATATATTCATATATAAGTATTTTATCTTAATTACACAAACAGAAAGAAAATCAACATTAATGTATGGTAAAATATATATAAGGACATTAACCTCATGCCCTCCACACACAACACATATCCACCACTATAATCATATCAAAACTAAAATCAAATTCCTATTTTATATATACTATATCGATTATATATTACATATTGAATAAATAGACTCATATAATAAATCTAACAAGACCCATATTTTATATTAAGTGAGAGAGTAAAGAGAGAATAGTCCGAAATCCATTCCATTATAACCTAGTTTTTAGGGAAATCACTCGAAAACCATATCCCCAAATGTGTTAATTTCATGTTACTTAAATATGGAGGTGATATTATTGAAATAATTAAAAAAATGATATTTTAGTAACTAATTAAATCCAAACCAATGAGTTAATTCCAATACAATATAATTTTCATTTATAACACCCACCACATCTTGACTACAACTCACTATCAATTCATTTTACCACAATTCCATAACATATACCTAACTAATCATAATTAAATCCATAATAGTATTACCAAAATCACTTTTTATTCATCCTTAAAAATCCCCAATTTATCATTACCATCCCTTTTTCATTTATTTGTTTATATTTTTTGGAAATTAATTTATTAATCAATTTCTAATTAACCCATTAATTGTTAATTAATTTTATTCATTTCATCCCATACCAATCATTGGTACACATTATTTCCTTAATTATAAAAAAACATTAAATATCACATAAATTAATAATTTCATCCCACTTCCCTATTAGCAAATCCATTTATTCTCACCACATTCAATTCCATTGGGAAAATAGCAGAAAATCCCTAAAAGGGGTCACTATATACAATTCCACACAAAAAATTACAATAAAATCCATAATAGAAATGAAACACCATGTACTACCTAATTATCCGTAAAACCACTTCAATAAACAATCCACACCTCAACATATTATCAAAATTAGACATCTGACCACTGCCAATCAAAACAAAAAGGGAAATATTTCTCATACAACAGTAAAAATAGGAAAACCTACAATCAATTCAATATAAAAAAATATTTCTATTGATTCTTTGATTAATTATATTTATGAACGTCAACACCATAACTCTAAAGTTGAACACAACTATTTTATTATGAATATTAATTGGTAAACCAATTATTATAGGAGATAATATATATGTATGGTCTTAAATGTTGGTCTATTGAAGAAAACTACTCAATAATGGAAAGAAACAATTACGAAACAGGGTATAATGTTATAAAAAACATGTGAATAACTAATATTCCTTATTAAAAGTCATTATCATGTTGATTACCCACAATATAAGTAGTCATGAAATTCACCAAATTATCGACAATTCATGATAAAAATATTCACACGAATAATGAAATGGATGGCATGAATATCATTCAAAAATAAAATATTTGGAAAAAACTATATAAAAATGATATGAATCATAATATCACCCACTAAGAAAATATAATGAAAATGCCAAAAATATATTCAAATCAATCCCCAAAATACCAAAAGAATCAATATCACCATAAATGAAGATATCTTACAATCATAACTTCCTTAAGAGGGTATAACATATAGATATTGAAAATTAGATGATGGTTGAGTAAATATGGATCCCAAGGATTTAATGTGATTTTAAAGATAGGAAAACCTAATCCGAAGATGGATTAATGTCTTTATACATTCACAATTAATTACATATGTACCAATATAAGTTATAGAAAATTGTAAGGATTAGAGAAAACACACAAAATTTTAATAAGTCTAGGAGAATAAATAATTTATTTGTGAATGGAATAACCAATTCATAATACACACTTGATCTATAATTAATATTGTGACAACTCTAAAAACATTGGGGTTAGACTCATATCAGATCTATATATTTAGTAAAATCCATGATGTGTCTAATATGACTGTGTTGAAGAACATGAACTCATAAGGATCATAGTGTGACCCTCAATAATCTCTCCCCCATCCTGAAACACCAGAAACCCAAAAACAATTCAATGAAATACCCTATAATGTAAAAAACTCAAGAAATAACATATTTAGCAGTCTAACCACCAAGTACATCACACCATATTGAGAAGGTTCAAGATGTCATATTCCCCAAAAAGAATATAAAATTAAAATTAATAAAAATAGATTATCTAGGTGATATATTAAAATAAAAATAACCAAATCCTGTCATGATATAATTTAACCACATTCCACTATAACAAAACATCAATATACAAAGAAAATGACCCTAAATACTCAAAGATCCTCCACTATATAATAATAAAAAATTCATATCACATTCTAATATATCACAATATAGTGTACTAGATTATATTAAAACCCTCTCTCATACATCTAACATTCCAGGCCATAGCTTAATGAATCATGTCGTAACACATCCCTTTTACTAAATTTTTTTCCTCAACTCCACCTCATTCTCTATTTCCTTCTCCAAAAATTTAAAAAATCTGTTATATGAAATATAATGGTCCAATTAATTAGGTATCATTACATTTTTCATCAAAATATTCATTATAATCCATTATTATGAATATATTATAGAACATTGGTTTCATAAAATAATTATTTTACCCTGTTTCCTAAATATACTAATGTTTTAAATAATTTAATTTGTAAATATTAGTTATCATGTTTCATGTTTTATCTTATATAAAATTTGCTATGTATATTTTTTTGACTTTATAAGAGACCTCTTATAGGTAATACTTAATTCCAATGTGTTATCATTTTAAGAATATAGTAATATACATACTCTTTATTGACTATATGGGCGTAGCATATTTCTTATCTGAGGTTTAACACCTAAAGAAGAAAACTAGAAACACAACTAGATGAATTAATTTTTTGATAAAAATAAAATGATGTCAAAAAAATCATTCATTGAAATCATAAACACATTTGAAAAACTAGGAACCAAAATCAATGATCTGAATGAAATAAATGAATATAAATGTTTTTTGGAAAAATTGTTTCTTTGAATTCCATTAGTTTAGTATTCACTATCATCCTCATAAACTATAATTGTAATATTTTTTGGTAATTAATTTCAATTAAAATATTTGAATGTGTACACCACATTTAAAAATAGTATTTGAAATCATATAATGGTCATTCATTTATAATTAACATTTATTAAGACATTTTAAAGAATAAAAAAAAAGTATATAATTATGATTCATAAAATTAGATGTATGATCTTAATAAGAAAAAATGAAATGAAATAGAAATGAACTACTTTTCAAAATTAATCACATCACTAAATCAGTAATATTTTAGTCGATGGTATGGAACAATAAAAATATCTCTTTCATTATAGACATGATAATTCACAAAAATATATCTACGTACCTCATGCTCACCACCACATAGAATCCTTTATAGTGACCCTATAATAGATTATTATCCTTATATAAATTAATGAATTTATATCCACTACTCATGGACACTTTTTATAGGAAAAATACAACCCTTATATTTTATTATATAAAATTATCTATCTCTAAATCATTCACTGCCTCAAATTAAATTAATATATCTTCAATAAATTATCCATTAATTATCAAAAGATCAAAAATATTAATACCAAAACCACCTAAAATATTTATGGTAATAAAATTACATTATATATATATGAAAATCATAGATCAATTTTATAATTCATTGTGCATATAGATATATTCATAAAATTTATTTTTCTTATAATGAAATGATCATGACATAATAAATCTAATCAAACCATATAAATATACCTATGAAAAAGATATTTCATTATTACTTTACCAATGTGTGAGAAAATATTGATGATAGAAAAACCTTTTTTTGACACAAGTACCATCCCCATTATTTTTAATTTTTTCATAGTATATCATATTTAATTCCATTATGTCTCATCTATCCATATGTTATGGTACATGCCTCTCTAAACTAGTCGATAAATTCTCAGAAAATAAATATTTAGCGAATAATATTTTTATTTGTTTTGAAATTTGTTTTTTCAATCATAATATTACATAGTGACTGACATGATCTATTCTCATATATAATCCTACTATGTGTCACACATGAGTTAATATCCAAAAGATATATTATAATCAAATGTAAAAAATAATTTTTATTTTTTGTTTATAATTGGCATGTTTTTTTTATTACAATGAAAATGTTTATATTGAATTTTTTTCTTAATTTTATTTTTTGATGTATTATTATCTAATACTTTTCAGTCATTTCATACTTTATTTTTGTTTAATTGTGATTAGATTTTGTTTCAAAAGATGCAAACTTGTTTTATTACCCATATGTAAGGTTTATGATACCCTTACATGAGGTTTTTTATACTTATGGGATTCTATATTACCCATATGTTATAGGTATGTTACCCATATTTTTTTCTACTAGTATATCGATAACCCTCAAGTAAGATATTTTTTACATATTTTTGAACATTGTGATTTAGGGTCCCTATTACATAGGAATATGGTGAATGATTTTTGAGGTGGGTTCTGATGATGTAACCATTGTGCGGTAGTGGATTGGTAAGGATTATTCTATATTAGGGTAGGTTACCATTACATGATTTAGGTTAAACCTTATATGGTTAGAGCATTAGGGGATTACCCTTACAAATGGAACACACAACAGTTACAAAGATGGTGACAACCCTTACATAGCACTGGCCTAATGTTATGTATATGTTGAGGGACCCTTAAAGAATGGGTGAAAGGAATTTACATTGAAATTATTGTCAACAATTACACAGTGCAACTGATTGTAGCCTTAACACATTTCATCAATTTAGTATTGGTTTCAACCACTTATTCATTATTTTACATTGATGAATTCACGTCTAATGATTATTGGAGGGTGATAGATGTGATAATATGGTATGTGAACACTCATACAAATATCATAGATATTAAGTCAAAATTATTGAAATGGTGTTGCTGAGTGAGATATAGAGAGATGAAAAGGAGATGACCCAATTGAATTATCATTATCAAGTCCATGTTTACAGCGGTTCTCTCGATCAACTCAGGGAACAAGTTCAAATTGTGATATATTTTAAATAGGTGAGGCCGAACCCCACTATTTTATTCTTTATTGGCATTCCTCTTGTTTAGATAAAATTTTACATGGCCAAATTTATGCTTCTTTTTTATTTTGTTTTATAAGTAAATATTTTAATTTCTCATGTAATATCTACATGGTTTAATTCCATCAATTAATTTCTATTTCTAATCTTCCATATGTTTTATTTTCTTAATAAATTTATACCAGGTGATCTTCTTGTCATCGAGTAGGAGAAAAATTCTATGAACCATGGAAATCCATTGAGAAAATTTTTATTCATTTTATTTTGTATCAATATAATTTTTTTATTTTATATATGGAAATTCCAAAAAATTGGATTTTTATTATATATATATATATAATTTTTTTGAATAATTTGATTGGAATGAATCTCATTGATTATAAATTCTTATGTCTTCTTATTTATAAATCATTTACTCTTTCCATATATTTTTTTTTCATGAGATACATCCCATAAAAAATGGTTATCAAATCAATTTTGGATCGAGTATAATGTTTACATTTACTAGATTATAGGTTGATGTTTGTTACATAGTGGATTATTTTATTTTTTGGAGAGTTTAGATGAAATTAATTTTTTTCTCACAATGGACTCGAATATTATCTAGACGTTTCTAAAAAGAACATTATCACAATATCTACCACTAGGTTGTCTACTATTTCTTATAAGGATACGCAAACTAATCTATTAAAGAAAAAAATTTCCCTAAAATTATATATACTAGATGAAGATGTATTATTTTTTATGTTCCATTAATCATATTATATGGAAATATGGTTGAAATTAGACAATCATTAAATCAATAAGTCTCTTTTAGTAAGATTACAAATATATATATATCATTATTATTTAAATATTATCCATGGAACTTCAATTAGATGGAATTTAGATGGTTTTAAAAGGATGGTCATTATATTATAAAATGTATATGTTGGTATTAATAATGATAAATTGATATGATTTTTTATGAATTCCATGAATTAATCCTTCAATATAGTTAGAGATTCATCGATGCATGGGATGAATTTCATCACATTAGAGGATGTGAAGTAAACTATCTTGTATAGGGACCATTAGATTCATTTATTGAAGAAGGATTTTTTTGGGATTGTGTCCATGTATGAGTTTATCAATGTGAAGTTTCAACTTAAAGGTGAAATAAAAAAAGATGGATTGAAGTTAATTTAATAATTTTATGTGATATTGTTTTGAAAACACAAGTGATAAAAAGAAAAAGTACCCTAGGGATTCGTTTATGGATGGTATGGACCTAAAAAATTTATACCCTATTTTTGATAGTTTGGAGGATCCCTCAGTCATTCTAGAGGGACATTATTTAGATATTGTGTAGATGTAGGTTTTAATTCATTAACATTAACAGAATATTATATGAATGCGATCTGTAGGGGATATCGATTGGAATAAAGGGAGTGGTTAGGGATAGTTTGTTAAAGTGTTTTGTTTTATTTGGAGACTTATCTCTTCATTCCTTCATGTATTTTGTAATTTATTTTTGTATGCCTCTCTTAATGGTTTCATATAGTACTTTTTTTTATTATTTATTTATTTATATGATAAATTTATTAATTTTTATTGATTTAGATTTATTTCAGGATTTGGTTACTTCTATGGTTTCTTTTATTCTTTACCATGCATCATAGATATGAACACGAAAACTAATGGAATGTATGTAGATGGTTCCATGTAAGTGGATGTGATGATTTGGTATGTGAATGTATGAGTTATCATTAATGTAGTTACATGGATTATTTTTTGTTTATGAGAATATATTATAATTTATTACTAATGGATGTACAAATACATAAATACAAGTGAATTTATGATACATTGTAGGAATTTAATATATACATGATGAAGACATTTGATCATATAGTCATTTGTTGGGGATGATTATTTGATCCAACTGATTTGTTATTATAGTGTATTCATGAGTGATCAAGAGATTAGTGTTTGTTTACATATTATTTTTTAATGTGGTGTTTTTATTTTTATGGAGCCTTGATCATTAAATATTATAATATCTACCTTATTTTTATTCTATTTTTTTGTTCCAATGTATTTTAATATTTTTTTTCATATAATATTATGATTATTTTAGTTATATTATTCCAATATTCGTTTTAAATTTTACAATATTTTTAATAACCTGATTATGTTTTATGTTTCCAATCATTTAGTGCTTATATCCATAAATGAGTATATTTTAAACTTATATTAGTGGAGTTTTACACATGCATGGTTTTGGTTATTCAAAAATGAAATATAAAAAAGTCGGGTTTTACCCTTATGTGTGATATGAGTGTGCATAATATCCTTTATGTAACCTTGGGATTCCACTTACATAAGGTGTGAAATGAAAACAATCTTATTTATATTATGGTGGAATGGATGTGGTAAACTTTACAAGGATAGAGGTTACAGAAACACAACATATGATTACAATTATATAAGAAGAGCCCTGGAGGGTTACCTTTATAGGAGGAACACATAACCCTTACTACTAGGTGTTGACACATACATAGCACATATCATACCTTTATTATTAATATTGATACCACTACAAGGTCAATGATTTATTATTACATAGTGTTATAGGTCCACCTTTATAAATGGAAAATAATTAATAGATTTACATTGTTCCAAATATTTAGTATTGGATAAAATATCATCCTTAGCAGTGTCCTCTGCTGAATTCATGTTCGATGGTTGCTGGTGGTTTTAAAGGGATAATAAAGGATTAGATACTTATTTCTAAAATTAGGGAGAATTAATCAAAGTAGTATAGAAGGGGAAGTGATGTGGGAAATTGAGAGAAGGGTAGAAGACAATCAAGATGTGATGACTTATTCATGGCCTTATTTGCAAAGGTGATCACAGTCGACTCCAAGGATGCATGTTCTAGTGGAGAGATCATGGATTTTGAGTCATGAGAATGAATATTGAGTCTTTAAAAAACAATTTAGGGATATTTAATAGGTGATTCCTAACTTATATAATGTGTTCTAGTATGGTTTCATTTTTTTACTATTAAATATTCACATGTTAAATTTCTTCTTCTTCTATCCTTCTATTATTCATATAAAATAATGTGTTCATATTGATTCATTTTTCTTTTTCATTTCATAATTTTAATGTATATGAATTTTTATCCATTTTTAATTTTTCTTAATAAAATTATTCATGTTTTCTTCTAAAAATATATTATGTCCAATGTGGACTGAACTACATTAATTCTGAAAGTGGTTTTACAATACTATATTTTTTTAATTGCGATTGGGTTTTTTGTATACTACATTTCCAATTTATTTTCCTTATTTTTTATCAATTATTTTGTGAAGTATTTTTCTATCTCTAATAATATTATGATTAGATTCTATTGTGTTATTGGTTTTCCCAACACTTATCTTTACCTTAGAGATGTATATTTATTTGGATACTTACCCTGATAATTATTACATGAATTTGAGTTAATATAATCTTTTTAGTGGGATCCAAAATTAATAATAATTATTGGTTATATAATATGATTTATATCATTCACACGAATGATTATTTGGACATGATCATTTTAATATATAAACCACACTTTTATTTAATTTTATGTGTGGTAGGAACTCATACTTCCTTTCTCCTAAATATGACTATTTTATTCCAATGTGATCTATCTTATTTCGTGGTGATTTATTCCTATAAAGGTCATATTACTCAATGTATAGTCATATATATACCCCATTACATCACCATATTTTATTTTTCTCCCTCAATGCTCATAATTATATAATATACAAATCCTTATATTTAAATAGTAAAAATCACTAAAAATTGGATTGAATATGTGATTAAAATGTAATAAAAATAATAAAAATAATGGTTGACATTGAGCTATCAAATAATTGGAGACATTAAAATATTCTTTTCCTAAAACATTACAACACAAAATCATCATCCTTTTAAAAAATAAAACTAAGGATTAAATGTAACAGTCAATAAAATTAAATATTTCTCAACAAGGTATAAAATCTCAAGCATAACTTAAAAAATATATTTCCAACTAATTTATTTATTTGAAAACAAATAAACTCATTAATATAGATATTACTATTATAATGGTGATTTTCTTCTTAAAATAACTTAACATCTATCAACTAATTATAAAAAAATAATGATATGTTTTTTTCTACCATATCTATTTTTTTCATCATAAAATATCATAAGAAAACTAGATTTATTTTCAATTTCATGTATATCAATTATTTATATTGGATTAAAAATACACTAAATTTATACATATAAATAAATATAAAAAATTAATTAATTAATTTATTAATGATATAATGATGAGGTAGATAAGGTTTGGAATGAAATAATATGAAAAAGTGTCAATGTCTTAAAAAACAATGTTAATTCCATTATGTGCATTGCGTGGTTTAAAATATAACATAATGAAAAATAATACAATATCAAATTTCATTAAAAATATACTATATCAAGTAATTCAGTAAATTACTTGTATTCAGGTTCAAAATGTTCTTCTAATGAAATAATGGTATTTAATCCTCCCTTCCAAAAAATTCATTTTAAATTTATCAATTTTTCATAGACAATTAAAAAACCACATTAGCTCAATGAATGAATTTTATTTACCCTTAATCCCTAATGAACATGGGATACTTCCACCAGACTCATTTTCTAGAACTCTTGCTTAAGAGAATCATATGCAACAAAATAATCACATTAATTCATAGATTAAAAATCATGTAATAATATAGTAGAATAATGATATAATGGATAAAAATATTGAAGTATATCTTTTAATAAAGTTGTTTCATAGTATAAAAAGTTTCATAGAAGAAAAAATATTTTATACGTATCAAAATAATATAGGATAAATAATTATAAATTAATGAAATCAATCATTATAATGTGGTTTGAGGTATTTATGTTTTAGAAATTTCAAAATTAAGTTTATAGTTGTGATCCATTTAATTATAATCTATGAGGAATTGGGGCTTGAGAAAGAAAATAAAAAAAATAGTTTAGCACCATCTCAATAGTAGAATATATATAAATATATAATCAATCACATAGTGACTTAATATGACTAAATATTTGATATGAAAATCAGAATATTAAATCGACAAAAATTTCAAAAATAATTTTATCTATATAAATAAATCAATATTTACTAAATTGAATCCATAAAATCAAAATTCTCAGGAATATCTTTACTCTTCTTCTTCTCATCCTAATAATGAAATTCCATAAAAATGGAATTCAAAATATTGTATGGTGTTATTAAATAGAGGCACATGTATCCTAGATGTTATTTTTAATAAAATCCATTTTTTGAATGGCAGTTCATTAACAACATTATACAATAAACATATAGAGTTAAGAATATAAAATAATTTAATAAAATTACTCCGATATCTATTGAATCCATTAAATTTTTATTCTTTTTATCATTTCCCTCCCCCAATCAACATCATGAACCAAGGAAATAAAAATAATTGATAGAATTTATATTATCCATTCCAATAATTATTGAAAACATTGTGGTTATCTATTTCTAAACCTAATTATGATTCCTAAAATAATATACAAAAAAATATAAAGTTAAATTCTAAATAAAGTAAAAAAGTTTGGTTCCCTATTGAAATATAATTTTCCAATGTCACATAATGAGAAATTAATTTTTTTCATAAAATAATATATTTGACTGATGTTACCTAATTTAGAATAATGAAAGTTCAATGTTCTGATTCTTTCCCAATGATGGGAAATCTTCTTTTATATGTAATCAACATAACTCTTACTATAGATAGAACATTATCTATATCTATAGGACCAATCCGTATATCTTTAATCAATAGAAAATAAAACATTAACTTATTGAAATTCCAAACATGATATCCCTCCATGAACTCATATTTATGAAAATATTTCCCACTATATGAAATCCTATTATTTAATTTTCAGTTCTCTGAATTGTTTTATATTTATCATTTTTACTTAATTAAAAGATCATAATTTTTTCATCACATAAGTGGAAATAGAATTCAAAATTAATATCATCTTTTCAAGAATCAAATCCCATCATTTTTCTTAATTTTTTCACAATATCATGAATATTACAAGTAATTTTATCACTATTAACCATAAAAATGAATCTCTAAAGATTGGGAATAATTCTAATAAATATTAATTTTTAAAAGTGTCCTATTTGTTGAAGATGTTTTTATAAAGATTAATATCAATAGAAACAATGTAGACATTAATATACAATTGATAAACTCTAGATAAATTATATTCAATCATACAAAATGGATATATTATTCTTGTATCTAAAAATTGAAGGAAACTTTTGTTTCCATATTTTAGTTCAAATTAAAATTTCATTAATTTATAATGTTCCATGATATTAAAACTAAAAAAATGATCAAAAATTTATATTACAAACTCATATGATCAAATATTAATAATATTTTGGAATCTAGTATAATCTTGTTCCCAATTTGATAGACTCCATGAGAACATGAATGTGGATTAACATACAACTGTTATTTTTTCAGACTCATCATAGATTCTGTTATATGTTGAAAAAAACTATCAAGAACTTTTCATATATAAGAATATTAATGAATTATTCTGAAATGGGAATCAAAATAAAATATATCAAAAATATCCAATAATTATATTCATTTCTCTCTTGATTTTCCTTCATCACACATTCCTGGAATGGTAGTCATGGTTCGTATGATTTTGGGTCATATTTAATTAGTATTATTTTACCATCATTTTCATCTTTCTTCAATCATTTTATCCTTTTCATTTTTTTATCATCCAATTTTTTCCCTCCTAATAACATTATTAAATTATTTTACAATTTCTTATCATTTTAAGTATCAATTTTCTACGTGGTTTGACCATTAAGACTCTATGAAATACTCCCCATGTCATGTCATTGAGTGTTTTTTTGAATTATTATTTGTTTTTTCTGTATTTCTCATTATTTACCTTTAATATTTTAAATTTAATTTAAGTTCATTTATTATAGCCACAGCGGATGTTATGAATGTTGAAAATAAATCCTCTAGTGAATTATTTTTCCATGGTTGAGATTGTACTTTTTAATATTGAAATCCCAAAAAATTTTGTTGAAATTATTATTTTCCTTATTTCTGTTAACATTGAAAATTATTTTGATGGTTAAAAGAACAATTAATTCCATATTCAATATATTTTCCCTAGGGTATGTGCATATTCATTATTTTATTAATCAGCTTTTTCATAGATTCCATTAATCCAAAAGTCCAACTAATTATATGTCCCATTATTACGGATTAAAATTAACTATATTACATTTTCCTTTGGAAATCATTATTATCCATATTTTCCAATAAGTGGTATGTCTCCACAAATATCTTCTTCATAAATCAACTACTAGTGGATGTCACAAAAATTATGTTATTTTCTTGAGAAAAAAACCCTTATTAAATTGTCTTCTTTATCAAATTGATCAAATTTCTAATTTTCAAATTTATCCATAATATCCAATGACTGATTTCATATTTTAATCTAATATCCTTATAAATTTAAAAATTATTTAGATAATTTGGATAAATATTTAATTTATCTCAATGTGGTTTAAATAAACTTTATAAACAATATTTCTTGGTTTTACAGTCGCCCATGAGGGTATACATACTCCATTAGTGCACTTTTCTATGACTATCTTCATTGTAAATATGGTTCAACCCATTATTCTCTCTATAATATATCAATAAATCCTTCTATCATGATCTTATTAAAAATCATTTCTAGAGTAGGATTTGAGATAAAATCATCGTATGATTTTCATATTTTTATATATTAATGAAGATAATGTTTTAAAAAAAAATCAATGGATTATCACATTAGAGAATAATATAGAAAATAAGATGTTAAAATAAACGAAATGAAATTTCCAAATTTAATTATTTTTTCAAAATAAAAGTATCTAAAATAATACAAAAAACATATAAATCCTCAATATAATCATTAATTAATATAGGGTTAGTAGTCTTAGAATGTAACAATACACATCATTACTATTTAGTATATGTGAGAATCATGTTTTCATCTTCATTTGAACAAATATAGAATGTATTAATAAATTTAAAATCATGAATTATAATGATAAATACATAATGTTAATATGAAAACAAT
Source organism: Viscum album (assembly GCA_963277665.1). NCBI lineage: Eukaryota > Viridiplantae > Streptophyta > Magnoliopsida > Santalales > Viscaceae > Viscum > Viscum album. The sequence continues at coordinate 1,199,979,229 of OY728137.1, forward strand.
ATTCAATTAAATAATTACCTGAATTAGTAATAATAACGCAAAAATTTGTTAATGTCAAAAGGATAAATTAATATCCATGTTATCATTGAAATTTAGTCTTTAAAAATCTCAAATTAGTTATTCTGCCTCAATATTATAAGATCCACTCTTCTAATAATTCAGTACATTAGTTCGTCTAAAATATAGACAATATAAAACTATAATTAAAAAAATTACCCCAACTCCTAAAATGATAATTCATGTACCAATGTAAATAGAATATTCAGTGCAATACATATTAATAAAATGTATATAGTAGTCATACATGATGAACACACTAATATAGAAATTAATAAATGATTGATGATACCCTACATGGACTATTATTTAGAAATAAACAATTCACTAAATCAATACTCATTTATTACATACTATTAAATAATGAATATCAACTCCTAATTTTATCCATAATAGGGAACAAAAAATTAATCATAACCTATATCCATGAAAAAATTGCAAAATATGGATGTTATCCTCATATTAATGATGAACCTATGATGTATTGATTAGCATATTTGAATCTTATACATTGGAACACCACAAGCTTCCATGGTATGCATCTCTTTTAATAATGCAATAGCTTGCATTGTACGCAAGTTCATGATTCAAACAGACCGCGACGAATCAAGGTAGCCATTATGAATAGTAATACCCACTTTTTGAAATTATATAAATTTTATATTTCAAAATAGACCTCATTTTTGGATTCGGAATATCGAAATTAGCCTATGTTGAATTTTTTGAATTTTTCTGAGAACTTCCAATTTGTGATGAATAGTGAAGAATATTTATAATCAACTTTTTTAATAAAAATAATTTATAGTGATAAATTATACTATTTAGTAGTTTTAATATATAATTAGAATTACTTTTACCATTTTTTCCAATGGTGTTCATTATAATTAATTTCACTCTGAAATTGGATATAAACAATTGTCAATCTTTTGATATATATTGTTTCTTAAAAACACGCTATTTATTTTGACAACGAGATTAATTTCTAAATTATTTAATGAAATTTATTTTTTTTATAATTTGGTAAAACGGATTCCATATTTGGAATCATAAGGTCCAAATTATGTAATTAAGACTCTTTTGTTTTTGAACATTATGAATAGTAACGATAGCAATTATCATTAATTATCATGATTAATTTGTAACCGGGTAGTTAAGGATAATACAATAATATCATAATAAATTACAATGACCCTAACATGTGTCCTAATTCTACTGTTTGTGTCATGGATGACCATGAGATTTCTTTTTTCAAACTTTGGGACCCCATGGAATCACTTTTGTGTGATAGTGACATTTTATCTTTTTATTTTTAAAGAAAGGAAAATATAACGAAAGTATGTATCACCCAAGTAAAGAAATTTTAATTTTTTCTACATAAATGATATCTTAGACTATTAATAGTAATTGGAAAGATAAAAAGTTTTTCTACATTACGGTATTTTTTTATAATTTTTAGATATTAAATAAATAAATTTATTTTTGTCACCATGATGATACATCGATTACCTCATTAATGAATGATTTAAATAAAATTAAATGATTAGGAAAAATCTAGGACATAAACATGTCTAAAGCTTATTTTATGGGTGTATTTCGAACCCTCATCACCTTATCCTATAAATTTATCACGGCGGGACCTTTAAAATCCGAAAAGCATTTCATGATAAAGTAACATTTCAATATTTCCAAAAGAGCCCTCCTCTCCTCTTATAAAGGTCCCCCCACATCTACCACCTTATTCACACCTTCAAAGACATTTGGCTCGGCCAAACTCTCCCAAAATACTCTCTCAAATTTCATCCTTTACTCCTAGAAGCCTCACTTTGGGCATAAGTCTTCCCAAGTAAACCTTTATCTAAAATCAAAAAGAGTTACCCGGTTTTAAGGTAATGTCTTATCTTATGTTCTTTTGTTTTATTTTGCTTCTCTAACCCATTAATATATTTTTATTCCATTTTTTTGTAACAAAACCATTATCTTAAAAATAATAGGATGTTTTTATGAGAATTATTTTATTTAAACTTACACACACCTTCGTCTAATGGTTAATGAACATACTATTTCTGTGGGTGGTGAATTACTGTCTCACGAAATGATGATTGTTCAATCTTCTTTAAACACCTCTCAAGGTGGCCATTATGATGAAAATATTTCTATATATGATATATATTATTTTTATGTCTTCCTTATGCTCCTTTATTTTTCATTTATTCCATAACATTATGATTTCCATTATGGGTAAAAGGGATAATTTCATTTTAGGAAGTGCAGACTACCGCCCCCTAAAAGTGATTTGAGTCGTTAATGCCATATATGGGACATATAAAGGATGGAGTTAATGATATTATATATGATATTATACTATAATTATAATATACCATTATATCATTATGATTTCATTCCATTAAATATGAAATAGAAATGAAAGTAGCATTCATGCGTACGTACGGCTTACCGTCTCAATGAACGGTGTATTTCATTTCATTCCTCTAAATGTTATGTAATATTATAAATACATGTATCTACTAGATATATATGATATATATGATATGTATATCATGGATATAATTCTGGAGATAATGGATATTCTACCACATAAACAACTTGTAATTATATGAAGTTTATTGTTGACTCAAGTACCAAAGGTCAACAAAACAACCGTTATTAACTAAAATGACTACATAATTTTCATAACATGGTAATAAGTGATATAAACGGGATAATGAAATTGAAAAATGTTCTAAAGAAAGTAGATATTAACTATATTTTATTATTCAGGAGATTAATGAACGATCGAGTCAAGTCAGACACGAGGTAAGGGACTTCGTCTCAATCTCCTTTCATTGAGGCATATTTTGTTTTATACACAACGTTCTTTCATACGTTGTATAAACCCCTTTTACTTTAAAATTTATTCAAAATTAATCTTTTTTATACGAATCATTACACTAAATGACAAAAAGGAATTTATTTTTTGTTATACGTATGCGGCGGCAACAACTTCTCTACCGCCGTGACCATTATTTGAGTTTCAGCTTCCTCTACAAGCAATAACAATTTTTAAATGAAAAAAAATACCAAGTATTACTTTTATTTTATTTTCATATTGAAAGTGGTTTTATTATATCAATGTGTTGTATTGATATCTTGTGATTGAAATGTGGAAATCTTATGTTTCCTTTATGCATGTTTTATGTGATATGATTATGTTATGGTTTATGATATGTTTAAACCTTTTCATATAAGGAATGCATTGGACTTAGTATGTGATGGGAGGAGCTTGCTATAGCTCCTCGATGCATCAGTATGTCTCATGAGACAAACTAATTTCTTTGCATGAGGCCTTTACAAAAGCTTATTTGTAGTCTTGGCAGGAGGCCTTTTCTATATGGTTATGTTAGTCTGGCATTATGAATTCCATCATTATGAAAGTGGTTATTGATATTTCATTGATTATTCAACTAGTAGAATATCCATGTGAATAAGTAAATGAAATTATTTCATTTTATTTTTTCCATATTATGATGAAGTTCATGTATAAAAGGCTTCAGTTTTAGTTATACATTGCCTTAAATGTTTATCTTTATTTATGAAAGTTTCCGCTATATTGTTATCCTTACTGAGCATATGAGCTCACCCCTTTTTATGTTTTTTTTTCAGGATGTGAAGATATATTTGATGACTAACCAACAGGGATAGTCCGAAAGGGATATGAGTGTGGACTATAGAGACTATATTATTATTTTTACAATTTATGATCTAATGCAACATTTATGAATGTATCTATTGTTTCCAAGGCTACTAAAATAATCCTTCTTTCGAGACTTGATCTTTTGCGATCATGCCAATGTTACTTAATAATGCACAAACTCTGGGTAACTGGGGTCAGGGCATTACAGTTGTTATCAAAGGCAGTTTAGTACTAACCCTCGATGATAGATTAAGATAAACTCTGATTAGATCATATAGCCCTAAGATAGACTTTGGGGATTAATATAGAAGAACATCCTAGAATTTTGGTATTATAGAGATTTTGTGAGTTTTCTGAGAAATACATCCATGTCTACATACATGCAGGTAGAGGCATCTCTAGCACAGATAAACCTAGGGGTAAAACCCGAGAACACCGCTTTGAGCTACAATCGAACGAGAACTGGTGCATGACAACGGGCCTTGCTGCACTCTTTGTTACGACACTCCCGAGGGATATTCCTATGATAATTCTCATTTTCTTTAAAAACTATTATGAAGGGTTTATGAGGATATACATCCTACATGAAAACATTTTTATGATTATGGATTACATCCATAAACTGTTCAATTTATGTTAAGTGTTTTACAAGTATGCGGGGAGTATTGAAATAGAAAAGGATATCCTGGCAGTTTACCACCATACTGGAGATGCTGATCAATGATGGTCATTGATTCAAAACACAAAGGAATATTATGAAGTATAAAATTTTTAATGGAGGGAGTTAAAAGAAATTTTCATAGAAAAAAACTTTCCTCCTGACCATCGGGCTGATATGGAAAGGAAATTTCTGGGTCCGAAACAAAAAGAGGATGAGAATGTTGCAAAGTATGAGGCCAACATTACAAGGTTAGGGATTTATGCAGTAGATTATATATGTAACCCAAAAAGTAAGATTGAACTTTTATTTTATGGGTTAAACCATTTCTCCATCGAGCATTAGTACCACAATCTTTCTCAACGTATGAAGATATAGTCTCGTGTTCTATCAAGACAGAAAAGTAATTCTCTAAATATTATGACAGTAAAGTAAAGAAATAGAAGAAGATAATGGTAGAACAAGAGATAGATAATGGGAGAAAGGTAAAGAAGGATTTTCCATTATGCGATAATTGTGGGAAGAATCACCCCGGTACATTCCTAAAATGAATTGGAGGTTGTTATAAATGTGGAGAAAAAAGTCACTAGGCTCGTGATTGCAAGGGAAAGAAAGAAGCTATCAATGTTGAATGCTACAATTGTTGGGAAATGGGGAATTATTCAAATGAATGTCCTAAGAATCAGGGTAACTTACCTTATAAAAGGCCAAGGGATCAAGGCCAATCTTATGTTGTTACTACAGTTAAAGTGGAATAATTAATGTATTGGTGCTTTTGGACTCAAGGATTATATTCTGGTTATAAGAATAATATGATATATATAATGATTGTACTGCATTACATATTATTTTCATTAAGGTTTTAATATCATGAAGGTAATCATATAATTAATATGTGACAATAAGATAAGCTTTACTTTATTTGGGGAATCTGATGTTACAATTGATTTTGGAATTTAGAGACCTTTTAGAGAAAGTCCTGACAAAGGTATTTTGGATAACTATAAAGGTTGGAATGGATTAAGTTTAACTTTGGATATTATTTTTTAAGGTTAAAACATTTTTGAATATTATTTTTGGAATGTTATAATACTATAGTTTTAGGAAAAGGACAACATGCACGTCGGGGGACAACCCATCGCGTCGGACAAAGCTGCAGGAATCAAACCCACAACTATAGTGTGACATGCCTTTATTACCTACCACTAGCCTACAGGAAGTCTCTGGTTACTACAAATTAGTTTTCCTAATCTAAATGGTATGTGTTAATATTTGGAACCTTGTACTATTAGGATAAATATAATATTTTTGGGTTCTCTTACCTTTTAGAGTGAAAGATGAGTTTGTGGTAGAAGTTAGGTGATGGTTAAAACTCTACTTGTCAAGTATATATATATATATATACCTATCTATTATTCTATGAATAAATTAATTCTTAAAATTTAGGAAATGGATATTAAAAAAATGTTTTATCCTAATACCTTATGTTTTGTTGAACTGATGATATTTTAAATCACCATAGATTAAAGCCTCTAAGGCCCTCAATTTCACACTTGTTTGTGATTGATGACCTTAATCAATCCGTAAAAATATTTATGTTTTCCCTCCAATTATGTGTCTCTAATTTCCACCAATGTTCTTTTAATCAAGATCATAATTTGGTGGTGACTTTTTCATTTCTCTTTCACTCTTATTAAGACTAAATTTTATTAACCTTATTCCCGTTCTTGGTTTTCCACAAAAGTATTTTCTAAATTCAAGATTTTATTTTTGAAGAACAATTTCAAATAGTGAGGACGAAATTTATTAAAGGAGGGTAGAATTTAACACCCAAAGCTTCCATGGTAAGCTTCTCTTTCAATAATGCAATATCTTGCATTGTACGCAAGTTCGAGATTCGAACACACCGCGACCAATCAAAGTAGCCATTATGAATAATAATACCCACTTTTTGAAATTATATAAATTTTATATTTCATAATAGACTTCATTTTTTGATTTTGAATATCAAAATTATCCTATTTTTGAAATTTTGGTATTTTTCTAAGAAGTTCCAATTTTTTATGAATAGTGGAAAATACTTAAAAACAAATTTTTTAATAGATATACTTTATATTGATAAATTATAATATTGAGTGGTTTTAAAGTATAATTAGAATATTCATTTACCATTATATCCAATGAAGGGCATTAGAATTAATTTCACTTTGAAATTAGATATAAACAATTATCAATCTTTTGATAGATATTGTTTCTTAAAAACAAGCTATTTGTTTTGACAGCAGGAATAATTTTTAAATTAATTACTGAAATTTCTGTATTTATAATTTGGTAAAATGGATTCCATATTTGGAATCATAAGGTTCAAATTATGTAATTAGGATTCTTTTATTTTAGGAAATTATGAATAGTAAGGATGACAATTATCTTTAATTATCATGATTAATTAGTAATCGGGTAGTTAATGGTAATAAAATAATATCATAATAATATAAAATGACCCCAACATTCGTCATAATGCTACTGGTTGTGTCATGGCCGACCATGGGATGCCTTGTGCCAAACTTTGGGACCCCATGGAATCAGTTTTGTGTGATAGTGACATTTTATCTTTTTATTTTTAAAGAAAGGAAAATATAACAAAAGTATGTATCACCCAAGTAAAAAAAATTTAATTTTGTCTACATAAATGATCTTTTATACTATAAATAGTGATTGGAAGGATAAAAATATTTTCTACATCGAGGTATTTGTTTTATAATTTTTAGTCATTAAATAAGTAAATTTATTTATGACACCATGATGATACAGCGATTACCTCATTAATGAATGATTTAAATAAAATGAAAAGATAAGGTAAAATATAATAATTACACTTGTCTAAAGTCTATTGTATGGGTGTATTAAAACCCTTATCACCTTATCCAAAAAATTTATCATGTTTGGTCCTCTAAAATCTGAGAATCATTTCATGATAAAGCATGATTTCTATCCTTCCAAAAGAGGTCCTCCTCTCCTCTTATAAAAGGCCCCCACCTCTACCACCTTATTCACACCGTCAAAGCCATTTTCCTTGGCCAGACACTTCCTAAATAATCTATCAACTACCATCCATTACTCCTAGAAGCCTCACTTTGGGCATAAGTCTTCCCAAGGAATCCTTTTTCTCTAATAAAATAGAGTTACCCAATCTTAAGGTAATGTCTTCCATTATGTTCTTTTGTTTTATTTTTCTTCTCCAACCCCTTAAAATATTTTTATTACATTATTTTGTAAAAAAACCAGTATATTAAATATACTAGGATGTTGTTATGAGAATTATTTCATTTACACTTACAAACACCTTCATGCAATGGTTAAAAAACATACTATTTCTGTGGGTGGCGAATTACTGCCTCACGAAACGATGATTGTTTAATCTTCTTTTAACACCTCTCCTGGTGGCCATTATGATGAAACTATTTCTATATATTATATATATTATGTCTATGTCTTTCTTATGATCCTTTATTTTTCATTTATGGCATAACTTTATGATTTACATTATGGGTAAACGCGATAATTTCATTTTAGGAAGTGAAGACTACCACCCCCTCAAAGTGACTTGAATCGTTAATTCCAAATGTGGGATGTATAAAGGAGGGAGTTAATGATATTATATATGATAGTATACTTGAATTATTATATACCTTTATATCATTATGATTTCATTCCATTAAATAGGAAATATAAATGAATGCAGCGTTCATGCGTACGTAAGGCTTACCGTCTCCACGAACGGTGCATTTCATTTCTTACCTCTAAATGTTATATAATATTATGAATGCATGTATCTACTGGATATATATGATATATATAACATATACATCATGAATATAATTCAGGATATAATGGATATTCTACCACATACACAACTTGTAATTTTAAGATGTTTATTGTTGACTCAAGTACCAAAGGTCGACAAAACAACCGTTATTAACTTAAATGACTACATAATTTTCATAACATGGTAATAAGTGATATAAAAGGGATAATTAACTTGAAAAAGGTTCTTAAGAAAGTAGAGATTAACTTTAGTTTATTATACAGGAGATTAAAGAACGATCGAGTCAAGTCGGACACGAGGTAAGGGACTTCGTCTCAATCTCCTTTCATTGAGGCATATTTTGTTTTATACCCAACATTATTTTATACGGTGTATAAACCACTCTTACTTTTATGTTTATTTAAAAGGAATATTTTTTATACGAAGAATTTTACTAAAACACAATAAGGAATGTTTTTTTTGTCGTACGTATGCGGCGAAAACAACTACTCCACTAACGTGATCATTATTTGAGTTTCGGCTTCCTCTACAAGCCATAAATATTTTTAAATGAAAAATAAATACCAAGTTTTACTTTTATTTTATTTTGGTATTGAAAATGGTTTTATTAGATCAATTTGTTGTATTGATATCTTGTGATTGAAATGTGGAAATGGTATGTTTCCTTTTTGCATGTTTTATGTGATACAATTATGTAATCGTTTATGATTTGTTTAAACCTTTTTCTATAAGGAATTAATTATAATTAGTCTGTGATAGGTGGAGCCCACTATATCTCCTCGATGCATTGGTAGGTCTCATGAGACAAACTAGTGTCTTGGTACGATGTAACACCCCGAGATTTTATGAAAAATATTCTTTTTAATTTCATTAATGTCTTGTGTTGTATGCTACACCAAAAGGAGCTTTCACAACACACATCCTTGACTTTCCTTGCATTACACGTAATCGCGACCTTCCTCGATAGCGTGTGTAGTACGCAATACCAAGTTTCGCTAAACAACGATATGCTATTAAAATATTATTAAAACTAGCTGTTATTAATAGTAATAACCACTTTTTGAAATTTTGTAAAATTTAGTTTTCAAAATGGACTTCATTTTTGGATTCGTAATATCGAAATTAGATTAGGGTGAAATTTTGGTGATTTTCGGATAACTTTCATATTTTGATGAATAGGGAAAATTACTAAATTTTAATTAAAAAAAAATTCAATCAAAATAATTAATAGTGATAAATTGTTAATTTGAGTGTTTTTAAAGTATATTTAGAATATATTTTTACAATTTAATACAATGTTGTTCATTGGATGTAATTTCACATTTAAACCAGACATAAACAAGTGTCAATCTTTTGATAGTTATTATCTTTTAAAAACACGCTATTTGTTTTGACGACGGGAATTAATTTTTAAATTATTTAATGAAACTGATATGTTTATGAATTTGGTAAAATAGACATCTTTTTTGAGTTCATAATATGAAATATATCTTAGGCCTAATTTTTTGTATTTTTCTGAAAACTTTCAATCTTTGATGAATAGTGAAACCACTAAGTGGTAGTTAAAAAAACTGAATTTTTCATAAAACTTAATGTTACCTCTTCTGTGAGTAGAATTTCAAAAAATATGAGAGACACGGTTGATGTCAGTAAGTAAAATTTGGTTCAATGAGATGAAGATAATTATTTGGTGAATAGTAACTTTTTACTTTTTTTTACCACAGTTAAAAGTAAATAGGGTAATTAAGGGTAAAAATGATATTATTATTACCATAAAACATGTCCTAATTCTATTGGAAAAATGTAATTCGAACAAAAAAAACCTTAGGAATAAAATATGACCATTTAGGCCCACTTGGATCAGATTAGGACATTTATTATTATTTAATTTAAAGAAGAGTTAAAAGAGTTAAAATCAAAGATTATTTACTAAAACATTTTTAATATAGGGTTATACATAAGATACAATCGACTATAAATATTCATTAGAAAGGTAAAAACCTTTCCTACATAATGGTATTTTATTTGTAATTTTTAGAGGTTAAATAATTTAATTTATTTATGACACAATGATGATTCAGTAATTACCATAATAGTGAAAAATTAGAATAATTGATTTTATAAATACCTAAATGAGTATAATTTGACACTTTTAATGAATTAAACTAATTTTCTAGGTTAATATGACATGTTAGGATTAATGTAATTAACTTTGGTCGAAGTAATAATTCTGTTATGAGTTTCAAAAAAATCATCTATTAAATAGTGTCTAAATTGACATAAAATAGTTTTTAAAACAAATATTATATTATTAATTGCTATTTTATTCCTAAAAATCTAAGGATCAGAAAAATGACTTATATAAGGTTATATATATTAATAAAACACAACTTGGGGGTCTCTTGGATGTATATGGTATGTTTATTAACTATATAATATAAAAATACAAAGTGACATGGTAAATGTCAATCTAATTAACTAAGAGTTAAAACTAAAAGATAAGGTTAATATAGGAACCTAAACTTGTCTAAATTCTATTGTATGAGAGGATTTAGACCCATCCCCACCTTATCTTCGAAATAAATCAATTTGGAGATATTTAAAACCGAATTTGACTTTATAATAAAATAATAGTTTTAGTTATTCCAAAGGCGCCCCTCTCCTCCATTATAAAAGGGCACCTCCTCCCTCTCTTCCTCACACAACATTGACCCTTAAAACTCGACCAAACCCTGACAAATTCTCTTCTCCACTTCCCTAGAAATATCCTAGTGGTTACGGTCTTCCTCAAAAACCAATTTTAGTTCCCTAAAGGGAGATCTCAAAGAGGCACTTCAAGGAAGAAGTAATTTCCGTTACCGATTCTTTCAACTTTATTTCTTCTTCCACTTCTTCTTATTAGGTTGTTTCATTATGAAGTAATAAAATCAGTATCACTCATATACTGATATGTTATTATAAGTATGAAACAACTCTATTTCACCATCTATCCATCCTACGGAAAATGAAATCACCGCGCGTGCGTACGTACGGAATACCGTCTCCATGCCGTGGGGAAATCTATTTTCCACCACCACCTTACTTGGATTGGTATAATGATGTAAATAATTACTATATATTATTATTTTAAAGTTATATTTATTCTGAAATAGTATACATTCACTCCAATACAATTCCACGATCATGAGAATGATATCATCGCTCGTGCGTACGTACGGACTACCGTCTCCACGACGCGATGAGATTCATTCTCCACGTTAACCATTCATGAAGGATTATAATGTATATATAATAAGTAATAATGAAATATATGACATAATAATGATTCTGGATTTATGTGTATATATATTTATGTAATCTACTTAATTCCATTCAACTTAATAGGGAAAATAAAACAGCGTTCATGCGTATGTACGGTCTACCGTCTCCATGAACGGTGTATTTCTTTCCATTTATCGATCTATTATATATATGTATATTCTGAATATATCTTATATAAAAATCATGATTTGTATTCTGGAGTTATTTACTCATGATATAATTAATCATATAAATAATTACAAGTCAAAACACGGACGACAAATGAAACAATTTTACCCAAAACGCTCTTTAACATGGAATTTACAAAAGAACGGGTAATATAAATTCATAAGTGAACCATATATGATATCATAACAATGAGTATGATTCTGGAATAAGTCAATGACATTATTTAAATCATTATACAGGAGGTTCGGACACTTACGAAGAAAATCGGACCTAAGGTAAGGGAAATATCACAATCTCATTTTTATCCGAGATTGTTTATATTTTGGTATTTACTAGGGTGTATTTTATCATCCACATACATGTTTCCTCAATATGTAATATTGTTTCCATCCACCTAAAATTGTTTAATTCCAATTTTATCCTTCGGTGAGTTTTTAGTAAAAGATATGAATGGAATCTTTTGAAGTTTTTCGTACGAGGTACTTTTTGACTTTTCCGACAAAAGTAAGGGAAGAATGTTCTTTTAACTTATACGGCATGAATGGACTTTTAAAACATTATTTCCAAGAAGCTTCCTTTACATGTTTTCAAGTTTATCTTTAATCAAATTCTTTTAGTTTAAAATTTTATGAAATGTTATGAAAGGAAAAATGTTTTTGAAAAAGAAAGGATATTTTCCTCAAGAATGGAGTTCAAGTGTTTTATAAAAATTATTTTCCATCTAAGATAATAAGGGGTTCTATTTTTATCTCTATTATTACATTGATTTGATTATGTTTTGATGGAATTATTTTTATTAATTCCTTTATCTTATGTGAATTGTTTTATGATGTCATGATGTTTAAGATTCCCATTTGTATTACATGGGTTATGCAATGATGTATGATTTATGATTTTGTGGCACATATAAGAATGGTTTCATTATGGATGGGTGGGACCTATATCTCCCTCCAATGCATTGGGTAATTATTTTATATCTCATGAGATAGACATGTCTGGAATGGTAGGTTATACCGGTTCAGTGAAACAGGAATGAAACGAGGGTGACTCGGTTCAGAAATGGACTTTTTCCACTAAGATAGTCTTGGAAATGAGTCTTGACTAATAAGAAATGATTCTCTATGATTATGTGTGTATGCCACAAATATTCAAGTTTTAAGTTATGATTATTGGGATTTCATTTCACTACTATGATTTATCCCATGTTATGAAATTATGCTCTCTTTTGCAGGTTAAGATTTCTAAAATTTTATGTTCTTATGAAAATGATGTGATTGATATTTATTTTTTTTACCCTTACTGAGCATTTGAGCTCACCCTTTTATGTTTTCTTTTCCCCAGGATATAAAGAAAGGTTTTAGGTAAAAAAAGTAAGATATTTATGGGAGATGTTGAAGATCTTTCACCATGATTAGAAGATTATATTCCGAGTTTCCAAAGACACTAAACTATTACGATCCTTGTGTGTCTGTTTTTGTTATGTACTAAGTATTCCGCAAAAGTAATGTAATGTCCATGTACGTCAATTAGGGTTTCTACACACGAGGACCTGACAATATATTATTTGTAGTCTTGGAACGAGGCCTTGGCTACATGGTTATGATAGTCTGGCATTATGCACTGCATCATTATGAAAGTGGTTATTAATATTTCAGGTGATTATTTGACTAGTAGAATATCCGTGTGAATAAGTGAATGGCATTATTTCATTTTATTTTTTCCATATTATGCTAAAGTTCAAGTTTAAAAATCTTTTGTTTTAGTTAGACATTGCCTTAAATGTTTATGTTTATTTATTAATGTTTTCACTATATTGATATCCTTTCTGAGCATCTGAGCTCACCCCATTCTATGTTTTATTTTTCCCAGGATGTGAATAAATATATTATAACTGACCTACAGAGATAGTCTGAAGTGGATATGAGTATAGACTATAGAGACTATGTTATTTTAGTTTTCTACTTTATGATGTAATGTAACATTTATTAATGTTTCTATTATTTCCAATGCTACTAAACTAATCGATATTTCGAGACATGATCTTTTGTGATCATTCCAATGTTACGTAATAATGCACCGAATCTGGGTAACTAGGGTCGGGGCGTTACATACATGGCCAACAATTATATAGATAAGTAATTCCTTATATCTCATGATGCTTCATATCCCTCAAATATTTCATTCAATAAAATTATATAAAATAATTTAAAAAAACATGGTCCATGAATTTCAAAAATTTTCCAAAAAAATATCTCATAGGAACCTGAAAAGTAACATATAATAAAAATCAATGACTTTTAGAGATATATTAATCCATTGAAAAAGGTATAATTAAATATTTGTGATGATGAACATTAGAATATAATTCTACTGAATTTCATATTATCATGAAACAATGAGTATCTTAATACCAAAACCATCATCACATTAAATCACAATCATATTAAATAGTTAATGAGAGATCAAGAAATTATTATTGACATAGACACAATATCATGATGTTAGGATAAAAACAATGATTTATATGATTTGAATATCTATCACATTATATCCCATTGTGTTGCATCCTCCCATGCATTAAACATATGATGAAAATTCCCACCTAATTCCTTTATCATTCGCATGAATTATTTATTCCAAAGAAATAAAAAATTATCTTCAGTGATTTATTTATATATAAAAACCCATTTCATGGGTTTAAAATATGAAGAACACATTCATACAGACCCATACCATTGTTTCTCAGAGCCAGTGGATGATTTTTTATTTTATAACTATGTATAAGTGATCCCATACAAAATTGATTGACGATTTTATGAGTCTTATAATACTTGGTTCACACTCCAATCACACAATATATTTTAAATCATTATATAAAACATAATATTTACTTATAGGATATCATTTTTATTTTAATAATATCTATTCATATCCTTCACATAACACTTCCTAGCATCAAATGTAAATAAACCATTAGAGAGGTGATTTCATAGATATTCAGTAAGGGAAATCATATAGTTGAAGATAACACATAATAAACAAGGAATGCATAATATAGTGTGAATAAAATATGATCAAATAATTCAATATAAATGATTAAATGTGATTAAAAATTATCCATTCATCACAACTATTCAAATAATAACATAAAAATCATTATAAAATTATATATTGAGAGAATTTATAATTCCAATCATCTTAATCATATCAAATATTTCATGTTACATGAAATCTTATAAAAATGTGTACAACCATCTATATTTTCCAAAATCGAGTTGTCTTATCCATTCTTCTATTAAAACGAGGTGATATGTTATTCTGGAACCAATTTGTCACCTAATAATTATAATTTCTTTATCATACGAATAATTAAGACAACCTAATGAGCATTTCTAATCAATAATTAATTTTGTGATTTTAAGAACTAACATAAGTAATTTAAAAAAAATTCCCCACGAAAATTGTTCTAAGTCAACTTGAGAAATATGTTGGATGGTATCTTATCATTATATACCCAAAAAAAGTAAGATTCATTAAATAATGTAGACATAGGTGAAAATAAATAAATACAATGAGTGGAAAATTAATTGAAAAAAATAACATTTTAACATTAAAATAACTTTTTTGAAGTCAAATAATCACTCGTATACTAAGGAAACATTTCCTTATAAATAATCCTCTAAAACATGTTTTCCACATGTTTATAGGGAAAGAGTCATAAGTCATCATTAATAGACCTCCTATAGCTCACACCATATACCCTAAAATGATAATATATGGAATCTCTTGGCTATCTAGAAATTATGGATGGAAGATAATATAGTATTATAAAAGGTATTGCTAAATGTATAGAGATTAAACATTTTAAATAATGAATAATATGGGGACCCATATTAAAATTGAGGTATGTGGCACCAGTGGATTTAAATAAATTATTAATTTAATATAAATTATTTTTCTGTTTCATAATGTAAAAAAATGTTATATGTAGAAGTATGAATTTTAGTAAGGTGAAATATTACAATATAATAATATTTAAAAATGTTCACGTGATGTTTTAACCTGAATATTTTTTAGTAGCTATAAAAAATTTAGAATACATCACGATATCAATGTGATTTACTCTTTAGGAATTAAGAAATTTAATATAATAGGAAAACTGAAAAACTTGTGGAAATGGTATTTACGATTAACAATATCTCAATTACATGGTATAAGAAAGGTTTTTTATTAATTTTAAATCAATTGATAAATTATTTTTTTAACATAAGATTAATTTAAATATAAACATGAGTTTATTTACAAAATCTGTCATTAAAAATATGAATTGAGTTACTTACCTTGAATATAAATATTTAACATGTCGTTATATTTCCAAATTTGTCTACATTTTTTGTGATAAATTATTTAATCTAAACTATAAATTTTTTAGTTTTTTAGATTCATTTTATTATAATTATATTATTTCAATGAGTATGGTGTCACCATTTCGTAAGAATTTAATGTAATTATTCCATAAAAACTATAATAAATTACAATGATTATGAAATTCATTATTATTTATTTTAACCATTTATAAACAAACATAAAATATTTTTATCCTATTTAATAAACACTGATATATTAAACTATTGAGAGAGATAGTTTCTTATTATGCTCTACATAAATTTTTTTAAGGTCATTATAAAATAAAAATGGATTAAAAGAACCATATATTAGAATATTTGAGGATTATAGTAAATCTAAACACATCTAATAGAAATAAGGAAACCAGTATATAGTTTTTAATGCCTTATTATTTTATTTTATAAATTAATTACTAGATTAAATTTTACAAAGTGGAAAAATAATTATTATGGTTACGATTCATAATGATCAAAAAATAAATTGGGGTTACTTTCTGAATTTTATCATCATTATTTCATCAATGTAATCTATTTTTAATATGTACATTTCTATAATTTGTTTTAAGTAAATTTTAAATATTCCCAAAATTTGATACAAAACAGTTTTTTAGAAGATGAATTTTTATGTATAAAAGTACTATTATACCATGATCCAGTATAAATATGTTTCAAAAGTACTAAATTGAATTTAATTTTCAATAAAAATATATAATATAGTTTTTTAATTTTATTTTAAATTTTATTTGGTAATATATGAAAAGAAAATTGGATTTTTCTTCAAAAATTTGTATATAACATATTCACCTATAAATCATATTCTTCAGATAATTTCCATAAATTTAGTATAACATAATTTATATATTGATTTTCTAAAATTTTATAGTTTTCATAAAATTATATTTATAGAAGTGCTGTAAATTAATAACAATATCACTACATAAATGTTTATTAGTATCATGTTATAAGTAAACCTATTTTTAATGAAAAAATGGCTGTGAAGAAAATTAAGTACATATTTCCTTAGAATTAATCGATATATTATTATTGAGTGAGATTGTTATAAATATATTCATAATTTGTATACTCATATTTTTAGCCACCATTTCAACAAGTATTATGAAATTTTCACATATAAATAAAAAAATGTTAATAGTATTTCATAATTTACTAGCTAATCTATTTTGTTGTATAGAATGCTAGCAAGAATACTATTTTTTTTAGCAAAATTTTTTTATTTTTAATTTATATGAACATAAATTTATTTTGACCTCTCATTATTTTATAACACTAAAAAACGTTAAATATTTGGAATTACTTTAGTTGGAAACCCACATCATTCAAAGGTATGATAACAATTCCTTTCAAACAAGTTTAATGAGGAACCTGAATGTTACAATATCTAACACATAATTGGGTTTCCAAATAAGGATAATATTGATATAAAGAGAAAATATTTTCTTATAAGAGAATATAACTTCCATGGTATAATAGAATATTATATTGAGTACAATAATGGAAATTATAATTCCAATAATATCAAAAATAAATAATGGATAATGTGGGAAAAAAATTCAATAGAAAGGATGGAAAATATATATTTTTTTCAATATACAGTGAAAATTTTATTTTTTAGATCATCTAGTAATTTTTAAATACTACTAAATAAATAATGAAAAATTATAAGGAATGTTTTAAATCCCATCATATTCATAAAAAAATTTATTTTAACTTGGGAATAACTATTATTCTTAATAGAAACAACTTGATATATTATAACCATATTCATATTAGAACGGACCAGATCCATGTGAATCACCCCTTTGTTTAATTTTGAAATTCATAGTTCTTAGTGGTGGCTTAGAATGTGTGTGGAGAGGTTTCATTAAGTTAAATATGGAATAATGGGATTACATGTTGTCTTAAAACAGCACACGATGTGACATCTTGTTTCACTGGTTGTTTCACGGTGCAGAATAAGGGTTCACAATGTCCAATTATTTGGGGTTTGAAGATGAAATAAAGCATTGAGGCGATTCATTTTTTTAGCAGAACTCGACCTCCAGGAATTACATGATATGAAATTGGGTTAAACATCACTTAATTCCACAACTTTATATGTTTATAAATCATTTCAGTCACTCGGGTTATCACAAACCTATAGTTGCTGCTCCCCTTCCTCTCATCCTAGGAAACCTGACACTCCCCTCTTTGGCATTTTAGAGATCCCTTCGACGAGGTTCGATCAGGGGTTTCCATATTCAATCTATAGTGACCCATCTTCAATATAATGTTTAATATACCTATTTTATAAGGGAATATTTGATCCGTTTTCTTCAATTTCTCCATTCCATATGATTTTTCAGGATCTCCATGATTCTATTGGATTTTTTCATGATGGTTGGATGGTGGGGATATGCCATGAAATTCTTGGGTGGATGAAGATGTTGTAGGAAATGTGATCGTCATCTGTTGCTTTGATCCGTTCTGTTGAGAAGAATGTTAATGACCTTATTAGGCATGGGATCTAATGCTTCCCCATTTATTTGTGTGCAATTGTTGAGTTATTAAGATTAATAACTTTGTATTTTAATGAAATTGAGATAATAATTATATAATCCATATTTAATAAATTGATATAGATCATATGTTGTTTCTTTATACTGTGGTAATGGTTTGCATATTGATTTTATAGATAGTGTGATATCTATTTCTGGTTGGATTTCTCATGTTATTCATTATGAAAAATTGTATAGAATGTAAAGGTTGAATGAATTGATAATTAATTAGCTGAAATATTGGGAATAATTTTTAAAGAATTTGGTTGTTTTTGTTGTAATTTGATGATAATCAATTTTATTCATGTGAGAAAGGTTAATTGAACTGACTGATGAACATGAAGCATGTAGATTCTTGTCTATAAAAGTATTGAAGAGATGTTAAATTAATTTTTGAATTAATTGGTTGATATCTTGTGATTTACTTTTTCATAGGTTTCCCATATTTGGAACATATTAATAATGAATCAGTTAATTCAAGATGGAATAAGAACCAGTTGTGTGATAATGTTAATGCCTTGTTGGGACTGAGTTACCTAATTTCTTATAAAGGCCATGTGCCTATGATTTTGAGTCATGAGAGGTTATTGTCTGTAAATGCTGAATGCCTTGCTTTGGGGTTTAAAGGTAGTTGATATGATTGTTCCTACTACTTATGAGGAGATTTAGATATGATGCTTGTTGTTGTGGGTGTAGGGAGGCCCGAATGTGATGTGATGAAGGCATGGTTGATCCTAGAGGGACGTTGTGGTATGTGGGGGTAGGGAGGAATAGTGGTGGGGGTAGAAGGTGACATGTTGAGTGGCAACCAACATTGATTTATGCATGTGGGTGTCTGGGAGGACACCTAGGACGAGGGAACGAGTTGACGATAGGCTTACCCATTGTTGTACACGTGGATTCTAGTTGAATCATTTCATTTTTTAATCTTCTTCTCCTTCCCCACTAATTTGAGGTAGATGGCCTTTCTTACTATCATTCAAAAATAAGTAAAGATACATGGGGTATCCCATGTGATTTCCTTGGTAAGATTCTCGAGGACGGATGGGTTTGTGCTTATGCTATAGGTGGAAAATACTCTACATGTAGTTCAACTAATCATCTTGCGGAGTCCCTTGTGTTTAGAATCTTGGGATTCTTATCTATAATCCACCAAAATATGGAAATATGGAAACATGGAAATTTGAAATGTCATTAAACAAATGAATAAATGATGTTTAACTTTTGGGTTCAGAGTTCACTAGGATGTAGTGATGAAGTTATTTTCTCTATGGAGCCATGGATTAGGTTGGGTTATACATATAGGGCATGGAACCTAACAATTATATTTAACGTGGAAATGATAATTGTAAATTAATGTTACAATAATTAATAAAATTATTGTACAACTGATAAAAATGGACAAAGTAACCTAATGTAGAACCTTAAATTATTGGGTGATTTTAGGATATGTAGTATTAGCATTGGATGTAGGGACTCCGAGTGATGTTAGCTACAGTTGTTCCTTAGAGTAGGGTTTTCTCATAATGTTGTTGTGAACTATATTATATAATGTCCATTCTCTCATTATATAAACTATCCCATCTTTTGTTTTGCGTGACTTACACCTAAGGGATTCTAATCCCTGGTGGGGGGGGGGGGTGTTTTCCCCAACATCTCGGAGGGAGGATAGATGGGCGACTACCCCCTTTAGACCCATTATCTTCTATTGGAATTTTCTAGTGTTTTTATGCATGATGGTCAGTTTTCCGATATATGTTTTTTGAGGGTTGTAATGGATTTTGGTCATTCGCACACATACATTATTTTTATAGCTTCGTAGGGACTACTATATGTGTAACTTTTATAGGCTGTGATGGCTTGAAGATCCTTACATAGATTATGGTATATGATAGATTGAGTTATAATAACAGATGTTTGATACACTATGTACGAGATGTGCTACCACTGAAAACTGCTATATTATATTGGTTATTTGTACATGGTGGTGTGGCATATGAGGTTCATGTTGATGCATGAGGTGCATGTTTTGGTTCATTTCCCAAGGGTTTACAGGAAAGTCTTTTTGGAGAGAGACGCTCAAGACATGTGATATTAGGGAACAACTGAATATCCGTAGTGAAGTGGCAGTGGGGTACACATGATATTATTTATTATATTATATACTCTTGTATGCGATACTTATTGAGATTATCCATGGTAGGTTCAAAACATAGTATACCTGTTTATGTGATGAGTTATTTTCACTTTTTTTTTCACAATTATTTGGAATTCCGTCATTACTTTTTCATGAGTGGATTTGTGGTAGATCCTTCTAATTATACTTTAATACACACTCTACATATATAAACTATTTTTTAGGTCACTTGGAACAGGTTGGAGACTAGGCTAGTTAATTCTAGATTGGGGGGTTTTGCATGACCTGTGTGGGGTTCATGGTCACTATAGATTTACTCTCTTTTGGTACTTTATGTTTTCCACTTTCAAGTATAGTAGCTTTTCATGACATTACATATGTGTACTTTGGATTTAATTTATATCAAAGTTTGAGGAGGATTTACTATTTCTTTGTCTTATCTTTCTCTTTTTAACATGTTTCCTCATTGGGTAATTCTTCCCATCAGTGTGTTTACTATACCCATAGTGCTAGTTGAAAAACCAGGGCCTACTATATGTGGGACTCTTGGTAAATTATCTATCATTCACATTTCTAGACCTAGAGGGGTACACATTGTGGGTAGGGGATCGTGAGAGAGTGATGGCAGAGGCCTGACTGAGGGATAAGATGGAGTTTGAAGTTATGCATAGGTGAAGTATCATGGGTTGGTAGGGTATTAGTTTTAGTCATGTTTAGAAAGTTCTATAAAAATTGTAGAACAACTGAGACATCGGTATTTAGGTCCCCTAATGATCTAATGTACAAACATTTATTTTTACACTGTCTATTATAATAATTGATACTGGTTGCTGGTTAGAGACATTGTAATGGATTATCCATCGTTATTCTTTGTGGATTTTTTGAATGGGTAGAACATGGAATATGCTAACCTAAAATGTATAAAATAATACAATTAATTAATGTTAACATATTCCATATACTAGTATTAAGAGATCATACTATTTATCCTTTTTCACATATGGCTCTAGGTTGACGTCCTCGCTAGGTTCACACAGAAGATGTCAAGTATAATATGCCTAAATATCGTTGTCGAGTAGTGGTTGATGAAGATGACACTTGGAGAAGTACACTCATAGAATTTTAGCACCAGATTTTGTGGAAGAATGAGAGCTCCATTCTAGATGTAGTCCTAGAAGACTGGTTTGAGGAGGTTGAGAAAAATTTCAACTCGGTATATGCTAAAAAATGAGCACCATGTATTGTTGGTTGTGATGAGGTTGCATGGAGCAATGAGGTATTGGTGGTTCTTATTCATAGGTGATCATGATTAGTCAGTAGTATCATGGGAGAAGTTCTAAGGGAAGTTCATAGTCAAGTTTCTTTCTTCGATCACAAGGTGATGAGTCAATAGGAGATACTTACCCTTTGGTAGGGGATCTCTAGTGGGTAAGAGTTTGGAATCCATTTTAGGAACCTTTTATGAAATTCCTCCGACCTGTTGATGGAAAAGGAGGTAAGGGTGAGTCATTTCCTGGAGGCTTAGCATTTATAAATCCAACCCCATGACACCCCTTTTAGGTTGAATACATATTTCAAGGTTTTTTCTAGGACAACGACCATCGAGAGGATGTTATCTGAAACTATATTTCATGAGAGGGGAGTTTTAAAGATTCCACATAAAGTAGAGTTGTAGTTATGGGTTCATATTATTTAGGGAAAAAGTATTTTAAATCATCCTGGGGTATGTCCCAGCCCTCATCATCTTGTTTCTCTGGGGAAGTTTCTCTCAGGCCCCTAGCAAGGGAGGAAGCCCATATTTTTATTTTTTAGGCTGAGTTCATTATCCGGGAGAGTGCCTGAACATTCTGGGTAGTTGATGTGTGTCAGGTGTTCCCCATTTGGTTCCTATGTTGATGACGTTCCATCCGAGGTTTTATTAACCGGTATCACTAGCTTTGGACTAGTAGAGAGTATATGGGATAGTGATGGACATCCCTGGGATTCTCCTTGTTCTTAGAGATCATAGTGTTGCCATAGAGTTATTTGGTAGTAGGGTCATATAGGACATGGAGAAGGTCGTAGTCTGCTTCATGTGTTATTTTTGATTGTTATAGGTGATCTTGATGTCGTTCGAGGTACGCCTTGATTTTTTCAACTTGGGTGCAGAACATGTTTGATTCAGGAGAAATTCATGTCTTCAAACCACTTACTATTGTCCTTTCATTGGGACTCTGGGTAGGTATTCTTCTTGTTCCCTTGTAATTTATTACACTTGTTGGAGGCTAAGATGAATTGTTCATTGTATGTAGAGATTGTGAGATAGTGTTGGGGTATCAACTCTCTTGGGGAGATTTCCAATGTTTATGGATACAACCATATGATGTTATACATTTCATGGATTGGTTTTATTTGTCGTAGGCTATCATGGATTATTTCTAGAGGCTGGTTTTTCAATTCGATGCGGGTGGATACCTAGTAGTGTTTTTTGGTGAGTAAGACCATAAAATGGGTCATATGCATTATCTATACTTTTCATACTTGATAGATGAGATGATGATGAATTCATCATAATTTTAGTAGTTGATATTTCCTAGGGTCTTGGAAGTGTATCCAGATGTTTTTCCAAAAGAGGTTGTTATGTTACCCCCTCAACAAGAGATAATGTTCGGGATCATGCCACATCCAGGCAAGTCTCCTATCTCAATTTCTATGTATAATATGGTAACTTTTGAGTTATGAGGTATATGAATACATCTCAATGTTCTATTTTAGTGTGATTTTTTTCAAGCGTGTCACTATGGGGTGCATCATTTTTTTTCATGAAGAAGGCTAATAATTATATGTAGTTGTGTATCAATTATCACCATGTAAACCAAGTGATAGTGAACAACCACTATCCACTTAGAAGTATTGTTTATTTATTAGATCAACATATGAATGTAATTTGGTTATGGAAGATTGATTTTCGGTTAGGATATTGTTAGATGTGTGTGATGGCTGAGGACATCTTGCAGACTACTTCTCTTTATTTTCATGGGCTTTATGAGTTCGTTGTGACTTCATTTAGTGTGAATAATGATCCATATTTATTGATGTGATTGATGAAAAATGTGTTCTCTGAGTTCCGAGATATTTTCATGTTGGTTATCATCAATGAAATCATTATGTACTCTGCGTCTGAGGAGGAGAATATAGAGCATTATCATGCCATTTTGAGAATCTATCTCAAGCAAAATCTATTTGGTTTTCATGGGGCATGTTTTGTCCTAGTTGGTGGTACATGTGGATCTGTCAAATGTAGATGTAGTTATGTATTGGTCATCCCCCAAGACAATGGAAGATTAGTGATGTTTCCATGGGATCATAGGATATTACTAAGGGTTTATAGAATATTTCTCTCATGTTTCGATTACTCTAATATCATTGACCAAAAAGGATCATGTGTTTTTGTGGAATGGTCAATGTCAAGTAGATTTTATTTTTCTGAAGGAGAAGTATTTCAGTGCTCCGATTATTTTTCAGCTAACAGAAGGAGTTCAGTTCGAGGTTTTCTATAATCCTTATAATCTAAGGTTAGGTTGTGTTTTGATTCAAAAAATATGGGTCATTTCCTAAGGGTCTCATCCATTATTACACCATCAGTGTAACAATTCCACCGATAATCTCTATTTGGAAGTAGTGGTGTTTTCCGTGAAGTTGTGGAGACCTTACCTCATCGGTAATCACTTTTTGGTCTTCACAAATCATTAAATATTGAGTTTTGTTTCTCCCAGTGTGAATTAAACTTGATCCAATTTCAATGGATGGATTTAAAACAAGATTTTGATGTTGAAAGAACATATACACATGTAATGTGCAATGATTTAGACGATATGATGAGTAAGATGTCGTGTTGAGATGTAGTCCATGAATAAAGTTATTCCTAGGGATTGATGGAATAAAAATTAGCATTACATATCAATATGGGTAATGTTGGGGGGAAATGTTTATATTTTTTAGATAATGGATAAGTCATCTATGGTGAAACTGGTGGGGGAATCCCAGTTGGGGGATCTTGAAGTGGAGGTATGGAGAGACTTAGTGGTTTGTGGTGAGGACTATAATAGTTGGCATGAGGATGGAAAACATCAATATTTTTTAGGGAAGTATTTTCATTCCTTTGGAGACTCATGAGATGTTTCTTAGAGAGTTCCATAATTCTCCCTTAGTGGTACGTCCTGGCATGACAACGATGTAACAAGATTTGAGGAGTCTGATTTGGTGGCTTGGGTTGAAGTGAGAAGTTGCAGTGTTTGTCTCTTGATGTTTGGTCTGCGAAAAGGTAATGGTCCAGAATGATATTCCTGGTGGTTTTTTACTGCCATTAGATTATTCTCTATGGAAGTGGGAGGACATATCACTGGATTTCATTACCTATTTACCTTGAGCATAGGGAGTCTATGATGATATATGGGTGGTAGTTGATCTTTTGACGAAATATTCCCACTTTATTGTGACTATGGAGTCAAGCGTAGTGGAGGTTTTTTCTGGGTAGTTTCTCTATGAAGTCATGAGAATCCACTGAGTTATCTAGATGATAATTCCAAATTGAGATCCTCCGTTTACCTATATAGTGCAAAGAGGTCTTTACCATGATTTTGGTTTTTTGTTATGCCTTAGAATTTCTGTTCATATGTAGAAGGATGATCATACAAAACTGACCATCTAGACTATTTTTGTTATGTTGCACTCTTGTGTCCTAGATTATCAAGGTTTATGGATGGGGAACCTACTTTTGGTAGAGTTCTCTTACAATAATAATTTTCAGTCCATCATCAGAATATAGCCATTTGAATCCTTTTATGGATGACATTGTCATAATCTATTGTGCTGGACAAGGGTGAAAGAGTCCATAATTCTTGGTTCAGAACTTGTAAAAAGTAATACATAGATGGTTCATGGGATTCACGAGTTGACGAAGGAACCAAAAGATCCTCAGAATTTCGTATGATGATCATTGGTGGATAGCTGTAGAGTTGGATGAAAGGGATAATGTGTTTTTAAGGTGACTACCCATCATGGGAAGAGAAATTTTGGTCATGGGAGAAATCTTTCTCCCCATTTTTTGGGCATTTCTATGTTTTGGCCCATGATGGAGTAGTGGTGTATCAGGTTGCACTTCCCCTCCCCTCAGAGATGAGCATGATACACATTTTTTCCCATGTGTCACAACTACTTCATTATTAATATAATTAATCTCATGTCATTTATTAGGCTATGATCTACATTGATGATGATTCCACTTTCAAGGAGAGGCCTATGGGGATTCATGAAATCAAGGAAAAGGTGTTTTTAGTGTGTGATATCCCTTTGGATTGGGTTTTGTGGTGGAATAGTGGAGTGGAGGAGAGAACCTAGGATCTTGAGTCACATATACAGACTCATTACCCAGAGTAGATTTTTTGTTTAACTCTTATCTTTTAACATTATTTGATTGGTTGTTGTAGAACCTTTCAATTATGAGATGGAACTATCTTGATTATTGGTGTGTATTTATCTATTTTGAATGGAATATCTCCTAGGATACTATTTCGGAGATGGGTGTTGTTGTCACATGGTTTCATATTGCTTCATTTTTTTGAAGCAGTTGAGCTCTTGTAGTGGCGATAACCTTAAGACTTATCTTGTGGTATGGTTGTTCGGATGAACCCTTTATATATCCTTTCTAGGTTGACTTTGGATTCATGAGGATTGTAATGTTTTGAGAGGAATATTATATAAGGTCCCAGATCCGTGTGGACCGTCCCTCAACGTTTTTTTGATGATCGAAGTACACATAGGTAGCTTGGAAGGAGTTTGGATATGTTTGGTCAAGTAAATGATGGAAGGATGTGATCACATATCGTATAACTACATTACTTGACCTCAAACCCTATTTCATAGGATGTTTCATGGCATGAAATTAGGTTTCACGATGTGAAATACATCGGGGTTTGAAAAATAAAATAAATAATTGAGGCGACATGTTTTTTGGGTGGAATATTACCTCGAAGAATTACACGATGTGAAAAGGGATTACAAATTGTGTAATGCTCTAAAACTGTATATTTTTAAATCATTTCACACTTGGGTTTTCATAAACCAATATCTTCTACTCCCCTAACTTTCATCCCAAGTGACCAGATCATCCACTCCATGGCCTTTTAGAGATCCCTTCAACAGTGACTGATCATGGGATTCCATCTTTGATCTGTAGCGACCCATATTAGAAATAAGGTATGATATACCTTATCTCATGAAGTTTCATTGATATATTTACTTATGTTTCTCCTTAACATGTGATGGCATTTGATATCCTTGATTATAATGTTGTTTTCTTGTGGATAGTTTGGTTTGGTTGTTCCATAGCGTTCTCGGGTGGATGTAGTTGTTGTAAGAGTGGTGATTGTGATATATTTCTTTGATTCATTGTTGTGAGAAGAATTTCAATGAAATTTCTATGTAGGGGATTTGATGATTATTTATTTATTTATGTTTAATTGTTATTTAATCATGATTTATCCCATTGAATCTTCATGAAGTTGACTTAATAATTATATGAACTAGATTAAATAAACTGGTATTGATCGTATGTTACTGATTTATACAATGATATGAGTTTTCCACCTAAATTGATTGATAGTGTGATATCTAAGATGTGTTTTGTTTAGCATATTTATCTTGATAAAAACATTTCAAAGCACATAAATAGAAAATTAATTGATAATTAATTTGATAAAAGATGAAGAGTTATGTATAAAGAATCTAGTTATTGTTGTAGTAATTTGATGATAATCGAATTGATTCATGTGGTCATGGTTTATTGAATTGGTTGATGAATATGAAACTTGTTGATTATTGTTAATAAAAATATTAAAGATATGTTAAAATAACTATTGAAATAATTTGGTGATATATTGTGATAGATTGTTTCTTATATTTCCCTTAATTGAATTAATTGTTCATTTACATTATATTTCCCTTAGTTGGAACCTATGAATACTAAATTAATTAAATCAAAATGTAATAAGAACTAGTTGTGTGTTAAAGTTACTACCTCGTAGGGCCTCAGTTTCCCTCTTGATTATAAAGTATGAGTAAATATTATTTGGAGTAGTGAGTGATTATTGTGTGTGATGTCTAAAAGCCTTTCTTTGGGACCAAGTTCCTGTTTCTATGTATGTTCATGCTTCTTATGATGTGATATGGATATGAGAATTATTTTTATGGTGGTAGAGAGGCCCAGATGTGACATGATAATTTTATGGCTGTGCCTGGAGGGCTATTGTGGTATGTGGGGGCATGGAGGTCTCGTTTTTGTGGCATCATTTTAATCCTAGAGTGACGAGATGCACTAGATTATGAATATGGGTGTCAGGGAGGACAACAAGGATGATGGAACAAGTTGAATATGGTCTTACCTATTGATCTGAAAGAGGATTCTAGTATAATTTGTTGTATGTTTACTGGATTTACATTCCAAAATGATTGAGAAAGATGGTCTCGATTACCCTCCTTCCAAAATTGGAGAAGAAACACATGGTATTCCATGTGATTTCCATGCTTAGTTTCTCAGATATGGAGGGGTCTATTATCCTACTATAGGTGGAAATGAATCGATAGGTAGTTCACACACTCACCATGTTAAGGGCCTTATGTTTAGTATCTTAGGATGTTTCCATAGAATATATGGATATATGAAAATATGGAAATATGGAAAGTGGTAATGTTGTCAAATAAATGAATAAACGATGTTTAACCCATGGGGTTGGAGCTTTTTGGTAGATAGTGCTAAGGTTATTGTTTCTGGTGAGCCATGGACTGGGTTGGGTTATACTTAGAGAGCATGGAACATTGTTGTGATGCCAATGAAGTGTAATGTTGAAATGATAATAGTTAGATAGTGTTGAAATTTTAATTATCATAATGTAAAATAGAAAAAATGTATAAATAAACCTAATATAGCTCCTTAAATGGATGTGTGCACATATGATATCTAGTCTTTGTAGTGGAATCTGGGACTCTGAGAGACATTAGTTTCAGTTGATCTTGAGACTATATTTTTACCATATTGTGTTTGTGTACTGTATTATATCATGTAGATTTTTTGTTTCTATACACTTCCCTGCCTTGACGGTTTGGGCGATAAACACCCTGGTGATTCTACGCCCTGGGGGGGGTCCCTAACATTCAGGTGGGAGGATAAATGGATGACTACCCCCTTTTCCCTACTCTCTACTCTTAGTAGTTACTAGTGATGGTATGTATGTTGTTTAGTTTTCCCCATATATGTGTGTAGAGGGCTGTAATGGCTTGGGTTTATTCCAAAAAATATATTCTGCATATAGTTTCATATTGAGTACTATATGTGTAATGTGTATAAGTTGTGATGTCATGAAGATCCTTATTCGGTTTATGGGTTACGGGGGCTTGAGGTAAAATATCTGACATATAATACACGTTTTATGAGCTATGGTGGATCCCAAAAACTACCTTGTTACATTGTTTACATGGACATGCTGGTAAGATACACAAGGTGCATGTTGGCGTATTAGGTTTGGGTTTTTTGTACTTTTCCCATGTGTTTGTGGGAAATCCCTTTTGGAGAGAGATTCTCAGGAGATGCGACATTGAGGAAAAGTGCAAAACTAGTGGGGAAGTGTTGCATGGTACCCTTGATATTTTTTATTATATTATATACTCATGTTTTCAATACATGGTGATAGTATCCATGGTGAGTCTTGGTACATAGTATACCTATTTAGGTGATGATTTAGTTTCACTTGTTTTGATTTATGATTTAGCATGAGAGGATATAGGGAGGATCATAATGCTTATATTTTTATACTCACCCTAAGTATAAGTAAACCATTTTTTGGTCACTTGAGGTTTGTTGGAGATTAGGCTGTTTACAACGTTATTGGGGGTTTTACCGGGGCTATTTGGGCTTTGTTGTTCCTTCTATTTTAATTTATTTTGATACTTTCTGTTTTTCTCTTTCAATTATAGTTTTTTTTGTGGGAAATTAAAAATGTGTACATGGGATCGTTTTTACATTTAATTATGAGTAGGATTCGTATGGTGTATTTCTTATCTCTCTCTTTCTCTTGTGTTCTCTTACATGGTAAAGCCTTACATTGGTGTGTTTCCTATACCCCCTATTTTATTCACCAACCTATGGCCTACTTTATGTGAGACTTGGGGGTCATTATATCTCTTCTCATATAGTCGGCCTAAGAGGGGTACACATTGTGGGTCAGGGGTCATGAAACAAACAAGTTTTCAATTGATCGTTATTTATTTTAGTTAAAAAAGATAAATCTATATTTATGATAATTATTAAATATTTCATTTATATGAAATCAATTAAATATTCATTTAATTTTCAAATTATGAATTTTAACAACTGATGGGATTTCAATAGTAGATGTTGTAAAGACCCGTAAAATTAAATGAAAATTTTTTTTCTTAATTTTTTTGGGATTTTACAAGAACTCAGTTTCTAACAGCACTTGATTCTGAGGCCCGGTGTGCCCGGAATTTCTATTCGAAGTTTAGCTTGGGTACGTTCAGTGAACGAACGAGCGGGAATTTATAACTCTTGAACCTGTGCTCAGAATCGAATTCTGAGGGCACCAATGGAATCACAACTCATGTATTTTCTTAGGAACACCATTTCTAGAGTTTTTCTTACACGAGAGAAGTTGTTAATTTTTGTGGAAGGTAAAATAAAATTAAGCATCGATTTTATTTTACTCTAAGTGGTTTAAAGATTTGGTTGGAAGTTGGGGGAAACCACCCAACTTCCATTGGGAGGTTATGAGGGTGGTGGGGCCCACACAAACCTTACCCCTTCACCTTCCCAAACCATCCATAACCCTTCATTTAATTTGACAACTTGAGTTAATTAATTGTGTTAATTAAATTCAACTTTTGAATTTCAAACTTAAGTTGTGTTAATAAAATAAGTGAGGTACTTATTTTATTTTTGGGTGGAGGCTTGTTGCTTGAGAGATTTTGGAGAAAAGCTAAGGGAGGCTTGAATATCATCATCTTCTTAGTCGAAGAACACGGAGAACGCGAAGAATGACAGACTCCTCGGATGTCGACTTCTCCTTCCACGACGTCTCCTTCCGCGATGTCTCCCTCTGTGACGGTTATCTCCGTGACGAATCCTCACCAAACTTGTTCGAAGAGGTAGGGTTTTATGCATTTTTATTTCGTGATTACTACTGTTTCTTTCTTCGTCATCTATCCTCGTTCTTTGGAACCACTTGATATCATTTAACGGGAGGGGGCCGGACTGCACAAACATAGACGACCCTCCTCCCTTTTTATTATTTGTGGTTGCGGTTAAAAGGGATGTGACGCAGTGTCGTCGCACCGCACGGGGTTGAGCGACAAAGATGTGTGGCACTGTCACGCCGTGCATTTGAAAGATGAACCAAGCCGCAGCGCCATCTCGCCACACCTCAAAAACCCGAAGACACCGTGACCGGAGCGGGGCCGCGGTGGAGCTGAGAGACCGGCGGCCGGTTCCGGGCCCCCAGCGTCGTCCCGTGGCTGCAACAGCCGGCCGTCCAGGGGAGAATCCTGGGGTTTCAAACCCCGGACAGCTAGCTCAAGAAGCCCCCCATTATGGGGGCCACGGTTACAAAAGACGGGGGGGGGGGGGGGTAGGCGCCCCCCCCAAACGGCTCGACCATTTGGTCGAGCTCGTGGACAGCACACCCAGCGCACCGTGCCCAGGCTGGGCTAGGACGCGCTAGCCGGGCCGGACTCAGACCTAGTTCGGGTTGACCCGGTTCGGGCCAACCCTGGGGGTATCAGGCCGGGTCGGACCGGGCCCGAACCCCTCAATACCGAACCTCTTCCAGTCGGTCGCCCATAACTTGAGATTAGGGACTCCGATTGACCCACTGTCAGTTGTGATGCAATCATTGGATAGAGACAGACGTTTAGTTATATCACAATCAAGGTTTCGGAATAATTTGGGTTCGGCTGAGTTGGTTCGTACACGAAACCAAACAGGCCCTCGAAGAGAAAACGTTCATAACATGAGCTCGGGATGTCCGCTTGATGTGCCGTAGACTTTGTTGGATTCCACTTAGTGAGAAAGATCTTTTGGCTTACTCTGCCCGAGGTTTGGATGCAGTTGGAGTATGGTCGGGTTGGTTTTGACTTCAAAACTAACCGGTCCCCTGGGACGAAAAAGCCAGTAATTTCCACATCGGGCGTCTGATTGACACACCGTCTGTGATGCTGAGTTCTTGTTGATGATACAGAACTTTTGGATACATAAAACTCCGGACTTTGTGTCATTTGATGTATTAGTCTCTCAGATCTTGGAGCGAACCCTCCCGAACGAGCTTGCTGTGTGCGGGAACCCTAGAGATGGCTGCATTTGCGACTGTGACGATGACGACGACTGTACAGAGATCCTTAGTGGATTCGACGATGACGACTACAACACTCAGCGATCCTACGTGGATCAGTGCTACCGATCCTATGTGGGTCCGATCCTGTGTGGGTCCGATCCTGTGTGGGTCATCTCTCAGTAGTTCTGTGTGAGCCAGCGCCTACAGATCCTGTGTGGGTCTGATCCTGTGTGGGTCTTTGCGGGGGTTAGTTACCTATCGACCTTTTGTGGGTCATTGCGGGGGTTAGTACCTATCGATCCTTTGTGGGTCTGACGACATAGATGAATCAGTAGCAACATCTGATCATCTCTATCGTCATATGAAGAAGTATACCTGTGTGAGCAGAATCCTTATTTTTTTCATATGTGGATTGTGTTGT
This sequence comes from Viscum album, assembly GCA_963277665.1. Classification (NCBI taxonomy): domain Eukaryota; kingdom Viridiplantae; phylum Streptophyta; class Magnoliopsida; order Santalales; family Viscaceae; genus Viscum; species Viscum album. Next base: position 1,200,011,847 of record OY728137.1, read on the forward strand.
GCTATCCTGTGTGGATTTACGTTTTGCATTCCTGTGTGGACTCGGTTGTAATTGAGCTCAGATGTTGGAGCGTACTGGAATTGATGACTTAGGTATATGTATGGGCATATACCTATGCAATGTCAGATGCTACTTCTTGATTGTATCATTCCTTTGTGGATTATCCTTTGTGGATTCTGGGAGACCTTCAGGGGTCTCGGGGTCCCTACTGAGTAGCTTATACTCACCCCTACATGGGTTATGCCTACACTACGTTGTGTTGGTTGAAGACGATGGACAATGCTGATCGTGGTTAAGAGTTGCGGAGCAGGACAGTACCTAGAGGTGGACCACTATGTGTGACATACTCAGAGGAAACAGTTGGACCCGAGGAGCTGTGGAGGTTATCCCTAGTCACCCTTCAGGTCGGACATACAGTGGGTGGATCAATGTTACAGCTTTACTTTCAGTTGTCATTTTCCCTTTCAAGTTGTACTTTACTTTCAGTTTGGGTTTGTATTCTGGCCCATTTAGTTTTCCGCACTTACTGTTGTACCCAGCTTTGCTTAGTGTTTACTTCTTCTGCTTTCTTGCTCTGTGGTGTTTGTTTACTTTAAAAAGGAAATGCCTTCCATTTTTAGCGGGATTTACACCTTGGTGCTAGTCTCCAGCCCCTGGCCTATGGAAGATGAGCTTGGGGTACTCACGGCACGAGCCCCAAGGACGGGTCGTGACAAATTGGTATCAAAGGGAGGTTGGTTCTACCACAGAACTCAGGACTCTGATCTTTTTCTATGTGAAGCAATAGTGTTAAGAGTATTGGGTGTGATTATCAGTCGAGGGTGTCCAGTGTTAGTGCGGCGGCCGACGTATCTATACACTAGGACCCTGACTTCTGATTTCAGACATAATGCACAAAAACATTGATTTCATTGTGTTTTAAGTTTTCTTTGTGATTAATTTATGTCAGCCCATCAAGTATACTGTTTGACTGTGGCACACCTGTTTATTTTCAGGATGGCCCCATGACGGTAGCCAGCTAGGGTTCTGAGAGTTGTGCGTGATGAAAGCCCACCGAGCGATGAGGCCTCGGTACAGGGCCCTTTGACAGCAGAGGCACCGGCGGTACCTCTACCCGCCGAGCCACCGATGCTACCAGCCCCAGCCGCTGACGATGCATGTCGCCTTAGTGCACTGCACAAGTTTCAGCGCCAGCGACCACCCAGGTTCCATGGGGAGATGGACCCCCAGGCAGCCGAGGACTAACTGGAGGCAGTGGTACGAGTTTTCAGGTTAGTGAGGACACCACCAGACCTCACGGTGATCCACGTAGCGAGCCTCCTGCACGCGGCAGTAGGCAGATGGTGGAGCTTGATGCTCCAGGTTAACGATGATAAATCTCTCCTCTGGATGGACTTTGAGAGCCTCTTACGCTCGGAGTTCGTCCCAGCCTCCCTCTAGGCAGTGCGCATCGAGGTGCTTTTACAGCTGCGGCAGGGCAGCTTGACGGTCGCCCAATACTCGGCGAGATTTACCGATCTCTCGCACTACTCGAGAGACATGGTACGAGACCCATTCTTTCGGGCCCGGACCATTGAGTAGGGATTGAGGTGGGATATCAGGGAATCGCTGATCTCCCTCAGCATTCCGACTCACGCAGGAGTACTGGAGCGAGCCCTTTTGATCAAGAGCTTTTTGCTGAGCCTTCTTCATCAGCGAGACCTACCGCGGGGTGGCACGTAGTAGAGTCTTCTGCAGCAAGCAGTTGACGGATGACTCATGGGTCTATGCAGACCAGAACCTCAGGAAGAGGTCCTCAAAACACTGGCTCAGCAGTGCAGGGCACTCAGCTCAGAGCCAGTCTTCCAAGAGGCAGACAGTGCTATGCATGCGGCGGGTAGGGCCACATGGCTCGTGACTGCCTGACCCGCTGTGCCGAGGAGCAGAAGACGGTTGAGGGACCACCGAGGCAGAGGCAGAGGGTCGACCATGGTGGTCCGCAGGGAGCAGGTGGATGAGGCAGAAGAGATGGCCGAGCAGCATGTGGTGGGAGATGCTTTGAGGCTCTACCACCACCACCACCAGGAGGTCCACCCCGACCACATGGAGATGGCAGGCAGAGACAGGCACAGCTGCAGGAAAAAGAGGCCTACGACCAAGGCATGCTCGAGATGATTCGAGGTACTATCTGTGTCTATTCCACCCTTGATGCTGTTCTTATAGACACGTGAGTGAGTTATTCTTTCATAGCTGCTGCCCTCGTTCGGAGCTCGGAGATTCCGACAGAGCCGTTGGCTCAATCCTTACGGCTAGAGACTCTTATGGGAGAAGACTCAACGATTACGCACTAGTGACGGTAGTGTGAGCTTACTCTAGGAGGTGAGAGCATCGACCGTGATCTTTTTGTAGTGGCGTCGAGGCCTTACGACGTCATCTTGGGCATGGATTGGTTATCTACAGTCCAGGCTCAGATCGACTGTATTAGGTGCAATCTGCGATGTGTACACACTGACGGGAGAAGGTTCACCTTCACTGGTGAGAAGGGAGCCTTTGCAGCATAGGATGGAGTCTCTCAGAGGAGATGATAGCCCATCACTCATCAGTTGGATAGTCTCATCCTAGGAGGAGTTGACGTGCTGAGCCCTGGTTTTCCTGCTGTGGTGGATCAGTATGCGGACGTTTTTCCCGAAGACGTCTCAGAGCTGCCTCCTCACAGAGAGGTAGACTTTTATATTGAACTGTACCCCGGGACAACCCCGATATCGACTCCAGTGTATCAGATGTCCCCTGCTGTGCTTTGAGAGCTAGTTGTACAATTGGAGGACTTACAGGGCAAGGGATTCGTCTGACCTAGTGTTTCACCCTGGGCTTCCCCGATTTTGTTCGCCAAGAAGGCGAACGGGAGCTTGCGACTTTGTGTCGACTATCGTCACCTGAACCAGGTGACAGTAAGAAACAAGTATCTGCTTCCAAGGATTGATAACCTCTTCGATCATCTCAAGGGAGCACGGTGGTTCTAAAATATAGACCTCATGTCAGGCTATCATCAGCTCAGAGTTCGGTATGAGGATGTGTAGAAGACGACCTTCAGGTGTCGGTATGGCCACTATGAGTTCATGGTTATGCCATTCGGCGTAACCAATGCTCTAGTAGTGTTCATGGCCCTCATGAACAGGATCTTTCAGCCATACCTCAATCGATTTGTCGTGGTCTTCATCGACGACATTTTGATTTACTCGACCACTGAGGAGGAGCACGCCTACCACTTGCGGGTTGTACTAGACATTCTTTGAGGGCACCAGATTTATGGTAAGCTCTCAAAGTGTCAGTTCTGGATACACGAGGTCCACTTCTTGGGGCACATCATCTCTGAGGCGGGATTTGTAGTGGATCCTGCGAAGATCGAGGCAGTGCTAGATTGGGAGCCACCCAGGAGTGTGACTGAGGTGCAGAGATTCATGGGTCTAGCTAGATACTATCGGAGATTTGTGCCAGACTTCTCTAGAGTTTCGGCACCACTCTCAGATTTGATGAAGAAGGGGAAACCCTTTGTATGGTCAGATAGATGTCAGCAGCGCTTATAGGAGCTGAGAAAGAAATTGACCAGCGCACCTATCTTGAGGTTGCCGAAGGAGGGAGTAGGGTACGTAGTCTACTGCGATGCATCAGGGATGGAACTCGGATGTGTCCTGATGCAGGAGCGGGCAGTGATCATCTATGGATCACGTCAGTTGAGGTCTCATGAGCAGAACTACGCTACCCATGACCTGGAGTTAGCAGCAGTGGTCTTCGCTCTGAATATGTGGTGACACTATCTAATGGGTGAGCGCTTTAAAGCTTATTCTGACCATCAGAGTCTCAGGTACATCTTCTCTTAGAAGGACCTGAAACTGAGACAACGACGATGGCTTGAGTTCCTCTACGACTATGACTTTGACATAGTCTATTCTCCTGGGCAGGGGAACGTGGTAGCCGATTCTCTCAGTAGGAGGATGGGCATTCGGCTACATGGGGAGGCGACAGAGTAGCTAGCCGCTTTTCAGATATCCTATGTAGAGAGAGATGGAGCAGATTTCCTTCAGTCACTCACAGTCTCTCCTCCACTACTACAGCGGGTAGAGAAGTACAGTGTGGGGACGCTGATTGTGAGACACGGCATGCACGGATATCCTCAGGACATGCACCTGATGGTTTCTCCTTAGGAGGATAGCAGAAAATCCTTTTCATAGGATGTACCTTGGTACCAGTTTCTTTACGGGAGGAGGTGCTGAGATAGTTTCACAATTCTCCATTGGCGGTACATCCTGGAGTGGCGAAGATGTACTAGGATCTCAGACGACAGCACTGGTGGCCGGGCATGAAGAAGGCTGTAGCAGAGTTCGTTTCTCGATTCCTCACTTTCCAGCAGTTCAAGGCAGAGCATCAGGTACCAGCAGTCTTGGTACCGCCCTTGGAGGTCCCGGAGTGCAAATGGGATGGCATATCTATGGAAATCATGACCGGACGTCCACGCACTTCCAGAGATCACAACTCCATTTGGGTGATTGTCGACCGACTCACCAAGTCGGCTCACTTCATACCCATCAAAGAGCAGGGCTCAGTGGAGAGCTTGGGACGTCTCTACATTCAAGAGATTGTGTGGCTCCATGGTGTTCCATCATCCATCGTCTCCGATCGCAATACTCGCTTTACTTCCTGGCATTGGAAGGTCTTGCATGAGGCGTTCGGGACGCAGTTACGTTTGAGCACCACCTTTCACCCTCATATGGATGGTCAGACAGAGAGGAGCATTCAGACTGTCGAGGACATGCTCCGCCCATGTGTCCTCATCTTTTGTCGTATCTGGGAGGACCACCTACCCTTGGTGGAGTTTGCGTACAACAACAACTACCACTCCACCATCGGGATGGCACCATATGAGGCATTGTACAACCGACCTTGCAGATCACCACTGTGCTGGACAGACCCTGGGGAATTAGCACTTGTGGGACCGAAGATGGTCCAGGCCATGACGGAGAAGGTCCAGGTCATCCAGTAGCGAATGAGGACAGCTCGGAGCCTGCATAAGTGTAATACTGATAGGAGGCGGAGGCCACTGGAGTTCGAGGATTGCGACCACGTCTTCTTGCGGGTCTCACCTCGACGTGAATTACGAAGATTTGGCTGAGGCAGCAAGTTGTCTCCACACATTATTGGACCGTTCCAGGTCCTCAGCAGGATTGGCAAGGTGGCGTATCACCTGGCTCTACCACCTCAGTTGCACCAGGTGCACGACGTCATCCACATATCTTAGCTGAGGAGATACGTGCATGACCCGACGCATATCATTGACAATGGGAAGCTGGACATTGATGATGGGGCGACTTTTATGGAGGTCCCAGTGGAGATCGAGGATCGACATGAGTGGTTCCTACGTGGACGGTCGATTCCTCTAGTGCGCATTAGTTGGCAGCACGGGAATCACCAGGAGAGCACTTGGGAGATGGATGCTCCGATGCATGCTCAGTACCCACTATGGTTTCCCTAGTTTTCGATGTATCTTTACGGGGACGTAAACCCTTGAGGTTGGAGTAATGTAAAGACCAGTAAAATTCACGGATTTTTTTTTCTTAATTATCATTGGGATTTTACAAGAACGCAGTTTCTGACGTCACTTGATTCCAAGGCCCGGTGTGCCCGGAATTTCTATCCAAAGTTTAGCTCGGGTATGTTCAGTTAACGAACGAGCGAGAATTTTTAACTCTTGAAACGGTGCTCAGAATTGAATTCTGAGGGAACCGATGGAATCGCAGCGCCTGTATTTTCTTAGGAAAACCTTTTCCCAAGTTGTGTTTACACGAGAGAAGTTGTTAATTTTTGTGAAAGGTAAAATAAAATTAAGCATCAATTTTATTTTACTCTAACTGGTCTAATGCTTTTGGTGGAAGTTGGGGGAAACCACTCTACTTCCATTTGGAGGTTATGAGGGTGGTGGGGCCCACACGAACCCTACCCATTCAACTTTTCTAACCTTCCATGATCCTTCATTTAATTTGACAACATGATTTAATTAATTGTGTGAATTAAATTCAACTTTTGAATTTCAAAAATAAGCTGTGTTAAAAAAATAAGTGAGGTACTTATTTTTTTTGGGTTTGGAGGCTTGTTGCTTGAGAGCTTTGGGAGAAAAGCTAACGGAGGCTCGAATATCTTCAGCTTCTTCGTTGAAGAACATGAAGAACGGGAAGAAAACGAAGAACGCCAGATTCCTCAGAGGTCGACGTCTCCTTCTGTGATGTCTCCTTCTGCGACGTCTCCCTCCATGATGGTTATCTCCGCGATGAATCCTCACACAACTTGTTCGACGAATTAGGGGTTTTATACATTTTTATTTTGTGATTACTTACGTTTCTTTCTTCGTCATCTATCCTCTTTATTTGGAACCAATTGATATCATTTAACTGGAGGGGGTCGGACCGCTCATACACAACCGACCCTCGTCCCTTGTTATTATTTGTGGTTGCGGTTCGAAGGGAAGTGACGAGGTACCGTCGCACCATGCGGGGACGAGCGACAAAGATGCGCGGCGCCGTCCTGCCGCGCATTTGAAAGATGAACCAAGCCGCGTCGCTGTCGTGCCACGCCATAAAAACCCGAAGACACCGCAGCTGGAGAGGGGCCGCAGTGGAGGGGCGCAGCGCCATTGCACGGTGCCAGATGAACCAAGGCCGCGGCCGGTTCTGGGCCGCGGCAGAGCTGAGAGACCGGCGGCCGGTTCTGGGCCAGCAGCATCGGAGCAAGGGGGACCTGCCTTGCCGGTCCCGTGGCAGCAACAGCCGGCCGGCTGGCCAGGGGAGAAGCCGGGGTATTCAAACCCCCATCGTCCAGCTCAAGAAGCCCCCCATTATGGGGGCCGCAGTTACAAAAGACGGGGGGGGGGGGGGGGGGGGGGCAGTCGCCCCCCCTCAAACGGCTTGGCCATTTGGCCGAGCTCTTGGCCAGCACACCCAGCACGCCACGCCCAGCGTGCCGCGCCAAGCGCGCCGTGCCTAGGCCGCGTCGGGCCACGCCAGCCATGCCAGGCTAAGACCAAATGGGCCGGACCGGGACCCAGTTCGGGCCAACCCTGGGGGTATCGAGCCGGGTCGGACCGGGCCCGAACCCCTCAATATCGAACCTCTTCTGGTCGGTCACCCATAACGTGAGCTACGGGCCTCCAATCGACGCACCGTCAGTTGCAATGCGATCCTTGGATTGAGATAGTCTTTTCGGTATATCGCACTCAAGGTTTCAAAATACTTTGGGTATGGACGAGTTGGTTCGTACACGAAACCAAATGGGCCCTCGGAGCGGAAACACTCATAACTTGAGCTCTAGACGTCCGATTGACATGCCGTCGACTTTTTTGTATTACTCTTAGTGAGACGGATCTTTTGGATTACTCTTCCTGAGGTTTGGATGCAGGTGGAGTACTTTCGGGATGGTTTTTACTTAAAAACCAACCGGGCCCCTGGGACGAAAATGCCAATAACTTCCAGACTAGGCGTCCGATTGACGTGTCGTCTGTGACACTGAGTTCCTGTTGACGATACGGATCATTTGGATACAGCAACTCCTGACATTGTGTGAGTTGATGTATCAGCCTCTCAGCTCGTAGAGCAGAACCTCCCGAACGAGCTTGCTTTGTGCGGGAACCCTAGAGTTGGCTGCGTTTGCGACTGTGATGACGATTACGACTATACAGAGATCCTCAGTGGATTCGACAGTGGCGACTACAACACTCAACAATCCTACGTGGATCAGTGCTACCGATCCTGTGTGGGTCCGATCCTGTGTGGGTCAGTGCTCAGCGGTTCTGTGTGAGCCAGCGCCTACAGATCCTGTGTGCGTCCGATCATGTGTGGTTCTTTGTGGGGGTTAGTTACCTATCGATCCTTTGTGGGTCATTGTGGGGGTTAGTACCTATCTATCCATTGTGGGTCCGATGGCTTAGATGAATTAGTAGCTAAATCTGATCATCTCTATCGTCATACAAAGTAGTATACCTGTGTGAGCTGAATCCTTCTTTGCTTTCCTATGTGGATTATGTTGTGCTATCTTGTGTGGATTTACGTTTTGCCTTTCTGTGTGGACTAGGTTGTACTTGAGCTCGGATGTTGGAGCGTACTAGAATTGATGACTTAGGTATATGTATGAGGATATACCTAAGAAGTGTCGGATGTTACTTTGTGATTGCATCTTTCCTTTGGGGATTATCCTTTGTGGATTCTGGGAGACCGTCAGGGGTCTTAGGGTCCCTACTGAGTATCTTATACTCACCCCTACATGAGCTATGCCCACACTACGTTGTGTTGGTTGCAGACGATGGACATCACTGATCGTTGTTGAGAATTGCAGAGCAGGATGGTACCTGGAGGTGGACCACTAGGCGGGACGTACTCGGAGCAAACGGTTGGACCCGAGGAGCTGTGGAGGCTATCTTTACTCACCCTTCAGGTGGGACGTCCAATGGGTGGCTCGATGTTGCGGCTTTACTTTTAGTTGATGTTTCCCTTTCGAGTTGTACATTACTTTTAGTTTGGGTTTGTATTCTGGCCCATTTACTTTTCCGCACTTACTGTTGTACCCAGCTTTGCTTAGTGTTTACTTATTTTGTTGACTTGCTCTGTGGTGTTTGTTTACTTTACAAAGGAAATGCCTTCCCTTTTTTGCTGGATTTACGCCTTGGTGCTAGTCGCCAACCCCTGACCTATGAAATGTAGTCTTGGGGTAGTCATGGCACGTGCCCCAAGTATGGGTCGTGACAGATATGGTAATTTCAGAAACTTAACATTTCCCCTTAAGATTTTTATAATATAAATTCTCATTATATTTTAAAAATTCAATAATTATGGTTAAAAATCTCATTATTTTTTAAAAGTATATGTTGGATATTTTTCATTCTCTTATATTCATGTTCCTGATGGAATATCATTACACACGTGGGGAAAATCCCGTTCCCTTTTACTAAAAATCATTTTTTTCCCTCCCCAATATTCACATGTGTGACTTACATCATTTTCCTATTTTCCTGATTCTCATATGAATTTATTGTTTCATAATCATCAACTTCACTTTCGTTCCTTTAAAAATATACGAATCAATGAATTTTTTCTTCATTGAAATGGAAATAACCATATTCTGTTCTAACGAAAAAAATTGTGTGGCTAGTTTTCTTCAGAGATCTCCCTTATTCCAATCAAATAAATGTTTAATCCTATATTCTAAATAGATTTCAAAATTCATGGAAATAATTTATAATTTTTAAAATATTCAATATAATCAATAATTCTTTATACTTCTATCTTTCATAGATAGAGGAATTACATATCTATATCAGTCCTTTTCCCAAAATAAAATTATTTTTTAACAAATATTGCTATAAATTTTATATTATATTCTATTTATATCAACCAATACTATTTTATTTCAATTTACTGACCACCATTAATCATCATCATATTATAAACCACGCACTAATAAAAAACAATCTCCCTTTAAATACTTCTCAAATATTGAAATATCCTCTCAAGGGCTGTGGATGACAATAAATCTATCAATGCATTATCATATCTATTAATTATTGGTGATTTAGACCGCATGAAGTGTTCCGACATTATTGTACCATAATTTTAATTAATAGAATATTATTAAATAGAAATCTTATTAGAAATTTTGTAAGAAACATTCCAAATATAGTCACAATATTCACCAGTGATGTTGTGTTTTTCATGATATAAATATCTATAATGATTACTAGTGTTGACCATTTTTTCATTCCATCTCATTAAAAACATTTAAAAAATTTTAATAAACTTTACTCGCTCCTGAAATTATGAATTGATATCTATAAATCCAATTATGGTGTAATATATAACCAAAATTGAAAAGAAATTAATATTTATTATCAAAATGTAAATAATTAAATATTTGAGAACATCACAAATTAATATTCAAATATTTTAAAATGGGCTGTAATGAAAATATGAATATCCAAATCATAACCCCCAAGAGTGTTTAAATAGTTTCATAGTAAGGGATATTCAACATAGACCAGAATTATGGTTGAGGTAAATTAAACCAATAAGTTTTCTATTATTACCCTTATATGTATCTCTACTAAAATCGTGTCCACTTGTAGTATCCACACATCGACATGTTTCTAGGAAAAAAAAATAATCTTTATGCTACATAAAACATAATGATATTATAATGTAATTTAAATAATCTCAATGTAATTTACAGGGATATGTTCTCTCGTCTTTCTTTTAAAAATTCACAATCCGATGTTTTACACTAAGAGATATCAACAAATTATTATAAGTTTACATAAGATAAGAATATGGGTACCACAACATGATATTATAATTATAAAATACTATCTATCAATTCATACGTTATAATCATGAAACATTGAATAGAATGTAATTAATAAAAAAATAAGGGACATAACAGTGAATAATTATCAATGGAAAATCATTAGCAATGAAAACATATCATAAGAAAAAAATATATGTTTCTTGAATGAACATATACATAATTTTTTTTTCATAGTCAATCATTTCTAGTAAGACTGACTTAGTTGAATTTTATCTATATCGATTCCATGATTAAAATAGTTAAGGATCACTTCAGAAAAATTATTATTAGACAAATTCCATAACTGAATTGGGTTTGACTTAAATTCTAGTCATTATTATCTGTTGAGATATATCTCATTACCCAATTAATTGGGTGTATATAAATCAAACACTCAAAAATAGTAAACATCATAATCACTAATCCTTGGTTTATAATTAAACCACCTATAAAATAGTGAAAACTATACATATCTGTGTGAAAAGATCATAAAAAATTCATTATATCATAATATCACCACCCGTATAAGGGAAACGAGTTTCATAAAATTTTTACTATAAAAATAAAAAGTCATGTAAAGAATGAATAAATATGGAATAATTTTATTTAATCCTAAATAAATCATATCAATTATTAAAGGATGTTGGTATTGATGAAAATGAATTTAGTAGATCATAACAATGTTTGCTGAGGAAACCTGTGTTTTTATTTGGAAACACTTATTTATAATCTAACATAGGATTAAAAATTGATGAATAATTAAAAATTTAAATTATAAAATGAATCCTATAGAGTAATAGTTATAGAAAATTGTATTCTTGATAATTTGTAAATGAGTTCACGTGATGTATATTAAAATAAAAATACATTCAAATTTTTTGTAATAATGAAAAATTATATTATATTGAAAAAGATATGAAATATCCATTAAAAAAATAGTAAGGAATTTAGAATGTATTTTAAAACTTGATATTAAATTGTATGTGTATAATAGAAAAAAATCAATAAAAATCATTAAAGGAAAATATGGGCATGGAAAAAAATATTTTTCCCAAAAGGAAAAAATAATGCATGTTTCCATTTAAAATATTATTTCAGTCCCTTGAGTATATAAATAGAGAAAAAAAATGGAAAACATGAAATATATAAAAATAACAGTTGGAGATTAAAATAAATTCGATTTTTAAGAGAACTATCATAAAATTCAATTATTGGATAATTTAATCATAACTAATTATTGTAAAAATGTGATTGTATCATGAAACTAATATATATATTCTATTTTGATTTGTAAGGACTATAAAATCCTTTAAAATAAAATAAAATTTACTATTTTATATATTAGAATAAAAAAACTACAATACCATACATATTTTACCTATAAAATCTTAAAAAACATTCATTAACAATCATTCTCTATCTTTAAAATTTGGGATGTTAACATCATCATTTTTAATATATGTTTTGCTTCAGTGGTGATATTCCTTGAAATTTGATCATGGTTCCATCAAATATAGATATTAATCAATATATAATTGTACAATATAATCATTATATAAATATTTATAACCATTAATATTTAGCAGTGAGGGAAAATGAATTATATTACAATGTGGAAAAGGTAGTCCCAATATACGCACACATGATGTTACCATTTTATTATTTATTGAAAATATGAATGATGTATAATAAATCAACATTATTTAATAATTATTATATCATATATATCATATATATAAACATTAAATGTATAAAAATATCTAAAAGGGAATGATGTTTTTTGGAAAATGTGTCATATCCGAACGTGGAGGTGGTAGTCTACACATATGGATGAGTCATAAATATTATCCCATTCAAATAAGAAGAGGAGATATATAATTATGATGTTATAATAATAACCTCTTAGAATATTTAAGATACTAGATTAATCATTTTCTAGGGATAATTTTTTTTAGAAATAGAATAAGAAGAAATAAAATTGAAAGAGCTTAGCTATGATCTATAAATATTTTTTGAGAAGGCATCTAGGCATAATATTTATTTTTTAATGTATTTTACTTGGGAGATAAAAAAATATATTGGATGTTATAAATTATTCTTTGAATGATTTTGACGAGTTATTTTCTGATCTATAAGGCTCAAATGGTGTGACTAATAGAGTAAGCAAGGTGTCTTTTTTTATAAGTGAGTGAAGATAATCACATGGAATTTGTAAAATGATTGCAAAGATTTAAGGTAAATTTCCATGGAATTTGGATTAAAATTTCTATGGATTAAAATATATGAAATTTCATGGTTCAATTTTTATTAATAAAATATGATTTTTACATATTTTGATAAAGAAAATATCATTCACTTATGTTTTAACACCTAGTAAATGCATTTTTACCCTAATCATAATAATGAAATGTTTCTCCTTTTACTATGAACCATGAAACCAAATTAATTTAACCATATTAAATTATGTTAATTAATATAAATAAAAAATTTTAATACATTTTCTAGTTTACATTTCTATATGTGGAATAATTTATTTTAAATTTTAAATGAATAACGCATTGAGAAATTATTCTTGAAAAATGATTCAGTAATAGAGAAATTAAAATCACAACAATTCCATGACATCAAGAAAATTTCAAATTTATATAAAAATAATATATTTAATTAATAAATTATACAATTCATTAAAACTATTTATCAATATAAATAATATTATTTAATATGATATGAACACATTGAGCACATAAAAACAACTCATTTAGAAGAATGTATTCTTATTCCTAAGAATTCACTTATCTAAAAATAATGTATTAATCAAACTAATATTTAAGATAAAATATTATTTATAAATAACTAATATTTATTTAGATTTTAGAGGAAATTAAAATCCATATAGGATGTTTAGTTGATTATAAATGAAAATTTCTACAAAAGTCATTATTTTTCAATTTTCATTGGAAAATATTTTTTTAGAATAATATCATAAATCATCATAAAAAACTTATTTCATTATATTTTAAAAAATTATATTCACTTACTAAATAATATTATAAAACTAGTTTTAATAAAATGTAATTTTTATGTGAATAAGAGATAAACAAATTTTTTAGGAAAAGATGTTTTTTAATCCTAAAAAGAATTTACTGAAAATGGTGTACTAAATTATTATGAATTAATAAATAAAATATCATTAGAATAAAACGATAAAAATATTTTTAATTTAGTGGTTGATTATGTTGATAGATTGGAATTTAATATAATAATTAAAACAATTTACTACATCATGATATCTACAGACTCAGATTTGTGTGTAAGGAAATTCCTCATATTCAGAAATTTTAATTTTAAAAGAAATACATATAAAATCATAGAGTTACATTAAAAATATGAAATGGGTTAGAGTATATTATTAGTTAGGTAATGTGTATAGTAAATGGTATTATAGAATAAATATGTCATGAATATTTTTGACGGAACAATCAATCTTCAAATTAATATATATAAATAATCAACTATTCATGGAATATATAAATGGATATCGTAACAATTCAAATATTCAAAAAAAAATTAATTGATTTCATAGTTATATAATTCATAATTATTTAATTATTAAACATACCATTAAGGCATCATGAATTGACATATTACATTAATGGGTTTTTCCTTTTCAAAATACCCAAGCTAATTTTCCTCATGAGCCATACTAATACATTTAAAGCCAAAGAAATTTTTGGGAAAACCTATTATATAACAAATCACATATATTTATCATATTTATTTCTATAAAAATATATTGAAAATTTATTAACAACAAATAGTTATCCACATTAAAATTATAATTATTCATAATTTCAGTACATCCCCCGGTCAAACTGATTAAAACAAATCTAGAGAAATATAGTGTATGGTATCATAAGATTGTACCCTAATAAAATAATATTATTTAGTAATGTACGTTTGCATATATGTAATCACATTTAAAATATCATTGGTACATTTATCAATCTAAATATACTCTATATTTTGGAATAAATTATTTAATATTTAGTTGTATTCAAAATATTAATAAAATATTTATATTTTAAAAGAACCATTGGAATATATAAATGATACTTCAAAACAAATATTATTCATGAAAAGGTATGTTTCATTCATGCGGTGTACATTAAAGAAATCATTTTGTTAAAACTATTGATAAAAAGTTCATTGTTAAAAAAATGAAAAAAATATTCCATCAGATTTGTTTTATAAAAATTAAATATGGGTAAAAATAACATAATAAATAATTGTAGAATAATAAAGAGTCAATATAGTAATTTTAAAAAACAATGGAAAATGGAAATAAATTAATCTCGATCGAATAGGAAAAAATTTTATTTTTCATTAATATGATTTTTTTAACTCATGAGTACGTAAATCGAGGAAAATAGAAGTAAATTGTGTAATTTATAGAAATAACTATAATATAAGAAACAATATTGGTTTTAGAATAGAAATATCAAGTCATTTCTTTAATAGAATCAAAAAACATAAAAATCTCAAATAAGGATGAGGTTGTGAAATAAACACATACCTCAAGTAGATCATGCTTCATAAATTTATTTATCCTATTATATTACAAGGTTAAATTTATTTTACATATATAATATAAATATATAAAATCATATAATAAAATATATTAAACCCTTATAACATTTACCAGCCATTTATTATTAATTTCACATTGAAATCATCATCTCATAGTGTAAACTATCTCATTTTTTCAATAAATTTTTATTCATTAGTGTTGGTCCTTGTGTCTGTAATTTGGTTCAATCAAATCCAAAATTTTAATCATGATATAATTATTTTATATAATCTTTATATACTAATTTTTAATTGTTCTTAAAAAAATAAGATATGAAAAAATGAATCATATCACTTCATAGAGATGGTATTCTAGACAGACACATTTTTAAAATTATATTTTTTTAAGAGTAATGGGCTGATAATGTATATTTTTCATTATTTTACATTAACATTATTTTATAATAAATATAATTTATATTAATTAGTTCTATCATTTTTAATATCCCTATAAAATGGTGATGTAAAATTAATTACACCGCTATGTGGATACTATATATCATATATATAAATGAGCGATGTTTTCACATTATATAAGATGGAAATGAGGTTGAAATTTGTAGTACAATAAATATAACTTTTATATATATTTATTATTGAGTATTCATTTTTTATTTTGTTGTAGAGTACTTTTTTGATTCTAAATAAGAAATAAATTTGAATTTACATGATTAAATGTTATTACTTTTTATTGATAATCATTATTTTGAGAAAAATATAATCCATAAAAGGATGGTGTTTAAAAATAAAATAATCTATTAGAAGTGTGTAAATATGATAATATGTCATTCGGTAATGAATTTTCTCGGATATAATTATCAAACATTATTATTAACCGAGGAGTGGAGATTGCATTTTATAAGTTGGGGAAGGGGATTTCATGGAATTACATAATGTAATAAATAAATATAAATTCATTTTCATTTTCATGTGGAATGAAAGTAAATTATTTTATTGTAAGATGATATCATGTCTAAATTATTCCATTAAATAATATAAATACATTTTAGTTGAGTTTTAATCTTTATCACTTAGTTTATCTCCCCTCAAACCATTTCGGAAATTTCTATGATATCAAGGTTCTTTATACTTTAAGGGTAAATAATATTACTATAACTGGAAAATAGAATTAATAATGGAAAATAATTATTATTTTAGAACATATCTCATTCACATAGATGGTGCAATTATATTTATGATTTTTATGTTTTTTAACCACATATAGTTAATATAATATTCCATTAATGTATTTTTTTGTGAGTATCCATATAAATTGACATTTTGAATATCAAAAAAGTAATTAATTTAAAATAAAAAAAATTAGCACTTAAAAAATATGACATATTTCTCTAAAAAAATAAATTAAAAAAATAATTCCAAACAATAATTTTATTTCTAATTGTCTTAAATTAATTTCAATGATTTTTATATTATTTGAGCAAGTATTTTGTTTGTGTTTCATAAGTATATAATTTAATTACACCATCCATAAAAAATAAAAATAAATTATTATAAAAATATTTATTCACTCTTTAATGAACTATTTATAACTGAACATAATTTTTTTCATCTTTATGAAATAATATTTGACATATTAGAACAAATATAGTTGCATTTAGTCTGTTTTTACTTAAAATAATAGTAAGGACATTATAAATTTAAAATGAAACAATATATAAATATTATCTGATATTGGATGATTATTCTTTAAATAAAATCATAAAATAGAAATACGGAATGTGATATATATATTTTAAATCTTTATCACATTATTTGTCATCTTAATTACATGATTTTCACTTATCAAGGTGAAGACAATTTACCATGGTTAATAGTCATTTTCATGACCCCCTCCCCACAATGTGTACCCCTATTATTCCAGAAATATGAGAAGAGAGATAGAGACGTCCGAGTCCCAACTTCAGTAGGCCCTGGGTTGGAATCTTTCACAGAGGGTATAATGGACACACAAATGGGAGGCATTACCCTCTATGAGAACACATGTGGAAGATATAGATAGGATATATATCTAACTACACTAACTCAGAATACACTATATATGAAATCCCAAGTACACATATATATAATTTCATGTAATAACTACTACCAGTTGAAGGGAAAACATCATGTACCAAAAGAATGAAAAACTATAGTGACCACGATGCCTGAATAACTCATACAACTCCAAGATAGTAGTAACCATCCCGATCTTCAACCATCTCAAAGTGACATGAAATATAGTTTATATATATGTTTGGTGAGTATAAGAGTATACTCAGTCTGATCCTCCCCAATGCCTCTCATGAAATAGTAATGAATGCATGCTAAAGCATAGTGAACAACAAGTGAAAATAACTAATCACCCAAACTGTTATAATATGTTCCCATCCTCACCATGGCTACTCTCACCAAGTATCACATACAAGTGTATGTAATATAATAATGAATATTAAGGGCCTCATTTACTACTTCCCCACTAGTTTGAGGCTTTTCCCCAACGTTGAACGTCCTATGCATCTCTCTCTAAAAAGGCATAGCTATAGATACCTGAGTGTAACAGCACAACATGAACCTCATGCAACACAACCACTACATCCACATAATGAAAATGTCCAGGTAGTTTTCAAGAGCCAACATATCTCGCCTAATGTGTATCATATTTTGGGAAATATACCTCAAGCTATTACATACCATTCACAAAGTAAAAATCCATAATCCATCACATTTTATACACGTAAAACATATAGTATTCCTTAGGAAAATATATCTAGAATATATGTGTGTGAATAACAATAATCCATTACGGCCCTCTACATACGTAAATGGGGAAAACAACAATCATGCCTACCAGCAGACATAACTACCAAGAGAAGAGAGTAGGGCCAAAGGGGGTAGTCATCCATCCATCCTCCCGCCATAATGTTGGGTAAAACACCCCCATGGATTAGAATTCCCAGGGTGTCTGTTTCTCCAACCGATAGGGTTGGTTATTGTATAGAATAACAAAAAATAAACAATACAATACATATCACTACCACACTACGGTGAAACCTAGTTTCTGACTCAATAGTAGATAATGTCTCTTATACTCTAGGCTTACACTACTATAACTAGATATATTATAAGCATATAACCAACTAAAGAGTTATATTACATTAGTTATCCATTTTTATCTATTTACCTTTATGTTAATTATTTATTTAACAGTTAAGAAAATTTTATTAATTCCACATTATATTTCATTATCATCACACCAAACTTCCATGCCCTCCAATCATTACCAATCCAAGTCCACAACTTATCATAAATATTAGCTCAGAATTTCGTCTAAGAAGGATCCAACCCCATGGGTTATCATCATTTATTAATAACATATTAAATTCACCATATTACAACGTAATCTAGAAAAAAATTCTGAGCTACCTAATATAAGGGGCTCAACATGGTGAGTAGGTGAACAAATCATCGAGTCTTTTCCACCTATACCAATAGTATATACCCATAAATCATCAAGAAGCTAAACACAGAAAGAACATGTAATCCATTGCATGTGTTTTCCAATTATGGATGGAGGGTAAGTAAAACCAACTTCCTTATTTAGTTGGGAAATTAAAGAAGATAAACAACAAATAAGATTCAACCAGCACCCGACATTCACATCCAACCTATTTCATCATCTCTAGTGTCCTCCTCGACACCAACTTGCATAAACCAATGTACCTTGCCACACTAGGTGTCAACTGATTCCATGAACATAGGGCCTCCCTGCCCCACATCTCACAACATCCATATGGGCTCATAAAACATCCCAAACAGCATGAAATAACAAAGAAACCTGGATCATGGCCCTAAACAATGCATTCTTCATTCACACTCAATGGGATCTCATGGTACCAAAGTAGAAGGACATCATCCTTACAAGATAATAGGTAATTTAGGACCCTAAAAGGCATTATCTTTTTTTGATCAATAGAGTCTTTAATCCTTCTTGAATTAGTCTATCCATTATTAGTAGGTTATAACTGTGTGAAACCTAATCAACAAGATATCATATCTAAACAAATTAAACATGTTTACTTCATCAACAATATTATCATCAATTTACAATAGCAACAACCAAATTAATTTACATGACTCTTTATATATGGACAAATAATTTTCAATTAATCCCATTTTATGTCCATTACCAATTTCCATCCAGAGAGAAATGCCAAACAAGGAAACAATTGATATCAAAATAGAAATCTATAATAAGAGTCAATGACATATGATCAATACAAATTTATTTATCTGGTTCTAATATTTTTTATGTCAATTCCATTGTGATCCAGTGGGATAAAAATTACTAAAACTATAGTTTGATTTAATAGAATAGAGAATCCATAAATCCCCTACCTCAAAATATTTTTGACATTATTTACAAACAAGACAACAAAATGGATCATAATAACCTATCATCGTGACTACTGGATCCACCTAAGGGCACTGTATCATGATCACACCAATGGAAACACAATAAAACTCAATTAGAAATAGGGA
The DNA here is from genome assembly GCA_963277665.1 of Viscum album. Lineage (NCBI taxonomy): Eukaryota > Viridiplantae > Streptophyta > Magnoliopsida > Santalales > Viscaceae > Viscum > Viscum album. The sequence goes on from OY728137.1 coordinate 1,200,031,368, forward strand.
GATCACATTCCATAACATGGAAAAGAGAGAAAAGAGAATAAGTGTTAAAAAATAAACAAGAATAAAGGTATATCACACCTTCTACCTATGATGGATTGATACTTCTACTTGTAGCAGAATGAGGGGTGCACATGCAGCAAGAAGAAACATCTTGGGGAAATGATATAAGGATTATGGTTCGATCACACCACTCATATGGGAAGAAATTATCGGGGAGCCCCAAATTAAGATAAAGAAGAATGAATAACAAGGTGGAATATATTTAGGCATTTTGAATATCTAAATGGTGTAGTAGTTTAGATACAGTTTAGATTGTCCATTAAAGGCGGATCACATCAACACTATACGACATGACCAACTAAATGCACCATGATGATTAGGAATATTATGAAAGGATTTATGTGATTTTAATGGGACATAAATACCTTTAAACAATGCTTTAAACATTTTTTACATCAATGAAAATTTCAAAAAGAAAAAAATATGTTAAGATGGAAACATTGTTCATAAATTTCACATAGACACCAACAGTTCAAAATGACACCCTGACACCGACAGTTCATAATAACACACTGAGACTTGCAGTTCAAAAAGACACGCCGTCACCAGATGTTCAAAAATGACACACCGAGACTGACATTTCACAATGAAACTCTGATATAGTGATATCAAAATGACACACCAACACCAAAAGTTCAAAATGACACATTGATACCGACAGTTCAAAATGACATTCTGACACAAATAGTTCAAAACGAAGCACCATCACCGATAGTTAAAAATGATACACCAGAACCGACAACTCAAAATGACTTACTGACACTGAATTTTCAAAATGACATGTCAAAAAGGACAATTCAAATGACAATGTGACACAATAAATTCAAAAGGAAACGTTGAAACCTATAGTTCAAAATGACATGATGACACCGATAGTTTAAAAAGACATGCTAAAATTTATTGTTCAAAATGACATGCTGACATCGATAGTTAAAAATGACACACTGAAAATGCTATTAAAAAAACTTGAAAATTGGAAAAGTGTTGGGGATAAGTCAGCAATAAATCACATAACACCTAAAACACAAGATTTTAGAAAAGTCATGGGTTGAAGAGGTTTGGGACATCACATCTGATAAATATCAAAACATTCTCATCATTGATAATTCAGAACCAACCTAAATAGAAATCATAAAAGGGGTCTGAACATCCACCTTCAAGATACCTCTCATGGTTCTCACCACCAAATTAGTTCAACCACTTTAAAAAGAGACCATGTGAAACTGTACGATAACCATAACATGCTCTTAAACACTCTCCTTATGGAGATACCTCTCAAAAGAGATAAAACCACATAAACAAACTAATGAAACCTATATCATTAATAAGAATGTTCTACAACCACAAAATGAACATCATTACAAGAAAAGAGTTAACCATCAAACAACATGGGGGTACTGAGCACGTATCTGCAACACACATTCCCATGTAATCTCTACCATTCCACTGTGTCACCAAAAGAATAGAACCATGGGGATAAAATGCCTACACAACACCTTCTCCTTGCGGACCTAGATCTCTATATGATTCTCCTAAAAGGTTGCATTGCCATAAACTTTTATCTCACCTCAATTGATGATGTGAGCATCATCATGAAGATAATGATATAGTTATGACACAGGGAAAAAACATGTGTCTAAATATTCTATGGGTGAAGTGCTACCTGGTACACCATGGATCCAACACAATCCAACTCCTTGAAAGGCCCAAAAAACTTGGGAGGAAGATTACTCCATGGCCAAACCTTCACTTCCCATGATAGGGAGTCACCATCACAAACATGTGATCCCCAATGTAAAAATCTAAAGGTATAGTCTTGTGATCAGCATAAGATTTCTAATGATCCTGTGCTACCTTCATCCTCTCGAAAATTACTTGAACCATATTTTTCTTGTTGTGTACCAATTATGGCTTTATAATTGACGACTCTCTGACCCAATTCCACAATAATGGAGAACAAAAATGTCCTCCATATAATTTTTCAAAAGGCTCCATATCAATGGTGGAATGGAAACTACTGTTGTAGGAAAACTACACCAAGATTATATACACAATCCATGAACCTAAAAAATCTAGGATATTAGAGTGTAACATGTCTTCAATAGTCATGACAGTAGACTCTGTATGACTATCCATCATTATATGAAAACAAGTTGTAAGGAATAGTTTTGAACCAAAAGAGTATAGGAGACCTCACCATGCCCTAGAGGTAAAATGATGATTTCAATCAGAAATGATTGTCTATTGGACTCTAGGGAGTCTCAAAACCTCCTTAAGATACTTCCTCGACAAAACCTCCATTGAGCTCAAAAACATGATCAAAATAAAGTTTGATGATTTTGTTAAATGATACACCAAAAATACTAATTACGTTATATCCTTTCTAATCTCATGGTAAAATGTTAAAAATTCCATCATGATTTCATCTGAATTCCATTGAGGAACATCTAAGCATAGGAGAAACCCACCGGGAACACAATGTTCAGATTTTACCTTTTGAAAGACAAAATATCGAGACACAAAAATTTCAACTACAAGATTCAAACACGGCCAACAAAATTGTCTCCTCAATGATCGACACATCATTGTTAAGGTAGGATATATTGCTTAGGGAGAACTATGGAAATTCTTGAGAACCATATCAAGCATCACCAAAGGAAAGAAAATAATTTCTAGATATAATACATAGTGTTTTTCATCCTCAGACTAGCCATTAGGGGTGTCACTATAAACAACTCGGTCTCTTAATACCACCACCTCTCGATGGACCAACTAGGATTCCTCCTCCCGCTACAACAAAGATGATTATACCTTCATAGGAAAAATACATCCTCAGCCCCCATCTTTTCCTATATCAAGATGTAATGATTAATTTTATCCCATTAATCTATAAGAATCACATGATTTATACATTTAATGAAAACATGAATTCATTGTCAATGCATTGGATAAAACATTCCCCATACCAGGTTTATACAATAATTTAAAGTCGTAATCATATAAGAAAACCATCCACTAACTCTGTAGCAACTTCACGTCACGCTAGAATAAAACATACCTTAAGCTCTTATGATCTGTGAAAACAAAAAAGATCTCTCCAATGAGGTAATTTCTCCACAACATCATACAAAAAACCTCAACCACCAACTTAAGATCATTGGTGGTATGGATACATTGATGGGGATGCAACTGCTGAGACCTAGAAGAAACAACTAATTTCAACTACATTGGAATGTTGCCTAAACCCAGATGCAAAGAATGAAAGAAAACATCAATCTAAACTCCCTATATTGGTTCAGAAATAATCGAAGCACTGAACAACTTCTCTAATAGATACACAAAATCTTCCTGAAACTGATCGGTCCATATGAAAACTCGATCCTTCTTGGTAAAAAATTTAATAGGAGTTTCTACCTAATAGAAATTGGCTCTGAACAGAAACATCATACCTCTTCAATTGTATTGGGGGAAGACCAAGACACAACAAATTATATCCTCAATGGATCCATTGAAACTCCCTACTAGGATATGACATGCCCCTGGAAATGGAATTCTCTAACCCAAAACTCACACTTCGAAAACTTCCTAAACATGTTCAATAGAAGACGACTTCCCAAAACAACATGAGATTCTATGAATGCTCCTCATTAAGTGCAGAGTACACAAGGATGTATTCGATGAAAACCACCATGAATTTATCAAATAAATCATGGAAACCAACGTTAATCAACCCCATTTACAAAAATATATCGTTTGTCACATGAAATGTAATTACAAAGAACTCGTAATGCCCATGAAGACAACAAAAATTAGTCATCAGGATATCCTCATACATCACACACATATGATTATATCCTGACCATAATTAAATCTTCTAGAACCAACATTATCCCTTAAATAGATTGAATAAATCATAAATCTTTGGAAGAGGATATTGATTCATCACTGTCACTTTGTTCAAGTGATGAAAATCGATACACAACCCCAAACTATCATCAGCCTTCTTCAAGAAAAAAACTAGTGCACCCCAAGGTGACACACATGGCCAAACAAAACAGCACTGTAACAGACCATCAAACTGTATACCTAGATTTCATAACTTATAAGGGTCCATCGAATATTGAGACATAGATATATGAGATGCTCCTAGAAATAGAATAATTCTGAACTCAATCTCTTATTTAGGGGTAATGCAACAACCTCTTCTGGGAAGACATCAATGTACTATTCTATTATCCCAGGAAAAACCAACTTCTGAACCTACGATGAACTCATAATCTCCTAATCCATCAATGAAAATAAGGATGAAACACAACATGGACCTATCCAGGGGTCTCTCTCACCCAAAAATAATGCCAGATCTCTATTAGCATCGAAGAACACCACCTTATTCCTTTAGAAATCCACAACAGTCTGCACCGAATACAACCAATCCATGCCATTGATTATATCATATCATTTTATATGTAAACAAAGTAAATATCCCCAAGAGAAATGGTACCCCAACACTAGCCCACAATCTCCACATACTTCAAATAAGTCACATAATCCTCCACCTGACATAGTCAACAAAAAGGGCACTAGAATCATCTCTACCTCGCATCCCTAATCCTGGAAGACGGTAGGTGATATGAAGGAGGGAATCACTCCGGAAAAAAATAATTCATACAACTATGTAAAAAACATGAGAAGGGTACCTCAAATGATGTATAGCTCACTTAATGTTGGAATGTTTATGAAATCTGCTGACCACGACCTCTTCCACGGCCTCAATGACCCTAATGATAATCACCACAATGTTTGTGTTCTACTCTCTAAGGAAAGGGAGAATCCTGGGGATGTAATCTACCAACCCCATCTAATCTCTCCTAATCCAAAGCTAGTGGAAATTAAAGCTACTACCTCGACAGAAACTACCTCAACAGAGGAAGTTGAAGCAGAACAACTGATGCATGCTGACTTCTCAGAAAGGTCGAGCACTTTAACTATTGATGAACTCAATAATCATAAGCAAAACAAGCACTTAATCCTTTGGCATAGGCCTGAGAGCTGGTTACCCTAGAGAATAAAGATACTGAGGTCTTGTAACTACCCCTGGCTAAATGAAAACTCTTCTTCCCTGAAAACCAGGAACCCCAGACCACATAAATTCATTGTGAGGAATCCGGACAACTCCCTTATCATTATGATCCAGTTCTAGATAACATCATTCTGATGAAATATACCCTTTCCAACACCTCAAGATATGTCTTCAGCATAAATTGGGTGACCTGGTGTTGAGTCTCTGGATTCAATGCCTCCTCGAAATACCTCGGTCGAGCCTCCTCATTTAGAAAAAAGTCTAAAGAATATTGTAAAATGTTTCTGAAATGGATTTTTATCACCCATGATCTAGAGATCCCCTATCAATGTTATGTAGCCCCAGGCGACTGGACACCATCATTGTTGAATAATGAAAATCAACACTGAAATTTTCTTTAAACTCCTATAAGGAGGCTGCTGACTCCTCACGATCCCTGAAAAATATAAACCACCTTATTCGGACCACCCCACAATGAATTGTCACAACCAATGATAGCCAGTGCTCTTTTACAGCATGTGTTGAGAAGAGATCTATCTCAACCTCATCCAACTAGGCTTCTTTGAAGGTATTTGAAATGAATACCTCGTACTTATATAGACTCGTGCGCTAAAAATCTTGGAGTGTCCATATAAAAGTGTCATTGTCGTCAAACTCTACATTGTGGTGATTAGATAGCACAACCTACTGAACATATAATGAGTGAACATGATGTGGACATAGACCTAGAGCCACACCTAAAAATAAAAAGAAAATAGATATTAATACCATGGAATATGGATAACTCAACATTAATTAATTAATTTTTTAATTTTAATCATTTTATGTTAACCTATCACAAGGTCCACCCCATCAAACACTTGAAAAAAGAAGAATTATGCATGATCCATTCCTATGTTTCTACCCTACAACATGTATCACTTTCTTTAGTAGCCACTATAAACATAAAGGTATATTCTTCAGACCAAATTATGCGCTAAATCACTGTGTCTCAGCTGGTCTGTAGTGTATTCATCACTTGTTAAACATGACTGACACTGTTTCCTTACCAACCCAAGAAACCCCACCTATTCCTAATTACAAACTACATATTATCCCTTATATAGACCTCAAATACCTCTATTTCAAAACTCCATCCCCACAAAGAGTACCCCACATAGACCAGTAATGTGAGAATGAGATAGTAAACCCCAGAGTCCCAACTACAGTAGGACTTAGGTTGGCGACGAGCACAGTGTGTATAATGAACAAAAAAAATGGAGCCATTACCCTCTAAGAGAACACATGAAAGAGAGAGAGAGAGAGAGAGAGATAAGAAAAACACCAACTAACTCCAAATCAGACTGAAATATATAGGAAATACCAAGTCCACATGTTTGATTACAATTAATAACTACTACAACTGGAAAGCTGAACTACAAGTACCAATAGAAATTAAAACAGAAGTGTTCATAAAGCCCAAACATCTCCAATTACTCCAATCTAGTAGTAACCATATGGATCTCCAACCTTCTCTATGCGACATGAAAAACCACTTACATATACGTTGGATGAGTATAACCGTATACTAAATAGGATCCTCCCTGGATCGACTTGTGGAAATGTAAAGAAAGCATGTTAAAGCACAATGAACAACAAGTGAAACTAACTTTCCAACTAAAAAGGTATAGTATGTTCCCAGGCTCACCATGTCTAGTCTCACCAAGTATTTCATACTAGATTATATAGTATAATAAAGATGTCAAGGGTACCATACTCCCACTTCCCCTCTTGTTTGCCACTTTTCCCCAACATTTCACATCCTAAGAATCTCTATTAAAAAAGGACTTCCTGTATACACCTAGGCATTTCACCACACCGCGCACCTAATGACACAAAATATCTACATCCACATAACCAAAGTAAGCAGGTAGTTTCTAGGAGCCACCACAACTCACATAATGTGTATCATACATCAGGTATTATAGCTCAATCCATTAAAACCCATACGCTGAGTATGGATCCTCAATCCATCACATACAATAACTAATAAACCTGCAGTAGTCCATATGAAAGTTTATCCAGATTATATGTGTGTGAATAACCATAATATATTACAAACCTATTCAAACATTTATGGAGGAATCTAACTTCTGTTCTTACCAACACATGTAACATCCAAGAAAAGAGAGTAGGGCCAACGGGGGTAGTCATCCATCCATCCTCTAACCGAAATATTGGGGAAATCAATCTCAGGGGTCGGATTCACTAGGGTGTTAATTTCCTTAAACTATTAAGTGAAGTATCATATAGAATCAAAAAAATTAATGAATATAATTGAGCTCACAACCACACGTTGGAAAAAACCTAGACTTAGAATCTACTGTAGCTAACTTCTCTTGGAGTCCTGGATGCCATTGCTAAGACTAGATATCCTATAAGCATATAACCGTTTAAAGAGATATATTATATTACTTATCTAATTTTATCAGTTTCACTTAAATTTAATTAATTATATAACACTTAATTAACTATTATTAATTCCAAATTACATTTCATTAGTATAAAACCAATGTTCCATTCCCTCACAGACTAACCAAACCATGTCTGCAGCTAGTCATAAATATTACCTTAGCATTCCATCCAAGTAAGGTCCAATCACATGGCTAAAAATATTTTATTCAATAATTTATTAACATCATTATAACATTCCCCTATTATGAGGAATTCTAAAAAAAATATATGCTACCAAACAAAAGGGGATCAATACTTTGAGTAGGTGAACTACCTATCTAGATTTTCCCACCTATAGAAAGATCATATATGCATCCATCCTCAAGAAGAAAAACACGGAAATCATGATGAATACCACATGCATCTACACCTCTTTTGGAAGGATGTTAAGAAAAACCAACTGCCTTAATAAGTGGGGAACCTAAAGGAGATAAACAACCAAAAAGATTCAAAAATCATCTAACTTTCACATCCAACCTGTTTCATCATGTCTAGTGTCCTCCCTAACACCCACATGCATAAACTGAGGCACCTCTCCACTGTTGGTGTAAACTGACGCCACAACTACTAGGAATCCCTACCCAAACATCTCACAAAAACCTTATGTGCCCCTAAAACATCACTACCAGCATGATATAACAATGATTCGAGCTCTTGGCCCTAAAAAATGCATTCTTCCTTCACACACAATGAGCTCTCAGGGATCCAAAGAAGAAGGCACTCAACCTTATAAGAAAGAGGGTAACTCATAAAACTACAAGGCATTAACTTTTATTGATCAAATTCTTATATAGTCCATCTTGAATTAGAAGATTCATTATTAGTAGGTAATAAATATGGCCATCCTAAACAACAAACTAGCATATTAAAATTAATTAAACATGGTTGTTGCAATAATTTGATTATCATCAGTTTACTATAACAACAACAATGAGATTCATTTACATGCATCTTTATCTTTGTTAAAAAAATTTACATGTAATCCCAATTTTATTTCTCTACCAATTTATTTCAAGAAAGTCATGATTAGAAAAGAAAGCATAAATATCACATTATATAGAAAAAATAAGAGGCAACAAAATAAGGTCGATACCGATTTATTTTTACACTATAAATATTTATTATGTCAATTCCATTGTGATCAAGTGGGATAAAACATTCCAACTCTACAGTTTCACATAAGAGAATAGAGAGGCCATGAATACCCTGCCTTATAAGGTTCTTGACATTCTTTACAAACATGACAATAAAATAGATCACAATCTCTTATCCCCGTGAAAATTGAATCCAACTGAGGACACCAGAACATAACCGCACCAACTGAAAACCAGGGAAACTCAATTAGAAACATGGAAAGGTGAAACGATATAAGAATGATTGAAGAAAACAAAAGAATCAATGTAGATCATAACTTCTATCAATGATTGGTTGACACATCCGCTTTCCCCAAAAAGGGGGAGCACATGAAACACAACGTGAATTCATGGGGCAATGATCCAAGTATTAATGTTATATCACACCACTATTATGGGAAGAATGAATTGGGGCACCTCAAATGGAGAGAATGGAGAAGGAATAATAAGTCATAATATATCTTGGCATTTTGAAAATCTGAATAGAGTAGTGTCTTAGATAAAGTTTAGAATTTTCATTAAAGGAGGATCTCATAAATTCAACACTGTTTGATTGAGTAAAGGAACACATGAACTTAGGAATATTAAGATAGGAGTTATGGTATTTAAATCTGCCTGAAATCCCAAAAAACAAGGCTTTGAATGAATATATGTTAATGAAAATGTCAAATTGGAGAAAATTCTGGAAGGTCGAAATACTACTCACAAATGTCACAATGACACTGATAGTTCAAAATGATACGCCAACACCAAAAGCTCAAAATAAAACATTGACACTGACATATCAAAATGACATGCTGACACCAATAGTAATGAAAGGACACACTGACACAGATCATTCAACATTACACACCGATACTGATAGTTCAAAATGAAACACCGAAATCGAAAGTGCAAAATCACATGTCGACAATAACAATTTCAAATGATACACTGATACTGACAATTCCAGATGACATGTCGACATTGAAAGTTAAAAATAAAGTGGCGACATTGAAAGTACAAAATGAAATTCCAACACTGATAGTTCAAAATGACACACTTAAACTAATAGTTCAAAATGACATTCTGAAAAAAACAATTCAAAACGACACTCTGACATTGAAAATTAAAATGACATACTGACACTGACTATTCAAAATGACACGCCAACACCGATAGTTCAAAATGACATGCGGACACTGACTTTTCAAAATGACACACCGACACCGACTATTCAAAATGACACACCAACACTGATGGTTCAAAATGACATATAGATGGTACTATTCACAAATTGTAACTTTGGAGAATTGTTGGGGATAAGTCACCTTAAACATCGAGAACAACTCAAACACCATATTTTAGAAAAGTAATGGGCCAGAGAGTTCTACGAAATTACACCCATGATGACTAAAATAAAATGTAATATTAAACCAATGATATCCACATAATTCGAAATAAATAATAATTTTTTAATTTTCATTTATCTCTTATTTAATGAAATTAATATAATAAAATACACAAAAAATGTGATGAGAAACCATTTTATAAAAAAACTATCTTTTAGTCTAAAAGTAGTTTAATTCCAAAAGTTATAAATTTAATTATTATTTCTATTACATGGAATCCAATGGAATTTTATAATCTATTAAAATAAAAAAAATTTAATAAAATTTCTATTATTTAAAATTATTTTTTCTTAAAAAAATGTAATTTTCACTACTCACCCAAAAATAATATTTTTATTAGATTCATTAAATTCAAAAAAAAGATAATTTCCAATTTATGATTTAAAAAATGTTATAATATTTATTTAACTAAATTTATAATATTTATAGTGATTAATTTTAATATCCCCATACAAAATTCTCTAAAAAACATGTTAGAAGAAAACATATTTTTGAGTCATAAAAAGACTCTTCTAAAAATTCAGTACTTATTTATTAGTAATTCATCAATGTATTTGTATTTATTTGAAATATTATAGTTATATTATTCATTTATCAATATTATTACGGACCAAATAAATGACAATGATATACAGGTCACATTTAAATAATAAATTTTTATAGCAAATAATAATTTGTAAGATGCATGGTGTTGCGTGTTAAACATGATTTCAGGTATAGTATTATCGAAAAGTATATTTGAAATGTGTTATAATATTTATCAATATTTAATCCCCCACTAATATTAAATATAATCAAAAATAAATTACTCCACCCATATTAATTGAAATGAAGTCACCAAAATTAGGCCAAAATAACTCATTAATCTATAATATTAGAAATAAAAATAATTCATGAAAATGAGCAACAAATTGGAATGATCATTCTAAAATAACACAAAATCCAAATTTAGTAGAAGTGAGATATTATACATGAACTATTTAATAGCCTATACATGTATATAATTAATCATTTAGCTTGGTTAAGTGGGTGTACTAGTTGATCAGCCACATTATATGTACCATCCAGATTATTAAACGGGGAAATAAAACTACCACATACCCTTCCATTAATTCCAAATATTATAACTATAACTCACCCATATTTTACTAACTTGTTTTATATAAAATATTATAGGTTGAATATATTTTATATAAAAAAACACAAGACTAAATTAAATTGAGATATATTTTTAAAATTAATGATAATCATTGAAAAATAATATGATGTTAAAGTCAAATATCATCATCAAAATTACAAAAAAGAGTAAAACCACATGTAAATAAAAATAAAAATAAAAATATTTATTTCAATTTCTTAAATTTTATAAATAAAATTTTCTTAATTAAATTTATTTATTATTATTATAATTAATTAATAAAAATATAATGTCTAGAAGGAATATATATATGGGATGTGATTAAAAACATTTACCATAAAAATTCATATTTTTCAAAGAATTTATTTTTATATTTTAAATTAATAATATAAATTTTATGCTAAATATTTATTATAATAATAAAAAAATAAATGTAAAAAATTATATTAAAAATCATATAATTGGTAATTCATATGAAATTTGAATAACAACACTAAAATTTTATGAAAATGTATACCATAATTTTTTTCATTTAATATTATTTTCTCATTTCAAAGTTAATGTAATAAATATTTTGATTTTTTTTGATTTTTTTTTAATTTTGGAATAATTATGTAGGAATTATCTTATGGAGAATTATTAGTATTTTTCTAAAAAAGGATGATTATTTGTTGAATAGTTAATATACAGTTTTAAATATATACAAACTTTTATGGAATAATTCTGATATAAGTAAGACATAAAAATTTATGAAACCTTTTTCTTGATTGTATGTTTTTTACTATATAAAATGAATAATTAAAAAATAATCAATAAAATGAAGAACTATTTTATTACTATTGTTGAAACCATGATATAATTTATTCTAATAAAGAACTATTTTGGACCTTTTCCATTGTTTATATATTTACAATATTTCATTCAGTTTTATCTTGATATGAAATCCATGTAGTCCTCAATTATATTATAAAAACACAAAAAATTAATAATTTTAATTAATTTGTATAGATAAAATAATTATTTTAATAATTAAAAATAGTGTTTAAAAAAAGGTATTTTATAATTTTGTGTATACTTATATTGATTTTAATTTCTAATAAATTTAAAAATTGAATCAATAAAAATAGATTTCAGATTAGAAATAAAAAATTTAAAAGTTTCAATATTATGTTACCAACCTAAAATTCATTCTTCAAGGTAAATAATAGACCTTAAAAGATTTGATTAAATAAATATTCTGCTCGATATCATACATGAAGCGCAAAAAAAGATCTATGATTACTCTAATATATAATAAAAAATATTATTTTAATGTGGGCAATATAAACTAGATTTTAAATTTTCATGTATGAATTTTAAAAACCACCCTATAAAAAAATTGTAATATTTTTTTAAAATAATGATTTTTTATTTAAAATAAATTTGTATGGAGATTTTTTGTATAGACTTTATATGCATCAAAAATGTATTTTCTTCATAATTGGGTTGTATTTAATTTTGTAACAAATATTTATAAGTATTTTCTATAATTTTTAGAATTTATTATTAGTGGAATTGATATCATATTTGAATTCATATATTCAATATTATCTTTGGTTGAATAATATTTATTTTTATAAAAATATTTTTTTAAATATGTAATGAATATCAAAGAATTCTTTTTCACCTATAATTTAATTTCATTATATCAAGTAATGTAATATCATAGTTATGGTTCAATGAAATATAAGTCTCATTAAATTATAAATAATCTAATACTTACATTGTAATAAATATTTTAAAATTTGTTGGTAAAAGTTCTTTTTTCATCTTTAAAACACTTTTTCATCCAAAATGGATTTTTTCATGTAATTTATTTTTTATCCTTATTAATTTATAGAAAAAAAACTAATAAAGTAATTTTATGTAATTATATATATATTAAATTAAATATAATATTTTAATTGTAATATTTCCTATTTCATAGGTAAATTAATAGAAATAAACTTAAATTTATACATCAAAATAGATATTTCTAGAATGTTTTTTTCTTTAATTTTTATGTGCTTACAGAAATTTAAATAATGGAACTTATATAAAATTAATATTGTAAAATAGAATTTATATTTTTAATAATCAAAATTAATTTAATTTCGTATATTTAACATAATTTTTTTTTGAAAATGGATTGAAAAAACATAAAAATTATTTCCACACTCAAGGTCAAAATAAGATTATTATGTGAGGGGGTGTAATTAAGAGATAAGGGTTTGAATGAAAAAATAACATGTTTTATTATTATTTGTTAAATATATATATTCCTTATCATTTATAACTTAAATATTCATGTCTATTTTGAAAAATATTCACTATAATGATACCTTATATAATATAAATGATTTCAGTCATTCAATGTGGGTAACTCCTCTCAAATATAAGAGGGCACATCATCCCCTTCATTATTCACAATTTTTCATTCATCTAAATTTTTATATTATATGTTAAAAAATTCATATATAACATTAATATATATATATATATATATATATATATATATATTTACAACCAATAATTTGATGAATATGGTTTAAGACAAAGGATGTCTCTCAAATGAGATGTATAAATCTGAACAGAGATTTAAAAATTTTATTTATTCGATGACATTGTAAAAAACTATTGTAACAATTAAAGAATTAGTTTGATAATATTATAAATATATTTGGATAGTAGTGTGATTATTCTACAATCATTCCCACATCTTATCCATCAAATGGTAAATAAAGGTATCACTCGTACGTACATATAGACTAACACATTCCCTTTGATATATGTTTCATCTTCAATCACCATCATTCATGTTTAGTTATTTTTATTTAATTAATGAATATATATATGTTATTTTATAAATATTAATTCTTATTTATTCATAATATTTTATCAAACTTATTAAATTTTAACCATGGAGAAATGATAACATCGCTTGTGTGTATGTGTTGACTGCCAACTTCTTGAAGTTATCTGATATATTTTTCATTTCTTAATTATATGGATCATAATAAGTAGTGATATAATGAATATTTATGACATTTATTATATAATAATGATTTTGGGAAGCTGAATGATCATTGAAATTTATTTTGTTTATTCCATCATAACATGGAAGTAGCATTTATACAAACATTTACAATATTGTATCTATAATGTTGTGTAATTTATTTCTCGTTAGAACATTATATACATGGTAAAAATATATTATGTGTTGATAAAATATTATTCTTATGACATGTTTAATATTATGTATATGATGTAACCACGAACAATGATCATAGACCATCACTTCCATACAGAAACATTGAAGAAAAATTAAATAGTTATCTACTGGAAGAAAAGATTTTAAAAATAATTAATAATTAATAGATGTTGAACTATTATTATATTACAATATATTTGTGTTATTATTATGTAAATAGGTATTCTATAAAATTATAATAAATATAATTTTTTACATGAGTTGATATTTATTTAAAAAAAATTCATATATAATGTAATGTTTCTTTATTTACATTTTTGGTTGAGACATGATTTATGTTATGAAAATATTTATGTTTAGAGGATTTATATACTAATCAATTAATAATTTTTTATCATGTATCATATATATATATATTCTATTATCTAACAATAGTAATATGATTTTTTTTCAATTGTTTCTAAAGTGTAATTAATTTATCATCTCAAATGGTATACTTTGGGAGAAATATTATATCAAACACCTATATTGTATTTTGAATTTCATCTAATACAAATTTGATATTTTTCATCATTAATATAATTATAAAGATGTTATTTATCATTTAATTCTATTTTATTTCATTCTTGTGTTTTTAGATTCAAAATGTATCAAAATGGTAAGGGTTTTCCCTATAATCTCATTTTAGGGATGGTTTATTTTTAACTATTCAATAAATATGTTATATTATTTAACTAACCAAAATATAATTTTTTTCATTGATATTTAATTATAGGGATGAAATATTCTCTATTCATTTTCCTCTCATTGTGTACTAACCAATCCAAAATATTTTTTATGGAAAACCAATAATTTTTTTGTTCAATCAAGAATATTTTCATAATGCTAATATTTTTGTTAAAATGTTTTCATTAATTTTTAATCTAATATTTAAATATTTTTTAAATTCATTATTATCTATATTTTACAACAATCACTATATCATAAAGACAACATTATTAAAAATTTTCAAATGATTTACTTTTTTACTTTTTATAGAAAATTTCATTTGAATTATTTTTTTAACATACAAATCATGAAATTAATGTCTATCTATTAAAAGAACTCTTTGATATGATATATCCATGGTTAAATTGAATGAATTTTTTTACTTAATATTTTTTAAAAATTTAGATTTTAAATTAGTTCCTCAAATGTAAAAAATATTATTTTAATCAATAAATTAAGAGTAAATTTATTTTCATTTGTAACAGAATCCTTATATTCATAATATTCATTTCATTTTATATAAACCAATTTTACTATAATAATTCTTTCTATAGATGTTTTATTACTATGATGATGGAATATTATAGAAATAAATTTTCAGTTTCACTTGTAATTCTATGTTCAAATGAAAAATGCATATATAGTCTTATGGAATACATATGAATGGATTATAATTTTTGATATGGGTGGTCCATTATATCCCTCCAATGAGTTCATAAAAGATTACAGTATTATAAGAATAAAGGGTACATAAGACTTTAATTGTAGCCCAATAGAGGATGCATAGTAGTTAAACCCAAGTAGAAAAAAGGCAGACTAGTTGTTATGAAAAAGATAACATGTGATGTATTACTTAGTGAATTTCAATGACATATTATTGAAATGATAGTGAATATGGAACCCATTTATAGCAGTTTTACTAAATGATATTAGGTAGTTGTATTTATCTCAAGGAACATTTTTATTGAATCCTCCATGATTCGTATATTTTTAAATTCCAAGATTTATTACAAAACTCTTGATCACATTAATTATTTTGTATTAATTTAAAATAATCAAATCATATTCCCACACAGTTATATTCATTATATTCTTAATAGTGGTTATTTATTGATATATCCCTTTTTACACATATTGTGAATTTAAGCTCAAATTTTCCTAAATGTTTTCATCTCTAGGATATATAAAATGGATTATAGTATTATATTTATAAAACATGTTATAGTTGTCATGAACTTTTCACGACATGAAGTAGATTTTTTTAATTTTGTTTTTTATGGATCATTTTTTCAAATCACACTAGAATTTATGTTTTTACACGGATCATAGTAAAATGTATTGAATATTCATCTATTTTTATTCTATTTATCTATGTTATGTTTGGGTCTGTAAAGTAGGTATTTAAAAAAGGTTTATATATATTTGTAAACTAGGATGAGAAATCATTTTTGGTAAATCATTTCTATATTCCTAAATATAGAAGAATATCCTATGTGATGGTGAGTAGTGTATTTGGTTTTCATTGAAAATATATGAATTTCTATATATTATGATTTGGATCAATCTATTATATAGATTCAATTTGGGGTTATAACATTGAATAGGGTTGAATATATATAAACTGAATCTACACTAATGTGTGATGAGTGGGACTAATAATATAAACCATCATAGAAACTACAATGTGATATACAAAGAAAAATTTCCATATTCATTTTGAATTTTTTTTAAAGGATTTTATTAGGAGATGAAAATTGATATAGAAGATATACCTATTGTGTGATAGTTTGTAAAGAAGGTGTTAATATTTTTATATCCAAAAAGTTATTTTAATGATTATATGATCCGAGACTGTGGATATTTTTTATCATAACTTTATTTATTATTTTATTCTGTAGTTAGAATGATATAAAATGTTGGTAACACTAAATCTAATGAAAATTTCAATTATTTCCCTCCAAAGAATCCATGTGAACTTGGAGATGCAATGTAAATTCAAATGATTATTCCTAACCACACATATCTATATAATATTATTATCATGAAAATATTATATGTTTTAAATAAAACTAATAAACAAAAAATACATTATTCTGAGGATCATGAAATAATGAAGAAATAATATCCATTATATCAATAATTTTGGAATAATAACCTATATATAATCCACAAAAGAATGAGAATTTTTTTTATTATGGAAAAATACACATAAATAATTTATTTTAAATGATAAAATAAAATGTTATGTTAACAAAAAATGGGAATAATTAGTTTCATATGTATCCTACTATATTTTAAAATTTAAAATGTTGAAAATATTAGAATTTTGAAAATCCAATTCCTCTAGGAAAATATCATAAAGTGGATCCTAAATATTGTATGAAAAATAGTTTTAATATTGATTTTGAAGAGACTATGAATAACATATGAAATTTATGATTTATTTTAGTAGTAATTCTTATGATTAATTTAATATGTGTGATTATGTTTTGGTAGTTGAAATTATAACAATATTAATCTTTCATTTTTTTGCAATGATGTTTTAACGAAGAAGATATTTAATCTCATTTAATCATTTGTTATGAATGAAGAATGATTTAAATGTTTTTGATTTTTATTCGTTAATTATGTTATAAATGTTTTTGATTAGTGATATTATACTTATATGAATATTGAATCATATATGGATAATTCTACACTAGTTTTTTATGTATATAAAAACATATTTTCAATTGTATCGATACTCAAGTAGTGTGATTTATTTGTAGGATGATAATTTTCTGGTAAAACACATGAATGGGGGATAAAAGAAACGTAATAAGTTCCATCTGTCAAGACAACCAAATATATATGGAATATTTAATTTATTTATATATGTAATGAAAGAATAATATTATTGGATACCTTGGATTTGATTAGCGATTTGATGGAAATGTTATTTATGTTGTAGTTTATTATATATTGGTATTTTTGAAAAATATTTGAGAATTTTTAGATTTTTTTGGATTAATTTATTTTTAATGTGGTTTTTATTCATTCAGTTTATGTCAATGATTTAAAAGAATATATGATCATGTTATTCACTTTTTTGGTACGTGACATTATGAGATATATTATATTGATTTAGGATTACATTTAATTATATTTTGGAAAAAAGGGTCCATGGTTTCAAAATATTTTTTGTTTGATTTTGTCTAGATATATTTTCAGAGAGCCTTGTCGTTAACTATTTATGGAATGAATTAGGGGGATATTTGTGTTTTATTATTTATTTTTATAGATTAATGAATTATTTAATCATATGAATATATCCTTATCTTATATAAATGTTGCTAACTCATTTTGTTTTAGTAAATTTATAGAGATAAAAGCAATGCTTTAAAATTATTTAATATATCAAATAATCTATTTGATGTTAATTTCAGTGAATCATATATGAAAAATTCATCTTGAATATTCATTTTAGAGAGTAATAGATGATATTTATGTTTATGTTTTTAGATGGACGACCAATGGATAAAATTATGATTTCAAAAAAGAATGAAATGTTGTGTGTATATTTTCTCACGCACTACATATTTAATGATAATGGATTCTCCCTGAATTTGGAAAATCTATTTATAATTATTTTGGATGAGTTGATCATATTTTCCCCCAGACTAATGTATATATTTATTTCCTTTAACATCATCAAGACAATGCTCTATATAAATCTCTATTATTATTTGGAATTACATGTCTCTTCCATGTCAACATTTTAACTTATACAAAATTACCTCATGCTAAAAACAGATTTTATCTTTTTAATGTATCCATTTTTTTCTACATACCTTTTCCAAATGATGTTTTATTATTCCTTTATAAGTTTTTGGTATTCAATAAAGGTAATTTAAAATATTTAACATTTATTATAATGATAAAAATTTAAAAGTATTAAATTATATTAGGTAGGGAGAATGTATCAAGCTAGTAATTCAGTTTAAAATAATAGTATAATTGATATCTTGGTTAACATAGAACATTAATCTATATGTGAACACCTTTAAAAAATAAAATTAATATTATTCAAATGTTATAATTATAACAGAATCGTTATATTAGAATATTTCAGTTATAAAAAGAAAATTTTCAAAAATATATATAATGGTTTTAAATAATTATTTTTATATCAATACATTATAAATAATTTCTCAATTTTCAATATTTTCATTTTTTTTCTTCAAAAATAGGTTTTCATAAAAAATCGATTTTAATGGTTATTTTGTAAAAATTATAATGAAATTTTAACATTTTGATAAATTATTTTTAGAGAATGAAAATATTTTTTCAAACCATTGTATTCATATTATCGTATTTATTTTTAATAAAATGATTCATTTTTAGTGAATATTTTAATATACATATTTTATGTAAACATTTCATTATATTCCAATAATTATTATAATTTAAACGAAACGATTAGATTGTGAGATAAACAATAAACATTAAAATATAATTTATTTATTGAATTACATAAAAACTACAATTATAATTTATTTTTTTATAAGATCATTTTTAGGATTTAAAACTCCATTTTTTTCTAAATACTGTTCTTAGTCGCCCAATGTTATTTATAGTAGTAAATTAAAATAAACATTTTTTATTAGTGTTATAAAGTAATATTCTATATAATGAATTGAATAAAATATTTTAACAATAGTTTGATGTTTTCTTCAAGGAAAAACAATGATGTAAATGTAGACTTCTGGAGAGACATGAATTTATATAAAACATTTTTTTCAATGTTTTTGTGGACTTATATATAATAGAATTAAAAAAATAAATAAATTGAATATCGTAATTTCTATTTCCTGTATTAAATTATTGTTATATTAATAATATAATAGCATTAACATAATTTTATATAATAAATATTAAAATTTGTAAAATATTGTTACCATCATTAATGTAAAAATCTATTTATATATTGGGATTAAACTAAGATATAATGGTAGTAATGCAACATAATATTTTCTAATTTTTTATTTTCTATAGTATTTGAAACTTATCATATCATAACTTTTAATTCTTGAGTATTTTCAGTGTGTTTCACATAACGTGACCTTATTATATTGAAATATTTTATGAAATTCCATGGGAGTCCCTCCTTTGACATGTAATGTCAAATCTATTCTCCTCAATTATTCACAAAAAATAATATTTATTATTGTGAAACAATTTATCCAAAACATTCTTCAATTAATTTCATAAAAAAATGATAATATTTCCTTCAATATTGAAAATTCAGTCAATCATGGTGTGAAAATCCATTGCTGACATCTTAAAGAAGATTTATAAATCATGAACATGCCACTAAAATATTATTTCATCAACCAAATTAACTAAAAATATGTTACATATAGAAAAAATAGAACTATATTATAATAAATAAAATTTCATTTTATTATGATTATAGGACAACCATTTCCGACCACTTCTCTATAAAATGGGAAATACAAGTGTCACTCATGCTTACTTGTAGACTACAAGATCAACATAGTGATACGAACCATTTTGCATCAACATGTATAATTTATTTTTTCATGAGGTATTTAGAGTTGATATATTATATTTATGATATAATTATAGATCTTTATCTATAATATCTTATATACCTTATTACCTATCGATCCACTAGAAAATTACAAAATCACATGTCTGTGTGTATGGACTACCGCTACTAAGAAGTGATGTGATTAGTATTTTAAAATGATTTATATTTTTGGTAATAATTATATATTTTATGAATATATAAGATATTTATGATATTATAATGAATTTTTAATGATGATTTATAATTTACTTTATTTTTTTCATCCATGAAAAAGTAGAATCATTAGTCATCCGTACATATGAATTACCACCTCCACAATGTGGTATAATTATTTTTTTTAAAGGAATTTATATGAATTTATATTAATGTGTATATAATGAATAAATATGATATTTATTAAATGATTAATATTCTGGAGAATATGGAACCATGATCATTGTCCAATCACCATAATTGTCAAACCGAAACAAACATGACAATGAAACTATTTTCACAAAAATATAGGTTTCAAAAAAAATTCAATAATAAGACATGGAAATGTTTTGTGGATCATATATAAAATTATTATTTTTTAAATGGATCATGTATATAATTATAATAAACCTAATTTTCTATGTATGGGGTTAGATAACATAAATATGAATTCATATATATGGTAAGGGTTCTTTCTCTAAATTTTTTATTGGTCCATGATTGATGTTATTAACCTATTTATTATTATATAGTTTATATAACAATCCTTTCATCTACTATAAAATTTTAACTTATAAATTAATCATATTTTACTTTAAAATAACCATTCTTTCATTATATGACTTTGATTTAAATGTTAGAAAAGTTGTAAGGGTTTATCATACCAAATTTTCTTTTTTTGGGACATATGATATACTATAAAGATATATTATTTTAGAATGTGTATATAATTACATATAAAATATTTTTTTTACAATAAATATGTATTATTAATGGCAGTTACTATTTAATTAATTTAATTTTATTATGGGGTTTATGAATCAAAATAAACCAATATAGAAAGAGTTTAAAATTAAAATATTACATTAAAAGGATTGTTAATGTTAAATTGTTAAAAGAAGAAATTTTATGACCTATCTATCCAATATTTTCGTTATTATATTCTATTGTTTTTATTTATGTATATTACATTTCTTCCTTTCATTTTCCTCTCATTACATACTCAACTAAATGAAGTAGTTGTTTTATGGAAGTGAGAATATGTTTTTTTCTATAGTAGGTAACCATTCCATCCATGTAAGTATTTAATTTAAAATTATTTAATGAAAGTTCTTCATATTCATTAAAATATTATTTAATAAAATTTATAACTATATTTTTTAATATTTACCATTGATGAAAATAAATATAATTATACTATTCAAAACATGTCACTTTTAATTCTTTTACTAAAAATATGAAAATAATTCATATTAATCCTAAAATGGAAAGAATGATTATTCCTAATGGAAATGGGATTCATTTAATTTAATCATATTATATAACACTCAATTTCACATATGAAGTAATTTTTGTCATTAATTTTTTTAAATTTTATGTATTTTAAAAAATGTATTGAAAAAAGTGTATTTTCTTAATGAAAAGATCTTATGATCATTCAACATTATTTTTTTCCATTACAAAATATAATGATGTTTATTATGCATTAATGTGGGTAAAATAAATTTATAACATCATTATTCAGTTTGTGGATTGTTTATTTTTATTATATTGAAATATTGATGAAGCCCTATTTCTTTTCCATTAGATATGCTTTATTTAAATGAATGGTTTTCCATGATCTGGTGTCATACATATGAATGGATTACGTTTATTTTATGATTGAATATTATGTAGACCTAAAATTTATTTTTTACAAATATTAATGATATTAATATAAATAGTACAATGGATGTTATTCCAACTCCAAAAGATTTTAAAGTAGAGGTCATCACAAGATAAAAAATGAGTGCATCAGTGTTTATGCCAAGACTAATGAAAATACATGGTGGGTAAGCCCAATCCTTGCATGCGATGAATGTCAAAGTGGATATCCTTGAAATATGATTATTATTATTATTATTATACACAAAAATATTCCAATAGTTTATGTCATGATATTTCATCAGTTTTTTATTATCATGGATCCCCTTATTTTCATCATTTAGGGTTAATGTTCAATTAATTACCAATACTTCTTTCATGAATCATCATTATTTAGATTTTTGGATATGAATTTCAAATTTTAACCTCATTTTATAATTTTTACTTAAGTTAATTGATTGATAAATCCCATATTTTCCCTTATTAATTATAAAAAACACCCTTTTTTATATTTTTTCTTCTTGTATAACTGAAGAATTGTTTTAGTGTGATATATTCGTGAAGGGTGCTAGCTATGAAGAACATAGGGTTAGATGATAAAGATATGTTATATACCTATTTTTTATATAACAATGTTTCAATAGATAGTCAACCATTATGATGATCACATGGATGGTAGATAAATTTATATAATATTGATATAAAATAATGTAATATTTATGAATGGAATCTAAGTGTCTCAGTACCAATGGTAAAATGGCTTTTAAAATATATAATAAATAGACAATGTATCATAATATCAAAATATTAATCTATAAATGGGTCTATGGTGGATTTATAAATCATGAAATATTATTTTCACAAAATATATAATTTTTTGATTTATTTTCCATTTATAATGAATATATTTTTATGTCATAAAAATAACATTTAAAATGTGTTTACCATTGAAGCTTTAAAAGGACAGCGTTAATACCCTAATTCTCATATCTCATAAATCATACATTCTCACCCATAAATATCTAATACACTTTCCAAACTTAATTTACAAAATTACTGGTTTCTATCTAAAATAATATGAGTATAGTAAGGCTTAACATGTGGTCTAATAGAGGACATAAAAATAAGAGGTAATCTATTAACCATGTTCTTTCAAATTAATTTCTTATCACAACTATTACAAATAAATCAAACACGATATAATATATAAAAATAATTATATTTATTTAATTGAAATTTTATAATGTTTTAGTAATAACAATTATCTATGTTCTTCCTATCATTTAGAAAAACATAATATCCCATGTCATATTTTCATTCTACAACATCCATGAATGGCATGTTTAATTTTACATCATCTTCTTTCATTGGGGGTTTTAAAATTTTATTTAATTAATAAATATAAAAAATAATGACATGAATAATATTTTTAAAGAATATTTTTTAATTTGATTAATAAAATTAACTATAAATATTAATTGTGATTTTATCATTATAAAATAATAATACAAATATAATTTTATAAATTTGAATAAATTTTTGAAAAACTAATGAAAGGTGTAAATTTTATGCTACTATAATTCTATATAATATATATTTTTTAAATTTCAATATAGTGAAAATGTTTTATAATATCATTTACTAGGATAATCAAAAGAAATTGTTCAGGAGAAATTGATCAAAAAACATTCTTTAGAATATGAGAGAACATATTATAAAATATATAAATTACCAATTCTAATAAATTGACCATAAAAATCATATATCCATAAATAATGATAATGAATGAATTTTATAAACATTAATTTTTTATTCATTATGTTAAACACATGGACCTTGTGAGTCAAGAAATGAGGTAAGTCTTCATGGTTGAAATTTAAATTCCATGAGACATATTTCTTCCTATTCATCAATTTAATTTTACATTGGTAATTAATACACTATTTTATTATTATATCATAAATGATATTTTAATAAATAATACCATATTGAATTGTAATTCCCATTACATGTTTATTTTTTCATCTTAAAAATGAATCCTAATTTTTCAAGTGAATAAATTAGGGGATTTCATTCCACTTATGTATATTTTTATCTTCCATTAAATATTTCTAATTTTCAGTTTCATGTATCCCAAATAATTAAATATTTTCAATTTGAAAACACATATCATTTTAACTATATAATTTTTAACACTTGAAATTTATTATTGAATGTGTAATTATATTAGTATATTTTCAAACATGTTAAAAAACCATTATGGATGGTATTTTTAAAATTTTTCATATATTTTGGTCTCAAAAAACAAAGAATGTAATTTAGTTGGAGTTAATTCCACATGTTACCAATTATATTAATTATGGAATTTATAGTTCTTACATCAATTTTTTCATCAGGATTATGTTATATATAACTCTTTTTCTCCCCCTTGACCTGGTTTTCAACTTCATATCCATATTACCAAATTCCATTAACATATTCTATATAACATCAACTATTTCAATGTTTTCATTTGTATTATTTAAAAAACCATATAACCATTACTATATATAATGTAAGTTTCAATGGCTCATAACATGATAGTTATTGAATATATTTACTCTAGAATAATTGATAGTCTAAATACTTTTTATTTCATTACAATTTTTTATGTTGTACTAAACAAATATTGTATTATATTGTAATTTTTTTTCATTACTCCATAGGATGAATTAATTTTATTTAATTAGTAATACGTGAGTCTTAGAATTGTGTATCCCCTCATTGTGTTAGTTGTTCTCATGAGGGAAAACATATTAGGGGTAATTATGAACTACATCCCTATGAAATTACTAATTGTTTTCACTATTATTATTTACATTTTTACACTATACGTGGATATATGAAATAATCATGTGATCAATTTTATATAAATTGTATATTTTTTCATTCAATAAATATTATTCATTACGTTTTCTTAAATTATAGTATGAAATTTGAATTTACACTTACTGATAATTTCATGTCATACTTCTTATATTTTTTATTTACCGTGGTAATGATGAAGAGTATAAATATGATATTTCTAGAGCACCTAAAAGACATATTCCTTGAAATGAGGTCTCTATCTTAGTACCTTGTTACACCCTAATTCACCAATAAATGGATTGTCCCAATAAAAAGTCAGGTATTAAAACACAACAATCACCCACCTACAGGGAAGAAAATGTGAAGTGTGTTATCTAGACAATGCATTAGGATGATGGATTTTCTAAAATAAAAACACTTACAAAGCCACTAAAACCTATGTTTTTCAAAAATATCATATATATTAACCATATTGGGGTCCCCATTAACAAATATTGTGATTCAAAAAATAAAAAAAAAGAATCTACCTGGAGATCAAAAAGTATAAAACACATACCATGACATGAAATATATTAAAAGTACATGCTCAGATTCACATCCAGCATCCATTTCATCTCGATACAGTTCCTTATACAAAGGCATAATAAATATTATTATCTATATCCACTATTTTTAACCATCCTATCATGATCATTGGACACAAAAAACGAGGGTAAAAATGAGAAGAATCATGAGGGAAGAGGAAAAATATAATGGAAGAAACAAATAAAATAATGAAATAAAAAATCAAAATTACATTAAAAATGGATTACACCCAACCTAAACACCCATGAATATTTTATATTTAACCATGGAAAAAACACATTAAAATATAAACCACATTTTGGAAATCTCATTCTTATTCTCTATTCAATAGATATCACCATTCGTATAAAGGGAAGTTAATAGTAGTAAGATAATTAAATATCAAATGTTCTAAAAAATATAAATGTGTAGGAATTATACCAAATTACATCCCATGAGTAAAAATAATATTCTAGGAACAATATAGAATTTCAAATAAATAACAAAGATAATCGATAAGGATAAATTACCATTTTCCTTCTAATAATCTCTATAAAATAAAATTTCAATTTTCATTAAATTTTCTCAACCTGTAACAATATTAGTCTTTGTAAATCACCCAAAATAATTGATTCCCATCGTCAGGAAACACGGTGGTCAAAAACTATGTTTATTGTGATATAGGAATAAAAACAACTAAATTATGTATGATTTTTCACGTGCCATCCTCACATCACAAATTGGTCTTTATAAATGATGGGAATTTATTGATAACTAGCATGATGCACCCAAAAGATAGATGTATCCATATAATTTACTTTAAACTATGGAACCAAACTAAATGGACCATGATCTAACACTAATTAAACTTAATTATAGGAGTTATAAAACTATCTCACACTAGAGAATCATCAAAAAACAATAACCAGTAACCATCCTCAACTCACTGGGAATGGAAACATTCACTATTAACAAATTAAAAAAAACGAGGCCAATCCCCCCAATGAAAAAGGGTGATCCACCAACCATATAGAGTTCCATAACAAAATCATATCAAGGTAGCTCATACCATCCACTATTACACAAATAATGGGTCAACCCCACTAATACTCGACCAAACCTCAAAATTCATACACCTGACACGTTCATCTAAATTCTGAAAGAACAAAAAATCCATAGAACCTACACACTCATTGAATCATAGAAAAATGATTTAACCACATTATACGTGTTAACCACTAGTCATTTTCACAAGGAATTAGGAGTTTTTATGAATATATACTTATTATTCATGGTATCTTTATCCATGATCCAATGAAGCCCGACTAATGGGAAAAAATGAATGGCCATTCATGTTACAATAATTCATTCAAAAAATTATAAGAACCCTAAATAGTCCCCTTTGAAATAGAAGAATATCTATAATGTCAATATCAACTGCACAACTACAATTATCTTGTCCATAATATAAATCCATGAGAATATATTCAATATATCACTATGCCACCAAATAGAAACAATAAATGATCATGGCCAATTCATAATCTAGACATGCCCTCTCAAGCTAACCTAAAATAAATGATCAATCTTAGTGTCATACTAAACAATGATCCGGATTCCATTAAGGAACCACATAGGCCACAACCATTGAAATAAAATATTTGATCACCCATGTCTATGGAGATATAAATAATGCATTCCACACCATAATACCTTTTAGATAACAACTAAAGAGAACTACTCCCTCCTACGAAACTATAACCCACATATTCCTTGGAAACAATAGATTATGGGTAATTCTAACATGATCCAAAAACATCTTAGGATTCCATTTCCTCATTTTTCTAACATAAGACACATTAATTGATCCATCACCCACATCTACCAAGATGTGTATCAATATGTACCTCAACAAAGAAACCCTATCATCATCACCTATGAAAATATGCACATTATAACTATAAATATATTTATTAGAATAAATTAAGTGTTTTATATTTTGTTTAATTAAACCATGTATTTATAATTTTAAAAATTATATAGGTCATTAAAGAAACATGAAATATTATAACCTCTATTATTTTTGAAACCACAAAAGGATAGGTACATGTCTTGAGAATCATATTTTTTTGATTGATTCCTGGTTATGGGCCTCATTCCATCTATAGAATATCTAAAATCCCTAGTAAACCATAAGTCCACCACACCAACTATATAACACTAGGTGAAATCACACAAATATAAAAATAAATACCAATAACAACAATCTCATTCCCTAGTAACTTTGATATCCTGTTGAATTTTGTTTGACTATAACTAGGTACAATATAAATTAATTGTTCTGAACTAGTCGATTAAAATTAGCCACCCATCACCTAAAATCATAAACATGTCATGTCTAATAGTGTTTTTTAAGAAACTATAATATTCAACCTTAAATGTCACATAATCAAGATCACCAAAATACCTCAAGCACACCTCTCTATATGTAAGAATTTTTTGAATAATTGTTAGTATCATGAATATTTGGTGGGGATTCTATACGCTCAGTTATAGTGAACTAATAGGATAAATTTCCAAAACACATACAAAGTATGAATATCAATGTACGAAAAATAAATAATTTTGAAACCATTTTTTTTAATAAAATTCAATGTTTCATATAGTAAAAAAAATCACAAACATTTTATGAAAAAATATATCACATAGTGGGCCAGCAACATTTAGCAGTAAAACAATAAAATAAAAAATATATCCAAAAATTATGATATATATTAATAAATGATGTTCAAAAATATCTTGTTTGACCAACCCATTCCTAAAAATTTATTCATACAAATCAACTATTCCATGAAACATTATTACTCATGTTGATCTACAATGTATATTGTTCTTAAACTGAAATTTGAGATATGGTCAAAATGAACACATAGGTTTATGTTCAAGGTATGAGAAATAAATCACAGTTGGATAATCATAATGGTGATATTGTAACATAGATTTTTAAAAAGTTCATGAATATATGATTTTCCAATCCTATTATAAAACTAAGAACAACTAGAAAAAAATCCACAACAACAATAATAAATGGGTCCAATAAAAAATATAAATTCATATAGGGGAACTAGGATAACAATAAATGTAAATCTATGCTTTCTATGCCCTATACAGGTGAAATATAAACATGTATCACCTAGAAAAAAAACATCAACCATAAATACTAGATTTACACTATATCTTCATGATGCTTTACAACTTGAGAAGCATTGATTATTGAACCATTCATCTCACCCTTTGAATTCGAAACCACTACATGAATCTCTGCTAAGGAGTAGGACTCCATTGTAATGTTCTAAATAGATGATATGAACTATATTAACAGTGAGATAACCTATATAGAACATTGACTTCCTATATAACTAACCATCTCTATATAATATTCAATTAGAATAAGGACCAACCAATATCATAGGTCATCCAAAAAATCAAGGACCATTGGCACAGAACCCTTAGTTAAGAATGTATCTAATGGACTATGTGATATTTTCACTCTTATATATCATAATTAGCTCCATCCAATGATGAAGATAACTATATAAATATCCTAGGGAACACCAAATATAATTAATTATGAGAGTTCTCCTGATACATCACATCTTAAACAGAATATCCCACAAATATTCTCTACCATATGTCATCAATTAATGGTTCAATCTGTTATCAACCCCGTCTTCTAAATATAAAAATTTTAAGAATATAATATCCAATGATCAATAATGAATGGGGATCCAAGGGTCTCAAAAATCATTAAAAAACTATTATAATAACAAACTTCTAGTATATAAGACATTAGGGGACACCTGATGTTACTAATGATGTGAAATTTCTAACACATCACTGTATCATCCCACAAAAGGGGGCCAACAGTCCCCTGTATCACATACATCAATACCCGAGCCATCTAATATGAATGATATTTCAATCATGTACTATGAAATACACCAAACATATTTAAAATAAATCTCTATAAATGAAATTCATAATCATCAATATTCTAATAATGAAATTCCTAATAGTTGAATTATTCATTAAAATATTACATATATCAAATTCACCAAGAAGGTTCCCCTAAATAGTTCATCACATTCTTCTTAATAGTTACTCAATGACACACATATATACTCACCTTCAAAAATAAATAACCATGCCCAAATTTTCCAAATTATTTCATCCTTAGTCAATAGATCCAAACCACAACACCTCTAACCTAAGAAACAATTACTAATATATGTGGAGAGTCCAATATCTCCATAGATATATCACATATCCACACCTTTGTTTAACTAATTAAATGAAAATATAAAAAATATAATCTAATGTTCAAGTAGCTCAGAAAACTTGTGAACATCACTTGGGATATACACTACACATCCCAACCTAAAAGAAGATTCCAAATACCGAACTCAATAATGTACTGGACAAAAAAGTAACCCAATCTAAAACATCATCCACTGAGCCCCTAAATTATGAAATCATAAAAAAACATGATCATGAAGGAAGAATATTGATTGGAATAATTAATGGTTCAATTCAAACTCTAGAGTGGTAAAATGAGAAAATTACCTAAAATGGATTATAAACAGAATGCCTCACCTGAAAACAATGTTTATCCACAATGATAAACCAATATCCTATATTATTAGCCATATTAGTGTGTTCTTTCCCATGTACATGGTGTGTGCTACTATCACAATGTATCCAATTAACACGATGTGTATAAGTAAATAACACTAAATTTACACCACATGGTTTGGGGACATATTCATTAAAAAACAATTAGTTATATACCTATAATATTGTAAAACCATGTAATCCACATGGAAAATTCCTATTAACATATGTGTTTTTACTATGTTCCTAAACACATTATGAGATAACTCAACATAGCATATCCTGATCACACATTTCATGTTGTCCTAATATTCAGCTATCCATCAAATAAACATTATACTATGGTTTTTCTATGGAATAAAATATATTTATATGGGTTTTCATAAAAATAATCCCCAGATAATCCCTTAAATCCCATATTTTTCTAATTATGTAATAGATATACCCTCTAAGGATCCCAAAAATACCAACCCAGGTTTAAAATTTTAATTTTAGGAATATATAGGGTCCTTTTTGAAAAATAAACAAAAAACCTACATTAGGGAAAACCTATAGAAGGATTGATCATAGATCTAATATCATAATCCAACAAACCATGATATATCTCATTGAGTAAAAATAGTAGATATATATTACTCTATGTTACAATTTACCTCCCCCACCACATTAAAAAAATTGATTGTCATAGTGGGAGGGAACAAAAGAGAATCCACAGAGTTTTAGAGTAAATATAAAATGAATAAAGAAAAAGTAATAAAAATAAAAAGAAAAGGGGACCACTATCTTAGGCCTCACCCTAATATGGGTTGATTCCCCATATAGGAAAAAATATTTTGATAGACTCAATGGTGATTTTTGAATATAAATTTATCCCTCCATTCTAGTGAAATCACTATTTGAATATGTGAGAATAATTGATATTCAAATGACTAAATATATTATATTCTATTATGATAACAATGTCTCCAAATTACACCAAACTCTTCCATATGGTAAATAACCTATTATAGGACCAATGGAGTGTTTGGATAAATTATCCAAAAACATATGATATGCTTTTTTAATTTTCTACCTGATACACTTAATTAAAAATTAATTTAACATTCTTATTTATTTTATCAACAATTATCATTGTTTATTTTCATAATAATACATTCTAATGTCCCAAAAATTGATCACACTACTAGAGATAAAGTAATTATTCCAAATAAACTCATTAAAACCCCCACACACTAGAGTCAATTTATGAGTAATTAATGTCAAAATTTGATTAATGGATAGATCAATTTCCTGGTAATTACCATAACTTTAAAAATATAATAAAAACAATAATCCCAATAAAAATATAAATAGATATTATAAATGCGATCCAAACAATAGGATCAATATAAATTTTAGCATATTAAAATGATATCATATATATCTTAAGATTTATATTTAAATAGAATTGATTTCCCAGGAGATGAACTTATATATCATGGTATGAAAATAACTTTGAGAATTAAGAAATATAAGATTCTAGATGTGATTCACTATCCGATGGGATATACAAACACTGAAAACATAACTACATATTAACTATATAAAATATGTCCCTATATATTATCTATATAAGAAACACTGATATTTTCACAATCTCAATAATTTTTCTGATTGGTGTGAGTATAATTCTATAAGGCTTCACTAATATTGTATATTAAAAACTTTAGAATAAAGATGTTCATGTATATGATGAAGTGTTAGTAAACATTGTATTATAGTATGAAATCCATAATTATAAGACACTTAAGAGGTAAAAGAGCCTCAAATGGTGAAATAATAACTACCTCGGCTAGTTCAATAATAAGTTTGAACATATCAAAAAATAATAATTTGGATATTCGAATATTTTTTTCAATTTATTCTTTTATGTCAACCGTAAGGACATATAAATTTATATTGAAAATATCATAATATTAATGGGAATGTTTTAAACATTATATATTAGTATAAATAGAAGTTCTTCTCAAAACATCATTTAAATAACCAAACCGATTAGATAATTTTCAACATTACTATAATAGACATAGTTCATCAAAATATAAAACCTAACATAATATAAAATAAATACAAATGGGAAAGTGGATATTGTATATAATGATTTTATATTATTATAATCTTGATCTCATCTCAATGTAACCAAAAGACAGATTATAACGACGAACATGTATATAATCATACCAAATTAGAATAATATCCTCAGTTCATAAATATAATATAAACAAATGTAAAATAATCATTTAATTTAATAATGATCTCATCTATTGTGAATATCCATAAATGATTAATATAACATAAAAAAATAGTAATATGGAAGCTCTCTATAAATAACCATGTTCATAGTCACATTGATTAGTGATCAATATAATATATATTAAAATATGAAATTGGTAAATATATAATGATATCAGATCTAAATATTCTAGATCTCTCCTGAATAAAAAAAATAAATTATAATACAACCCATATTGATAATGATCATATCTCTTTAGGAACCCAATATCATCTTATAGAAATATAATGAATACGGTACTTATGTCCTATGTATGTAATAGTCTTTTCCCAAAGTCATATCAATCTTAATAGAATTGCAACTTTGGGATATCAATATAATTTTATAATGTACCATAATTCTTCTTTAGGTCTGGGATAACACATGCCACCCTTTATAATGATATTTAAGCCAACACTTCAACATTATACAACTTTATATGATTTAATCGCAATGTTTAATCACATGAATTATTCATTATTTATATCTGGATTTCATTCAACTGTTCTAAAAAAAGAATAAAGAAAATATAAAAACCCATGGATTCCACAAGAAGACGACCCCAGAAAACCTATAATAAAATTACTCATTCCCATAAAATAGGAGGCTGATTGGAACCGAACATGATCCTTATCCACATAATTTTACATTGGGATCACCTCATTGGTTCATGAGTATAAGGCTTGAACAATTCATTCATAATCATGTAACCATCGATTTCAAAAAATATATGACTCTACACTTGAAATCCACCAACAAATCATAAAATTCCATCTATAAAAATAATTGTCATGGAAGAAATAATTCAAAATGCACATTGGTTGTGTAAACATATTTAATGTGACTATATATCATATATCACATTTAAAATAATTTGATAATTTTGAAATTTTTTTTGTGACACCTACCATAAAATAGTAGGATCCCATTCATAGAATATAAAAAAGTAAATATACTACAAAAAATGATTTTTAATGTCCAAAATGATACTCTAAAACCGAAAAAACTAATTTTGAAATTGAAAATGTTGATCAAATCATGGATGAAAATTAATAGTTGGATCAGGGAGATATGTAAATATGGACAGAGGGAAAAATTATGTGTTCATATATTTTTCGCTGATTGTTGATCAAACATGATAACAAATGGAAGAAATGTCAAACCCAAAAAAAAACAATATAAGACTGAATTTTATAGTTTTTAGGAGATTATAATTTTTTCAAAGAATATACTAGCATAAATAGCTGTAAAATAAAATTACATTGTAACATAAATTCATTTACACTTGTATCCCCTTAGTTATACATTTTATATACACATGTAAAATGATTTTATATGTTTTAATATCTCATTGGAGAACCCTATTCATATTAATCATTCAATATATTATTAACCTAAGATATATCACCCCCTTTTAACAATTTTTTTTTACTAACATCATTATTCCAGGTGATAACTATTCTGTTTTAATGTACAATTATATTTTCTTATCTTGGTTCATATATGACTGTTAGGATTTCACTATAAAAAATAGAATAATTTTATAAATATATTCTTCATTCATTATATACCATTTTAGAAATATCCCAGAAATTTGGTAATAGAAAAATAAAATTCAATATTCGGGGTGATGTTAGTCAGTACGTAAACATAAAATATTTTATCACTTTGATATATAAAATACAAAAAAGGGTAAATAATGTTTTGTCATTTAAAATAATTTATATATCTCATTATTAAATATATATATATATATATATTAATTAAAGCAGTCATTATATATATATATCCATTATAGGAGATGATGGAAGATTATTCACCACACTACATGGAGACGGTAATTCGTATATATGCATGTGTGGCACATTCAATTTTCAACGGATATGAGAGTAGACAAGTAGATTATTTTTTATCACTATAAAACATAATCATATCCTAAAAAGTATATATAAAAATTATTTATATCATAATTGCCAATAATGAATTTTTATGATGAAAAACGAGATATATTGGGTTGTGGTAGTGGTTGTTCTCATGCATGTATATGCGATTCTATAATTTTACATTAGTTAGAAAAGAAGTGGATAAATTTTTTTATATAAGAATAATAACATTTTTGTATATTTATTATACTAAAATAATTATTTCATTTGTATATAATTTATTTTATGCGGGTATATGATGTATTAATCTTATGAAGAGTTGATTAATATTATTTCCACATCATTGAGTGAACTCATTTTTCTAACACCATAAGAATTCATTGGATTGTACTAGGAAAAGTGTATAAGATCTAGGATATACAGATGTACTCTAGGAAGTTATTTTTTAATGTAATGGTTTATTTATTTGGATTGATATTTTTGGATAAAATTGGTGATGGATGTAATTTTTTATGTGAGGCTGGTGGAAATGTTGTAAATATATGAAATATTGATATAAATTATATGTATTATCAATGTAATATCTCTAAAAATTATCAGAATGTAGATTATTAGAGGAATCACCCAGAGATATGATTAAAGAATAAAATTTTTCATGTTTTTAGGTCGTTTTGATTCTCATAATTTTAGTTTATTCATATTTTAACACATTTTATGATCTACCATAGTTATCAATTTTTACCAATGTTACTAACCATAATGACCAAAAATGAACTTAAATTACTAAGAAAATTTTGAAATTATGTAAATTAGTAAATATATGAGGGTATTATATTGTGTTTTTTAAATTCATTATCATACAATTATGTAACAATTAGAGTTAAATATATATATAATCAATATATATACAAAGAATACATGTATAACCACCATATATATTAGATTAATATTATATTCCTATAGTATTAAATGATCCATTAAAATTTATTCATCTTATTCATTTAATTAAATCTCATTATTTTTAATAAATTATTTATTTTTTTCATTTCTTTCATAGTTTATTTATCATTCATAGTCTTCATGTAGAACCGTGAAGATACTTATTTAATATTTATTGTATTTTTATATATTTTCATTTACTCAAATTGTACTTTTGAAAATGTTTTTTCATATTACATACTTACAATGTCTTGGCTATTATATTTCACATTAATATTTTATCTCAATAAATTGGCTCATCATATATATTTTATATATTTTTTATATCATAATATTTGATCCTAAAATATCATGTTGTTACATTATTTTCTACATTATAAAGTTTTGTTCTTGTAATTTTAATTAAATTTTATATAATCCATACATTATAATATGTTTTTCATGAATAAATAATTTTTTTTAAGTAAAATAAACCATTAATTTATAAATAAATATTTCTTATATAATATCTCTTAATTTATAAGACATTTATTATGAACATGTTTTTAAAAAAATGCAAGGATATTTATGTGATATATTCTATAGAAAACATGATATACTTATATTCCATTTTGTACGGAATTATAATAAAATATATCAACTTGGATTCTTTACATGGTTCGCTTCCATCATTTTTTTCCAATTTATTTATCGAAAATTAAAAATTATTAATTAAAACATTAATTTCTTTTTCGAAATCACTAAAAAACATTTTATGTGTCAGTGATGGCCATTAAACGATTGTGGTCTACTACCTATGAATGATTTTTTAACATGATATTCCCTTTATTTATTATATTTTTTGAAAACCAAATATTATTAGAAAAATTAAGTCTATTAATAAATCAATGAAACTATCATATTTTGTAATAAAAATTAAAATGTCAGTTATAACTTCTAATTTTGAAAATTAATAATTAAAATCTAAAAATCGTTAAAATAATTTTGAATGAATTTAAATATTTCTGAATGTTATATTAAAAAATATTACTATAAATACCATATCATAAAATAAAACACAAACCATAAATAATTAATATTAATTTTTGGTTTTTCCTTTTTATATATTCATCAACAAATATTCTATCATTAGAGATAATATTTTCATGAAAAGTTATTTTTGACTATAAGATTCCAACATGCTAAATGTCACAGAAAAATTATTTAATTTGAGTGTATAATAAAATTTTCACTCGTTATTTTTGTGATTGTTTTATATTTTTTTCTATACCATGAAAAAATTATTAAATAACTGAATAAAATTATTAAGGAAATCCCCAATTCTTAAGATTTTTTTGAATAGTGCCATTTTTTAAAATAGATGAAACACTTAATATTATTAATTTCATTCATTCTAATATATTCATTAGTAATATGGATCTTGTCTCTACACTTGTAATGAAACCCCATTAACACTAAAATTCTCTAGGATGTTTATTTCAAAAATTATTACATTGTTGGAGATAGATCCTTCCATTTTTCTCTATTTCCTAATTTTTTTCTTTAGTACTCAGTTATACTATTCATCATTAGATATTTTATTATGATATATAAGATGGATAATTAATTCTATTCTATAATTGAAACATATACCATATCATCATATAATAATTTTTTTGAGAATCTTGTTCTATTTATAGGTTGTTCATAATTACATTACTATATGGCCAATATTACTTTAAGGCATCTATACATATTCTGTATCATACCTTGATCATCACATAATATTTTCCACAAACTCACTATAATTTCTCAGCTTCTTATGTATTTTGTTTAGGAATTTCATTTCCATACACACTTGTTCTTATCAAAGAAAACACATATTAATGAAAACCTAATTAATATTTTTTTAATTATATTACCACTATCTCATACACGTATTTAGTATTTATAATCAATAACCACCATTGATCAACATCTCCTTTTAGAAATTATAATTATGTAATGAAATTTTAAATTTCAATACATTACAATGATAGAATATAATTTCAACAGACTTTACCCATTATTTAGCTACCAATTAATTAAATTTTCCATTAATGGATTGAGGCTACTATCATATATAATGACCCAATATAGTTGATTTTCATGAAATAAAAACATCTTCTTTTATATATGTATGGTTAATTTTCATAACCTTCTCCAGATAACCTTATATAGGTAGAGATACAAACATCTCATGCATAAATATTCATTTTTAAAATCAAATATTCTATAAAATTTTCAAATTCTATCTGTGGAAAATATATGATTACATTATATAGAGACTCGAGTCATCATCATATTTTTTCATGAATAATTTTTAAAATCTCTCAAAATTATCTTCCCCTTATGTAATCTTCATACAAATGATATAATTTAATTATTTATTCATTACATTGGGAAAAGAAACATAATAAATGGTGATATCAGATGATCATTTATGATAAATATTGGAGATATAAAAATAATAGGATCATATGGGTTTGGGAACAGGTGAATAACATTTGAAAAAATACCCTTAATTTCATAGACTTCAATGGCGATTCATGGAATAATCTGATTTAGTTTATATGTCATGAACAATAATAGGATAAATAAATATAACCCATTATAGAATAACATTTTAATAATATATAAATTTGATTCATACACATAAGAATTTAAAATATTATATATTTTAGTCATGGAATATTACCAAGGATGTCATAATTGAATGTGATCAATTCCCAAACCATTATAGTAGTCATGGTTCACTGCCAAGACTATCATAGTGGAAAAATTTCCTTGCTAAACTAGGTTTATACAACATTCCACTCCAGATTATCTAATGATATACGACTAAAAAATTAATTGGAGGGAGATATAGTTCACACCGGTATGGTTTATAAAATATCCACAATCATTGGATTAAATGTAACCACCATCATAGGTTATAAAATAATCACCATTTTATAATAAATATAATCCAAATACATTCCCAAATATCAAATAACATTCATCATATTAGAACCCATAGAAATAAATAGGTTTCATAAAAAATTAATAATAACGTGACATGCGGAAAATAAATAAGTGTAACAATATACCATTCATAGAATGAATAAGAATGGTTTCCATGGATCATATCCCTAGTAAAGAGTATGTAATATAAAATGATGTTTTCATTGATGGAATATAATTTTGAAAGATTTAGTGTAAGATATCTTGAATTAAATTTTTATACAATTTGAAAGAAAATTTATAAAACATAAACTATATTAAAAATATATTTAATTTAATATGGTTTTAAGAAATTTATAATGGATATGTTAAATTTCATTTAAAAAAATTATTATATAAAATACCCATTCCAAATTTAAAATAAACCTTTTCAAATATAAAATGTTTCCAAAATCATTTTCATTGAAAATATCATTGTAATTATTTGAATAATAAAAAAGAGTATTTTGTTTAAAAAAAATTAATATTCATTCCAAAATTATTTACTAAAAGGATAAAATGGTTAAAAATTTATTCAATAAATATGTAAGAAAAATTTATATATATTTTTTATTTTTTTTAGAATACATGATTCGGGTTGGAAAAGGATTTTTTGTCAAATAAGGAAATAACATCAATTTTTAATAAAATACAATCATTTTGAATAATGATTATATAAAGAGAGTAAAATAAAGGGATAAAAATAATTTTCATGACCCATCCAGAGTATTAAAAAGGTCTTTAGTTTCATTATAGGTATATTATAAAATTTTATCATTAAAATAATAATTATAATCAATCCTGAAAAATAATGGGATCATATCATAAAATAATTATGACATTGGTTACATTAAATCTTAAGATCCATTAAATAATTTTCCTCAAATTGATATATAAATCACAATAATTTTTTCAAAAATCATTTTAAAATGAATTCGTAGATAGTATATACACCAAATAATAGAACGGCATGGTGAATATGACATGTACCAAAACAAAAATAAATTTAAGACTTATATTATTAACATACGTATTGATTTCCTTTATATACCTTTGAACAACATTTACAAAAAATAGTGGTTTATTATAAACCAAATGTATAATCACACAAAAAAAAGGACACACACACACACACACATATATATATATATCATATCATATATTATTTACATATGGAATTTTATTAACTGTTTATTATCAATTCCAATTTAATGTAATGTTTGAGGTAATATATGATTTATTCTTGTATGGTTTGATATTTTATTTTTTATTTTATTACATTGATCATGGTTAAATAATATCTATAATTTATCTATTATATAAATTTCATATATATTAATTATATATGTATTTATTGTAGTAAATAAATTTTAAATATATAAAATTAATACGTCATTCATGGTATTTTATGGTCTTACGTATGCATGAACATTGTTTCCATTTTAACAAAAAATGATATGAATGAAAGGTAGACAATATATTAAAATTTCTAGATTAATTTTAAATTCAAATTTTTTTAATGTGTTTTTAAGACTCTTCTTCTTTCCTTGGGTGTAAACCATATTTTATGAATTATTCATATAGATTTGTGAGGCAATAGTCTTCCATACATAGGATTGATGGTATCATATTCCAAAAAGTAGAAAGTAACAATGAATATGTGATATATTGATTCCATATAAATAATAATAAAATAAATATAATATATATAAAATAAATTCATCATTATATCTATCCTTGATAGATGGTTCTGAAAAATGAATAACATCAGTTCACTATGTTGTATACCGTTCTACACAAGAATGAGGATTTTCGAAAAACATTAAATAGAAGAGAAGAATGATTTTGTTTATTCAATTAAATTCATAAAAAATATGTATATAGAGTATAAGTATTACGTTATATTTTAATGTTTTAATAATAATTAAGGTGACTGGAGGAAGAAATACCATATAAAAATCCATTATGTATATTACATCTTTTTCAGAGAATATCTTTTGTTTGAATGAAAAGGATTATTAAGTTAGATTTATGACCCAAATAAGTCTTCTATGAAGATAAGACAGAGCTAATGAAGTTATTTCAGGATGTATTTGTTAAAAAAATGGGTTTTAGAATTATAAATAGGATAGGTGATGGGTATCAATTTATAAGTGAGCTGAGTGGCACACATGTAATTGTTGAAAATTAAAAATATTGCAGACATTTTTCTCTTTCAAGAAATATCAAAAATGGAAAATTTTAAATCCATAGAGATTATAGGGTACGTATATGTCCATCAGATTAATCTTGTTCATTTTTTTTGTAATTTTATACCCTTATATTAGGTAAACTTCCAATAAACCCATTTTACCTTCAAAAGGTAGTAAATTTTTACTCTTTCTAAAATTAATGATGGTCAAAAATGATGTCAATATTATTATATAATAAATATTATGCTTATTTAAAAAATATAATCCATTATTCTAAATTAATTTTTTAGAATTCGAAAAATATAATTTAATATCAACTATGCAGTGGTGATGAGAAATCCATATTTTATTAAATTTGTATCTCAAATGATGAAATAGATATTATATGATAATTCAAAATGAAATTGATTAATAAATAAATAAATATATTAATAGTTATATAATAGAACCAATTAATATTCATGAACTATATTAAAAAAATTTGGATGTTTTAAAATCTATAAATGAAATGACAATCCAAAAGAATTATTACATTTCATTATCTATGAAAAAAATTTCAAATTTGGAAATTATCAAAAATTCACCATTATATAATTTGGAAAATATGATATGAAAAATTAATTTCAACTTTCTCAAATATAATTTTTTAAATTTAAACAAATTTATTTAAAATATAATACCATAAAAGTCGACAAAAACATATTTTTTAATAAAAATTCAATTTTCATGTGTAAAATCTGACACATTCTTATCTTTAGTGTATAAAATACACAAGATGAATGTTAAATATTTCATCATATATATATATTATATAAAATTCATTAAAATAATTTACCTAAATTTTCTATTTTAATTAATTTATATAAAACATGTTTGTGTTAGAAAAAATAATATTGAAAAAATGATTACCTTTATTTTCTGATAGATTTTATTTTCATTCAAAAATAATTGGTCATCAAATAATAAATTTTATATACAATTATCAACCATATATTTTTAAAATTTATTATATATTATTTATCCCCATCATTCCAATGTATAAGTTATAATTATCTATTTATATAATAATATTTTAATTCTGTGACATGTTTTTTTAAACATTTTCTTGTGTGTGGTACCAAATATCAAAAAGTTAATATATATATTGAAAAATTATTTCATAAAAACATAAAGTTTATTATTTTACAAAAAATAATATAATTTTACCCCCAAAATTTGTAACTTTTTTAGAATATTCTGTGGATACTTCTTCCCACATAGCTTCCTTAAGGTGCTGGTTTCACTATGAAACACTAACCAGGTGACAGGTCTTGTTGCCTAAAACTTCATCTGTAATATCTTGAATCTCCAATAGTTGTTCTTATAAGAAATATCATGCAACTTTGGTATTGAATCATTGTTTAGTACATGTGATGAAGTAGGTATGTACATCCCCAGGTGCATTATAATGAACTCATTGTGGACTTGAGTTCGATTTGGTGGTTGCACCAATTGATAAGATACTATCTCAATAAGATTGATAATTTTGAATTGACTGATATAACAATGGATTAGTTTTCATTTTTTATCCACTCTGAAATTCATTGAAACACATTCTCACCCGCATCAAATTCCTCATCATGTTTATGATTATCCATATAACAATTTTATAAACATTTTCCCCCTATGTGTGGCCAAATTACTCTAACATTCTCTTCCGTTACATATTATAGCTTATGTATTAATCTAATTCATTATAATAATTCAGTCTATAATCTTGGGGTTATACACTACATTCTTTAAATCACTAAATAATATTTCCATTAGAAGGTAATTTTTTTTCATTTAGAGGTGTTTATAACCCTTATAGATGCATTTGTGGTGGTTACCCATAATCCCCACTAAATCAGATTCCTACTCTTATTTGGGGTAGTTATGTGTATGTGCTAATAAAATGGGCATGTATATTGTGCCAGTTAAATTGGAAGGGGTTTAATAACCTCTAAAACTTACATAAGTTCACTATAAAAGATGGATCAGGGGGTTATAAATTCCCCAAAACTACACATATTATTTTAAAACAATCCCACACAGGCTCCCTAGAAATCACATGAACCACCCATGAAAACACCACCAGATCCCCATAAAACCCCCCAAGGACACCACTAACAACCACACAGATCACCCCACTAGACATTGAAACCATCCAAAGACAAGTCCCACAAAAAAATACCATCACCCAGTAGAAAATCCCTCAATACAATAGCAGACACATTCCCCAACACCACATTCACCATGTACAAATGTCACCAGACACCCTAGATAAGTCACTCTACACCCTAGAAACAGGCATACAATTCCCCCTAACAATTCCCCACATGTACCCAGTCCCACCCACATACAACCACCTAGGGCCCACACTTGTCTATGGGACCCAAAAAACCCATGCCTAGTCATTTTCAACACCCCCAAGCATTCATCGATTTAGAACTCCCCAAACTCATTCGAATCAAAATCCACTTATTGTATTTGAACATGGTATATCTGGGGATGTAAAGGCGCATATGAACCACTCATGTGATTTGATTTTCATTTAATATAGAACATTACTTGTATTAATTTAGATAGAGTATTGTTAGATAATATATATATATATATATTAGATTATATATATACGTGTGAATATAAAAATAAATAATGTAATATATTTGTGTATACA
Source organism: Viscum album (assembly GCA_963277665.1). Lineage (NCBI taxonomy): Eukaryota > Viridiplantae > Streptophyta > Magnoliopsida > Santalales > Viscaceae > Viscum > Viscum album. The sequence continues at coordinate 1,200,075,194 of OY728137.1, forward strand.
TAATAATTTAGTATAATATATAAAATATTTATATTTGTATAATATATATAAATAAATTTATTTTCATATATAAATTTAAATTTATACATATACTTATATAAAAATTTATATTTATCTGTGTGTGTATATTTATGTATTTATATTATTTTTATAGATATAATATAATAATATATATATATATATATATATAATTTTTTATAAACTTATACATATTTTCATGTGTGGGTTTGTAACATCAATATTATGAATTATTAATTATTATAATTATTATCAATCACATTTGTTTTAAATTGAAAAATTATAAGCTGGTTTTATGAATACTATACATTTATATATTTTATGATTTATATTATAAAACTATTATATGAAACAAAATAATAATAAATAAATATGTATATGATTATATACATTTAAATTTCATCATATATATAAACAGACACACAAATATATATATAAAAATTTCTATAAATTGAAAAAAATCAGAAATACATCATATAATAAAATAATATATATATATATATATATATATATATTTACATAATCAATTTTTAATTAATCTGACATACTACAATATATATGAGATACTTAAAATATATATATAAATACAGATATAATTAAAAAAATATAATATAATATATATAATATAAATAATAAATATATATTTAATTTTTTTATATTATATATATTTTTATAAATAATTTAATATAAATGTATTTATATATATGTATAAAATCAATTTTTAATTAATTTAATATTATTATAAAATAACTCTTTATATAATTGTATAGTATTTATAAAACCATATAATTATTTTATATATTCATTTAAAAATATTTGTAATTTCCTTTATATAACGTAGACCAATATTTATATATGTAGACATTTTTATTTATATGTAAATATATCTATTCGATATATTTATATAATTGATATATATATGTATAAATTTGTTTATAATTCATTTTAACACATATATATATATAATGTGTTTATTAATAATTATATATATATATATATATAAACAGACGCACACAAACACATATAAATTATAGAATTTGATTTTATATTAGATTTATTTTTTAAAAAATAATAAATCATTAGATGGGTTATAACCCCTATAATAAAAGATAATAGTGGTGTTTCATTAACATCCCTAATTTCTCAAATTATAGGAGGTGGAAAACCCTTTCTAATTTCAGAAATTATAGGGTTATCACAACCCCCTCTAAAATATTACATTAGAAGGGGCTCAACCCCCCTATAATGAACATAATTTTGCGGGGATCAAAACCCCCTATAATGTTATATTTTAGAGGTGTTAGCAACCCCCTATAATTTTGTAAATTAAACAGAGCTCAAAACCCCCACTAATCTATGGGTTTTTTGGTGGTTCATGAAACCCCTATAATATATTATATTAGAGGATTTTGAAAACCCCATTTAATGTCTTACATTTAAGGGGGATACATATGACCTCCAATTTCATAAATTATAGGTGGTTTTAAACCCAAACTATTTTGATTTATATAATTATGTTACAATATATATATATATACTATAATATCCAAATAAATATTGAATATATAGTTCCCCAAATATCACAAAAATCATATAGATCCACTAATTATTAAATAAGTAGTGGTTTTGAAGTAAATACCTCCAAAATCCATCATAATATGAAAAATTAATTATAAATATTTTGGATAGGGTTTTGAACCAGCTATAAATCCAATAATTAGTGGGTGTTGTGCATAATCCTCTCTAAAAAGAATTTAGTGGGGTTTTTCCGTATCCCCTCCACAAAACCACCACTAATCTTCTATTTTTTATAGTGATTGGATTCATATAGAGCCATTTGAATGCTAGTGTGAAATTTATTATTATATGAATTATCAAATTGGGGATGTTGTTGATTGAAAAACCCATTTAAATACATATAACAAGATCTTTAAATTTCATCTAGTTATTCATAATTTTTCAATTAAGATGGACATCTTTCTGAAGATGATACGTAGTATTGAAAATCAAATCTGCATGAAACAATTTCTAATAACCCTTCCAAAACATCTTTCTTATCTATGGATATCAATAACATATAATTATATGGGGTAATCAATTCGAAATTACCAATTATTTAATGGAATTTGTGGAGTGTGAATCTATAGAAAAATATTCTCAAATATCCATAATACATGGTCACATTGTATGGTGATCAACTACAACCCACAATTAAATCAAAAAAATTATATGAACCTATATGGCTACCTGCACCTTTAACCACATGTCCATGATGTTTGAAGAAATTCCCACTTAAATATCATTATCACAAAAATATTTAAAAACAAAATGATTTTTTATTGAGAGACATGTATCCTAAAAAATTACTTAATCATGATAAACTCTCATCTTAGAAAACCAATAAATTGGTGTCAATTTCATTGGGCATATGATAAAGATAAACTCATAAAACCTTGATGGTATCCATTACACCTATATATGTATTTAATGTAGACATAAAAACTTAAAAAAGTTAAATAACCCTTTATTCCCTATAAAACCTAATATAATATACAAAAAAAAATTAAAATCATGGGTTCATCGTTATTTCGATAAAATATGAAATATGATTTCATTATAAAAAAATCCATGTCGAGGGAGATAATAAAATAAATTTTTAGTAATGGATGACGAATAATATTTTCAATGAGGCAATTCATACAAAATTAAACATGAAATTCCCGAGTAAAGAGGGGTGGAATAATTTTCCCTAATTATCATGATACAATCATAACATTGTGAATGAAAAAGATTTCCCCATAATGTATTAATTTTATTTATTTTATGGATTATAATCCACATTAGAACATTGATTGAGTCATTTATTCACATAATGAACAATATACATTAAAATGAAATAGTAATGTGTGGGTGGTTCTTTTTTTAAATATTCCTCCATTAATTTAATTCAATAAACACTTCACATTAATTATAAAATATTCCTCTTGATGATCATATTTACAACACTTTTAAATCCCTCTTGTTCATTTTATGCAATCATCTGATTTTTTCATCCATTATTTCTAGCATGTAGGTGACCGAAATTTATATCAACTATTTGATTTATTTTATTCCTCATTACAATAAATCTTCCATGTCTTTACCAAACCACGAGAATGTGTGGAATCTCCAATTTCCTTTTAATCCATTAGTTTACATCAATTGAATTATTCATAGCTACTTAAGTCTCTTATTTCCAATGCCAGTAAAATAGATGGACCTATACCACAAAAGAATTGATCAATTTATCATTGTAGAATAATCATTATTCTAGAATCAGACAATGAATATCTTGTGAAATAATATTTATAGGTATTAATAGATTCATGATCATTTGGTTAGAGATGGAGAAATACATTCTCTATCATTGTTCATAGAATATAAAGGACATAAATACTGAACAATATCATCTTCATCCCATCGAATTCTATGGATTAAATTACAAAAAATTGAATCATATTCTTAATAATGATAAATAATTGGTGTAATATTTTTCCACGTGTTAGATATCTAAAATTAATTTTTCAATATCTGAAATCTAGAGAATGAGAAATTAATTTTTAGTGGTACCAATCCATTGTCTAGTGATAAATGGATCAATAGAACTTCTAAAAATGGTTGGATGTCCACTATGGATTGACTCAATAGAAAGATGATACAACCTTTTCTAATTTTAAATTTCAACCTGATTGAAATCATGAGTATTTTTTGTGAGATTGTCATGGATTTAGTTCATTCTAGATCATTAAACCTTCAGTTTATATAGTGTAAAATCATTTAATGGTTCATTTAATTCCCCAATAATGTAGTTCTTTATAGTTCAATTAATTTAATAAAACCATAAACAATTTTGTGAGAAACATTAACCATAGTGGAAAAATACATAATAGTGAACAAAATCATTTTTAGTGTTTCCAAATCATGAAACCCTGTTTTCTATATATGAAACTATATGATTAGCCAAATTCATTCATATTTATTATTCAAATTTATGATGATGGTTCATAAGGTTTATGGAAATTCCGAACAGATATCCCTTGTTAATGTCAATCATATTGCACATCAAGTCTCAATTTCAAATGCCAAGAGATGCATGAATCTAGCGTAATAAACCATTTTTGGAGTTATTACCTCTATGATCCTTTATTCCATAGCTCAATACACTTTTAGTATTTAGAAATGGATGTTATTACATGGAAACCAATAACTGTAGACATTAAAAAAATTCCATGATATTATCACATACTTTCACTCATCCCAAGACTAATCATTACAAATATCTCTAGACATATCCAAATAAATATCCATAACTATATGACTAAATATATTCATTCCTAGTTTCCATGTGATAACTAATTCTATCCTCTGATACAAACAGTAGCAATCCAAACACCTCAAAAATTAATTTAACAACTTTCTTCAGTAATATTGAGAACAATTCAAAAATAAAGCCACATGAACTACATAGGTATTGTGTCTTTGGATAATAGATTCACTATATTGTTATTTCCATATAGATAGTAAGTATAAAAAATAAATATATTCCAATATAGAACTCATTATATGAATATCCAAGAAAACATTTGTTCATAACACGGGGAAAGGAAACACAAAAATTTTGAGAATAGATACTATGTAATGATAAAAAGGGATTCCACAATATAACATGAGAAAATGTTTTAGAGAAAAAGGATATAAGATTTGTAATATAATTCTTTCATGTAATTCCTCATAAATGAGATTCATGGAATAAATCAAAGTATTTTAGAAGAAATGCATCATAATGGGTTCAAGGATCGTTATCCATGAGAGCATAAAATTAGTAGAATACATATATTTATATCATACACATATGCATGGAAAATGATTTTCATAGTAGTCATTGATTATTTACAAGGATATTTGTGTAGAACATGTTCACTCCCCAAGTAGACGTAGTTTCCATGTTTCACTGCCAATACTATCATTGTTGAAAAATTCACTTAGAAAATTGAGTTCACTACCCATTACATTATTATTTATATACAAAGATATCAATATTTTAGCAATTAATTATAAAGGGATGCAAGACCCAGCCATATTAGTTATAATATAACCCATGTTATGTTATAATGTAACCACTTTCCTAACTAAAAATGTATCCACCATCACATAATTAATATCATGTATATATTTTTCAAAATATCATTAAAAATTAATTATATCATAACCCATTAAAAGAAATTAGTGTCCTAAAAAGTTCATCATAACATAAACCATTAAATATAAAACAATATAAATATTTTTCCATCATTTCACTAAAGTATAACCTCTAGAAATGAAATGTGTTTCCATAGAATATTATCATGTTTTATCCCATGGAATGGATATGGGTTCCATAACAATATTTTCATCAAAAACATAAATCATTAATAGAAACAATATGAATAGTTTCTTTGGATCATATCCCATATAAAGCATATGTTTCATCATAGTTGGAAAAATGGCATTAAAAATTTACATGGAACATTTCATGAATAAGATACCCATTCTGAATTTAAGAACACGTTTTAAAACCTAAAATATTTCCAAAATATATATTTTTAAAACAAAATTAAAAATTTGTAAATAATGCATTAACGAACGTAAAAAATATGTATTGAGGAAAATGTCAGTTCCACATTGAAAAATAAATTTATATGTCAGAAAAAATTTTAAAAATGAATTTATTTGAAAATAACCTTCTAAACATGTAATGTATAATTCAATGAAAATATTGGTCAATGGACTACTAAAAAATTATCTGTTAACAATGCTAGAAATGTCTTTTATAAACACTAATGATGTGTTGACTACAAGGGTAAAATTACATATCCTAAGATTTTATTAACAATAAAAAATCAATGACAATGTTGTCATTTATCATAACTTCTAAAATATATGATAATGTCAAAAATTTATCAGCAATGTTATGTAGCAATGAGAACGGGGATCATTATGGGTGCTTCTAGAAGTGCTGATAATGGGAAATACTACATTGTGATCGGACAAAAAACTATAGTACCTGTGTGGTTTGGTATAACAGACCAGTATGAAACCAAAAAACTGTACAATCAGATACCAATATAGGATTTAAATGATGTAAAATTTATAAAAAATCCATAAAAAATCAATTTTATAGACATTTCAAATAATTTTTTATATAATTACATTAGTATAATTAATTACAGAAATTAAAAAACATCAATGTTTATTTTATTTTGATCCTAAACCTGATGCATTCTATTCCAGAACAATCCACCCCTGCTTGTGCAAAAGAACACAACATTATAGAAAACAAATTTTTATGATAGTAATAATATAATGAAATAAATTAACGGAATTTGTTATTTTTAATCTAATCATAGTGACATTAAAGTAAAATTGTGTATCTTATTCTGTTTTAGTATATTCTTGTACGCCATGAAATATATTGTTTGACTTCATGAATTATCTATCCAAAAATTAACAAAATACTATATAATAAAAATTATAAGGATATTAATTATGTAACATTATATAGAATGATCGAATAAAAATTTGGGATTATTTTCTCATTTTTTTCAATGTGATTGGCCTTTTAATAAAAAGGGCACGCATATATTATAAAGACACACTTGGATATATATTGGTCACACCTAGCATCATATTTTGGTGTCAATGATTTCAAGAACTCTATAATGAATTATGGATCATTGTAATAATGTATCAAAAAATCTAATTTTGTTTGCTCAATTTTGAGTAAATCACTAGTATTTTCTATTTAAATGCAATTTTAATCCAATAAACTAAATTTTATTCATAAAATTCACAACATGTGTAGTTTTTACATGATACTAATACCAATATCAACAAAATGTCTTAGGAATCATTTTCCAAAATTTTCAAGACAATCTAAAGATGTTTTCCAAGTATTCATAGAGTAAAATTTGTTGAACTAATATTTCAATTTAAAAATTATAATAGAAAAATTGAGTTATATTGTGAATTTCATGTATCAAATAAATGTGTGAATAGTTCAGACACATCATAAATGACATATATAGCATTTAACTAAAATATCAAAATAATTCAATGAATTTTCCTAGTTTTGAGAATGTCAGATGCCTTTATTACTTTAATTAAGATCAATTTTAAATAAAACAATGAAAATTGAGTTAGAACGGTCACAGCATTATTCAAATTGAGATTTAGCTGATTCCTTCATGTCACAAATAGCATTTAAATAATTTTCCAAATGATTTACAATAATATGAATCCCATTACTCAATTTTGAGTATTTTAGTTCCCTTATTTTACCTTAATTAATGAAAATTTTAAATAAAAATATACACTTGGAGTAATAATTTTAAATTCATGAAATATATTGAGTTTTTTATTATCCTTTCATGAAATGAATTACTTATGGATCATTTTCTAAATTTATAAGATCAATAGTTATCTGTTATCAATGTTTTCAGAATTCCACAAGTCTTTTTTTCTTATAATGTGTCATTTCAAATTGGAAACACAGAAATTGAGTCATACTAGTTACATAATGTATCAGTATGATGTGAAACTAATTCATAGAAATGAAAATTTTATTCAGAACCAATTTTAAAAATTATAAATACAATCAGAGTGCATTGGAAATGTTTTTTTTTGAGTTTCACATTTTGAACTAAAATGACAATTTTAATGAGATAACCCACACTTTTCGTCATAATTGAACACCATGCATTATATTGTGGTCTAGATGATTCATATACATCCAAAATGTGTTATGGATAATGTTATTAATTTATAAAAACCAATAAAATTCATTTTATCAGTTTTGAGTATGTCAGTTGTGTTTTTAACATATATCAATGGTAATTTTTAAATATAAAGGGACACTTGGAGACATAACGACGACACCACACATCATATTGTGGTTCATCTGAGTCCAAAATTTCCTAATGGAAATATATATTTTTTTCATGAAGTATCAAATCTGACTAAATGAGTTTTCTACATTTTAAGTGTGCGATATTTCTTTTTGACATAAAATAATGTCAATTTTGAATAAAAAGAAGATCATGAAGTCATACCAGTCACACCGTGTGTTGTATTGAGGTGAGGTTGAGTATTATTCATTAAAAATAACATATGGATAATTTTTATTATTTTCAATACAATCTAAATACATTTTCTTGATTTTCAGTTTGAGGCTTTACTTTTTTAAGAAAATGTAATTTTAACTTAGAAACATGAATGTTGAGTCAAACTGGTTACATCATGTATCAGTATAATGTCATACTAATTAAAACACCTCAAAAATTATGTGTGAATATTTTTCAAAAATTATCATGACAATATGAGTGTGTTTCTTTAATTTTATGTCTATGACACATTTTGAACTAAATTGTCAATTTTTAACTGATAACTGAAAATTTCATTTATATCAGGAACATCATGAGTCATATTGAGGTGAGGATGATTCCTAAATTTAGAAAGTGACATTTGGATCATTTTAAAAAAAATCAAAACTATACGAACAGTTTCTCTAGATTTTGAGTATATTATTATATTGTTTTACTAAAATTAATATCACCATTAAATTAAAAGACACACATGTAGTCATACCAGTGACACTGTGAATAAGATTTTGGTGAGGCTGATTCCTACATATCCAAAACTAAATGTGGGAAATTTTTATTTGGTATCAAAATAAAATGATTTTCTTGCTATATTTTTAGTACATCAGTTGTCTTCTTTAATAAAATTTAATTTTAAAGTGGAAACATGAACATTGAGTCATACCAATAACATTGTTTATCAGTTATATGTGTGGATAATGCCTATATTTTTTATGACATAGGAATTAATTTTATAAATAATGAAGATATTTTGAGTTAATTTTCCTAGTTTTTAGTGAGTGACATATTTTGAACTAAAATACCAATTTTAAACTCACACATGAACATTCTGTCATATCGGGTGCACTGTCAATTAGATTGAGGCCAAATTGATTTAAATACCTCAAATTTGAAGTATGGATGGTTTTTTTAATGTAAAAAAATATTATGAATACATTACATCATTTTTGAGTTTGTCTGTTGTCTTTTTAAAGAAAATTAATGTTCGTTTTATATAAAAAGATGCAATTAGTGTCATACCAGGGACACTGTGTGTCAGATTAAGGTGAATATGATTCTTATATGTCCCAAACAACACATATATCATTTTAAAAAATTATAAAATAAATATTATTATGGTTTCTTGATTTTGTTTTTTTTCACATATTCTGTTTTTCAAAATTTCCATTTTAAACTGAAAACATGCACTTTGAGTCATACCAACCATATCGTGTATCTATTTGACCAAGGAATGATTCTTAAATATGAAAAAATACTTATGAATTTATTTAGGAATTTTTATGAATTTTTGAAGAAGTTTTATCATTTTTGATTGGGTGGGACCTTTTGATCATAAATTTCAATTTTAATATTAAAACAGAAACTCTGAGTTATAATAGTTACATCATGCGTCATATTGAGGTGTGGCTAATTTATAAAAGATAAAAATTTCATATTCACTACTATGATAAATTCCATGAACAATATAACTATTTTATTGCATTTGGAGAATTGAAGAAGTATTTTTTTAATAAATTTAATGTTTATATTAAATAAAAACAAGCAGTATGAGAAATTTTGGTCACACCATGTCCTATATTGAGATACATATGACCACTATATATCCAAAATTCTCAAAAAAAATCAACTATAAATGTTATAATTCATTCCATTGACATTTTGTTTGAACTTACAACACTACATATTGAGCATTAAAAAATAATGTTGACTATTTAACAAATAAAGGCAAATAAATGCATGTTAACCATGGAAAAAAGAAACTTTTTTTCTTTTATGGATTGTTGTAGGAAGTTTAATGAAATATTTTTCATTCCAAAATTTCTAAAAATACTACATAACTATTAGATAATGAAATTATGTAAATTATCTTAGAACTAATATATAAAAGGTTGAAAAAATTAATTAAATATATAGTGTGAATTCTATATTTCATGATAGGTTTATAAATTATTGAATCATTTCCATGTTATCATTATCATAGTTGATGGTTTGAAGTTCAATCTCCGATGTTCATTAGCATCTTATAAAAACCACTCAAACTCAAGAAAATAATATAATTATATATAAACAATTATAATGGGAGTAATAGTAAGTGGAAATAAGTTAAAAATAAATATGAAACAATACACTAATTATATATAAAATTATCTTACAATAAAAACACAAATATTACCTCTAGAATTAATTATTGGCATCATTCATACTCATTCTACAATGGAAGTGGAGGGAAGTTGAATAAATGTGATAAATTCCAACAGTACAGGTATAAAATATTTTCGGGGAAAAGATTTATATGTATGTTTTGGTATAAAATGGCCTCAAATATATACAAAAATCTTATAAAATAAACAAAATGTGAAATTATTACATCACAAAAGATATATGAAAAAATATAATTAAGTATTAGTTAAAAATTAAAGGGAAATTAAATTTCAAATATTAGGTAAAATGATGAAACAATGAATTAAATAAGTTATATAAATTCACATTTTCTAGATGATTGTACGAATACTTAACCCTTTTTTTGTTTTCATTATGTCAGTAACAACAACAAAGTCCATTCCCTTGTAACCATTAAAATCATTGAACAAACCCCCCAATTTGATCAAAATAATACACCTATAATAAAATAATTCAAATATAATTAGTATTAAAGATAAATAAATTAATCACAATTTCGAATTAAAAAAAATTTTATATGGAAAATTATTTTCTTATGAAATCATTAAAATTACAAATTTTATTGTGTCTATGTGGGGTCATTTCACTTCATCCAATCATACTGGAGAAAATAAAAAGGAAAGGGATACATACGAACACTACATGGGTAAAAATTATTTGAGGGCGATGAAATTTGTATATTATTTGGTGTAGAATGGAATGAAATATATACATAAATCTTTTAACTTACATTTACATATTTCCAATGGGTTTCCTTTATAATTGTTTGTTATTCTCTTGGATTGGTAACATCATCAAGTTAATAAGGATATTTATTCATGAGTAGTAAAAATTTTAAATTATATTATGTTAATGTAGTATAGAATTGATAATATTATAAATAAAAAAATAGTATATTTAAAATAATATTTACCTTTTAATTGAAACATATTTCTTCTTTAATATTTTTATAGATTTTCCCACTATATAGAATCTAAATCACAAATTTATTTCCCCATTATCATATAAGTCATTGTAAATATTTTGACTTACATGAAATTATTTTGAACACCAAATGAACGTTTCATCCTTAATTGAATTTTTATTTGACCTGACATTTGATTTAGTTTCTAGGTAGAAAATTGAATAATTATTGTGTTCTGGATATGAGACATATAATACATACACTACATGTGATTTCATTATCGGTACCACAACTTTTTCACCTTCCACAATAAAATTCATATTAAAAAATTTCATTTCATCAACATTGGTCAAGATAAATATAGATACAACATAATTAATTTCCACTTCATCTCTAAATATGTAGGAAAGTAGTAATTTACAAATATAACAAGAAATGTTTTTTGAGTAATAATATGTTTGAAAAAGTATTTATTCAATCTGTAGATAACATAATATGAGTTTTTTCTAACACATTTCTAAATCCAAGATAGTCAAAATAAATTTTTGTCTACTATGGAGAATCTGTTGGACAACATGGGTTATCATTTTAAATACTGGTATATCAATGTAATTACAAATTTCTCAGTGTTTTCTCTCATCCATTTAGTCTTCTAATCAATTTAATGATATTAATATACTATACAATCGTCTATGGAAATTATTCATTTTTTGTGTGTCGATACTTGCCACGCTATGTGAATTTTATGTGTGATTCATGGTTTTGTTGAAGTAGTTCATTTCATTGGGCAGTATATAATACATGAGACTAATTATCTTAGTAAATATGTTTTCACTCCATCAACTTCCTACTTTCCATTTATATAAGATAAATACAATAGATTTTTTAATTTAGTAAAACCAATTTTTAATGGTCCCTTATGAAAACAATTCATCATCTAAAATATCTTTAGAAAATCACGCATGTCATCTCCATTTTCCATTTTCACTTCTGAAATGTGATCTCCCTCATCATTTACATTGGTATTCATACCAAATTAACTATAAACTGTTAAGTAAAAAGTCTTCTTTTGACTTCTATATCATGTTTTGGAAATCACAAATGTATTCTATCATATGTTTGTAAAATTACAAATTGTCTTTTATCATGTTAATCGTATCGTACAATGTTGATCGTACTGACTCTGTCAATCGTACCATACTGACTCTGTCAATCGTATCGTACTGACTCTGTCAATCGTACCATACTGACTCTGTCAATCGTATCGTACTGACTCTGTCAATCGTATCGTACTGACTCTGCTATTCAGATGTTCATTTTTTTTTGGTACTTAGTCAAAAACACTCACTACATATGAATCTTACTCTTGTTTTTCTTTTCTATATATCCCTTGTCCTAACAAAACGATGTCGTTGAGTTAGTTACAAACTAATCAAAACGATGTTGTGCTTTCTGTTTCAATATGACCGTTGGAGGCAATATGACCGTTGGAACCCAAGGCCTATAAATAGGAAGTCATTTGAAGCTGAGTCAACAACGATGAAAAAAGAGAACGAATGAAGAGACTCTGTGAACTACAAAGATTCTAGAGAGAGATACTGTGACTTCTCTCATCTGCCTTGTGCGTCCGATCATCGTATCGAGGGCTTTCAAGTAATTGAAAGACAGAGGTGCCGATTACCTACAAAATCGAGGGCTGCCGGGGATAGGCAGACAGACGTGCCGATCATCGTATCGAGGGCTGCCGGGGATAGGCATAAAGACGTGCCGATCATCGTATCGAGGGCTGCCAGGAATAGGCATACAGATGTGCCGATCATCGTATTGAGGGATCACAATGGTGTTGGTGAGACAGACCTTTTATCCTAGGTGAAAGGATAACCCATCTCTTTGGGTTAAAAGAATTGTATTACTTTAACATTTCAACTGTTACATGTATTAGAAAGGGATTTGTATTGTTTCCTTTCTTCTTTACATATTCAATTGTAATTGTTTCAAATACAATCATTCTATTACTTTTTGTATTGATTGATTCTATACGCTTTAAGGTAGAATCATTCATCTTTGTATTACTCTGATTTTTGTGTTCACCTTGAATAAAATTGTTTTACTTTACATTAGCATTACAATACATCATAACTTTTATATTCAATACAATTGTGTGTGTTTGTATTTGTATTTGTATTAGTTTAAGATCATTTTAACTAATCTCTTTGCTGCTAAAACTCGATGTTTGTAAACCTACAATTCACCCCCCTCTTGTATTGTTTCATCTAATAGACATATATCTACTATTCGATCCAACAATTGGTATCAGAGGAGGTTTTCCACTGATTTGTATTACTAGATTTATTTCTTATTACTATCTTGAATACTTACTACACTAACGTGTGGAGTGGAAAAGTTGTTTTTGTTGTATTAGATGGAAGGAATGAACATTGGATCAATAGATAATCCGAATCCTTCTAGACCACAAATCTTTGATGGGAATGATTATGGGTATTGGAGAGATTGTATGAAGACTTTCGTTATCAATACTGGTGTAGACAATTTTATTATTCTTACTGGGGGTTACAAAATTCCTGACAAAGAAGTTAGTACTTTCACCAACCAAGAGAAGCAAGAATATCAACTGAATTACATGGTACGCAATACATTATTATGATCTATGACCAGGAATATATATAGTCAGATATCTTCATGTGAGGCACCCAACTGTATTTGGAAGAAATTAGAAGTTACTCATTTTGGAACATCCAAGGTTATAGAAACATGGAGAGCAATGCTTCGAGCAGAGTATCATGGATTTGTTTTTCCTTATAGAGAGCCAGTATGTAAAGTGCAACAAAGGTTTATGAGAATTGTAAACAGCTTACAATCTATGGGAGAAAAAGGTCTTGATGATGAAGCTCTAGTTGATAAGATTATAAATATTATTCCAAATGAATGGGAGTCAAAAAGAACAGCTATTGATGAGAATAGAAAAGTTTCCCAGATTACTCTTGATGAACTCTTTGGAACTCTTCTAAAACATGAGACAAGAATGAAGAGAGATGTTGATTTCAACAAGAAGAAGAATGGGAATGGAAATGTAGCTTTTTCATCTAAAGCTAAAACACCTGAAAGGCTTACAAGATCTAAATCCAAGAAGGTTGTTATATCTGATTCAAGTGATTGTAATCTTTCGGATAATGAGTTAGCCAATCTTGCTCGAAGGATGAACACGATTGTGGGAAAGAAAGACTTTCAATATAGATTCAAAAATAAAGACAAGAAATATAGGAAAGATTCAGAGGTAACTTGTTATGAATGTAAGAAAGCAGGACATATAAGGCCTGATTGTCCTTTACTGAAGAGGAAAGATAGAAAAGAGAATCACTCTGAAAGAAACAAGAGAAGGTTTTATAAGACAAAAAAAGTCTTGAAAGAAAATGATACGTGGAGTGGAAGTGGTAGTGATTCCTCAGATGATTCTTCAGAATATGAGACATCAGGACAAAGAAATATTGGACTTCTAGCCAGATTACCAATTGAAGATCATTGTCTCATGGCTAAGGTACATAATGCTGAAGCTATTACAAATGTCTCTTTAAATGAAAATTATATTGATAATAGATATTATGAATCTTCAAATGATGAATCCTAATCATCAGAGGATGATACATTACCTTCTTTTGAAGAGGTCTCTAGATTTGCTAAGTTACTTGAAAATGAAAATCCTAAACTCAAAAAGAGATTTGAAAAAGAAAATTCTAGAATTTCAATCTTGACTAAAGAAGTATCAGATCTTTCTAAAGATTTTGATGTAAAAACTTCTGATTTTCAAAGTATTTTAAAAACCCTTGAGAAAGTTAAATCTGATAAGGATAAACTTTCTAAGGATCTTGAAACTGTAATTTCAAAGAAAAATATTTTAGATCCTAACTGTAGTTCAAATTCAAATGTTTTAGAAAATAAGAATTTGGTTTTAAAACTAAAGTCAGAGATTTTATCTTTGAAAAAGTGTTTGTCAAACTTTACCCATGGAAAAGAAAACTTTGATAGGATGTATTCTCAAATTATACCTTTGAGAAATCGTTCTGGTCTTGGTTATACTTATTCCAAACCTGTTTTTAGAAATAACTATTTTGTTCCTCAAAAAACCATTTTCTGTTCTAAGTTTCAATGTGGGGGACATTGGAGAAGAGATTTTTCTCTTAACAAAACTCAATCTTTAGGATTTCATAAAGCTCATTTTTTAAAACAAATGTGGATTCCTAAAATCCTTTTATCTAACCCTTCTGGATCCAAACAAGTTTGGATTCCGAAAATCTAATTGTTTCTTTTTCAGGAAAACAAGAAGTGTACCAATAAGAACAATTGGTACATGGATAGTGGTTGTTCTCGACATTTGTCTGGAAACAAAGATCTTTTTGAAAAGGAGATATTGTTTTACAATTCATCGGAACGCAAGAACAACTTGCTGACATTTTTACTAAACCTTTACCTTATGATAGATTTGAATATATAAAACAGAAGCTAGGAATGATTACATTAAAATAATCATTTCATATCTACTTCCTGTTTTACATCTCTCCTAATAGTAAGAAACTCCTCGTAGAAAGTGGGATGACATTTCTTTCTATGTCTTTATGTTTCTTTTTATCTTATGATCATTATCTATTTACTCTCTCAATATGTGTATTTTTTCTGTTTATCGTATTGACAGTTTTTATCGTATCATTCATTTTTCTCTTCTGTTTATCGTATTGATAGTTTTTATCGTATAACTCATTTTTCTCTTCTGTTTATCGTATTAATAGTTTTATAGTATCATTTACTATCGACCGATGATGGTAATCAAATTCTTTTCCATCGTATCGATCGATGATGGTAATCAAATTATTTTTCATCGTATCGACTGATGATGGTAATCAAATTCTTTTCCATCTTATCAATCAATCTTGGTATTGTATCGACCGATGATGGTATTTAATTTCTTTTCCATTGTATCAATAGTATTGTATCGACTGATGATGGTATTGAATTTCTTTTCCATCGTATCAATAGTATTGTATCGACCGATGATGGTATTGAATTTATTTTCCATCGTATCAATAGTATTGTATCGACCGATGATGGTAATGTTTTTCTTTTCTATTGAATCGACCGATGATGGTATTGAGATTGTTTTCCATCGTACTGTCAGTTCATGGTAACGAGATTGTTTTCCATCGTACTGTCAGTTCATGGTAACAAGATTGTTTTCTATCGTACGGTCAGTTCATAGTAATGACTTTGTTTTCCATCGGCATGATAATTTTTTCTGTTTCCTTACGATTGTATTTTCTTTTGATTGATATCAAAACCAACAATTACCTTATGTTCTCCGACAGGTGTCTTTTTCATTTATTTTCTTTCATTGTTTTAATCCAAACCATTGATCTGGTTTTCTCTAATCTTGACCGTAGAAGATCAGTGGTCACCCTTTTTCGACCGTAGAAGATCAACGGCCACCTCTTTATCGCCTATAAATAGCCCCCCTCCCCTCCCCAAACCCACAATGGTTTTTCAGGATTTCAGGCGAAGCTCTACTCCACCAGCTATAAATCATCGTACGATCTTCTCATCGGCAGAACCTTTATGTCTCAATCCTCTGCTAATACTCCCGCCGAAATGTCTTCAAAGACTTTTACATAAAAAGACATTAACAGAGAAAGGTTAATATCTTGAGAATTTTCGATACGTATGATTCTACAATCAGGAGGATCATTTTTGTTTCAAGGATGGGAACATCTGTGTGTTGAAAAGCCTGATTCTCAAGATCCTGTTCTTTTTGATGAAGTTTGTCAGTTTTACAGAACCGTTTCTTTCGACAAAGACATGACTATAAACTTTGCTATGTACGATAGAAAATTGTCTATGTCTGTGAAACAAGTGGAACATTTTCTGAATGTTTCTGTAGAAGGGGATTCTTTCTGTCCATCGCACAAACTACCAGAGGAATTTGGTACGTTTAATAGAGAAAGTTCTGAAAAGACTTTGTTTGTTATTAATGAAGACAAGAGAAAGGTGTCTCATCTTTCTCCGGACAATCGTTTTGTAACTTTATGGATGCAAGGTTTTCTTATCCCAAGGAAAGGGGATAGAGAAACTATGAAAGTTTCTGATATCTTTATGCTTGACTATCTTGTGAATATGAGAAAAGTAAATCTCATGGGATATGTTTTTGAAACCCTTAAGAATGTCAATACAGGAGGGATTAAGTCCCCGATGATTATGTATCCAGCTATCCTTACGAAATTCATTCTTGAGAGTATGAAGTTTTGTAACATTCCTTTGAAAGGGAACCCCATGGATTTGAAGCCCTCATTGATTAGTAAGAGTACGATGAAAAAGCTGAATGTTTGTTTTTTAATGACTTTTGTGATCTTTTTCTTTTATCCATTGTCTTGTATTTCTTTACTAACTCTTTCAGACAATTCAAGATTACTCCTTTCTTTTTTTAAATCACAAAGGGGGAGAATGTTTACAAAGGGGAGAATGTTTTACAAAGGGGGATATTTCTTTACAATGCTCTTAAGGAAAATCTACGAATACAATCCTTAGGAAAGTCCATACCTAAGGGGGAGTTAGTTGTATTCAATTTCTTATTCAGAAGAGTTTTCAATAACTCAGGGGGATATAAGTATTTCTTGTTACATTTACTTTGTGTGTTGTGATTTCCAAAAAGAGGGAGATTGTTAAGTCAAAAGTCTTCTTTTGACTTCTATATCATGTTTTGGAAATCACAAATGTATTCTATCATATGTTTGTAAAATTACAAATTGTCTTTTATCATGTTAATCGTATAATACAATGTTGATCATACTGACTCTGTCAATCGTACCATACTGACTCTGTCAATCATATCGTTTTGACTCTGTCAATCGTACCATACTGACTCTGTCAATCGTATCGTACTGACTCTGTCAATCGTATCGTACTGACTCTGCTATTCAGATGTTCATTATTTGTTTTGGTACTTAGTCAAAAACACTCACTACATATGAATCGTACTCTTGTTTTTCTTTTTTATATATCTCTTGTCCTAACAAAACGATGTCGTTGAGTTAGTTACAAACTAATCAAAACGATGTCGTGCTTTCTGTTTCAATATGACCGTTGGAGGTAATATGACCGTTGGAACCCAAGGCATATAAATAGGAGGTCATTTAAAGCTGAGTCAACAATGATGAAAAAAGAGAACGAATGAAGAGACTTTGTGAACTACAAAGATTCTAGAGAGAGATACTGTGACTTCTCTCATCTGCCTTTTGCGTCTGATCATCATATTGAGGGCTTTCAAGTAATTGAAAGACAGAGGTTCCGATTACCTGCAAAATCGAGGGCTGCCGGGGATAGGCAGACAGACATGCCGATCATCGTATCGAGGGCTGCCGGGGATAGGCAGACAGACGTGCCGATCATCGTATCGAGGGCTGCCAGGGATAGGCAGACAGACATGCTGATCATCGTATCGAGGGATCACCAAGGTGTTGGTGAGACAGACCTTTTATCCTAGGTGAAAGGATAACCCTTCTCTTTGGGTTAAAAGAATTGTATTACTTTTACATTTCCGCTGTTACTTGTATTAGAAAGGGATTTGTATTGTTTCCTTTCTTCTTTACATATTCAATTGTAATTGTTTCAATTAAAATCATTCTATTACTTTTTTTATTGATTGATTCTATACGCTTTAAGGTAGAATCATTCATCTTTGTATTACTCTGATTTTTGTGTTCACCTTGAATACAATTTTTTTACTTTATATTAGCATTACAATACATCATACCTTTTATATTCAATACAATTGTGGGTGTTTGTATTTGTATTTGTATTAGTTTATGATCATTTAAACTAATCTAGTTGCTGCTAAAACTCGAAGTTTGTAAACCTACAATTCACCCCCCTCTTGTATTGTTTCATATAATAGACATATATCTACTATTCGATCCAACATAAACCACAGTGTCATCCCAATTGTTGTGCACATTTAGTTTTCCAGATATTTAGTCCAAAATTTATATTTCTCATTTATTATATAAAAAAAATAAAATTTTCATGAAAATAATTTGGTATAATTACCATTAAATAAAAACAAATAATTAAACATAGAAAAACTATTTCATTAGGATTATATTTATGATTTAATTATAACTTAAAGAGAACTTTTACTTCGTAACCATTAACCTTTACAAAAAAATCTGCATTAATCCATTTTAAATTTGTATCCATCCTATTTATTTCTTAAAATATTCATTTTCTTCAATAAATAAAAAATAAAGATAATATATTCATTATTAAGGGAGGATGTTAAATATAATTCTAATAAAATAAACTCAACATCTGATTGATTCAATGAATTTTAATATTCCTTGATGATAGTGGGTAATATAATTTTTGAAAATAATTAATCCACTATGTTAGGTGTTATCCTCTCAAGTCATCCGTTGGTGGTTGTTATAGACAACTAGCCTCCTCATTAGCTCATATCCCGAATAGATCTAATTGTATTTAGTTTTTTGACACTCATCGTCCATCTCTTGTCGACATATACTGATGTTTCAAGAAATTTTCTTTCTAGTATTCATCTATGGGATGAAAACAGATCACAATAGTATACGAATCATAAAAGAGATTTGTTATTTTTCTCAAGCAATAATGTTCATTAAAAACTATTTGGGATATGATGCTGATGAGGATGAAATTTATACTTTACTTTTTTCTCCACAATTGATTATGATTCCTATTTTTTAAAATTACATTGATTATAATCAGAGATTCATAATGGTATAACCAATACATTTTAACCTAAAAGGATGCATACCTAAAAATAATTTGTAATAATTAGTCCATCAATTATAGAATTATGATAACCTGCATTCTATTTTTTGGAAAAAAATTATGTAACATACTATAGAATTAATATAGTTAATTATAAGGGAATATCAAATATTTAAAAACATATGAAAATTGTAATTCCAATTTCAATTAAAAATCAATATGATTTTTAAAAAATAATAAATAGAAAATTGTAGACCTAATTAAGATAAAGTTTTCTAAAATATCAAAATTCATAGTTGATAATTTGATTTATGAATTATTTGTGAATATGTTGTGAAAAAAAATTATTTTCGAGATGAATATGATTATGATTAATAATAAAATATTATTTTTATAGAAATTGTGGTTTATATGGTGATTTGATAAATTAGTGAAATAATTTATTCATAATGAGATTAATAATTGAAATTATGAAATATATAATGTTTTTATGTTAAATAGGGGATGATCCAGTCATAATAAAATAGTTTCAATGTGAAATGAAATTAATATGTAAAATTTGATGTTAAATTACAAATATTGAATGATGTCTATTGAACATGTGTAATAGTTAATGGTTGATGATGAATTGTCAATATATTATAAAAACATAGATGAATGTAAATAATGAATCGAAAATGTATTATATTGAAAAAATGGAATATAATATGAATTTATTATTGAAGTTACTGTAAATTATTTACAAAATAAAAATAATTTCATATTGGATATTTATTGATCATCTTATATGACAGGTAAATTGATGTAATTAATGATTTTTACAAGTTCATAGGATACAAAATATTTTAGAAATGGTCAATCTCATATGATAAATTCATTTCATTAAAAGGTTGTTTTAAATAAAAATAAATATTTAATAATGATATATTTTTATATGGAATAATGTTAAATATACTTAGTTATTATTATATGTATGATGATGGAAATGTAGAGATTTTTAATAATAACAAATGAGTGGGTTATTATTTCAAATATGTATTTCATTTTTAGAATGTATTAATAATTAGGTAAACCATATTCTTAATTTTGTTCCATAAAAAATTATAGTAAGTATTTTTGAAGGAGGAAATTTATTTGTGTCTAGGACACACATATTTTGTGGGGGTAAAAATTCATATTTTTATTCCTCATTAGTTTACCACTATTTATGGACATGTTTATTCCTTTAATAATTTTACATTTTATCACTCACTATTTTTACAACATTATTATATTTTTTATTTTTTAGATATTTTGAGAAATGAATAATATTGTGGATTTTTAAAACTGATACAGAAAATTAAAACAACATAAAAAATTATTATAAATAATACATTGTCATAATAAACGATCAATCCTTCGGGGATATCAATATATGTGTTTAATTACATTTTACAATGTCCTCTAAATTTAATTTTCACACTATTGAAATGATAAATATAACTCACATAAATGTCTAAGGCTATTTATACTAAGTATGGAACTAGTCCATTACTATCATATGTGAATTTTCACTAGTAATTTATATGTCCAATAGTATGTGGAATCCTTAAATTGAGTAGAATAACCCTTTACCTCCACATAAATCAAGATAAACGAGAAGATAGAACCCTATTGTATTGGTTTAGTGGTCATTGAGTCATTTAGTATATTTTCACTAATATATAATAGTATTCAATATAAATTTGGATTGGGAATCATTTATCAAACTATAGTGTGTGAGAAATACATCTATAATGAATAAAATAATTAATAATGATAAATACCCCTACTACATACTGATTGATAGAAATCACTACAATTATAAGAATAGATATCACCTAACAAGAAATAAACGAGTGAGGAGGAGGATAAAATAAAATAAGTTGTATTGAATATTTGATCATCTAATAGAAATTAGAGATATCACATAACCCTGATTTCTTTCAAAACATGGATTTGTTCAACCCTTGGAATCAATCCTTGGAATTAATGGAGCCAGGATTATAGCCTTAGAATAATTTTGGATTTGACATGGAGGATCTCTTAAAGAAGGTGAATTACATGGAACGCTTTAGATATCATTCCTAGTTACATATATTTATGGTTTTTAAAAAATATTTGGAAAATTTTATCAGCGCTTCAAAAAGTAATTCTGATAATATTCAATTTTATTAGGAATAAGTTTTTAAGAACTGATAAAATAAATCATTATCAATGATAAAAATACCAGATAAAATGAATCATTATCAGTGAAAATGTTTTATCACTAATAAAGATCAGTTTTAAGAGTACTTTTTTAGTGATAATATATATCTATCTTTATTATCACTAAAAATAGTTGATAATGATTCCTTTTATCATTATTTATTAGGTAAGAACTGAAAAATGAGTTATAATTATAATTATCAAAAAAATTATTATATACTTATATATATTAACACATATATATTCAATATATATATATACATTTAATATATTTTTTATTTAATCCATTAGTTGTTTTAAAATCTTCTTGTAAAATTCACTTGAGGCTATACAGTCATAACTAGATACTTCGAACCATCATTTTAATTTTTATATTTCAATGTCAAATTTTTTACTGATGAAAGGAGATGAAAAAAAGAGCTAACAATATTTTTTAAAATTTCTTAGTTTTTAGATGATGTAGATCTATG
Source organism: Viscum album (assembly GCA_963277665.1). Lineage (NCBI taxonomy): Eukaryota > Viridiplantae > Streptophyta > Magnoliopsida > Santalales > Viscaceae > Viscum > Viscum album. The sequence continues at coordinate 1,200,097,972 of OY728137.1, forward strand.
TTCTTCTTTAATTGATCACATTATACTTTCTACTGATGATGATGAACAAGAATTAAGATTTGTGTATGAGAAAATACCCATGTTTATAATGGAATGTAATGTTATTGGACATTAGTACTCAAATTGATGGAGTGATGTTATTTTTGAACTCTTTTCTAGGTGAGGACAATGGTATAAAACTTGTATTAGAATGTATAATTATTAAAATGTTCCCATTTTTTTAGGAAACTGCACTGCACAAATTTCAATTTGGAGGACATGAAAACGAAATGATTGGTTATAGTAAGGAAAATGATATTTATATTAATGGGAATTCTAGACATAATGACCTTCCTGATGAAAATTCATAGATAGTGTCACCAATTAATACTATTTCCACTAATCAAAATGAATGGAAAATAGTTTTGTAATCATCCCCATTTAATGAAGGTGGTTTCTAGTAGTCTGTATGAGAATGTGATTCCAGAGGTATGAATGAAGTAGAATTAAAATTGTAAGAGGAGAACCTGGGATGACATACGGTTAAAAGAATAAATTATACATGATGTAATTGTTACTACATATAGTAACCTTTTTAATGAAAAATAGGAACATGCAGTGGGAATAATTTTCCAATTACAAATCCATGGGTAATGGTCATAATTATTTAAAGAGAAAGATATTAAAAAGTTAGTTTATCAAAAATTATCTCATGAGAATGATCTTGAATCTATTAGTTTAAAAGGTGCTATTTAAACATGTTTTGATTCTCCTGTATTGGTGATGATCTAATATACTATGATTATGATCCAATATATTACCTCACAATTGGATTCCTTTTAATCTAAACAATTGATGGAAGAATAAATCATTATATATGGTGTATGATAAAGCTCTTGTTTTCAATTACAAGAATTGTATGTGACAACTTCATGTCCATTTTAGGTGAATGAATCACAAAATAAATTTTTAGGGGAAGAAGGCAGATAAAACCATACACATATAACCAATCTAGTTAAGGGAAGGTACATGATACGAAAATACTCTTAAATTGTCTTATCCTTCATGAATTAGAAATATGGAAACTCACACTTTTGGGGTTACTTCAATTTTCAATAATATGGATCTGACACTTATGAAGAAGGGGTTTTTTGAGTAAGATGAGGATAGAGTATAATTACTGTGGAAACATGTTAATTTAAGGAAGCATGGTTATCACCCAAGAAGTCATGGTAGATGATTTGGTCATGCTCACTAAGATGCTATCGAAGAACTATAACCACAGGTTCTAGATTCAGATGAAGATGATGAATGTCCACTCTAACGAGCTGAAAAATTCACCTATAATTATTCTCTGGGTTGGGTCTAGGGTTGAGGACATATAATTGATTAGAATGACTTACAAAATGAAGTGCACAAAATTGTCTTGAAATCTTGAAAATATTATAGACATCATTGCCGAGTAGTGTTGCTTTTTTAAGACCCTTCCTTCTAATTTCTAATTATTTATTTCTTTTCTTCAATTAAAGGGATGTCTCACATACCTTTATATATATATATATATATATTTAATTTATATATATAGTAAATATATTAATTATTTTAATAATTTTATTATAATTTTATAAATATATAAATAGTTTTTTAGAAAATAATTTTTATTTATTCATAATTACAAATATATATATTTATAGTAACTATAAATATATATATATATATATATCTATTAACAAATTTATTTTTAAAATTACTAATTAATATTTTATATTATGTATGTTGGTGTAATAAGTGAGAGAAATTGAATAATTAAAATTAATATAGATTGGAAATGTCGAAAAACTTGGATAAGTTTTATTAAATAAATTTAAATTATCAGAAAATATTGGTATATATTGAAATAAATAATAATACATATTGTAAATATTAAATATAGTAAATAAATATATTTAAATACATAATTGAAATTGATTTAATACCTATTTTTTTAAAAAAACTATAAATGATTTAATACCTAACTGTAATTACTTAAAAATAAGTGATAAAAATTTACAAATTAGAGACAAGATATATTTAATATATAATTTTATAATGATGTTCTAAATTTAATTCAAAAATTTGAATAAATTATACAAATATTAGGTATATCTGTTTTAAAATAAAATTTTATTAATTATTTAAATATTTGTGTATGTGCGTTTTATATAAAAATTCGTTAATTATATATATGTATGTGAAATAAATATAACACAAATTTGATATATATTAAATTTAAAAATCCAACAATATTCAACTATTTTCACTTCTTGATGCAATTAGTCAGTAATTTCAATTCAAATTAGTTTTTAATTATAAATCATTCATCCCTAAATATACGACTACTTTTAGTGAAGAATAAATATTTTTTATTATATGACTAATATTTATATTGATTCATATAAACATATAAATATATATTTCATAAATAATATTTAATAATATTACCATTAATTTATTAATTTATAAAATGATTAATATTCATCTTAATTTACTAATTTTTTATATTTTTTATTTTATTTGTTAGTATATCTAAATTTTTAATATATACTATTTGTCATTATTTAGGATTTATATATAGTATAACCAATTTTTTTATATTGATCAATAATTTGGAAATTAAAACCATTTAAATATTTTTTCAATAAAATAGCTTTACTTTTTTTATTTTATAACTTCATTTTACTTGGGACCATTATTATTACAATAAATATATTGATAAAATATCCCTTTATTAGTGCTGAAAAAATTATCATAAAGGATACACTTTCTCTAGGTTTAAACCAAAATGTTGATAATGGTTACCCTTTATTAGTGCTCATAAATGACACCCTTTATCCGATTTTTTCACGAGAACTGATAAAGGAAAATAGTTTTCAAGGATATTTTTTTAGTCCTCAGTGGATGGGTAATTCCCTTCATTCCATATGTGTAAATAAATATTCCATTCACATTTTTGATAAAATCCAATTAAGATGATATTATAAAGTGAAATAAAAATTTCACTGAAAACATTTTACAAAATTTGTTAAATGTGTAGATTTTTATTTCATTATTCATTTGGATATCTTTTAAAAAATTTGAAAAAATAATGAAAACACAAATTTTGATGAATAATGATTTTCGTCTAATTAAAAAAATATATTTGATTATTCATAAAACTATTATCAAATCCTGACAAGATAAAGAAAGAAAAATAAAGGTAAAATATGTATTCTCATGACATCACAAGAGGGGAATAAAATAATTTTTTTCTTGATAAATATATCAAAATATTTCATCATAGGAAAGATAATTCCAAAAAATCCTTATAAATTATTAAATTGTATCAAAAAACCATTACCACTTTTGAAACTTTCAATCACAATCCTAATATTGTAATGATACTAAAATGGATATGAAATTATAAATAATAGTTTTTTAAGTATAATAAAATATATTTCTAGGAATTATACACAACACATAAAATAAACAAGTGGTGAATATGGCATGAATCTCAAAAAAAGATAATCAAAAATCTATTACCTTAATTATTTAATTCCATTATACGCGTTCGAACCTCTTGTAAATAAAATATGTTTATTATACATCAATCATAGATACATATATATATATATATATATATATATATCAAACCATATATTATTTACTAATGTCATTATATTATCTATTTCTTTATAGTTCAATGTTAATGTCAAGTTATGGGTAATAACCACATTGGTATTCTTGTATGTTTTGATTAAGTATTTTTTTGATATTACATTTGTCATAGTTTAATAATCTCAAAAACATTATACATAATATAAATATAACGTATATTAATTATATACTTATTTAATGTAATCTATAAAATTTAGAGATTGAAATTGGAATACAATATTCTTTGAGAGGGTATGATGTAAAAATGTATGAATGATGTTTCGATTTTCCCAGTGGATGAAACAAAAAAAGTTAAATAATATATTAACATTACATAATAATATTATGTCTAATATGTCAATTTTTTTTATTTAAACCTATCCTTATTTCCATCAATTTATAGAATGTGTGAAGGAAAAATCGCATAGTTTCATTAAGATGTATTTTACTATTCACACGAACGACGTTATCATCGTCCCACAGAAAGTAAATTACTATAGAATATGTGAATACACAATTCCAAAATCATAATAATATAATAAATAACGTATATAAACAAGAAATCCATTATAATATATATCTATGAGATTTGGTGATTGAAAATAATTAAAATTAGTTTATGTTGTGGTAGTCACCAGTAAAAACTAATATTGATTTCATAACCCATTTGAAGGAAGAGGAGACAGAATTAGGATATTGATAAATATTAAAAATATTTTATAATATTTAATATAATATTTTTATATATTCAAAATGGTTTAATAATATTTTATGGTGGTGGAGTTAGAATAAAAATAAAACAATCGATTAGGGATATTTTCTCTTCTCCGTAAATATGAATTTTTTTACCAAAAAGCTTCACAGATCTGCTTTATATCAAAAATAAGTTTTCTAGGACGAGAGTAAGGATGTAAATATGTGATTAAGTTAGGTATTTTTTGACCTAATAAGTCTTAGATGTGTCAAAATGAGAGGAATTGGGGTCACCTTTTATAAGTGATGTGAGTGGCACACTTATAATTTTTTATAAGAATAATGTGTACTCATGTTTTTATAATACCATAAAGAACAAATATATTCCATTACTGAACTAATAAAAATGGTGTACTAACATTTTTTGTTTTTCTATTATTCATTTTGGTGAAAATTTATATAAACCCTCATGGATAAAGAAAAATATTTTTATTCAAATTCTAGATTCCTTTTTTCCAAATTCCATTTATATAATTGAAATATTTAATTTTAAAGTAACACCACATACATAACGAGAATAAATTTTTTCATCGAGAAAAGATCCAATGTTTAGAACAACATTATATACAAATCTAATATTCAAATGATTCCTAGGAAAAAATTGGATTAATATATATATATATAATTGAAATAATTTTACTTGTAAAAACATATTAATATAATTTTCATGTTTTTAAATTCATTAAATGAAATCAAAAATTGTAATAAATACCATTAATTTTCGGTTTTCTTAAAAAATATTTTCTTATCTAAAAATTCATAAAATATCACCCTATGATAATTTATGAATAATTACTTTTACTATCAATTTAATTTTTTTAAATAAATTTTTGATAAAAGACAAAAATTAATATTGAAATTAATCTTCTAAATGACGACATTGTTTTACAGAAATAAAGTTTTCAAGTGTAATATTGAATTTGTTATTACCTCTTCTATAAAAAATTCATAATATAGATGTTTGATATATTTTTTAATATATAATATAAAAATTATATTAGAGACATACACAAAATTGATTTGTTTTAATTATTAAGGTAAAGTGTGTTTGTGTGGAAAACAAATGTTATTTAGAAAAATGTTTCCATTAATTTGAAACAGTCTTTATTTTCATTCTATAATAATTTATCACAAAAAGATTTGTTATATATAAATTTTAAGAACAAATTTTTTCTTAATTTTTTATTCATATTCAAAACTGACATTTGAACAGATATGGGATATCAATCATATTAAATAATAAAATTCTAGATGCATGTTAATAATTATTTAAACTCAATGTTGTGTGTAAAAATATATATAAAAATATATATTTAAGGGGAAAATGATTCAGAAAACAAGAAGAGTTACAATATAGAAATAATCAACTCAACTTCAACACTCATTGTATCCTCATTATTATTAGGGAAACACCTACCTTGACAATGGGAGTTGATATGATTTCCCATTCTTATTATAGCCACAATATCTAATCAATGAAATTTAGATAAATATCTCATTAAATTAAAAATATTGATTCACAAAATTAAAACTTAGAGAAATTAATGATCATAAATGGATAATATCTTAATTCCCATACGATATATGTGCTACTGAAATCCAGTTCCCAATGGACCTAAAAAAGAACCCTTTAATACCAACAGAAGTAACCTTGAATCTATTATCTTTGAGTTAGTGTTTGAATTATTAATTTTGGAAATAATACAATAGGTATCCCTACGATGAATCTATTATTATAGTGATAATGGGAGACTAGATAAACACATTATTTATTTATCTTTTTTATATAATAAAAGATGTCCTCAAAACATTAATGTTTCCTTAGAGATCATTCATTGATAAATTTGTTACTAACCTTTGGAATGAATAAAAATATTTATGGGTGAACTCACATTCTCAATAATGGAATGATTAAAATGGAATCTATCATGAATATTAAGAGAACTAATAGTATATATTATTGGATTATCATTGAACATTACATTCAATCAATAACATGTCATTCAAAATATATCCATGGAAAATAACACCTTCACATGGATAATAATAATATATTTGTTAATGAATATAATTAATAAATATATTAATTAATGATATTACTATCATCTCCGCCAATAAGATATCATGAATCATAATGTTATGGACCTAAACATTATTTTATAAATCATTCTGTCAAGGACTTCTTATTGGAATCATTCAATAATGGATTATTATATGCAAAATACTAAACTGTTACAACATGATCATTTACCCTCAACATATAAAACATGAAACATGTTTTGTTTCATTGGATATAACAACACATCGAGGCGATATCTATATCTGGGACACACCCTTCACATCCATTTCCAATGGTTTCATCGTATAATGAATGATTGATAACATTCATTATCAAAATTATCGGTAAGTCAATATATATCTACTTTTAATATAGAATATGCAATATTTATTTAGTGAATGAAATAAATATCATAATTTATTTTCTTCTACTGATACATTATAATTGAAAATAACTTGAAATATAGATAAGAAGAATAAAATAATTTCTAGGGAAATAGTAGATATTCATTGGGAAATTGATCAGGAGAAGTTTAATAACAAATAAATCTATAAATGTTGTTTTAATTCATATAAAAATCCATAATAGAGGATGGATTTTTCATTAAGGTATGAAATTTGTAGAATGAAAATAATATTTAAGAATAACCATAAAAAATTCTTTATAACATTATTTAAATATGTTGTTAAAAACACATTCAATAATCATTTAATTTTTTTTTAAAATATACAATTTTATTTTAAATTAAAGAGTTATAGAAAAGAATGTTATTTTACATAAAATTTATAAAATGTAAATTATCAAATGATTCAGTCAATGTCATTGAGGAAATAAAATTTTGTTATTCCAAATATTTCAAAAGAGTTCTCTCATCTCATAATTTATTAAAAAGTAATAATTGATTCACACGTAATTCAATTAAAACTATCCCATTTAAATATTTTAAATAAAATCTATATTTTAATATTTATAATATATCTCATAAATTTAGTTGTTGTTATAAAAAATTATAAATTTTTTGGATGTACATGGATATGGTCCCAAAATATTTTTTTTCCAAAAATACGGCATAATGTAGGCATCTCTTACTCGGAACAAGGTGATTCATGATCTAAAAAAGTACCAATTTATAATTAACATGAGAAAAATAAAATTAATTTCATATGAAAATATATAGTGGGTTTACAAGATTATATTTTTCCCATTAGAAATATGAGTAAAAATATTCTAAAAATAATATTTGATTGCAACAAAAATCCCTATTAATAGTAATCATCTTAGTCTTATGTGCCTGATCATCTTGCATAATGATGTTAGAATTGATATTCACTCATACCCTAACCATATTAATACATATCATATCATATATGATAATATTTCAATACCACATCACATTTTAACAAATAATTATTTAATTACATCATTATTCTAGCTAACAACTACTAGATTTTTCATGAATGCTTTAGTTTGAATGTCTTGGTTCTCAAATCGCCTTCATGGTAAAATTAGTTAATTAATGTTTTTCATATTTTTTAATATATTATTCAATAATTAGATATAGTATTAAAAAATTCAATTAAAGGTGGTGATAGTTAAATGAAATACATAATTCATGGAGATTGTTGTTCAACCTACATGTTCACATTGTTTTCAGTTTCTAGTGAAAATAAAAAATGAACTATATATAGTTAATTATTATTGAAAATACTATTTATATCTTAATAAACATATATATAAATTATTTAAATATTTTTATCCACCCCTGATAGGTAGTGATGTAAAATGTACCACGTCTCTAAATGGAAATAGTATATTAAAAATACACAAGTATGGCACATTCATTTTCCAATAGATGGAAGAGTAATAAAATAGATTATATATTATATTTAAATAAGCATAATGATATAATAAATGTATACATAACCTTAATATTCACCACAATTACTATCCATTAATGTTGGAATTCAAAAATTAAACACATTGCTTCATTGATATGGTTGTCCACACATATGTACGTGTGATGTTTCTATTCCACATTTAAAAGAATTGATGTAGATAACGGTTGTCCTAGGAGAAAAATAAAATTAAATATATTCAATATTAAACGTTCATAATATAAGGATTGATTCATGATATGTTTTGATTTTATAGGAATAAATATTCTTTGAATTAGTTGGTTAATAAGATTACATATTATTTGTGTGACGTCATTTGTTCTATACTATAATCCTTTTTATGATGTTCTTATGGGAAGAACAATAATTCTAATATGTCATTGGGGAATGTAATAAAGAAAATATTATGGTATTTTCTATGCTCTGTAGCTAATTTTTTGTGATTAATATTGGCAAAGGGGTTCCCATTTATAAATGATGTTGGGTGAAATCTTATAAACACCAGTATTAAAATTTTACATTATACACCGTACTTAATATAAGTGGCTAAAAATAATTATAATTGTGAATGTTAATAGAATAATATATAAATATATTCATGAAAATTAATATTAATATTTTATGAAGTAGTTTTTTCCCATATATATTTAGTTAAACAATATTTAATCATTTTAAACATTCATCTTAGAAATTAATTATTTAATTTATAGAATCATTATAATAATAAAACATGAAATTAAACAATATACAAAAATTTCAGATTTTTTTTTAATTTCTGAAAAAAAATTAATTTCATTAAATTTCGATAAGAAAAAAATTATATTTTAAATTTGAAGGAAATATTCAATGTAAACCCATTTTAGGAAAATTCATGCTTTAAGAATAGAAATAATTTTACAAAAAAATAAAATTTGATGATGATTCCATTGGAAATAATTATGTTTTGATAAATCAATAGAGGATTATTTATATCTAAAACCAAAAAAAAATTGATTGATATATCATGAATATATTATTAAAATATAAAAAACAATTATAATTTTTATTTGAAAAAAATTAAATATATTTTGTGAAATTCAATAATAAATTTAAATTTTAAAAAATCAATTATTAATTAAATGATATTAATTTTTAAAAATATATTGTATATTAAAAAATGTTCATGAACATTGAAGACATTTATATATCATTAAAATTTCATAATAGTTTATTACTTTTAAAATTTGTATTTATCACTACATAATAATTTTTTTATAAATATCCAAAATATTAATCCAATTTTTAATTTTGTATCTTGAAACCAAAATTAATATTTTTCTAGAAATTTAAATTTGAAAAAATTTGAATGTTGGAACTTAATCTATTATAAATAACATTATTATTGAAAAAAACTTCTTTAAATCATTGTGTTCTCTTAATATATTTCATATTTATTAATAACAATATAAGGGTTTTTAATTAACTTATTTTTAAATTTTTAATTGTTTTCTTAACAATTCATCTTTAAAATACCATACAAATATATAATTAATGAATATAAATATATATGAAATGAAATTTTGTCAAAAGAACATATATAAAATATTTATTTTAGATTCCGAGACACATAAATCCTTCACTAAAATATATTCACATTATTAAATTACATTTTCTCAGTAATTCCCTTATATTTCTCTCTGTATCACCCCAAAATTCTAAAATAATGAGATTTTATTAAATTAAATATTTTCCAAAAAAACTATCACAAAATAGAATATTAAAAAAAAGTTTGGAAATAATTTTAATGTATGATTAATAATTTTTTTTTTATTTCTTACAATAATCAAAATAATAAAATTTATTAATAGTCTCCGTTACATGTAAGACCGAGTTTATAGAATAACTATTCACTACTAATATTGTTATTTAATATGAAATTTATCTCCTAGATTATATAATAGAGGGTAATAATTTGATAAAGTAACTTATTAAAATATTCATTTATAAAAAATTTATTATCAAAATAATTATGTTTTTAAAAATGTCATTTAAAAGAAATATAAATATTTTCTGAAAAAATGTATTGTTTCCCAAAATGCGGATTATGCATACATTTCACCGATTATTTATAAATAAATTTTAGAATATTTATAAATTTTTTATATCAATATAATTTTTATTATTAATATCTAAATATATAAATTATATTAGAGCCATGTTTTGACTTTCATTCTGAGAATTTTCATTTTTAATTAATTGTGCCAAAAACTGAATTTTACATGAAAGCTACATTTTTATTTAAATAATTTATAAGAGTAAATTAAAATTTAATTTATTTTATTGAAAAATTAATTCAATTTTATATAAATTAATAAAAATTAGTACATTTATTAATTTTAATAATGATTTTAGATGTCAAAACTTTTACATTTTTTACTATTTAGAGATTAAAGAAAACAAATTATCAACATGTCTGTGAGATTATATTTAAATTAAATTGTGATAATTTTATAAATTAAATTAGGAAAAATAGATTCCATATTTATAAGAATTATTATTAATACATTAAAATAATTCCATCTTAATTTGTGGCCAAAAATAATAGTGAATGTAGTAAAAATTAAAAATACAGTTAAGGTTAATTTGGCTTTATTGGGGGACCAAAATAAAATGATTATGGAAAACATAACCACTAAAATTTTATAAAAACGGATAAATGGATTTACTTAGACCATAAATCCAATGAGGTTATATAATGGAAAATTTTATAACCCTGTGGTATATTAAATTTGTGGGAGAAATAAATTATTATAAAAAATTACCATCGGTGTCCTCTCCCCTACATATAAAAGGCAACCCCCCTCTTCCTCACTTCACAGTTTAAAAATTCTATTTTTAGAGAAATTTCTACCAAATTAACATCACACAATACCTATTAACATTTTATAAGAAATATTTTATATATAAAATAAATTTAAGAAGGGATGGGTAAAATCATATGAAGGATATCGAAAGAGCTAATGTTCATCAACAAGAGTCTTTATATAATTTCCTTATAAACCTCCTTGAAATAACATTATATAATGATGATACAAACTATTCATTATATTAAATTTAAAGGGATTTTATTAGAAGAATATAATGATATTAAATTATCTCTACTTCAATCAAATGTGTTACAAATTAATCGTTTGTGTGTATGGCAGATTACTCCCCCATGAACAGATGTCATTTGTTCTTTAATTACGACCTTTAACAGTATCACCTAATGATGCATAGATACTATATATAAGATATTTATAACATAATTATACATAGAAATACATTATTATACACACATATATATATATATATATATAGATTTTAAAAATTAAATATGTTGGCGATACAATGACAACACTTGTGTGTACAACGAACTACCGCTTCACGAAGAGATGTGATTTGTCATTCAGTAATGACTACCACAGAATGTAAAAAATTGAATTTCAATAAATATATGTGACATAAATGAAATAATTACCTTATTAATGGAAAATTAGTAACTCATTCATGATAATGTAAAAAAATTTCTTTCATACCTTTCCACTCACTTATAGATGATAAAATATTTTATATACATGTATATTATCGCCTTTACAAAGGGATGTGATTATATTTTTGTTACCAACCAATGTGGATGTTATGTATAAGTATATTATTGGGTATTTATTATATTATTTTAATTCTATAATGTTATAATATTACTTAAATCTGTTGTATAATGATCATTGAATAGTGGAAATGGCACTCTTGTGTACGTAAGACCTATTGTCTCTTAGATCGTAATGTAATTAATTTTTCATAACAGTCATTCATGATATGTTTTATAAACAAAATTGATAAAAAATGTGATAATTATTTCATTATTATAATTTTTATATGATATAATGATATAATCTATTCAAGAAATAGATATTTCATGATGAAAATGCATGAGAAAACAAGTCAATTAACACCAAAAACAATGTAAATAACGATTTATTATTAAGGAAGGGGTAATAAGATATTTCAAAAGGATAACATATGATATTATAAATATTAATATGGTTTAAAAATATATTAAACATAAATTTAAACCAACTTTAAATGATATTAAATTATGTTCAACCAAAAGGGAGTGTGAAGTAAGGGATTCCGCTTTAATTTCATTTTATTGAGTCATATTGTAATGTAATTTAATTATTTTTTGTTTTATGGTGTATATACTACCCATTTTAAATGTAATATAATTAGTAAGTAATTGTTAATTGTATTTTATCTTTTAAGTTTAATTATTTCCTTTAAGGTGACTTGAATTAAAAGTTACCAAGATGTAAGTGATTTCTTAACTCCATTTCCATTCATTAGGTTGAACATCTACACCACTAAGTATGTCATTATATTATTATGTGTATAAATAATTTTGTGTAAAATATATTGAATTTACAATATTTTTATTTCTAATTATAGTTGAGTCACATATTCAATTCATTTATTAATTATCACTTTAATGTTATGACTATTTTAAGGGTTTACTTTATAATCTAATTCTAACAATGATTGGTCATTAATGAATCTCAGTTGATGTAAATTATATGATCAATATTTAATAAACACATATTATATTATTATAATATTTATATAAAGGTTATTTTTTTAGTAAATAATTTTACCTTTTAAAACATTAATTAATTATGAAACTATTTTTAAGACAATTACATTTAATTATTCTCTTTTGTCTGAAATATGCTTTCTTCTAAAATTTATTTTTGTAAAAATGGTTCCAATTTTTTTTATCAATTTATAAATTATATATTCAAATTTTTTTACCAATTTTAAATTTTTAATTTTTTTTAATGAATATTTTGTTCATTTTAAAAATTATTATTTTTTCTCTTTTATTTTAAATTTTAGGAGTGTTCTTATCATCTTCTGAATAAGGAACATTAATAACCCTTTAATAATAAAAAATATGATCTTTTTAACATTTATGGTATGTATAGAACGACACTAATATATTAATATAATTCCTGTAATATATTGTTTTTAATTGGGTGAGTATATTTTTGAAAAAATATTTTCAAAAGTTATTTTCAAATAAATAGTTTTTAAAATACTTTTATGTTTTAATAAAGTTATTTTATAAATTAAAATGATATTTTTATTAAGTATAATTTAATTATTTTTATATTTATTTTACTCAATTTTAAAATCCTTTTATTAATATTCCAATGGATATATATTGTTTTAATGCAATCCTTAATATTCCCCAGGATGAATTAGGGTCATTAAACGATGAAAAATATTGACATTCTATTCTGTGATTCCTTATTGTAATCATTGACTTATCCTTAGAGTATTCACCTTCCATTTTTTATTAATATTACCCTAAATATAAATATTAGTTATCATGGATAAGTGTATTGAGTAAAAGATATAACATTTTTAGAAAAAATTTCTTAATTTGATAGTTATTTCATTAACTATGGAAATATTGATAAATTCATATCCTTTATTAAATATGTTTTTATAATGGTAAGAAAGTTTTTTATCAATTAAATAAATTATTTGATGTATAAGGAATGCTTTAGAATATAAAAAATGGGATGTGGACTTGTTAATAAATGTACCTCGAGGCATCAGATGTCTCCTAAGATAAAATAAATTTCAAAACACTATGATTTGATAAACAATAGTTTTAAACATTTGTAGGATATGTCTTAATCGTAGTATGTTCTAAGCCATATTATCAGAAGTCTATAAGGTAAAAGTATCATGTTTTTGGGATACATTAAATCTAATAAATAAGTATTACATTCATTAAAATTCATTTATCATTATATACAATATTTTCTCAATGATATTAATTGTGGATGTATTTTATTCTAAATTTAATGATTAAATACCACAATTTCTCAGTTATTTAGCTTTTCATATTTATTCATCATTTTCTCATCATGATAGTCATGATATTTAATTTGAATAAATGTTATCTTATTTACCAGTAATTATTTAATTTTTCTTATCTCACCATTATAATAATTTTATTCAAATAACACATGTGTTTAATTTTTTTTCATTTATATATTTATTTTTATTATTTGATTCATGTTAGTTTCTTCTAAAAAAACCTCATACTGAACCATTTTTCTCACCCATATTTTGATTCATTTCCCCATTATTTGTTGATTTTTTATATGAATGAGTTGTGGTGATATTATATAATGAATAATGTTAATGTAAAAAAATAATTTTGTAATTTTTGTCTTCAAATATAATATGGTTATCAAATAGATATATAGTTTAATAGGATTAATAAACTATTTAGTCCTTTAGGATGTGATTCCTTTAATTTTCTACCAATTTATTATAGAAGGCATTGGCTCTAGGATATTGGGGACAAGGATGATACAGTTGGTATTAGGAGAATATTAAAAGAAACCTTGGAATCTAGATATAAGAAAACATATGTTATGGTTCCTAACCCTATGATATATTTTCTGGGGTATGTATATTAGAACATCCTAATGTTTTGGTGTGGTAGAGATTATGTGTGTTTTCCATGATATAAATCTTTTTGAAAATAATCTGGGTTGATTTGAGTGTGTAATAGATGTACCTAGGGGTAATATGTCAAAATATCCCACATTGGTCTGGACTAGTTCATAACATAGTGAACAATAACAGTCCTCTCTATAAACATGGTTGTCCACTCTAGGGGGATATTCATTAGATAATTCAAATTTTCATTAAAAATTGTTATGATGGATTTAAATGGACAATAAAATTGAATGAACTGGTTGAAATTTATTGTGTCTTAAATTGAAAAAATGTGTCTTAATGGAAGGAATTTATTTATGGTTGAAAAATATTGTTATAAAAAATTAATTTCTTTGTAAAAATGAAATGTATGATGGTAGGAAATAAATATCACACTAAGGAAACAATTTATAATTAATTTTCTTAAAAATGGATAACCTATTAATTACTTAATTCAATGAACATTATTAATGGGTATCACAAAGACCATGTAATGGAGTATTTGTAAATTAAATGGATGGATAATTTATTTATTATTGTTGTACTAAAATAATTTCTAAAAAGTTTATTTAATAATTAAATTAAATTTAACTATGCCTATAATATGTTTTTGGATATTTTATAGGAATTATATTAATATAATATAGAAAAAGAAAAATTGATATCTTTAGTGACAAATCATCACATTCAGTATGGGCATGGGGCTTGAACCCATAACTGAATGATGATTAGGGTTTTTCACCAACCACTGGCCCACTCAATGTCCAGGTTAATATGTCATTATTTATTGTTAAAAAAAATTAAAAATTATATAAATGATAAAACTATGGTATTACTTTTGTGGTTGAGAGATTATTGTATGGTATTTTATAAATAGTGAAAAATATATTATTTTTTTAAAATATTAATAAATATACGGTAAGATTTGTCACTCTTTTATAGAACATACTTGATGGTACAAACGAATTTAACTTCTTCATGAAAAAAATTCATTCTTTGAAATTTGATTCTTGAAATATGTGTGCAATTGGGAATTTATCGAAGTAAAACATGTGGATGAAGCTATACTTATAATATAGAAATGTATCAAGTCAGTATAATTCCTTATATTCATATAAATTACAACAACCCATGACCATTATGAAAAATGATTTTAAAATGTAACATTATCCTATCACCACCCTTTTTGATTATATCAACGACTTCTTCAATCTAATTAGTTTTATGGTTATTAGGACATTATGTCTCCTTAAATAATATAAATTTTCATGATCAATTTATTCATTCATCCTCTATAATTATGTACTCATTTCATTCATGTCCATATCATCAATTAGCACCAATGGTATCCTATATAGAATCTATGTAATGTGTAATTCCTTACGATCATTTAGCATATTAGTCTCTCTTATTGAGGTGATTTTTTAACAACCCAAATCAAGATGTAGGATTTAAATAATGTAATTATAAAATAAAAAACACTTGATTATCGAGATCAAGATGAGATTATTATGATCCAATTTCATTAAGGAGGGGATACTGTAACCCCCCTCACTTCTAAAGGAAAAACATTTCATTCTAAACTTAATGTGACTCAAAACACATATTTTTGTTGAAAATATAACACACTAAGACAGGAAAATATTTTAATTTTAGAATAAATTTAATTTATCTGATAGATTATGATACAAAAAACAATTATTTTCTTTAGTATATATCACTACACACATGATCAAGCATTATAGAATAACAAAATACTACTAATATTATTTTATAATATGAAATTTATCTTATAGAAATTGGCATGGTAATTATGAATACTACTAAAGAATGTATAAAAATATGTATTTTAAAGAATTTTATTAGCTAAATATGGATTATAAAAAAATATAGATCATTTAAAACATAATGAAATATTTCTTGAAAAATATTTTTTCCTAAAAGGAGGATAATAGATGGCATGCGTACATAATTTAAAATTAATTTTCAACACCTTAACAAAATTAATAAGAAAACATCAACATATGTTATTATATAGTTATATTGAAATTATCATTGGTTTAATTTTTGGGATTTTTTTGGATGTTTCATTTTTTTGATGAGTATTGAAAAATATGGATTTTTCATAGAAAACATCCTTTTATTTTAAATAATTTATAGTGATAGATTATAATTTTATTGGGTTTGAAAAAAATATTATTTTAATTTTATATAAGTTAATATTATATAGTTCATTGGAATTAGTTTCATAAAAAATTTTCTTATAAAATAATTAAAATCATTTTGGATATTCTATCATAAAAAATGGGCTTTCCCAACAGGTCTACAAGAAAAAATTTAAATTAAAAAAATTACTTATTTTAGAATTAAATTTGAAAAAATATATTAAATATTTTGAAACATAAAAATATATACCTTATAATACGTTCAAATTATCTCATTACAAAAATAAATATTAAATGTAGTAAAAAATAATTTCTGTGATGATGGTAACTATTGGTATAGTGGGGTGTTAAACTAAGATGATAAGGTTAAAAATCACATATAGTACTAGATGAAAAATGTTTATTTGAAATATTTAGACAATTAAAATTCTATTTATTTATGATGGCCTATTTGGGACCCTTTTGAAATATAAAAAATGTGGCACAACTCAATAGTTTTTCAAAATACCAAGTGTCTACTCTCCCCCACTTATAAATGGCCACCCCTCCCGTAACACCCCGAGATTTTATTAGAAATATTATTTTTAATTTCTTAAATGTCTTGTGTTGTACCCTACACCATGATTTGCTTGTGCTATAGTCAACACTGTATTAGCTTACAGTATATGCAAACACTATTCTAGGCTTGTGATGAATTCTAGAGCAACATTTCTTGATAGCCTGTGTTGTACGCAATACCGAGTTTCACTAAATAATATATTATTATAATATTATTATGAACTAGCTGTTATGAATAGTAATACCCACTTTTTGAAATTTTAAAAGTTTTATATTTCAAAATTGACATCATATTTGGATTCTGAATATTGAAATAATCCTGGGGAGAATTTTTGGTATTTTTCTAAAAACTTTCAATTTTTGATGAATAGTGAAAAAACTAAGTTATAGTTTAAAACCGAATTTTTATTTAAATAATTATTTATTATATTTAAATTTATTTTAAGTTAGTATAGATATATAATACCTATATATATTCAATGCAATTCATTAGAGTCATTTTATAATAATTATATATATATATAAAAATTTTATTGAACTTTTCGTCATCTTTTACCCACCAACTAGGAGAATTTGAAAAATTACATAAAACCTAATTTTACCGCTTCAATGACTGGAATTTCAAAAATCTGAGAGACATGGTTGATATAAGTGGGTAAAATTTTGTTCAAGGAGATGAAAATAAGTTTTGGTGAATAGTAACTTTTTTACTTTTATTTACCGCAATTAAATGTAAATAGGATAATTAAGGGTAAAAATGATAGTATTATTATCCTAAAACATATACTAATTCTATTGTATAAGTGTAATTAAACCAAAAAAACCTTACAAATAAAATATGACCATTTATTTCCACATGGATTAGATTAGTACATTTATTATTATTTAATTCAAAGCATAGTTAAAAGAGTTAAAATCAAAGATTAATAACTAAAACACTTTTAATATATGGTTAATAACAATATATATTCGACTATAAATATTAATTAAAAGTCAAAAATACGTTCTTACATAATTTTATTTTTTTTATAATTTTTAGACATTAAATAATTTAATATATTTATGTCACAATGATGATGCAGTAATTACCTTATTAATGAAATATTAACATAATTGATACTATAAATAGCCAAATAAATGTATTTTGAGAATTTTTATGAATTAAACCAATTTTATATGTTAATATAATATATTGGGGTTGGATAGATGAATTTTTTCTTAACAAATAATGCTTTTTATGAATTTAGAAAAAACAAAATACCAAATAGTGTAAAAATTGACATAAAAGTGTTTTTAAAACAAATATAATATTATTAATTGATATGATGGTCCTAAAAATCAGAGGGTCGACCAAAATACTTATATAATAATATATATGATATTAATGAACCAATTGGGGTTCGATTGGTAGCTTATATTATGTTTATTAACCATATAGTGTAAGAATACCAGAAGACACGGTAAAAGTTAAATTATTTAATATAGAGTTAAATCAAAATGATAAGGTTAAAATGGAAACCTAAACATGTATAAAACCTGATTTTTGAGATTATTTCGACCCTTTTCCACCCTAGCCTCTAAATAATTTACTTTGGAGTCATTATATACAGAATATGACTTTCTTATAAAATAATATATAATGTTTTTCCTAAGGTGCCCTTCATCCCTCATCTAAAAGGGCACTCCCCCTTAACTCTCATTTACACCTTTTAAGCCATTTTCATCCTCCAAACTCTTCACAAATACCCTATCAACTATCCTCCCTACATCCTAGAGGCCTTACTTTAGTCAGAAAGCCAACCTACGGAGCCCTTTTGATCAAATCAAAAGGAAGAACTCGAAGAATAGGTAGATGTCTCCCCACTTATTTCAAGTTCCATTCTTCTTACACTTCCTCCTTATTTGTTGTGTATGTTATAATATAATAACTCCACTATATTATATATAATTTGATGTTATTATAAAAATGGTATAACCATATTAGTTATTTTATCCATCCTAGGAATGAAAAAGTCACCAGATGTGCATACGTACGGCTTACCGTCTCCATGTCGTCGTGTAGTTTGTTATTCAAACATTCCATCATTTGGATGGGTATAATAATGAGTATAAATGATTTAAATGATAAATATAACACTGTTATGATTATTATATATGATATGACATCCAATTATATAGGATTCTAATATCAACAGAATGATATCATCGCTTATGCGTACGTATGGACTACCGTCTCCACGACTCGATGAGATTCATTCTCCATGTTAACCATTCCAGAATGATTCTAAAGTATATATATATTTAATTATTATTATGTTTATGACATAATAATTCTACTGGATATATATATATATGTATGTATATGTACTCTACTTACTTCCATTCAAATAAATAAGGAAATGAAAACAATGTTCATGCGTATGTACGGTCTACAGTCTCCATGAACAGTGTATTTAATTTTTCAATCTATTATATACATCCCGAATATATATTATATATAAATCATGTTTTACATTTTGGAAGTAAGTGAATCACGAAATAAGTAACAATATCAAGAACAACAAGTCCCAACATGTATGATAAATGAAATGATTTTACCCAAAACGCTGCTTTGATGTGGAATTGAAAAAAGAACATGAAATATAAAGTAATAGGTGAATCATATATGATATAATAAATATTATTATGGTCCTGTTACAAGTTAAAAATATGTTTAACCCCACTATACAGAAGTTTTAGACACATACGAAAGAAATTGGACACGCGGTAAGGGATAATTACTCCAATCTTGTTCTTATCTGAGATTGTTTATTCGTAAGTATTTACTGGAGTTATGTCTATCATCAATGTACATGTTTTCTAAAAATGTTTTCATAAAATATTTACTATTATTCCATGTATATTTAAAGTCTTTTTTACCCTTTGTTTAAATTTACCGCATTGTATGGAAGGAATCTTTCCTTTGTTTTCTATATAAGGTACTTTATGACTTTTCTGTTAAAAGTACAAGGAGAATGTTTCTTTAACTTATACGATATGAATATAATTTTTACTATTTCATAACTCTTTATTTTCATGAAGCTTCCTCTCCAAGATTTAATGATTATTTTAAACAAAATCCATTTATTTTATAATTGAATGGAACTTTGTTAAAAGAAAATGATTTTGAAGAAGAAATGATATTTTCCTCAAGAATTCATTTCAAGTGTTTTATCAAAACTATTTTCCATCTAAGATGAAATTATTTAGTAAATTTATGATTCAAGTATAATGTCTCTATTATTTACATTGTATGATTTTTCTTATGATAAAATAAAATACATTTGTTTTATATGGATTATGTTATGATAGGATGATGTTTATGAAACCCATTTTATTTTTTGGGTTATGTTGAATGATTTATGATTGTTTTGACGCACGCATAAGAATGATTTCATTATAAGATGAGTGTGACATATATCTCTATTCAATGCATTGTGTAAACATTTATATCTCATAATATAAACATGGCTTGAATGACATGTTAATCTGGCTTAGTGATATAGGACTGGAACAAGGAGTGAGCTCGATTTAGAAATGGACTTAGTCCACTATGATAGTCTTGGATTCAATTCCTTATCTACTGTGGAAATCATTTTAATGTGCTTAAGGGATGCCACAATTAAATGTTTTATTCCCATTCTATTTTATCATGGTTAATGTTCCTTTATGATACATGACTTACGTACTTCCACAATTTATGTCATTGCTAATGATTTTGATGATTAGATTTTATGTTCAAGTTTTTGATTTCAAATGTTTATGGATTGATTTATGTTCTATATGTTTACCCTTACTAAGCATTTGAGCACACCCTTTTTATGCTCTCTTTTCTCCAGGATATAAATAATGTTTTAGATCAGAAAAAAAGGGAAGATCTTAATGGGATATGTTGAAGATCTTTCACCATTATTAGAAGATTATATTCTAAGTTTCCAAAGACACATAACTATTATAGCCCTTGAGTGTTGGTTTTTGTTATGTATTAAGTATGCATGTTATTTATATTTAAGTCATACTTGGTTCTCTACAGTTGGTATCAGAGGAAAGGTTTAGTTATCTTTTGAAAACTAGGATGCAAAAACATTACTAAGATCCCTAGAAATATTTCTAAGATATGTCTACGGATGTATTTAAGGTTAATTATAAGTATAGGTTATAGTCCTAGAATTATGGAAATGATGATAGAATTAAACCAAAGATGTTAGATATTGAAGGTACTCCCCCTTTATTGTGTTGTTTTCCTAGTATGATTTTTTTCTTCTCACACTATTCTTTCTGGGTTTTAGACGATGGCCGGAACCTGAAGGAACCATCTTGATCAATGTAATGGATGATACAACGATTATCCTCTTGAACTAACCAATGTTACAGGATATAGAGTGTGAAATATTATTGATGTACTTACACAAGCTATGAATCATTATGGACTTCCAAATGAGTAGAGAAGGAAAGAATATTCTATTGAGTCCTTCATGAGGCAACATCCAACTTCTCTCAATGGGTCTTCTGATCCACATGTTTCTAAAAAATGGATCAGCACCAATAAAAAGATATTTTCCATACATCACTACTCAGAACATGAAAAAGTAAATCTGGATATTTACCTTTTAGAAGGTGAAGCAGACCAGTGGTGGACTCTAATTATGAATAAAATCCCCCAAGATGAAATTGAATCCATGGAATGAGATCAGTTCCAGAACATATTTTTCAATAAGTACTACCCTCATATTCATCGAACGAAGATGGAAAAGGAGTTCCTTGAGCTTAAGTAAAAGGATTATGAATCTGTTGGTATATACGAGGTGAATTTTGCAAGGCTAGCAAGGTATGCTTCTGGCTTTATCATCCTACCTGAAAGTAATGTTGGTCGATTCTTTAGTGGCTTAAAACAAAGTCCTCGAAGGGCATTATCTATAAGGGACTTCAGTAGCTATGAATAAATAGTGTATTGTGGTATCAAGGTGGAACTGGAACTTGGTGTTACATATCCATCTCATGGTTTTGACAAGAAACAATAGATGGAGTTAATGAAGATATCTTAGAACAATGGTGAAAAGAAGCTGAATGTTTCTTTATGCTCAAATTGAGAATGAAGCATGGCGGCGATTGTCTAAAGGGAACTAGAAAATGTTTTAAGTGTGGAAAAGAAGGTCATTGAGTAGTTTAGTGTAGATGTAATGGGAAAAGGTCTCCAATGATGTGAATAGATAAAATACTACAGAGAACTCACCACCAACGCTTCAATGCTACTATTGCAATGAAATGGGGAGTTATGCTAACCAATGACCTAATAGAAGGGTTAATGATGATTGACATCAACAACCTCTTAAGGAAAAGGACAGAGGGAAGTCACATGAGATCAGTCTTTGTGATGTATAGTATTACAATGATGTGGTGGAATGATTAAGTGTTTATGTAATGGGATTTCAAAATAGTATCATGTAATCTCATTTATAGTATGGTGGAATATGGGAATACCCATGTATTGGTTTATACTGGTTTTCAATAATTATATTGAAATACATTCGTAAAGAATATTATATTCACATAATGAATGGATAAGGAGAAAATAATATGTATGGTAGTATTCATAATCTCATGATTGATATAAAGAAAAAGTGATATCATGGTTTGAGTATATAGAAATTTATGGATTCTGGTATGTGGAAAGAGTTAACTTTTGATAGAATTCATGTTTTCACTAAGGTTCTATGGTAATTCATGTTTCAAGATAATACATGATTAAGGTATTCATATGTTTCTAATGTGATCAACACGATATATCTTATGATATACTGGGAATAAATTATGGTATTCACATGCTTGGTTGATGACATTTCAAGTAATAGTTTTCTTTATACTATGAGTTTGGAAAGAAGTATTTTGTATAAGTCTAAAAATTTGAAATTGATTATGTTGGACATAAGATAATATTTTTTATTGAAAGAACCTTTTTTCGATATTATTTCCGGAATGATATAATAGTGTAGTTTTATAAAAGGGAAAACCTACAGGACATGTGACAACCCGTCACGTCGGACAAGGTCGCGAGAATCGAACCAACAACCGAAGTGCGACATGCCTTTATCACCTTCCACTGTCCTACATGAAGTTCCTGGTCTGTAGAAATTAGTTTTATTTTATTCATTGGTATGATAAATGAAGTATAATTCCATTTTTGGAACCATATTTGATTAATCTCACCATAAATGTACTTACGTATATAACTATTGCAAGCCTTATTTTTAAGAGAGATGAAATGACATATCATTCTATCACATGAACGGCTAACACTACATGGAAGACAAATTCAACTTCATTTCTTTTAGAGATGAAGTGGAAATTGTTTAAGGCACGAATAATAGTGGGATTGTACCAAAATCAAGCAAGTATTTCTTTTAATTCGAAAATTCTTTAACATTAGGGAAATGATCTTGATATCAAAAAATGTTGTCCTATTTCCCACATATATGATGAATCAGATGGTACCTTAGATCATCACAAATTTATGGCTTTGTGATTGTTGGATCTTTCATAGCCATGTTCTCTACCACTATACATCAGTACTTGAAGGTTATATTTTTTCCCATATCTATATTTTCACCTACGTTCTCCTATGTGGAAAACCAGTGATGAGTTACTTTGGGTAACCATTACGTTTCATACATTAGTTTTTAAAATTATGTTTTGGTATTCCTTTTTACGATGTGGGTTTCTATTAATGAAACTTTCAAGTAGAAAACTATTAATAACCAAGGATAATTTTGAGGGAGAAATTCATATTAAGGGGGGTAGAATGTAACACCCTGAGATTTTATGAGAAATATTACTTTTAATTTCATTATTGTCTTGTGTTGTACACTACCCCACGGTTAGATTTCTCTATATGCAATACTGTATTAGCTTGAAATATACGCAAACACCATTCTAGGATTGTGTTGCACACGCAGTGTAACATTCCTAGATAGCATGTGTGGTATGCAATACCATGTTTCATTAATCAATATATTATTATGAAGTAGCCGTTATGAATAGTAATACCCACTTTTTGAAATTCTATAAAGTTTATATTTCAAAATGGGATTCATTTTTGGATTCTGAATATCGAAATTAGCCTAGGGAGAATTTTTGGTATTATTCTAAAAACTTTAATTTTTTGATGAATAGTGAAAAACACTGAGTTATAGTTTAAAACCGAATTTTTATTTAAATAATTATTTATTTTATTTAAATTTCTTGTATGTCAAAATAGATACATAATAACTATATATGTTTGATGTAATTCATTGGAATAATTTTATAATAATTTTAGATATATAAAAATTTTATAGAACTTTTCACCGTCTTTTACCCACCTCCTTTGAGAATTTGCAAATTTACATAAAACATAATTTTACTGCTTCTGTGTGTGGAAATTTCAAAAATATGAGATACAAAGTTGTATATAAGTATGTAAAATGTGGTTCAATATGATAAATTTTTTTTGGTGAATAGTAACTTTTTACATTTATTTACCACGGTTAAAAGTAAATATGGTAATTAAGGGTAAAAATGAAATTATTATTACCCTAACACATGTCCTAATTCTATTGGATAATATTAATTCGACCGAAAACAACCTTAGGAATTACATATGACCATTTAGGTCCACTTTTATTAGATTAGAAGATTTATTATTATTTAATTAAAAGAAAAGATAAAAGAGTTAAAATAAAGTATAATAATTAAAACACTTTTAATATATGGTTAAACACTATAAAAATTAGACTATAAATATTCATTAGAAATAAAAAAATATTTCCTACATAATGGTATTAAATTTATAATTTTTTTACATTAAATAAGTTAATTTATTTATGATACAATGATGATGAAATAATTACTTTATTAATGACATATTAACATAATTGAAATTATAAATAGCCAAATAAATTTAATTTGATAAATTTTATGAGTTAATATTATTTTATATGGTAGTATAATATATTAGGGTTGGTCATCTGAATTGTTTTCAATGTAATAGTGCTGTTATGAATTTAAAAAAAAATACCAAATACTGTGTAGATAGACATAAAATAGTTTTTAAAACATATATTATATTATTAATTGATATAATGGTCCTAAAAATCTATAGTTCTGCCAAAGGACTTATATAATAATATATATGACATTAATGAACCAATTTGGGTTCGATTGGTAGATTATCGTAAGATTATTGACCATATAGTGTAAGAATACAAGAAGACACAGTAAAAGTAGAATTATTTAACGTAGAGTTAAATATAAATGATAAGGTTAAAATGGAAAACAAAACATTTTAAAGACCTATTGGTTGAGAGGATATCGACCCATCCCCACCCTATCCTCTAAATAAGTCTCTTTGGAGCCATTATAAACCGAATATGACTTTATTATAAAATAATATTTTATGTTTTTCCAAAGGTGCCCCTCACCCCTATTATAAAAGGGAACTCCCCCTTCACTGTAATTCACCCCCTATAAGCTATTTTTATCGGCCAAAATCTACCCAAATACCATCTTAACAATCCATCCTTCATCCTAGTGGCCTTTGTTTAATCATAAATCCCACCTATGAATCCCTTTTTATCAAATCAAAAGCATGAACCTGAAGAAGCAGTAAAAGTCTCACCACCTATTTCAAGTTCCCTTTTTCATCCACTTTCTCATTCTTTTTTGTGCCCATTATAAAATAATATCTCTAGTATATTATATATAATGTGATTTTATTATAAAAATTGTACAAAAATATTAGTTATTTTATCCATCATATGAGTGAAAAAGTCACCACACGTGCGTACGTACAGCTTACCGTCTGCACGTCGTGGTGTAGTTCGTTATTCAAACATTTCATCATTTGGATGGGTATAATAATGAGTATAAATGATGTAAATTATATATATAAAATTGTGATTATTCTTTATATAATATATACCATCCAATTATATACGATTTTAATATCAAAATAATCATATCGTCACTCATGCTTACGTACGGACTACCGTCTCCACGACGCGATGAGAATCATTTTCCATGTTAACCATTCCAGAATGATTACAAAGTTTATATATAATAAATAATGATTAAGTTTTAT
Organism: Viscum album; assembly: GCA_963277665.1. Lineage (NCBI taxonomy): Eukaryota > Viridiplantae > Streptophyta > Magnoliopsida > Santalales > Viscaceae > Viscum > Viscum album. The sequence goes on from OY728137.1 coordinate 1,200,124,744, forward strand.
GACATAATAATTCTATTTGATATATATATATGTACTCTACTTACTTCCATTCAAATCAATAAGGAAATGAAAATAGCGTTCATGCGTACGCACGGTCTACCGTCTCCATAAACGATGCATTTCATTTATCTATCTATTATATACATCCTGAATATATTTGATATATAAATCATGTTTTAAATTCTGGAAGTAAGTATATCATGAAATAAGTAACAATATCATGAAAAAAAAATCCAAACACGTACGACAAATGAAATGATATTACCCAAAACGATGCTTTAACATGGAATTGACAAAATAACGGGTAATATAATGTCAAAGGTGAATCATATATGATATCATAAATATTATTATGGTTATTTTAAAAGATAATAATATGTTTAAACCCACAATAAAAGAGTTTTGCATACATAAAGAAGAAATTGGACCTACAATAAGGGATAATTACTCCAATCTCGTTCTTATCTGAGATTGTTTATTCGTTAGTATTTACTCAGGTTATTCTTATCATCAATGTCCATGTTTTCTAAAAATGTTTTCCTAAAATGTTTACTATTCTTACATGTATTATTAACTACATTTTTACCATTTGTTTAAATTTACCACATTGTATGGAAGGAATATTTTCTTTGTTTTCAATATAAGGTACTTTTTGACATTTCTGTTAAAAGTATGAGGAGAATGGTTTTTTATCTTATACAGAATGAAATGAATTTTTTCAGTTTCATAACGCATAATTTTCATGAAGAATCCTCTACAATATTTCATGATTATTTTCAACAAAGTCGTTTTCTTTTAAAATTAAATTGTATTTTGTGAAAAGAAAATTATTTTGAAGAAGAATGGATATTTTGATCAAGAATTCATTTCAAGTGTGTTATCAAAACTATTTTCCTTATAAGATGAAATTATTTAGTATTATTATGATTTATTTATAATGTATCTATTATTTACATGTTTTTATTTTTCTTATGATGAAATGATATCTATTTATTTTATATGGATTATGTTATGATGGGATGATGTTTATGAAACTCATTTTATTCATTGGGTTATGATGAATAATTCCTGATTGTTTTGTGGAACATGTAAGAATGATTTCATTTGGAGATGGGTGGGACCTATATCTCCCTCCAATTGATTGGGTAAATATTTATATCTAATGAGATAGACATGGCTGGAACCACAAGTTAATTTGGTTCAGTGATACAAGGCTGGAATGAAGAGTGAGTGCAATTCAGAAAGGGACTTCTTCCACTATGATGGTCTTGGAAGGAATGGCTTGGCTATAATTTAAATAATATCATGTGATTAATGGATGCCATAATTAAATGTTTTATTTCCATGATATTTTATCATGGTTAATGTTCCTTTATGATACATGCTTTACGTAATTCCTAGATTTAGGTCATTGCTCATGATTTTGATGTTTAGATTTTATGTTCAAGTTTTTGCATTCAAATGTTTATGGATTGTTTTATGTTCTCTATATTTACCCTTTCTGAGCATTTGAGCTAACCCTTTTCATTTATCTTTTCCCCAGGATGTAAATAAAGATTTTAGGTAAGAAAACAAAAGGGGATGATATTTGTAAGAGATGTTGAATATCTTTCACCATGATTAGAAGATTATATTCTGAGTTTCCAAATACACTAAACTATTACGGTCCCTGAGAGTTGGTTTTTGTTATATATTAAGTATCCTGCAAAAGAAATGAAATTTCCATGTATTTTAAGCTTGGGACTCTATACCTCTCCTACACACTACACAACAATAAAAAATATTCATTTAAGACATATAAAATCAACTTACCAAAATCCCAAACCTAATCCTAGAAGCCACATTTGATTTACAAAATACTAATCTAAGAATGATTTTGTGCAAGCCTAAGGAGGATACAAGAAAAAGGGGTGTTGTTTGTCAAAAATTGTCTGTATTTCATTACATTATCCATCTTCTTCAATTATTATTAAATATTTATGATATAATAACCATAGTAAATTCATAATATTATTATTATCTGTAATACATTGAATAACTTAATCTATATCCACATCCATATGGTGGTTCATGAAATCACCGTTTATGTGTTCAATGAACTGCCTCCTCAAGAACTAATGTCATTCATTCTTCCATTACCACCATCATGGTTGGTATAATTATGTATGTATAGTATATATATATATATATATATATTATTAAAACAAATAATACCATATGAGTCAATATATAACATATAAATTTTTACAAATAATTTTTAGGTGATATGATAATGTTTCTCATGTGTATGCTAGACTACTTCTTCGAGAAGCGATGTTATTCATCATTCAGTAATTCTTTTCAGTGAATGTAATAAATATAAAGATAATAAATATATGTGATATGTATTTATGAAATAAGTATAATATTAATTATATATTTATCATACTGGAGAAAAGATACATTTCATTTTCTTTTATAACTATCCACTCACTTAAAGATGATAACATTATTCGTGTTCATACAAACTATTGCCTTCACAATACAATACGACTCCCTTTTGATCACCACACCGAGGATATATATAATTATATAATATGGTATATAAGATAATATCATAATTATGTAATGGTAAAATATTACTTACCTCATTTCCAAAATTATCACTGAAAAATGGAAATGTTACTCATGTGTTCATATGACTGCCAATCTCAATGATCTTAATGTGATTCATATATCATAATCAACATTCATGATTGGTTTTTAAAAATATTATGTGAAAATAAGATAATTATTAAATAAATAGTTTATTTAAAGAAGATTTAACTATATAATATTTACAATTTCAGAATCTTTCCAAAAAAAAATTATATGAGAGTCCAAGGAAATTAGCACTCGAAATGATGAATGTAATGAATGCTTATTAATGAAAAAAAATGTTATAAAAGGATCATATATGATACTTTAAAAATTAATATTTTTCTATAATACGTTAATTACATGTTTAGAACCACTATAGAAGAGGTAAAATATTATTTAACAAAAATAGATGGTATGATAAGTGATTTCACCTCATTTTCATTTCATTGTGGAATATTGTAATGTTATACACATAATTTATTTTATAATGTTAATATGATTCTAATTTGATATATAATATCATTAAGAATTATTTTCTCATGCTATTTTTTTATATGATGAATTATTTTTCATATGAATACTTCAATTTAATTTTTCCAAGAGGTATATGAATTTTTAAATCAATTTCCATTCATTTCGTCAAACAAATCATTCATTAATTATGTCATAATATGATTATGTGTATAATAACTTGTGATTTCCCAATGTTTTAGTTCATAATTTTACATGTTTATTTATAGTTGAAACACATAATATATTCACTTTTGAGTTCTTACATCATCTTTGTGATCATTGTAAATGCTTATTTGAAAATATAATTCTAATCATGATTGTTTATTCCAGAATTTCAGTTAAAGGAAATTATTTGATAATATTTTAATATAACCAATTAATATTCAAATCTTTTGGTTATTTATGATATTTTCATGTATTATTACCATTTCCACTTTTAAGTACAATAAAAAATTGATAAAAGGATTTAAAGAATATCCGACATCATTTTTTTCTTCGGTCGGAATTTAGTTTATTTTAAAAAATATTTTTCTCTTTAAAAAAATTTCAAAAATGTTAATAACCATTTTTGAATGTTTATTTAATGAATTTTTTACACATTTTTATCTATTAAAAAAAATTATATATATGTATTTTTTTTAAAAAAAAGCCCATTTTAATTTTACTATAAACATACATATAATGTTAATACTATGTTTTGAACCAGTCACATTCTTAAAACATTGTATAGTGAAAATGGAATTTTCATTTTCACTTTAAAATCATGTATGGAATTACTCTCGATAATGACCACCATTTAATTGAATGTTATATTTAATTATTTTGATTATATTTTAAAAGAAAATGCATTCAAAAGTAATTTTTAATGAAATAGATTATCAAAATGTTTTTCATTTAAAAAAAATTTATTTTTAAAATAAAAAATGATATTTTCCAGATAATTTTTTCAAATATATTATTTTGGTATAATTATTCATTAATGAAAAACTCTGTTATTATTACTCTAATGGATATAAATTACATTTATATTATCCTTAATCTTTTTTTGGTTTGTTTATGATCATTTTGACAAATTAATGAATTGAAATTCCCTTCCCTGGTTTATTTATATAGCAATAACATTTTCATTCAATTATTTGCAATCAAATAGAAATTAAATTTCCCTTAAATATTAAAATTACCTAACATAGAAATTTATGTTTCCTAAAACACATTGAAATTTTTACATACATTTTTGTCTTTTACACTTATTTGATTGACTGGCGAAATATTGATAAATCAAAATCCTTTACTCAATATGAATATTTAATGATAATGCACATTATTTATGAATTAAATCAATTATTAAATGTATTTGGAATTCATTGGACAGGAAATACGTGGCATGTGGAATGCTTAATTAAATCCCCTCTAATAAATGGTAGTCACATAAGATAAAATCAATTATATATCTACAATTATTTGGTAACTAGTAAATTAAAAAATTCTTATGACATGTCGTGAAAGTTTTATATTGTAAATCACTTTGTGGATTTCTTGAATGAATAGGTATCATGTTTCTAATAAACATGATATTTTATGACTAATAATTTGATTCATTTATATTAATTTATCAGTATCCATGATATTTCTCAATTATATAATCGATAGATTAATTATGTTATCAGATAAAAGAATAAATGTAATGGTTTTTGTTATTTATCATTCCATATTAATTCTTCTTTATCTCGGTAGGATATTCATGTTATTTAAATGGGATATGTGTTTAATTTATTTTCTTTTGATATTAATTATTATTTATGTCCTCGTGATCGTCATGTTTTTTATATGAAATTTGTGTGTGGTTATTTATGTTACTATTTTTAATAATTTTTATTGAATCGGGATAGCATATTTCGTGCATAACAATTAATTATAATTTTATCTCAAAATAATTTATATTCATTTCCCCATGATTCCATGATGTTTGTTATGATATATGTTTATGAATTTCCATGATGGAATAAAGATACTCTTGAAAAAAAATGTTGTAATTTGTGTATTCCATTGTAATATGGTTTCTTGTACATATCATTTTTACCCGAACAACTAAACATTTCAGTCATTTGGTATTTTATTCTTTGTATTAAATGAAATTGTCCTAATTCTTCCACCAACTCCAGGCTACTTCGGTGAGGGAAACTATGATAATTATTTAACTTCTGACCATAGATTTTATTCAGGGTCCCAAAAATAATTTAGAACCAATTATATAATCATTTATTGGTTATGTTATTTATATATTTATTGGAATTTACTCAAATTGTTTAGAACCACATGTTATTTCAGACTTCAACCTAATATGGTATCAATGTTAAACATTCATTGTTATAGTTTATGTAAAAAAATTACATAATGATTCACTATAGTTTGATGTTGTATATATATGTAACTATCTTACTGTAATCATAGGATGTTACATGGACTGTTGATACTAGTTCCTATGACCCAAAAAATAATTCAATTTAGTTCACCAACCTTTTGGTCACCATATAAGGGATTCCCCTCTACAACCTGTAAAAAATAGGTTACTGATCCCATAAATTGATTCTTTGTGCAGTATTTCCCTATGGATAGAATCCCCATTTCAATTCTCTCACAACAAAAAATGTCCCCAACATCTACTAACCCCCATAATAGTATAAATACAATAAAAAATGACAAAATAAATTAATCAAACACCTACCTGATTATATAAGGGACTTTACATTAACCAATACTATTGATAGAATACATAGGATAGTTAAAAATGAAAAAAAACTATGTTTTTAATTTCATAAATTATGATGTTTTTTCAATAGTTTCTATATTTTTTGAAGATCTAAATAATTCCATTGTTCCTAATTTATTTTATAATTTATTTCTAGTTGGGTAGTCATTTATGAATTTTCATATATTATCCCTACCATTATTATATTTAGAAAAATACATTGAATTTCTATGAATATTGGGTCTCTATAATTTCTGAAAATTTATTATGTTTTATGTTTCATTATTCTTAGAGTATCATAAACCATTTTTATCCTAAATTGGTTTTGATATCTAATTACAATTTTTAGGTACATCTTGATGCATTCTTGATTCCATTTTTTATTGGTGTGTTTTTGGTATTTTGAGGAAGTAGTGAATGTTTCGTAGAAAACGTTTTGATATTCATGGAAGTATGATTGATTAAATTAATTATTTCTAGGTATAAAATTATATAAGGTTGAAGGGGTTTAACATTAATTCTAGGTTTACTTAGATGATTTGTGGGAGGTTTTATATATGGCTACATTTTTGCACTAGCTACAGATGCAATTTAAGCCACTAATTATTTATTTATGACATAAATTTATATATAGCCATTAGAAATGATATAGAATTAGGGCATAAAATTATTTTCTCAATATAATACAAATATACACTGTAAACTAGTCAATGAATATGTCTAACCTTATGATATTTTTTTATAATATTTGATATGAGGGTTGTTTAATTCTATAAATTATCATGATTTTGATATGAAAACCATTTTACTAGTAATTTAGATATCCCTCATCTAGTAAAAATTTATTTTTTCAGGATTCATTTTGCATCGAACTCCTAGGGATATACAAAGAGATTTGTAGGTGATTCTATCCTTTAAGAACATGTTAATTATTCATTTGACCTCATCAGACTTTACTTGTTTTTGTTTTCTCCTTTATTTCAAAATATTTGTATCAAATAGATGTTATATCCTTTTATCTGATTGAATTATAGATTGATCTTGATAATGTATGATCTAGGAATTCCTTGTTTATGTCATTCACCTTCATTTTTATAGATATTTTCAATGGAGGGTGTAAATGTGATCAGTGATTAAAGGTAGGACATTCTATAATAATTATCATAAAAATGGAAACAAAAAAGATAATGATTGTTTTGAAATTAATTTTTAATTTAATTTAATAACCAAATTTGTGAGGTCTGATGAATGATTGTGAAGAGGGCCATAAAATTTTGAGAAATACCCATTTTTAAGGGGATCGTAATTTCCTATAAGATTCTTGAAAATTAATTTTCTGATTTAGAAATTAATTTCAAGAAATTATATAATTATTAAAAATTAGATAAATGGATTAAATTTAAATATGATATAAAAAATCATGATTTGATAAAAACATGTGATTTGGTTTGGAGATGAGATACACAAATTGAAAACGAAAATCCAAATTTTTTTTAAATTATTTAAAATGATTGATTTTTTCATGAATGATTTATTTGTTGGTTAAAGAACATGTGAAAATTAGTAGTTAGTGTGTAATTAGGAAAATTATTATATGTTACGACCCATAGGAAATGATTGAAAATGAAAACTCATACATTATAATAAAAATCCTTTACAACGATGAAGGAGAGTTGAGTCCTAGAGGCCTAAGACTAGGGTCTTCTAAACAGAGTGATCGAAGATCACTGATTGACTGCTTTTAGGATTATATTACCTAGAAATAACATACCTTATGGATTATTATATTCTTTTAATAGATTTTCAATTGGATTATATATTCCATATATTATTGAAATATTTTTTTATTTCTAACTGTAATAAATAAATGTTTTATTTAGATTTTTCATTTAATAATTTTTTTATATATCTTCCATACTTATTTTGTGAAATAATTTTTTGTTGAAAATATTTAAATTTTATTTCAGGCCATTATTATGTCAAATTGAAATCCTAATTTTTTTATTTTTATTATAATTTTGTAGGTAAAAAATATTAGACCCTACTGGTATTTTTTCACACAATTATTTTTATTTCATGTATTTGGAGAATATCATATTTCAACTGAATTCTAGATAAAAGAGTCATATTATTACTATGGATGTTCTCGATTCATGGCCATGAAGCTATATTGTTGATCAATGGAGATATTGACCACCAATTACTTTGGGTATCTTATCATTTTTAATTATGTTTTATAACATGTTGGGGAACATTTTTTAGGTATTATTTACCAATTTTATTCATTTACATTTTCCTTGAGGTGTGTTGGTATGATGATATGTTTTTTATATTCATTTTTCAAAATAAAAAACAATCACTACATGATATTGGCAATATTATATCTATTTGAATCTATCTAATGTGGATAGAGAACAACCATCATGAATTTTCAAGAATTAATGGAATCTCAGGGCGCCAAGGTATCCAGGAAGGTTCATGAAAATGTTGTATTAATGGATGGTTGGATATACATCATTCGTTGATTTTGGAATATGGTTTTCTTGTTCTAGTATACTTGAGGTATGATTACCTGGACTCATGAAGTTATTATGAGTGAGTACCTAAGCATATCTCATTTTAATGAGTATTAAATCATCATGGGTGTTTGGAAAATGTGTTAATGATGAATAATTTTATCTCATTTAAATAAATTTCATTTATTTTGATATGATTATGTTGAAATAAAAATAATGAATCATGATTGATGGAATTAATATTCATATAAATTTTTTTTGATTTATTTACCTGTGTATCATTGCTAATGATTTTAGTGTTTTCCATGTTATAGTACATGTACCTCCACCAAATCATTTTTATGATCTTGTAGTGAAACCATAATGTGGTGAATCCATGTATCATTCTGAAGAGTTAAATTTTTTAAATTAAATCCTTCAAAGGTTTTAATGATCCCCACATGGTATATGATTAGTTTAAAAATATTGACCTAATTTATTGTATAATTTAAAAATCTATTATCTATTAATGTGAAATGTATTTTCATCATGAATGAGGTTCTTATAAATAGATGGGTTGATTTGATGTTTTCATCAAAGAGGCATGATGTATTATAGTATAAGGGAATTATATTTATATTCCTGGATATGTTTAATCCAAATTTTATGGTCTTTTTAAAGACCAAGAAATTCATAATCCCTTTGTAGGGTAACAATACAATGCTTTTGTATTTGAACTATTTCAAAAAATTTGTTCAGTTTTCAAGAAATTAATAAAATTAATTAGAAAATTATGGATCATTGGAATGAGATGGGTATCCAATATTTTATCCAATTATATGGTTTCTTACTATAGGAATCATATTATGTTGATTTTCTAGAAAGATAAGTAATGGTTGAGCTTAACCTAGATAGATTTTAAGAATTATTTGAATTCAATTTTATCCCAGTGGAAATCCAATTAGATATATTAATGAATAGAGGGACATTGATGAGTCTCATGTCAATTCTAGAAAAATACATTATCTAGACCTCATTCTCTACTTCGATGAGGCCCTTTTACATTTTTATACGTGAACTTTCTTTTCATTTTAAAGGATTTTTATTGAGAAACCAAATACGTTTGGTTCTTATGCTTTCTCAATACATTTACAAAAGGAATACAATATAATTTTTACTATATGTATTGGAGTGGGATCATCATCAATAGAAATTTCATCAGTGCAGTTATATGAATCTATATATAATGGGTTCCTGTTAGCCATTTAAATAATGATGCTTCTTTAAACAATATAAGTGTCTCTTGAGGAAGCTAGTGTTGGTCTAGTGACTATGAAAAGTATCATCTATATATATTCATCATTAGTGACTTTCTAATTTAAATGTGGTTAATACCACTCATTTATTTGATCCTAAATTTTTGTTTTTATACATCATACTATGATGATATTTTAGTATGTAATAGTTATTAATACTCCCACTAAAATGAAGAGAGAACATGGTATTTGACGTACTTTATGTGTTTTATATTTATCTGAAATTTATCTTAGATATAAATTTCAAGTTCTCAACATTAAACATCTTGATTTCATTTGCGTGATGGATTTCTTGATTTGTTATATGGATTATAATGAAAACTATTTTTTATGGGGCTGCTATAATTTTCCTAGTGGGGAGTGTGATATAATTCAGAGATAATGGTATCTGAGGTCGACTATTAGGGGAAAATATTTTTCATAATTGGTTACATAAAAATTAGTGTTTTTTAAATATAGTGTCAGAATAAATGATTAAGAATATTACTATTGATTTTGACAAGTATGTATACGAATTTACAGATGAATTCTCTTGGTTTCCATAGGTACAAGGGGGGGGGGGGGGGGTTGGGGTTTCCACTAATTTTGTACTTGTTAGTCAACCAATGTCAGCTTCATCTTAACATATGTCACCAAATGAACAAAAATAGTTCATGACATAGTTGGTTGATTTGATGGGTAAATATTTTATCCACCCCAAGTGTATCACATTTGAAGGTCCTATTCTATTTTCCAATAACTATTATGGGAAATTTCAACATTGTGATGATTATCAAAAGAATGATTGTGTTATTGTGATGATCTAATTTCCATTAGCATTGATTAATGATATTTTTGATAAGATGAATGGGGTGAAGTGGTTCCCAGGTATTGATCATTGATTTTGCTATCACTAGTTTATACTAAATGAGTTATACATTTAGATGGATTCCATTAAAGATTATGTATGTCCATTATGAGTAAAATGTTATTAAATTTCATCTAACCATTAATACAATAGATTTTCTAGCTTTTATAATATTATTTTGCATGAGTATGTGGACTCTTTCATGGTAGTATTTGTGGAAGATATCCAATTTTACACTACGAACTATGGGGACCATGTGTTTAATTTGAGATCAATTGTGGAAATCATGAGAAATCATTTATTTGTGGGATGATTTTGAAATATATATTATAGGTTTGTGATGTTTTGTTCTTGGAAAAAATGGTATTTGAACAAAGAACATATATTTATCTTGAAATTGTTAATGTTGTAATGATATGGGAGAAAATATGAAATTTTTACATGATTCAGATCTCTAAGGGATTAGTGGGTTTTTTCATAATGATTTGTCTACCATTTCTGAATGATGGATTCTTCGATGCCCGAAATCACTCGAAAAGAAAAAATGATAATTTTGGTTGTGAAGTTTCATCTTTTTTTGGTTGATATAAAAATAAATTTTACTTCTATGAAAATTTTTAATCATCTAGTGGCTTGAAAATCTATGCAGTGTTATTCGACACATCATGTTTGGGTTTTGGAAAAATCCATATAATGGGTGATCACATGGTATCCATTGGATGCTGAATACCTAGAAAAAATAAGGAGAATTATCTGACCCGTGATCTTGATCTCACATCAATTATTCATGACAAAATGATTTCCATGAATTTCCTTTTTGGTGAAATAATTACAATTTATTCTAACAAAAAAATTATTGATTAACATATTCTCTCTGAATGAAATTTTTCTCTGAAATTTGTGTTGGGTTGTGTATATATAGTATTTTTATTTTAACGTTTCTTTTACCTCTAGTATGGTTAATTTCATTGCTAACTATTTGAGTAAGAATCCTCTAACCCAGGATGTGAATGTATCAATAGAAGAGTGGAATACATTGATCTCTTTTCACAATTGCATTTTAGAGTTTAGGAGAATACATCTAAAGGTATTTCTGGGACAGTTCTTATGAAATCCTATCTTCATGATGTTATTCATTGGAAGAAGTAGTTTTATGATTTTCTTCAAGGAATTTGGGATTCTCTTTATGGTGGCGAGTGGATTGTTGAGTGAAAATTATCTTTTGACTGTATCCTATGTTCTATGAATCATTGTCCTATTCAATTAAATATAGAGACGTGTATGATAAAGTACTTATATAATTACCTTTGGGAAGTGAACCCTAAAACCTAGATGATTTTAATGGACATTCAATAATGATTATGGTGGGCACTTAAGATATGAGACAACGCTGACTTTTCTTATTATTGTCATAACTAACCAAAAATAAAATCCAAGTACTAGAGAACATCATGTTTTCATATGGCACATACAGTGATGTCATGGAAGAGGAATGAAATTTCGAAGAACACTGTGATCAAATTTTTGTGTACTCTTAGAGGGAATCGTAGTACCATTTGATTTTAGAGACGAAAGCTATGTATGATAGCCTGTTCAACATGAAATAGTGGGAATAAATGACATGAGAAATATATTACCATTATATTAGGGACATTAAATTTACATAAAGGGGTAATATTATTTACATAATTATATATATACATAAATATATTTTTCAATTTCTTACTCAATATGAATCATTGATGGATTCTAAAAAATAATCAATCATTTTTTAGTAATATAAATTTAGTATAAAAAACATTATAATTAATTTTCAGAAATTTTATAACATATATATGATAAATTGATCATCATTTTTGGAATAATAATATCTAAATTTACTTAGGGTGACATTTTGGGATATTTCAGAAAATAATAATTTCACATTGAATAGTTAAAAGTATCGATTTTTGTAAAAATATCATTTGTTCTCAACAAAATTAAGAAATATAAATTTCCCAATATGATTTGAATATCAATGAATATAAAATAAGTATTAATTTTTTATATTTAATCAATTTAATTACTTTTTAATCCACACTATATTTTATATTAGAATAAGATTATTTTTGTGTCTACAAATGGGATTTTTCCGAAAAATGATTCAAAGTCCATAATGTTCATCGAGCATAGTTAATTAAAAAAACCCCTAATGATTATTTAATAAAAGATAAAAAATATATTATTTTTTAGTAACACATAATTTTGTTTCATACAATAATTATTATTTTTCTTAGAGTTAATTTGTAATCATCTATTCATGAAAATATGCATCTTGAAAACACAATATTTCATCGCATCTATGTGTTTCATTTTAAATTAAAAAAATTCTATTTCATAGAATTGAATTTGGAAAAAAGGATTAAATATTTTTAATAATAATTTTATATATTATCTTATGATGTAAAAATAATTTATTCCCTTAATCAATTGTGAAAATAGTGAAAATTAACAATCACAATTAAGATAAAAATTGATTTATAGGGGTTATACTATAAAATATGGGTTGAAATTACAGAAAAATATTTATAAAATATATTTAATTGGAATATATTGATCATATAATATCTATTGTTTGTGAATGTTCAATTTCAAATACATTTGATGTGTGATAAATGTGGGTGCATCTATTTTATTTTTGAAATTTACATGTTTGTGACTCACCTCATTTTTATGAGGCCATCACCACTCCTGTACTCATCAAACCTTCAATGATATCTATATAAGGAGAACCATTCCCAAATATCTTCCTTACTTCACTACCCAAAAAATATAGGCTTATATTTTTCCTATAGCCATACTATGAATATTGTATTGGCATACATAATGAGGTTTCCCATAGAATATGTGATGTGCTCAACCGAGTAACATTATTTTCATTCTTATTCCTCCTCAATCAAATCTTCTCCAAAAATTCATATATAATATAAATTTTTTCTCACATATAAAATTATATTATTATATTTATGTAATAACATTAATACATATCCTTATCAAAAAATGGGATTCATAATTATTATCCATCTGTATGGAAGACTACCACCTCGCAAATAGATGTCATTCATTGTCCATAATCTCCAATCATGGAATATTTTGTGGATGGATTTTAAGTATAGCTACAATATCTGTAACATATTTAATCTTATAGAGAGAAAAATTAGTATACAACTTATTATCTTTCATTTCTTGGTGGATACAATAACGTTGATCATGTGTTCGATGTTCTAACGCCTCTCATATGACTATGATTCATTTTTCACCAACTCTTTACATGGATGTTATTTAGGATTAATTTGATGAATACATGTGATATAAATTATATAATAATTATATTTTGTGAATTTTTATTCATCTAAAATGATTATAGAACATTTCTATTGTTACACATAAATATGAATACGTCATTCATATACATTTGTACTACCTCTTCCACAAAGGGATAAAATTATTTTTTAACCCCAAAAAACATGAATGATTTGTATATTTTTATTTAATAAAATTATGTGGTATTTATGATATTAAAATCATTCTAAAAAATTATAATATTACATACCTTCTTTCCATAATTATTATTGTTAAACTAGAAACGTTACTCAGGTGTACATGTGACCCACCATATCCATGAATGAAACATAGTCATTTTTCATATCCATATTTCATGTAATGTTTAAAAAAGTATAATTTTTGTCTAAATGTTATAATAATACATTAATTTTTATTTTAAATTTTTAATAATGACCTCATAGAATAATATTAAATCTGCTGATCTAAATCATGACACAAAAGAAAATTTCACCGAAACACCCATAAAAAATTTAATTAATTATATATAACATTATAACAAGTAAAATAAATGTAATAATAGAGATGAAAAAAATCCAAACAAAGTATATAATTATAATATTTGTATCATTCAATAATATAATGATCATATTTGCCGAGTTAGACTCAATGTTTGAGACATCATCTTAGTTTCCTTTATTTGAGCCATATTTTGATACCAGATACCAATATTCTTTTACAAGTATCATGTAAAACCAATATTCAGTGTTATACAATGAATTATTGAATTTTATTTTAAAATTAAATATATTTCATTTTGGGGGGAATTTTTGTATTGTAATTTTTTTAAATGAAAAACAACTTAAGATATCTAAAAAGGTTTTTTACAGGGTATGAAAAGTCTGTTTAAATGATTTTTATCAAAATATGGTAAAATCGTGAAATGATTTATTAATTTTATTGTATATGTTCCTTATATTAAAATATAGTGATCTTAATATAGATTATACGAAGGGTGGAGCCCTATTATAGATCAGGTTTGATCTTAATATAGTTGTTATGAGGGGTGGAGCCCCATTATACCTCATAAAAATTGTTGACCCTAATATATTGTATTGAAAGTGTTATAACCATCAGATCTATTATTTTAATTAAGGAATGATTTTATTACTTTCCATTTAATTATTAATTCTAATAAATTCATCCTAATGGTTTTCGTGAATTTTATTATCTAATTTACTAAAAATTGTGTTTATATTAATTTATATTTATTTTATTGATTTTAAATAAGTAATAATAGTGTGTTTTAAGTGAAAGTAATTTATTTCTCTCACTATAATAACATTAAGATACAGTTAAAATATATCATGTGTTTTCATACTTTTCATTATACAATGAACTTTGATTATTTTTATGTCAGTTGAAGATATTTTTTTACCGCATCCCGCATTTATAAAAATCTCACTATATTTATAAATGGGTAAGGGAAAGGAAGATTTTATTTTGAAATTCCTAATTATTTCACTTAAAAATAAGTCATGATTTATATTAAAAGGTTTTATAATGGGAAAATGGATACTAATAAAATGTTCCATCATTTCATTACATGGATTTGTTTTGTATCATTTACGAACTAATTAATTTAACCTATAAACATAAAAATATCAATATAAAGAATTTAAGTGAATTTATGACTAAAACTTCTTATCAAAAAATTTCAATGATCGAGACATTAGAGATATTATCTCACATTAAATTAGAGAAATAATTATTTTAGGATAAAGATAATATTGTTCCCATGAAAGGTTTTACATAATTTATAATTTTAAATTTTATGAAATTGGAACAATACAAAGTTTCATACCATAAACGAATTCAGTTAAAAACAATTCCCATAGAGGAAACATGGACACTATACATTGAAGGAACAAAGAGCTATTTTTGCTTCCAAATCAGCATTTTGAGATGGTTAGAAATCGAATATAGTAGTTTTTTTCAATGAAGGGTATATTTAAATGTTCTATTAATGGTAGTGGTATCCATTATAGGGAATAATTTGATCTACTCCAACAGAACATGTATATAGTTGAGTATTTAAGGAGGAGACGTCAACTACCATTTCATGGATCATCTGACCCAATTGTATATAAAGGATGGTTCAAATCCATTGAGATGAAATTTTTGTCATAGGATATTCATAACATTAGAAGGTAACCCTTTCCATTAAACATTATGAAGGTGAAGTTTGTTAATGATGATCATTGTTTAATAATTATAGAAAAAAAATGTTCTCAACTACATAGAATGAGAGAATTTAATAATATCATCCTTGATAAATACATTCATATGGTTTTTCAGCTTGAGTTTGAGAAAAAAATATTTTAATCAAAGAACCAGGTTGAAGATTAAATAGGTGAACGTGATAAAAGAATCACAATATTAGCCATGTATATGCTTGATTTTATTCTAAGAACAGATGGTAAATTAAAAAGCATAACTGAATATTGAAATTAAGACAGTGAATATTATATTCAACATGAGAATCAAGATGTAATGGGAATGTTTTTTTCTATATAGAATTTTTAGTTGGAGTTTTTTTATCGTTATGTGAATGAGATGAAATGTGTATGAAATTGTTGAGGTGGTAGGATATAGAGAAGAATAAAACTAATATGTCTAAAGTGACAACAAAAACATGTTCATGTGTTGTGAAATTTTATTCGGATAATGGTTTAATAGATCTAGAATGTTTTACCATTGTGATATGTTTGGTCACATGGTTTTTACTATAATGAAAAGATTATTTAAAAACCAAATAAAAATATACCACATATCTACTAAATAGTGATAATTTTTAACAACAATGAAATTGGAAAATATGAAAATGTTTGTATAATTATTGTTACTCAGTGTGGAAATTATCATAATTGAAAATTGAGACAGGTTCGAAAATCTTTTTATACTAATATTGTTGAGGATGTGATATCTTATTACATGGTGACACATCTAATGATATTGTTACTTTTTGATGGTCAATCATTTATAAATATTTTAGAAAACCTTTTCAAAAATTAACTATTTGGATATTAATGTTATTAATTACATTTTAGGGGATTTTTTTGTGTGATTATGTATATGTAATGATCATGGTTAATGTGAAATATGCCATTAATTTTTATTTCCACAAGTTTCAACATATTGATACCCTTTAGGGGTCATATAATCTTTGATGATCAATTTCTTGAATGATTTAAATCATAATTTTGTGAAAATTACAAGGATAAAATTTTGTGATAAATGATTGATCAAATACTTTGGGACAACCTATAAAAACTATATTGGTAGTGCAACATGAACCTACAACCGAAATTCAATGAGGGTAAAATGCCTAGAAATATCCCATATGATGTTCTGGTGAGTATGTAATCTTTATTTGAAATTAATTTTTGATAGATAATGATATATTTAATTTCTAGAAATTATATTATATTATATTGAAATCAATGGGGATAAAAAGTGATTTCATGATTTGGTGATTAATGTTGTTTTGGAAGAGGTTCACTATAATTTTGGGAAACAATATAACTTATGCTGACCATTTTTATTATAGTTAATTTATAATGATAGGATTAGTATCTATTTATCCTTTTTGGGATTGTGTGATCTTATAGGGTTTTATATTATAAAATAATAAAAGATATATTCATCATGGACACTCATCATTTGATAAAAGATAAAATTGTGGTGGAAATTGATTAACAGAGGAAATTTTATTGGAAAAGTATGTATATTTCCTTATTTTGATAGTCAATTTTGTAATAGAATTCCTAACATAAATGGAAAAGATATTTAAAATTAAAATATTATCATATAACGGTTATTTATAAATAATTATGATATATTTTATCTCATCTTTTATTTATGGTGTGGAGGCTATTAAATTTCAAATTATTTTTATCTTTCTTATGTTCAAAAGTCTTTCGTAGTCATCATCATTGTGGGGAAATTCAGATTTTATTATATATCCATAAAATCACATCCCACTTATGTCATCATATAAGGAAATTTCATTAGGATATATTCCATAATAACTATGTACAAAAATTTTAATGATATCAAATGTTCTTATTGATTAACATTTTTTGGGAAGTGGGATATTGAAAAAAATATTTTCAAATGTTAATCATTTTATTAATAAGATAATTTTCAAATTGTAAGGAATCAATTAATTAACTAGGGTAGTATGTAACAGCCCATAATTTTATAAAATACAAACTAGTTTGATACCTTGATTTACAGACAAAACTGAGACTAAAAGACACAAAAATTATATGACCATCATAATGTAGATGTAAAATTGGATGATATGAATAATATTTATAACAATGTAATTTATATTTTAAAATTTATTAAAATAAATAATAAATTCATATAAATTAGTAATTAAATTTTGATTAATGTTCTTTTATTCATCAAACATAGGACCTCTTCAAAAATTACTGATATTTATTTTTTTAAATAACAATTATAAATAAATTTGGAACTTTTACAAAATTTATTTGAGCAAATAAAATTAAATTTTTAATTACAAATATATTAATTTACAAATGCTAAAATTTTTCTATGTTATGGGAAGTAAATATTTTGTATTCAATAGTTAAAAATAATTTCCTTTTAAAATATCATTTATTTTATACAAATTATGAAATTTAAAAAATCATTGTATGATTGGATGATTATTAAAAGTATCAAACATATTTCTTAGTTATATTTACTCAAATAAATGACCTTCAAATAAAATTTATATTTTATTTCATGTATAATAATTTTCTGTTTAAAAAAGGATTTTTATTATATTTTCTTAATATGCATAATTTTCCACCATTTAAATTAATATGATTATTATTATACATAGAGTGGATATAGAATCATATTCTGTTCATGAAAATACACTTCTTTAAAGAATTATTCTTTGTTGTGTCTTTATATTTTGTTATAATTTATATGACTTCACTTATAATAATTGAATAAGATAAAATTTATTCCATATTTTAAATCATGATAATTTATAATATCTAATAAATTTAAAATGAATTTTAGAAAAATTAATTATTAAAATTACAAAAATTATTTTCCATATTAAAGGTAAAAATTGTTTTATAATGGTCAATCTGAAATGTTTATGGTAAAAAAGGTAAAAAATTTGTAAAATATATTGTGTTGATATATAATGTCCTTATAATAAATAATTTTCTATAATGATCTATTTTTTATCCTAGGGTCATCTGATAAACATGTTTAGAATATTTTATTTTAAAAAATTACAAGGGATCCACACACCTCACTTATAAAAAGTCACCACACTCTTCTCCAATTAACTCTTTTAGTGCCTTTTTTCTTATACAATACCTTCTAAAATATAATTAATAATTCACCACACTATACTTATACACTAATTTTTATCACAGATACATCTTAAAATGAGTTTAGTGATTACCTATGGTGGTTTCCCAAAGAAGATGACTGGTGCTTAAACAAGGGTCTTTAAAGTAATTCTTCCTCAAACTCTAATAAATATTCATAAATAATTATTATATAATATGATAAGTATATTACATATACAATTTTTTTATTATGTTAATGTAATAACCTAATTATATATCAAATTTTATAAAACATTTAAAAATCATTATTCATGTCTATAGAGGACTACTAACTTTGAAACTGATGACATTCATTTCCCTCATTTCTAATAATGTCTGGTGGTAACGATATATTTATAATAAATATAATATATTTCTAAAATATTTATATTTATGTAGTTAATTTACCAGATATAAAATCAGGCATTTTACATTATGGGGGTTATAATAATTTAAGTTGGGTGTACGTTGAATTACCTCTTTGCCAAGTGACGAAATTAATTTTTCACTAATGCATCACATCAAAGAAAATAAGTATAAATTTGATGAATATATGCGATATATATTAAATCATAATTAAACTAATGACATATTAATCATTATTAATTGATATAATATAATTTTCATTCATTCACTGAAAAAATATAACATCATTTATACATGTGGGGACCACTGTCTCCATAGAGAAATGAAATTATTATTTTTCCAACACCAAAACATATTTATGATATATATAATTATATTTAATAAAATTATATGAATTTTATAATATTATAATCATAATTTAAATATAATATATTTTTCAACTTCTTTCCAATATTTGATTGAAAAATTGAAAATAAAGTAATCTGTACACATGACCGTCCATCTCTATGATTTTAATGTACTTCATTTTTCATAACCATATTTTATGACGTTTTTTAGAAATAATAATTAATGTATTAAAATGTTAATTATTTCATTATTATTATTATGGATATGTTTATTATTGAACACTTTAACCAATAGTTAACCAACAGAAGTAAAATTTTAACACATTTTCCAAATAAAATCAATACACCCAAAAAAACATAGGTAATTAAATATAACAATGTAAAAAGTGAAATAGAAACAATATTAAACGTTAAAAATGTTATCAATAATGTAAATAATTATCCTAAGTTTATTAATGTGATATATAATGAATGTAAAAGTCAACTTGAAGTCAACGTAAGGGACTTCATCCCCATTTCAATTCATTGAGGAATATTTTGATGTTATGCTCCCATATTCTTTTACAGGGTGTATGTACATACCCTTCGACTTTTTATATCATGATATGTTCAATAATAATGATATTTAAATTTTTTTGTGTTATTATTTCATGGGTTTTATGATTCAATTTTTTCCCAATTTATAAAGGACTACTCATTTATGCTAATATAAAATATATGTTCCAATTAAAAAATTATATTCAATGTCTATGTGTTTAAAATTATTTTATAAATTTTTTAATATTAAAATAAATTATGTATAAATTTAATTTAATTTGTATTTTTATTTTATATAAAATATTATTTATGGAATTGATTTACAAATTTTGTAATTATTTTTTTCACATACTAGAATATAAATGTTGTATTTTTAACATATACAAAAAAATGAATTTTTCATACTCCATGAACAATAAATTTTTTATGTATTAAATTGATGATTTTTATTTATTTAAAAAAAATATTTTCTTTTATAATTTTATTTTGGTATTTAAAATGGGGTTATAAAATGAAATTGTATATTTATATGAGATATTTTATTTTATAAGGGTCTAAAATTGTTCTTAAAAGGGTTGTATAATGAAATCATGAGAGCATAAATTTTTTTATTAAAGACATGGTGCATGATAATTATATTACTAATTTATAGGCCTAATTTTTCCTATATGAATAGTAGACCCCCATTATAGCTTAGTGTTTACTCAATATAACTTATATAAAGGGGTTTTCCCCATTATAGATAAAATATTTATGAGTATGATATATCTGATATGATGGAATATGTCAATTATTTCTCTACTATATATTGTGGAATGATAATACAATAATAAAAACATACAGTTAAAACATTTAAAAGGGTTCCAAAAGGGTTTTATGAATATGATTCTCTAAGTTTCCAAAAGTTTTTTTATTACTATTTGTATTAATGAATTTAGTTGAGAAGAAATTTTTTTTTCTTCATGTTAATATAAATTTTTTAGACCACATATGAAAAATTGGGATATTATTTTATCATTTAATTTGATTTCATATTTTTTGATATAATAATCATTGAATTTATTTTTATGTCCATTTTGATATTTTTATTCTCAGTCCAAATTATAATTTTTTTAGGTTTTGAGGATGAGTAAGTGAATAGAAGAAATAATTTTGAATGTCAATAATATTTTCCATGAAATGAAATCACTAATTATTTTAAATGATTTCTATTTCAAGAAAAATTGAAACTATTTTTTGTTTCTAATTATCATTATATTTTTTTGTTATATTTAAGTTATTAACTAATTTTCTATTCATATAAGCCTAAAATTATCTTTAATGTGAACGGAATTAAATTATTAAAAAAACCATAATTAAGTTCTGTTTATGATGGCGTCCTTATAAGAATATTTCTATATTTTTTGTGATCAAATGGAAGAAAAAATTGTATCACATTCTACCCATTTAAGATAAAATCAATGTTATGAATTTGGGGACTTTTTATGTATATGATATCCTCAATTTACTTTGATTAACTGATGATGTATTCTCTTTTAGGGATCCAGGTATTATATAAACATTTTTGAGAGGATTGATGAAGAATTGGGATATAATGATCATTTCAGAACTAAAAATCATCTATAGAAGGACGAAAATACATAGGGAGCTATCCCAAATTGTGTGGAAATTCTATTTGATTCCATTCATGACTACGATGGATCTTGGGATGTCTATTTTGTATAGGTTTATTTGACCTATAGTAGTATTAACCATTACAAAAACATAATGAATTATATTTTTCCAATTTATTAAAAATGATATAGGTATCCATTATGTTGTACAAATATTGGTGATGATTCCATTAGTAAGAGTGAGTTTGGTCGATGATCAGATAAGAGTGATTCAGTTGTTATATCAATGTTTATTGATAAAAATTTTTGAATATAAATCAGGTAATAATCCTGATCAATGAATTATATGTTTTCATTAGGTTTGTAGGTGTTCATGATATTTTAATCAAAATTGGGTCATTTATATCTTGGGAAACGTGGAATCATTTCCTCAAGGATTCTGGGTCCTATTAATATTGAGAGGAAGGTGGGAACATTGGTCTACCTTTCAACAGTTCCACCACATTTTTCATCGATCAGAAAATTTGTTTCACTTATTGTAACATTGAAATTATCTCTATAGCCCTTGTTATTTACTGATATGTGTAAATATTGGGTTTTAATATGATTTAAGTGGAATTGAGAATACATTAAAAATTATTTATTCTATGGTGAAGTTTATATGTTGTAATATGATAGATTTGTTCTGCGTACATTGACATTTTTATTCTCATTCTCACGAGACATGGGAGCATGTCTCTATGGTGAGATATCAGTTTTGTAATTTCATTAAATTGAAATTTTATTAATTTAATATATAGGTATTTAATTTTTTTATAGGAAGTATGTTGTAACATTCTGTTAACTCCATTCAGGTACTTTCTAACTTATGTTTTGTTTTTTGTTTTTTGGGAGTGGTTTGAGTATTTCAAGGATGGAAATATTTTTTCATGTAGAATTGTATAATATTTTAGGAATTATGTTTTTTTAATTAATGGAGTATATTTATAAATGATTCAATGGATGTAGAGGGATTATTTTGTGTCTATGTTATGTTGGAAGCATTATGAGTGGTTTTTCTAGGGGTTTCAAGAAATAATTATCTTTAAAAGAAATCATTGTTGTAAATACATATTTTATGATATAATTATTTATTTTTCTATAAAAAATGATATATTATGGTGGAAGAAAATGATTTCCACCATTTTTTTTAATTTATGTTAAAAATTCATCAAAGTTATTATTAACCTTAGGTTATGTATTTTTCATCTTGTGTTCTAAGTGAACTGTTTTACATCATAAATCATTAGATTATGAAATAAATATCCCATTCATAGATATTTATTTATTTTGGAATCTAAAATCAATATTTTTTCATTCATATATTTACTTAAAAATACTTATGATGCACTAAAATATTGTTCAGAAACTCCATCCCTGCAATATATCTAAATTGGATGGTTCAGCTCTGCTAAGATTCCTTGTTTTTGGTTTCTCAATGATTCCAATATATTTAATTGATATCAATATGATAAGTTCTTTTCTCATTGAGTAATATATTCATATTTTTGATTTGGGATATAGTAATTTCTTATTGTTCTTCTATACCTTTGTTATTGTTTTTCAATTCATGTGGCTGATGTTGATTTGATCACAAATTAATGTATAGTGGTTCTATATGATTTTTTACTCATATTGAATCCATTAATTTCTACATTTCTCTAATATTAATCATTAAATGATTTTGAAATCTAAATTTATGATTATTGCTGTTTGAATTTGAAATTGGTATCAAAATTGAGAAAAAAAACCAATTTAATTGGATGTGAAATTATTAGATGGATTTTTTAAAATTTATGGCTTGATTGGGAAATTAATTTGATGAAATGATTTGATGGTGAGATTTTTTAAAAAATGATTAAATAGAAATAATATTTAAAAAATTTAATAAATTGATAAAAATATATTATTAGGTTTTGAAATTAGAATAACATGTTGAAAACAAAAATTTTAAAATAGTAGTCGGGTCTGATTTTAAAAAATTGAATTTATCATGATTGTTTCATTAATTGAATGACAAAAATGATATTCTCGTCAAATAGTGGGAGGATATGGAAAGAACACTAGGGTACGACCCCCAGGAAAATGGTTTTATGATGAAAAACTGTTATAAACATTGTATGACATGAGTTCCCTAATTATGAGTGGGGTCCTAATGACCTTATTTGAGGGATTTGTTCACACTTGGAGATAAGATCATGGATTGAGTATTGTGATGATCCTTTTTCTAGAAACTAATGTTACATAGGTATTATTTAATGGTGATATGAGATGATTTATTTTATGACTACATTCCAATTATTATAGAATTTTTTATTTCATTTGTACTAATTTTTATAAATGTTTTATATAAAATGTTCTATTATGAATATTTATATAATCCATTATTTAGATAATGGATGCATGTTTTGTGAAAAAAATTAAATTTCAAGACATTAATTGGTATAGTTAAAAATATATTATAATTTTTCTAAATGTTATGGAAATTATTATGCAACACATGGTGATATATTAATGAGACGTCTAGTATACATCACACTTTTTTATTATGAATTTGTATAATATCATATACTAGGACCAAGAATTGGGAAGGAACCACATGGAGGAGGTTGATATTATTTATTTATGAGGCCTCAACTAGAATATGTTATCGGTGGATATGTGATGCACATATTACATGTTTTTACTTATATTTTCATTGAAATATGTTTTGTGACATGATAATGTATCTTTTTTGGTTTTTATTTACCAGTTTGATTCTCATACATTCTCCTTTTGGAGTGTTGTAATACAAATGTTTTTTTATATTATACTTTTTAATTAATGTGCAACACCTATTGTTTCTCATATGATTCTAAGTTCTATAATCCATCCATTTGGGATCAAAAAATCCCTTCAGGATATTTTAGGATTGGCTCGAGTATCAGGGTACCATGGTATATGGGATGGTCTGTAAAATGGATATTTTTTGTTTCGAAGAATGATATTCCTTGACTAACTCTAAACATTATTATTGATTAATATTCAAATATATCCCAATGAATATATAATTTAAACTCTAGTATTGACTATGTATATATATCGAACATCACCCTTTATGAATAGATCTTCGAAATCATAAATATAATGATAAATATTTTTGACTCAAAATAATGTTTATTTTCTCATTGGATTTCAATTTTCATGGTAGATATGTAAACCAATTATCATTCTAAATGAAAATAAAAATTGACCCACTTTTTAAAAATTAATATCATATGATAAAACCATACCTCAAGGTGGACAAAATTATTAAATATGAATTGAATGAAATTTTCATGTTCTTTACAATTTATCCATCACATCATTTAATCTAGAAAAAGTTTAATCTCTTCTATGATAACATATTTATCATGTAAATAATCACCAGAATTTCTAAAAAAATCATTAGAAATACCATATATATCAACATAATTATTGGATTTTTTTGATATTAGTTAGTTTGGAGAATTTTTGAATATTATTTTCCACTGATGGAACCATATTAATTCACTTAATTTTGATTTCATATATAATGAAGGTTTATTTCATTAACAAAATGTAATAAATTATAAATTCACAAATTTTTTTTAATAATTTGATTGTTATAAAAAATTTCCCAACGAGATTTTATTATCACGGAGAATGTAAAAATGTAATCAATTAATTAAACTTAATCTATATAGATTAATTATGATTAAAAGACTATTTATTAAGACCATGTCCAATGTTCAATTGTTTTTGAGTCCAAATTTCAATACTACAAATTCATGGTGTCCTACTATTATACATAGGGACATCTTTGAAACTCATTTCCTTTAAAAATCAATTAATTATATTTAGTACACAAATCCTCATTTTAGTAGTATTAAACATAGAAAAGATAATTAATATATTCATCCATTTGATTCAGTGGTACTTATTCATTAAGAGTATATTTTCATCTCTAAAAAATCAATAAATAGTTACATAAATACATACTTCATCATAACAAATATCACTAGTGCGATTTAATGGGAAATAACTACGAATATAAATTATTTTCATAAATGATCTTATATATTATATTCAAATTCCTCAAATTATAATGGGTTCATTCTATAAAAAATATTTGATAAAGTATTTCAACCATCTATATGCTTAATCGAGAACACATATATGAATCTGTGCAACACTGGAAACATAACCTATACCAACAGTTCAAATTTGGGAGTATATCTCAACAAAAACTGTTTATAGTCTATACACATGGCTCTCTGAATTAAGGCTTATAGATAATTCAATATATAGGTATACCCATGATTTCTATAGAAACTATGGGTATAGCCTTGGATATTCTCATCGTATCAAGGTTTTAGTTAAACCATGGTTGTATATCAATAACAACGTCTATAAAAACCATGGGTATAAGTTGTCCAAAAAGACATCATATACCCATAGTTCATTGAACTATTTTTATAACTACCTATCCCAAACTTGTAGAAACAACCCTACTATCCCATCCAAAACCTATTAACAAAATATAAAACATGGTACTCATTTTATGGAATACTTATATAGTATATTTAGCATTCAACAAACATTATGTGAAATTTTTTAAAACATTTAAAGAACTAAAACATAAATATACATCCATACAACCAATATATTCCAATCCATAAACAACATCCACTAGGATCTTAATTGATAACTCAAAAATAATCGGAATCTATATATCCCCCATCACCAACATTAACGCCCTCATCACCATCAACAAAATCCACATTACCCTATCATCATCATCATTCCCACCACCTCCACCAGCACTATAAATATCATCAGATTGACCACCACTATGACACTTAATAGAATCAACCCATCTATCATATGAAGGGACCATTTATTCCATACATGAATAAAAAAGGAATAAACCTCTAATATATGTGACTATAATATAACTAATATATATTTTAGGAAATATTCATTGACCTATTATCCATTTTCATGCTTCTATATACATATTGTTTTGGGAATATGCTACTTCTCCATCATAATTTTGAAGCTCAGTGGTGTGAGAGTCTTGAGATGTTCCTAATGAGGGATTATACATAGTGGGGAAAATTAGTTTTTATGTCAATATTAGACTATCTCGTGGTTCCCCTCATCTATTATCATTCACAAATGATTCTCCATCTCAATTTTTTAATCTCTTTTCTCATCTAGGTACAACCAATAACAATATTGAAAATAATAGAAAGATATTTAATTGTGTATTACATACATAAATTTGGACTCTTAAAAAAAATAAAATTTTTCTTTTGTCTATGAATTTATAGTATTTACATCCTTTTTCTTCATACACGCTCAAAATTATTATTCTTGTTGCACACAATAATTGATTCCAAATGCATCTACCTATAAAATAAATTAATTATTATAATATACAATTATTGAATAATATGAATGTGATAAAGCTGTAATGAAATAAATTTATACATGTTGAACAAAGTCATAAATTAATGATGTATCTAACTATACATTAAATTTTAAATTTATTACCATTAGAAGTACATAAAATATATATAATAATTAGGATACTACAAATTAGTATGACGTGGGTTCATATTGTATGATAATATTGGAAAAATTCTTATTGTTTTTTGTTATTGGGTTATTAGGTCACTTTTTAATTTTTATCACTTGGCCATTATGTTTATTTCAAAGTCATTTTTTAATAATATGGTTATTTGAAACTTTTTCTGTTCGACCATTTTTTACATTCATCCATCTGGCCCTTTTTATCTTCATCACAACCTCTATTTTGGAATTTATCCATTTCAATATTTTTCCATTTAGCTGATTGAAAAATTTCCTACAAGGCCATTTGGCCATTTTCAGAGTTGTCTATTTTTTAAATTGGATAATTAGTGAATTTCCCAACTAGATAATTGTAGAATTATCCCATTGGCCCTTTTTCAGTTGTCCATTTGGATCTTTTTCCATTTGTACAAATTGGACAATTTGACATTTGTTTTATCAGAAATTTAGTTGTTTTTTCATTTGGTCCTTTTTCCCTTCAGTCATTTGTACATTTTTTAAATTGACCAATTATCCATATGGCCATTATTATACTTTTCCATTAGTGTAATAGTCCATTAATCCAATTTTCCAATTGTCCAGTAGACCCTTTATCCCCTTGGCCACTTGGTAATTTTTCCCTTTGGACCTATTTCCATTTGACCAAACAGAAAATGGGAAAAAATCCCAACATACAAATTGATTAATCACCTATGGACCAGAACACCAGATCTAAAATTGGAAAATCGTCACTTTGGCCATTTGACCATTTTCTTATTTTTCCATTTAGACATTTGGCCATTTCAAAAATTGGTCATATATCAATTTCCCCATTTTACATTTATATTGTCGGATGATTTCACAACTATGTCATTGAATCTATGTTCAGTTATATGATTTCTGATGCATCCTAATTAAAAAAAATCAATACAATTAATAAGAATTAACATTTATTTGAAATACATTAAATATAAAGAAAATGTTAAAATCACAAATCTTCTAATTTTTAGCATTACATGATATTATTTTATGGTCAATCTGGGAATATTGGTAAAAATACTAAATTATAACTGAATCTACTCTTCTGACCAACATACAACTCATTATTATATAATCCCTAGAACTCTCGAAGATCCATCCAACATTATACCATAGCAGATTCGCCATTGAGAAAGTTCAATCAATGTTGAAATGAACATTTTTTTTTCATATAAATACATCAATAATAAAAATATAAATTTAAAACATTATCCTACACAAATATCGTACCATGAATTCTCTTTGATTTCATTAATTCTATGCCTCCATGAAATTAGTTTCACTTGAATAATATCATTTTACTTGTCTAAAAATCCCATTAAACATATACATTTCATGTATTTTTTACCAATAATATGATATTATTTATTTCAATACACCATTATTTGTGTTTTTGGATTCAATGAATCACACATATGAGTGCACCAACGTCACAAATTATAAGATCCCAATGAATTCATTCAAAGGAAAAAATTATGTAATTCAAATTACAATTAAAAAACAGTTGTGATATAATTTGAAACACTATAAAAAAACCTAATATTGGATTCTCATCGTGATCAGAGTGATTCATGGGATATCCAGGATTAGTATCCTCTGATGGCAGTGCATATTCCAAAATGATCCTAGAAATCATCATACACAAGAGTAGAAGATAATGTAACAAAATCATTAGATCCTTGATAGATATTATGAAATGAAGAGAGTGTTAACATGGTAGGGTAAGGGTTGATGGTTTGGGGACAAAACATATAATATGGATATGGTAACCATGGGAACATATTTAGAAGAGTTTTAGACATTGTTTTGTAAAAACTGTAACAAATGACATGATTATGGAGGCGCGAGTGATAACATTCCTAGAGGATCAATCAGGGGATTGAAAAGACTGGTAGATAGGGTTTCTGTGTGCAGATCAACCTGTAAATAGGTATGACATGTTCTCTATCTAGCTCATGGAGAACACCTTGTTAGACCCATACTTAAAGGTTTATGGGAAGTCAATTTTTTTATATGTATTTCCATAAAAAAAATTTAATGAAAACGAACATGATATTCAATGTTATGAAGATGAAATAAATATTGCAATTATTATAATCACTAAGGGAATTAGATGATAAAACCCTAGATCATATATATGTTGATCATTATAAAATTGTATCTTCCATCAGACATCATAAATATCATTCATAATATACATAATAATTAAATGTACACTTTCTAGAAACATTTATTTTATAAATTCTATATAGAACATTGAAGTCAAATAATTCATAAACAATGTTATCATATGATATAAAAACAATAATTTAATATAGTGTGAGAAAATCTTAAAAATTCATTTAAAAACTACTTTATTAATAGAAATAGATCTAAATAAATTCATCTATAAAAATATTTAATAGAATAAAAATATCATTCGAAACATAAACAAAATTGAATTAATTATAGTAGTACTAACCTGACAAACACACGCTAGTGAATACTAAATGAACATTGATCATTTATGGTGGCTCTTATATATTACTCAATATTACTTTATATTAAATATAAATTCTTAAAATGGAATAATTTGAGTCATCAAATAAAAAAAAATTTCAAAACCAATGGAGATGAAAATGGTGTCCATTTTATACCCACCATCGTGAAAAATATCTTTTGGAATTAGTTAAATAATTACACAGTAATATTATCTTAGACGATCATTCACCTAAAAACATATATTTCAATTGATTCCGAATTATATGGTTCCTTGGTATGTAAAAATCATGTCACTTCAAAAACACCAAATACACACTCATTAATAAATGTTCAATTTCATGTTATTGAATCAAATCATTTAAATTTCATCGTACTGATATGACCATGTGGGTAATAATCCAACAACAAGATTTTCTCAACATGTTCTTAATAAGGCACCTTTGAATATTGAGTTCTACTATCTGATTCAATAACATATGCATTAGTTTTTTAAGTTAACATAAATGCAACATGTTTTGATCTCATTTTAATCACATGGTCAGTTATAATAAATGTATTCATATTAATTATCAATGATTTTCATTCACAAACTACTAAATTGGGACCAAAATCCAGTGCTATATATTTTGGAAAGACTGAGTAAATAGTTTAACTCAATTCATGTAATATATAGAAATAAAAAAATTCATTAAATAACTATATTTTATGCAAATTATTGTAATGTTCATGCCTTTTATTTCAACTAGACAAGAAACCATTTTATATGAAAATCGATATTCTTCTCAAATGTAGAGATCAATGAACCAGACTTATAATTTGCTTATGTTACCTATTTAAAATGATAAAACAGTTGAATGTATATGTAAAATGACTTATTATGAGATATAATATAAATAATAAAACTACTTACATGGTATAGTAATCGAAAAGACAAAATAGGAAAAATACTTTTCAATGTACTATATCCTTCCATTCAAAGCCTAATGTATTCAATGTATATATCCCAGGAATTCCTACAATTTGGGGAAGATATGGATATGGTGGAGAAATTTCTTTATACAAATCATCTTCATTTCTCATTTCCTAGTTATGACTTATTCTCACATCTTAAAAGTAAAATAACAAATCCATAAATTCTTGATCTAGATTACCTCTCAAAATGTAACAATTAAGATGATTCTTTTTTTCGATATAATATTTCATTATGAACATTTTTTTGGATACATCAACTGAAATTAAATAGGTCCCCCAATATGTGTTTTATTTGTAAGATGAAATTTCAAATGCATCATTCAAGTGATAAATGGTGCATGAATTTTTATTCCAATTCAATCAAAATTAATGGGTCCCCTAGGTTCATATTTATCAATAAATTCATTGACAGCCATTTCCCTTGTTTTTCTATATAACATAGCACATGAAAATCACCATCACCCAAAATTTTGGGATTGAAAATTATATATTTCTATTGTAATAATTTCTTGAATAAGGATGAGATAATTGTGGTATTTTATTTTTTTTAGTTTCAAACTCCATATATTAAATCCCTTAAACATGTTTTAGAATATACATTACGAATCATTATATTCTCTAATAGTTCTTGAAATAGATTTTTCTATAATGGTTTCTTTTCATTCAAACCGTAAGTGTAACATCCTACGTAAATATTGAATAAGATATTTTCATATTTATTAATATTTTTGAATTAAATATTTATTTAACATAAATGGGGTTTCTATGTTTGATGGCGTACCCGATATGCATTAACGAATTTCTTTGAAATCTTACGTTTCACACTAATAACATAATAATATTATATTAAATGGTAGTTAAAACCTAACCATTCTGTCGGCGGGAATGATTATAAATAAATAATATATGATTACATATGTTTTTTATTTTTTTTTACATTTATCCAATAAATGTTAGAGGCTTAAAATGAGAATGAATCCAATTTTAAGCACGAATACACTAATATTCACTAAAAAGTCGATTTATCTCCTTTTGATGGAGAAACTTCTTTAAATATAGTTTTTTTCACTCTTATACATTATATTGGACCAAATAAAATTCTTCTTTAGAATCGGGACATGAATATTTACTTTGTGTATGTTTTTGTTATTTTTCTGATAAAGTTCATTTTTTAATGAATAATGAAAAATGCTGTATTTTAATTCAAAAGCACCTTTTAATCTAATATGTTTAGATGCATATATATTATCTTTTTAATTGGTTTTAAAGTGAAATTAGAAAATAGTTCTACCATTTATCCCAATGGTTGACATTGTAATTAATTTTACATTGAAATTGGACTTAAACAAGTGTTAATCTCATGATATATATTGTTTCTTAAAAACATGTTATTTTTGTTAATAGCGGGAATTAATTATAAAATAAATTAATGAAACTTCCATGTTTTGAATTTTTTAAAATAGGTATAATTATTGAATTCAGAATATAAAATATAGCTTAGGGTGAATTTTTGGTATTTTTATGAAAACCATCAATTTTTGATAAATAGTGAAACCGTTAAGTGGTAGTTAAAAAATATGTTTTTTTTGATTAAATGAATTTTTACTGCTTCTGTGATTTTTATTTCAAAAATTCAACACACATCATTATCACTAGTAACTAAAATGTGGTTCAATGGGATAAAAATAATTTTTCTAAAAAGTATCTTTTAGGTTTTATTAACCGCGATTAAAGGTAATTAGTGTAATTAATGGTAAAAATAATATTATAATAACATGAAATTACTTTTACACATTTCCTACACTTATTGGATGAGTCATGGACGACCGAGAAAATCCATGGCTCCATTTATAGGACCCCATGGAGCCACATGGGTAAGATAATGATATTAATACCTTTTATTTAATGTACAAATAAAAATGTCACAAACATGTATTATTTTCATAAAACAATTCATAAATGAGGTTATATAAGTTATCGTTTAGACTATAAATATTAATTAGAAATCTAAAATGATTTCCAACATCAATGTAATTTTTTATAATTTTTAGACATCAAATAATTAAAAATATTTATGACACAATGATGATGCATTGTTTACGTCATTAATGAATGATTTAAATAAATAAGAAGATAATGTTTAAAATAATATCCAAAAATTATCCAATTATTATTGGATGATTTTATTTACAAACATGAGACACCTTATCTTCTTCTTTATGTATTTTGGGACCTTTAAAAATCAAAATACATTATATAATAAAATAATATTTTCAAGATTTCCGAAACAGCCCCTCCACTCCATTATAAAAAGACCACACTTATTACCCATTTGACAGACTTCTCAAGCCCTTTGGCTCTTCCAAACTCTCCTAAAATAATCTCCCAATATCCCACTATTCTTCATAGAAGCCTTACCTTAGGCCTAAAGCACTTCAATAAACCCTTTTGGTTCAAACCAAGGGGAGTTCCCCGATTTAATGATAATGTTTTCTCTTATGTTCTTTTGTTTTATTTTGCTTGTCCAACCCCCTAAACTGTTTTTATTATTTTCTTTTGTAAGACCACAATATATTTTCAATATACCAGGATATTGTTATGAGAAGTATTTGAGCTACACTTACACACACCTCCATCTAATGGGTGAAGAACATACTTTTTCTGTGGACGACGAACTACTGCCTCACGAAACGATGATTGTTCAAATATCTCTAACCACCTCTCATGGAAGCCATTAAGATTTCATTGTATTTATATATGAGATATATTATGTTTATTTTTTCCTTATGATTATTTATTTTTCCTTTATTTCATACCTTTATGGTTTCCATAATGTAAAAACGAGATAATTTCATTTTAGGAAGTGCGGACTACCACCCCCTCAAAGTGATTTGAATTGTTAATGCCATATGTGGGATGTATATATGATGGAGTCAATAATATTATATATGATATTATACTAGAATTATAATGTACCTATATATCATAATGTTTTCATTCCCTTAAATGTGAAATAGAAATGAAAGTAGCGTTCATGCGTACGTACAACTTACCGTCACCATGAACGGTGCATTTCAATTCATACCTCTAAATGTTATGTAATATTATAATTGGATCTATATACTGAATATATATTATATATATGATATCTACATCATGAATATAATTCTGGAGATACTGGATATTTTTTCACATGAACAACTTGTAATTATAAGAAGTTTATTTTTGACTCAAGTACCAAATATCGACTAAACAACTGTTATTAACGTAAATGATTACATATTTCTCATAACATGGTAATAAGTGATATAAAAGGAATAATGAATTGAAAATGGTTATTAAGAAATTAGAAATTAACTATATTTTATTATTTAATAGATTAAAGAATGATCGAGTCATGTCGGACACGAGGTAAGGGAAATTTTCACAATCTCCTTTCATTAACGCATTTTTTGTTTTTATAGAAGACAATCATTTATACGATCTATAAGCACATTTGAATTTTCATTTCATTAAATGTTAATATTTATTAACGAAGCATTTTACTAAACAACAAAAAAAGAATGTTTCTTTTAACGCACACGGTGACAACAAACTTTCTGGCGCTGCAATTATTACTTAAACTTTGGCTTCCTTAACAAGCCATAATGTCTTTAAAATGAAAAGTAAATACCATATACTCTATTATGTATTTTGGTATTAAAAATAGTTTTGATAATGGATTTTTTATGCAAATATATTTAAGTGATATATTTTGACTGAAATGTGGAAATATTTTCATTCATTTATATTTTTTGTATGTGTTATGATTTTATAATGGTACATGGACATATAACGGGAGGTTACGTGATAAACGAAACAACAGGTGGTGCCAGGATAAACAAGGACTAGTGGTTACATTATAACCTCCAATTAATTTGGTATGGGATTCAGACATATGGTTATTCCATTTTTTGACATGTGTGGAAGTCGAACTTATGGTTATTACATATAAGTTTTTTTAGGTTCCAAGTTACCTTTATATGTTATGTGTTCCTTATATGGTTTATATGGAAATATTTTGGTTAAAAAAGCATAAGAAATGATATTTTATTCAGTGAAGACTATTTACTAATTCATATATGTGAAAGGTATTACATATGATTAGGTATTCATGGTTTACATGTTGTTTTTAAAAACTGACAGTTTCATTCTTTGTGTAATCCTTACTGAGATTTTTTATGCTCATCCAATGTTTTTGAAATTTTTTTCACATAACATAAAGTGGAATAGGGTCAAGGATGGGAAAATGGAATGTCATGATGTTTAAAACATGGAACTGGACATGACTCCTTTTTTTCCAGTGTTTTTATTTTATGAAAAAATGTAAATTGAGTAGAAGTGTCTACTTTGTAACTTTTGAGATATAATAGTTATGATCTAATTAATTAAACTATAAACCTGAAAGGATCCTCAGTGTGAATTATTTATTTAATTCATGATTAAGTAATTTTTTAAGGCTTGGTCCTTATAGTTGGAATCAAAGGTCGGTTTAGACAACTTTAGAAGTCATAATATTGTTAAATTCATGTACATAAATTAATTCATAATATGATAAAAATGATATTGCATTTAAATATTACCATGTTGCTTCGCCTAAGATATTTATTTTTTCAGAATGGTTTTCCACATATGAAATAGGGTAGCTATGTTGGGACGACATCATGAGGAAAATAACCATCCAAATCAGCAACCTGAGATGGTCAGAATCAGAACTAAACAATTTGTTGTAGTGATGGAATAGTTGACATAGGCTATAAATGGAGGTGGTATACATTCATGAGATCAGCTAGATCAACCATAGAGGAACATGTTAGTATTGGATCATTTTATGAGGCAACATCCCCCATAATTTAGAGGATCATCTGACCCTATTCATGTATAATGGTGGATTAAAGAACTAGAGAATATTTTTGATGTCATGGGGTGTTCAAAACATCAAAAGGTTAGTCTCATTGTTTACCATTTTTATGGTGGAGCAGATCAGATGTGGTTGATAGTGAAAAATATCAGGGATAGTGAGTAGATTGATGATCTTGACTGGGATGAATTCAAAGGTATGTTTCTTGAGAAATATTTTCATAAAGTGGTTTGTCCTAGGATGGAAATATAATTCCTATTATTGAGGTTGGAGGATGACTCAGTGGCTACTTTGGAAGCAAATTTCACTCAAATGGCAAGGTATGCTCCAAATTTCATATGCGATCTTGATAGTAAAATCAACCATTTATACTCAGGGTAAAAGCCAAAGTATATAAGGTCTTTAGATTCTCCCATGTTAGGCAATAGGCATATCAATAGAACATAAGAGAGACATGAACATAAAGGCATGATAAAGCATGATAATCATAACATGGAAATGTGGCAACAACACTTAACATTGAATTAGCATGAGCCAAGGCTCATTGCACATGGAGCATGAGTAAACCCTCATTGCACTTGAAGCACGAGTAAACCCTCGTTGAACTTGAATTAGCATGAGTCAACACTCATTGCACATGACGTATCATGATACTATACTTTACCCAATGCATTGGAGCGCTATCAGGGCGCACCCTTCTTAAACATTTCATTTCATGCATAAGTGTGCCACATGGATCATAAAACATGGATTCATAAAACATAATCATTTATTCCACGATAAAGGAATGTGGAATTCATACATGAATCTTTACAATCAATAAGTAAATGTGCATAAAGGTGAATACCCTTGATGGAGAAATGGGCATGGTATTCACTACACAAAGACATTGGCTTAGAAAATCGGTGCGATTTCGGCGGCGTAACGACGTGACATAAGAATTCATAAAAACGTTGATGAGAGAGAAAGGGGTTCCTCATCATATTTACATGTAATGGACAGTAAGGAGATCATATATATACATGTCCCAACAATAGAAATGGAATTTAGATTCATGATACAAAAGTATTGCTTGAATATAAAAGAAGAGAGAGAAGCTCCTTTCGGAATTTCGGCATAGTAACGGGTGTACATGGGAGGCATTTAATGAGAGAGAAAGGGGTCTCCCATCATTCAAACAATAATAGGGCAGTATGGGGGAGGTGCGAAACCATACCCCAACATTCATAATTGAAATTAAAAAGGCAATACAACTTAATGAAAATTGACAAAAATGAGAAAGGAAGAAAAACCCTTACTTGGAAGTGTGCTTCCAAAGGCTAGAGAGAGGCTTGTGAGAGGCTTCTTGGGAGCTTGGGGCACCTTGAGAGGATTCTAGAGAGAGTAGGGCAGAGGTTGGACGAACTTCAAGGGCTTTGAGTGAGGAGGAAGTGGGAGCTTGGGTGGGTTTATATAGGAAAGGTGAGAGAATTCTTTATTATTTAGGTTTGGGACCCCTTATATTAAAATAATCCAAACCACAAACCATCCCATGGTATTTGCCCATGGTTTCTGGAAAAGGAGAGAGGAAAATAATATTTTATAAGGCCAAGGTCCGAACTTATTAAAAAAATAGGGTTGCTTATGTGGAGGTGAGTCACACTCCCATGGAAATTAATTTAAAAAGGCAAAGTGTTGAATAAGTCTTGAGGGCTCCATTAATGCTTTGAAAAGTGAGTCAAACAAACCCAAAACCTCATTATTTTAATGATAAAACATATATTGGCCGAAACTAAGGATTATGATATTTTATTACATCACCATTGGGTCATTATGATGTCATAAAACACATTATATATTTAAACGGTATTTAATTTTTACCCAAAAATTTGACTGTCTCAGAAAATTATGAAAAATTCACCGTTGGATAATTTCGACGTCCTGATTCCAAAAATAATACTTATTTTATCTAAATAATTTTCTAAATATGTGAATTTCACTTTTAAAATAAAAACCGACATTTATAAAAAAAATCACGGGTTTTGACAGAAATGGCTTTCAAACCTTAATAAAAATTTTAATTGCATTCATAAAATTATAAGATCATTTATATTTAATTAATTTAATATTAATAATAATATTTTATTAAAATATTATTTAATTCAAAAATCCTTTAATTTAATAAAATATAATTCTTAATTAAATAATAACTAAAAACACCATTTGTACTTTAAAAACTAATTACAAAGTATCAAAAATGACTAGAAATTATATTCATTATTATATATAAAAAAAAATAATGTACATGAACATGGTTCTACTTATTTGTTACATAACCCCTTAAAATAGCCGCATAAGACCTATGGCCAAGGTTCATGATGTCTTCCATGTATCCCTCTTAAGGAAGTACATACCAGACCCTTCACATGTACTCTCTTCCGAGGTGGTACAATTAGAAGACGATCTTTCTTATGAGGAGCAACCAGTGAAGATCTTAGATCGTAGAGAAAAAGTTCTACGAAATAAGACAATGCCCCTCGTCAAGGTGTTGTGGAGAAACCACAAGTTTGAAGAAGCAACTTGGGAGTCGGAGGATATGATGAAGCTAAGTTACCCACATTTGTTTTAGTGTGGGAAAAGGAAAATTTCGAGGGCGAAATTTCATAAGGGGGGAATGTTGTAACGACCCAAAATTTCATTAATGGAAAATCCCTCTTGATCCAGTTAAATGTTTCTTTATGTTTTTATATGATGTCAACTTCTTTAGTTTAACGTTAAGATTTGTTGTAACGACCCAAAATTTCATTAATGGAAAATCCCTCTTGATCCAGTTAAATGTTTCTTTATGTTTTTATATGATGTCAACTTCTTTAGTTTAACGTTAAGATTTGTGACCGTTACTTTTATAGCCGTTGAACAGTGATCATCTGGGTAGTTTAAATATAAGGCTTTAACGAACCAATTTTCTACTCAGACAAAGGAAGCGATGGCCTCATCCAGTAGAATTGCCCCTTACGAAGCCCATTTGTCGGAGCTCGGTAAAGAGGTGGCGTCTTTGGGCTTTGCCCTTGACCAAGCCCAAGCTGAGCTTCATCAAGTCAAGCTCGAACGTGATCGTCTACGGGAAAAATGGAAGTTGATAGAGATTACCACTCGAGCGATGTTATCCGAGCAGCCCCAAGAGTCTGTCACCATCGCGCACCTTACCCTTAGGTCTTATGCGGCTATTTTAAGGGGTTATGTAACAAATAAGTAGAACCATGTTCATGTACATTATTTTTTTTATATATAATAATGAATATAATTTCTAGTCATTTTTGATACTTTGTAATTAGTTTTTAAAGTACAAATGGTGTTTTTAGTTATTATTTAATTAAGAATTATATTTTATTAAATTAAAGGATTTTTGAATTAAATAATATTTTAATAAAATATTATTATTAATATTAAATTAATTAAATATAAATGATCTTATAATTTTATGAATGCAATTAAAATTTTTATTAAGGTTTGAAAGCCATTTCTGTCAAAACCCGTGATTTTTTTTATAAATGTCGGTTTTTATTTTAAAAGTGAAAATTCACATATTTAGAAAATTATTTAGATAAAATAAGTATTATTTTTGGAATCAGGACGTCGAAATTATCCAACGGTGAATTTTTCATAATTTTCTGAGACAGTCAATTTTTTGGGTAAAAATTAAATACCGTTTACATATATAATGTGTTTTATGACATCATAATGACCCAATGGTGATGTAATAAAATACCATAATCCTTAGTTTCGGCCAATATATGTTTTATCATTAAAATAATGAGGTTTTGGGTTTGTTTGACTCACTTTTCAAAGCATTAATGGAGCCCTCAAGACTTATTCAACACTTTGCCTTTTTAAATTAATTTCCATGGGAGTGTGACTCACCTCCACATAAGCAACCCTATTTTTTTTAATAAGTTCGGACCTTGGCCATATAAAATATTATTTTCCTCTCTCCTTTTCCAGAAACCATGGGCAAATACCATGGGATGGTTTGTGGTTTGGATTATTTTAATATAAGGGGTCCCAAACCTAAATAATAAAGAATTCTCTCACCTTTCCTATATAAACCCACCCAAGCTCCCACTTACTCCTCACTCAAAGCCCTTGAAGTTCGTCCAACCTCTGCCCTACTCTCTCTAGAATCCTCTCAAGGTGCCCCAAGCTCCCAAGAAGCCTCTCACAAGCCTCTCTCTAGCCTTTGGAAGCACACTTCCAAGTAAGGGTTTTTCTTCCTTTCTCATTTTTGTCAATTTTCTTTAAGTTGTATTGCCTTTTTAATTTCAATTATGAATGTTGGGGTATGGTTTCGCACCTCCCCCATACTGCCCTATTATTGTTTGAATGATGGGAGACCCCTTTCTCTCTCATTAAATGCCTCCCATGTACACCCGTTACTATGCCGAAATTCCGAAAGGAGCTTCTCTCTCTTCTTTTATATTCAAGCAATACTTTTGTATCATGAATCTAAATTCCATTTCTATTGTTGGGACATGTATATATATGATCTCCTTACTGTCCATTACATGTAAATATGATGAGGAACCCCTTTCTCTCTCATCAACCTTTTTATGAATTCTTATGTCACGCCGTTACGCCGCCGAAATCGCACCGATTTTCTAAGCCAATGTCTTTGTGTAGTGAATACCATGCCCATTTCTCCATCAAGGGTATTCACCTTTATGCACATTTACTTATTGATTGTAAAGATTCATGTATGAATTCCACATTCCTTTATCGTGGAATAAATGATTATGTTTTATGAATCCATGTTTTATGATCCATGTGGCACACTTATGCATGAAATGAAATGTTTAAGAAGGGTGCGCCCTGATAGCGCTCCAATGCATTGGGTAAAGTATAGTATCATGATACGTCATGTGCAATGAGTGTTGACTCATGCTAATTCAAGTGCAACGAGGGTTTACTCGTGCTTCAAGTGCAATGAGGGTTTACTCATGCTCCATGTGCAATGAGCCTTGGCTCATGCTAATTCAATGTTAAGTGTTGTTGCCACATTTCCATGTTATGATTATCATGCTTTATCATGCCTTTATGTTCATGTCTCTCTTATGTTCTATTGATATGCCTATTGCCTAACATGTATTGTACTCCTCATGTTATTCATTATGTACTCCCTTACTGGGCTTTATAGCTCACCCTTTTCTTATGCATGTCCTCAGGTTATCCCATGCAATGCTAAGTACGAAGGAATGTAGTGGTCATGTAAAGGAAGTTTTCAATAAGGATGTTGTATTTCAAGTTTAAAGTTTTTATGTAATGATCCTAAGCCCCAAAGACACTAAACCTCTCGATCTTCTTTGTTGAATCAAGTGATGTTTTATGTAATAAAGCATGTTTAATTTGTAATAAAAAGCAGGGTTGTCATAGTTGGTATCAGAGGATAGGTTTAGTTATTTTTGGGATTAGGAAACCCTAGTAAAGCCTTAGATACAAGACTAATCATAATAAAAACATCCCTAAGTTTTGGTAAATACTAAGTAAGTGGTTTATCAAACAAATACATCCCTGTCTGGATACGAGCAGGTAGAGGCGGCTCTGGCACAGATGTATCCTAGGGGTAAAACCCGAAAACACCGCTTTGAGCTAGACTCGAACGGGAACTGGTGCACGACAACGGGCCTTGCTGCAATCTTGGTTACGACACTCCCGGGGGATATGTTTTGATAAATTCGCAATCTTAGTATGAACCCTTATTAAGGGAAAAATGCCCCTAAGAATATATGTTAGAAGGAAGATCATGAAAAGCCTGGATTGAATCCTATAGACTCATGAGTTAAAGAGATTAAAGTTTATTTATAAGTCATCAACTTTTGTCTTTGGATTACCCTTTATGTGTTACCCCTAACTTTCCTTTTATTCCAGCCAATGGCCGGTAATAGGAGAACTCGGGCTAACAACCGTTGTGAAGATCAGTGTGAGGATTGTACTAATGAGATGCCCAATCCGATGGGAGCGGGAATCGCGAACTTTGTCACGCTTCTCTCTCAGCTAACTCAAGTTTTGAATAGAAACACTGGTCAAGAGGAACGTTCAACCCCCCCTAAGAACGAACAAGTCGCTATTGAAAGCTTTATGAGACAAAGGCCTCCTACTTTTAGTGGATCATCCGATCCCACGATTGCTGAACAATGGATCAACTCCATTGAAAAGATATTCTCCATCCTCCAATGCTCTGAAAAAGAGAAGGTTCTCCTGGCGGCTTATCGTATGGAGGGTGAAGCTGATCAATGGTGGACGTTGATCAAAAATACGAAGCCTGAGGAGGAGATCGAGGCTTTGGAATGGAAGGTATTCCGGAAGATGTTTTTCGATAAATATTTTCCACGCACCCTCCGTCTTAAGATGGAAAGGGACTTCCTTTCCCTCAAGCAGAAAGATGAGGAATCTGTGGGAGCGTACGAGGCAAACTTCACAAGGCTTGCACGATACGCTTCCGGCTTTGTCGTTACCCCCGAATGCAAGGTTGACCGCTTCTTTGGTGGGCTGAAGCCTAGCTTGCGGAAAGCATTAGCGATCCGTGACTTCGACAGCTATGAGGAGATTGTCCGATGTGCCCTTAAGGTTGAAATGGAGATCGGAGAATCACAGGGGTATCATGGGGACAAGAAGCGGAAGGTGGACTTCAATGCTGGTGGTCCGATGGATAAATCCAACGGCGCTAAGAAATTCCAGCACCCCACTTTCCAAAAGTGTGGAAAGAAGCACCCTGGGAATTGCCTTAGGGGGACAAGAAAATGCTTCAAGTGTGGAAGAGAAGGGCACCTAGCTGTTAACTGTCAGCAAGAAGGACCCGCGGCTGCGACGGAGGGGAGGAATGCTCCGTTCGAACCTCAACGCGTTGTTCAATGCTTCAAATGCAAAGAACCGGGTCATTTTGCGAATCAGTGCCCTAATCCAAGGGTTATCGGAGGCAATCAACAACCTCCAAGACAGCAAGGAAGAGCTTTTGCCATCACTTCTGCCGAAGTGAACCCCGACAACGAAGTGGTGACAGGTACGCTAGTTATTCATTCAAGAATAGCG
This sequence comes from Viscum album, assembly GCA_963277665.1. Lineage (NCBI taxonomy): Eukaryota > Viridiplantae > Streptophyta > Magnoliopsida > Santalales > Viscaceae > Viscum > Viscum album. The sequence goes on from OY728137.1 coordinate 1,200,167,957, forward strand.
AACGTACTTTTTGATTCAGGTTCTACGCATTCTTTTATATCTCAAAAGTTTAGTAGAATAATCCCTGCACCACCACAAGTCATGGAAGTAAAGATGTCGGTGAGTACGGCAAATGGGGCAATCATTGCATCCCATGAGTATAAGTCCTCCCCTGTTATATTATGTGGATTGAATTTCCCGGCGAACCTCGTCATACTCCATTTGGTGGAATTTGATGCAATTCTTGGCATGTATTGGCTTTCCTTATATAGAGCCAACATAAATTGTCGGGAGAGGGAAATCACACTCCATATGGAGAATCGACCCCCGATTCTTTACAAGTGTCAGGAGGAAGATGAATCTCCTTTAGCTCCATCATCTCAAGCATGGATATTACTGCCTTATGAGCACGCATATCTGGCTCAGATGATTGAGTCCAAGGAAGAAACCACCCTTGAAGAAATGCCTATTGTGAGGGAATTCGCTGAAGTATTTCCCGAGGAACTTCCTGGTCTTCCTCCAAGAAGAGATGTTGAGTTCTCAATTGAACTTATACCTGGGGCGCTACCAATATCCAAGACTCCATATAGAATGGCTGTTGTTGAGCTTGAAGAGCTGACGAAACAACTACAGGAGAATCTGGATAAAGGGTTTATACGCCCAAGTGCATCACCATGGGGTGCACCAGTCCTCTTCGTCAAGAAGAAGGATGGGTCAATGCGGCTTTGCATCGATTATCGTGAACTTAACAAAATCACGATAAAGAACAAGTATCCTCTCCCAAGAATCGATGACTTGTTTGATCAGCTGCGTGGAGCTCAATACTTCTCCAAGGTCGACTTGCGGTCGGGATATTATCAAGTAAGGGTGAAGAAGGAAGATATCCCCAAGACTGCTTTTCGTACAAGGTACGGGCACTATGAATTCATAGTAATGCCTTTTGGACTCACCAATGCTCCAGCAATATTCATGGACTTGATGAATAGAGTCTTTAGAGATTACCTAGATAAATTTGTGGTAGTCTTTATAGATGATATTCTGATATACTCCAAAACCAAGGAGGACCATGAGGAGCATTTAAGAACTGTACTGGAGACTTTGCGCAAGGAGAAGCTCTATGCCAAGTACAGCAAGTGTGAGTTCTGGTTGAAGGAGGTCTCATTCTTGGGCCATATCATCACAAGCAATGGGATATCTGTGGACCCCTCCAAAACAGATGCAATTGAGGGATGGCCGAGGCCAACATCGGTAACTGATATCCGTAGCTTCTTGGGGTTAGCTGGATATTATCGACGATTTGTGAGAAACTTCTCACGATTGTCCAACCCTCTTACCAAGCTAACTCGAAAGGGAGTAAAGTTTGCTTGGAGTGATGAATGCGAAGAAAGCTTCAAGGAGTTGAAAAGGAGGCTTATCACTGCACCTGTGCTCACTTTACCCACAAGTGGGGAGCTTTTTGTGGTATTCAGTGATGCTTCGAAGAAGGGCTTAGGATGTGTGCTGATGCAGAATGATAAAGTGATATCCTATGCCTCAAGGCAGTTGAAAATCCATGAGCGAAATTATCCAACGCATGATCTGGAGTTGGCGGCGGTGATCTTCGCCTTGAAAATCTGGCGGCATTATCTCTATGGGGAGAAATGTGAGATATATACTGACCACAAGAGTCTTAAATATATATTCACACAGAAAGAGCTTAATATGCGCCAGAGAAGATGGATAGAGCTCATCAAGGATTATGACTGTTCAATACATTACCACCCTGGGAAGGCGAACAAGGTGGCGGATGCCCTAAGTAGAAAGGATCCAGCAATTCTATCAATGATGAGAATTGAGAAGGATCCAATCTTCTTAGACTTGATGAAGATGGACGTGGGAATCATAAAGAAGGGAACATCATCAATCCTTTCACAAATGATTGCTCAACCATCTCTTTTGGAAAGGTTAAAGTATGCTCAAAGGGATGATGCGAGAATCCAAGAAAAAGTGGAAGCTATCAAAAAGGGAAAATCCTCAGAGTTTAATGTTAATGAAGAAGGAATTGTGCGGTTTGGGAAAAGACTATGTGTCCCATCATGTTCGGAGCTGAAGAAGGAACTTTTGGATGATGCACATAGTTCAAATTTCTCTATTCACCCAGGGAGCACAAAGATGTATCGAGATCTCCGAGAAAACTTTTGGTGGGATAATATGAAGAAGGAGATCGCCGAATATACATCAAAGTGCCTGGTGTGTCAGCAAGTGAAGGCAGAGAGGCAGAAGTCTAAGGGGATGATGCAACCATTGCCCATACCAGAATGGAAATGGGAGAACATCACCATGGACTTCGTCACTGGACTTCCAAGGACATCCAAAAGCAACAATGCAATCTGGGTTATTGTGGATCGTCTTACAAAGACTGCACACTTCATTGCTATTCGAGAGGATTTCTCTTTGGATCAACTGGCACGGATATATATCAGGGAAGTGGTACGGTTGCATGGAGTACCACTATCTATTGTGTCGGACCGAGATCCAAGATTTACCTCTAAGTTTTGGAAGAGTCTTCAACATGCTCTGAATACTGAACTGAACTTCAGTACGGCCTATCATCCTCAAACTGATGGCCAATCCGAGCGGACTATCCAAACACTTGAGGATATGTTGAGAGCGTGCTCAATGGACTTTAAAGGAGGATGGGATCAACATCTTCCCCTAGTTGAGTTCTCTTATAATAATAGTTTCCACTCGAGCATCCAAATGGCACCATATGAAGCCCTGTATGGGAAAAGGTGTAGAACACCGGCATGTTGGGATGAGGTCGGTGAACGTAAGCTGCTTGGACCAGAAATGGTCGAAGAAATGGTGGAGAAGGTGAAAACCATTCAGCAGCATATCAAGGCAGCCCAAAGTCGACAGAAGAGTTATGCAGATAATCGTCGACGAGACCTTGAGTTTAAAGTCGGAGACATGGTGTTTTTACGCATATCTCCGTGGAAGAAGGTCATGAGGTTTGGAAAGAAAGGGAAGTTAAGTCCAAGGTACATCGGCCCATTCGAAATTCTTGATCGTGTTGGGGCTGTGGCCTATCGACTAGCACTTCCACCTACTATGGCCAAGGTGCATGATGTCTTCCATGTATCCCTCTTAAGGAAGTACATACCATACCCTTCACATGTACTCTCTTCCGAGGTGGTACAATTAGAAGACGATCTTTCTTATGAGGAGCAACCAGTGAAGATTTTAGATCGTAGAGAAAAAGTTCTACGAAATAAGACAATGCCCCTCGTCAAGGTGTTGTGGAGAAACCACAAGTTTGAAGCAGCAACTTGGGAGTCGGAGGATATGATGAAGCTAAGTTACCCACATTTGTTTTAGTGTGGGAAAAGGAAAATTTCGAGGGCGAAATTTCTTAAGGGGGGAATGTTGTAACGACCCAAAATTTCATTAATGGAAAATCCCTCTTGATCCAGTTAAATGTTTCTTTATGTTTTTATATGATGTCAACTTCTTTAGTTTAACGTTAAGATTTGTGACCGTTACTTTTATAGCCGTTGAACAGTGATCATCTGGGTAGTTTAAATATAAGGCTTTAACGAACCAATTTTCTACTCAGACAAAGGAAGCGATGGCCTCATCCAGTAGAATTGCCCCTTACGAAGCCCATTTGTCGGAGCTCAGTAAAGAGGTGGCGTCTTTGGGCTTTTCCCTTGACCAAGCCCAAGCTGAGCTTCATCAAGTCAAGCTCGAACGTGATCGTCTACGGGAAAAATGGAAGTTGATAGAGATTACCACTCGAGCGATGTTATCCGAGCAGCCCCAAGAGTCTGTCACCATCGCGCACCTTACCCTTAGGTCTTATGCGGCTATTTTAAGGGGTTATGTAACAAATAAGTAGAACCATGTTCATGTACATTATTTTTTATATATATAATAATGAATATAATTTCTAGTCATTTTTGATACTTTGTAATTAGTTTTTAAAGTACAAATGGTGTTTTTAGTTATTATTTAATTAAGAATTATATTTTATTAAATTAAAGGATTTTTGAATTAAATAATATTTTAATAAAATATTATTATTAATATTAAATTAATTAAATATAAATGATCTTATAATTTTATGAATGCAATTAAAATTTTTATTAAGGTTTGAAAGCCATTTCTGTCAAAACCCGTGATTTTTTTTATAAATGTCGGTTTTTATTTTAAAAGTGAAAATTCACATATTTAGAAAATTATATAGATAAAATAAGTATTATTTTTGGAATCAGGACGTCGAAATTATCCAACGGTGAATTTTTCATAATTTTCTGAGACAGTCAAATTTTTGGGTAAAAATTAAATACCGTTTAAATATATAATGTGTTTTATGACATCATAATGACCCAATGGTGATGTAATAAAATACCATAATCCTTAGTTTCGGCCAATATATGTTTTATCATTAAAATAATTAGGTTTTGGGTTTGTTTGACTCACTTTTCAAAGCATTAATGGAGCCCTCAAGACTTATTCAACACTTTACCTTTTTAAATTAATTTCCATGGGAGTGTGACTCACCTCCACATAAGCAACCCTATTTTTTTAATAAGTTCGGACCTTGGCCTTATAAAATATTATTTTCCTCTCTTCTTTTCCAGAAACCATGGGCAAATACCATGGGATGGTTTGTGGTTTGGATTATTTTAATATAAGGGGTCCCAAACCTAAATAATAAAGAATTCTCTCACCTTTCCTATATAAACCCACCCAAGCTCCCACTTCCTCCTCACTCAAAGCCCTTGAAGTTCGTCCAACCTCTGCCCTACTCTCTCTAGAATCCTCTCAAGGTGCCCCAAGCTCCCAAGAAGCCTCTCACAAGCCTCTCTCTAGCCTTTGGAAGCACACTTCCAAGTAAGGGTTTTTCTTCCTTTCTCATTTTTGTCAATTTTCTTTAAGTTGTATTGCCTTGTTAATTTCAATTATGAATGTTGGGGTATGGTTTCGAACCTCCCCCATACTGCCCTATTATTGTTTGAATGATGGGAGACCCCTTTCTCTCTCATTAAATGCCTCCCATGTACACCCGTTACTATGCCAAAATTCCGAAAGGAGCTTCTCTCTCTTCTTTTATATTCAAGCAATACTTTTGTATCATGAATCTAAATTCCATTTCTATTGTTGGGACATGTATATATATGATCTCCTTACTGTCCATTACATGTAAATATGATGAGGAACCCCTTTCTCTCTCATCAACCTTTTTATGAATTCTTATGTCACGCCGTTACGCCGCCGAAATCGCACCGATTTTCTAAGCCAATGTCTTTGTGTAGTGAATACCATGCCCATTTCTCCATCAAGGGTATTCAACTTTATGCACATTTACTTATTGATTGTAAAGATTCATGTATGAATTCCACATTCCTTTATCGTGGAATAAATGATTATGTTTTATGAATCCATGTTTTATGATCCATGTGGCACACTTATGCATGAAATGAAATGTTTAAGAAGGGTGCGCCCTGATAGCGCTCCAATGCATTGGGTAAAGTATAGTATCATGATACGTCATGTGCAATGAGTGTTGACTCATGCTAATTCAAGTGCAACGAGGGTTTACTCGTGCTTCAAGTGCAATGAGGGTTTACTCATGCTCCATGTGCAATGAGCCTTGGCTCATGCTAATTCAATGTTAAGTGTTGTTGCCACATTTCCATGTTATGATTATCATGCTTTATCATGCCTTTATGTTCATGTCTCTCTTATGTTCTATTGATATGCCTATTGCCTAACATGTATTGTACTCCTCATGTTATTCATTATGTACTCCCTTACTGGGCTTTATAGCTCACCCTTTTCTTATGCATGTCCTCAGGTTATCCCATGCAATGCTAAGTACGAAGGAATGTAGTGGTCATGTAAAGGAAGTTTTCAATAAGGATGTTGTATTTCAAGTTTAAAGTTTTTATGTAATGATCCTAAGCCCCAAAGACACTAAACCTCTCGATCTTCTTTGTTGTATCAAGTGAAGTTTTATGTAATAAAGCATGTTTAATTTGTAATAAAAAGCAGGGTTGTCATAAAAAACTTGTTCAATGTGTGGATAAGGTTGAAATGGAGTTTGCCGATGATCATTTGGTCTTTGAAAAACAACAGAATAAGAGGACCAGTTGGCAAGGAAAGGGAACGAATTCATCAAATATGCCTGGAGGTAAGAAAACCAAATATCCATCCTATGAGAGGTGTGGTAAAATGCCTCCTGGAGAATGTTTATCCATGTTTGGAAAGTTCTTTCATTGTGGTAAGTGTGGTCATATTTCTCTTAACTGTAAGGAAGATGGTCAAGCTGGCAATGAAAAGCCAATGGTAAGATGTTTTAATTGTAATGAAATGGGTCATTATGCAAATGAGTGTCTAACTAAAAACTCAACTGGGGGGAAGCAGCCAGACTACATGTAGAAAGGGGTGGTGAAATCTTTTACAACTACTTCAGTAGATGTTGGTCCATAGAATTAAGTGGTATCAGGTACACTGTTTGTTTGTTTAGATTATGCCAATGTGTTGTAAGATTTAGGGTCTAAACATTCATTCATTTTTTAGAAGTTTTCTTGTAAATTGGGAATTCCATCTGAAGATATGAATCCTGAACTTATGGTAAAAACACCAGAGGAAACATTGACAGAAAATGAAATTATAAGAACCTTAATATCCTTGTGTGTGGAAAGAATCTACCAGAAAAACTTATTGTTTTTCCTCTAGTAGAGTTTGTTGTTATTTTGGGCATGGATTGGATTTATTCTTATCATAATATGATTGACTGCAGTGCTAAAAAGGTTTATTTTCAGCGAGATTTTTAGTTTGTGTACAAGAATGAACCCTTTCTTTTGATAAAATATCAGGAAGGTGAGAAACTAGTAAATGATGGAAATTAATGTTACCGTGCACATATTGTTGAAATTAATGGAACTGTTCAAATTAATGATGTGCCAGTGGTAAATGTGTATCTTGATGTTTTTCCTGATGATTTTCCTGGTATAATACAAGATTGGGAAGTTGAATTTACTATCGACATAGTTCCTGATTCTAAGCCAATTTCAAAACCCCCTTATCCAATAGATGAAGTTGGACTTTTAGAGTTAAAGAAGAAATTGCAGAAGTTATTATACAAAGGATTCATTCGGCCTACAACATCACCATGGGGTTCTCCGGTCTTGTTTGTTAAAAATAAAGATGATTCAATGAGACTTTTCATTGATTATAGAGAACTGAAAAACATCACTGGTAAGAACAAGTATCATTTTCCTCATGTCGATGATTTGTTTGATCAGCTCCATGGAGCTTAGTATTTTTCGAAGATTGACTTGAGCTGGGGTACCATCAATTGAATGTAAAAGATGAAGATGTTCTGAATACCGCATTTTGTACTAGATATGGCCATTATGAATTTTTAGTTATACCTTTTGGGTTAACCAATACAACTATTGTATTCACATATATAATGAATAGAATTTTTCATGAGTTCATGGATAAGTTTTTGTGGTTGTTTTAATTGATGATATTTTGGTTTTTCCAAAAGTAAATAGGAACATGAAAGTAATTTAAGGGTTATCATGAAATCCTTAAACGAAAAGAAACTGTATGGAAAATTCAGCATGTGTGAGTTTTGGTTACAAAAAATTTCTTTCCGTGGTCACATTGTTTCAAAAAATGGCATAACTATTGATCCTTCTAAAACAAAAGTTGATGAAGAATGGCCAATGCCCACAAATATAACTGAGATCCATACTTTTCTTGGTTTGAAAAGTTATTACCGGAGGATTGTTAAAAAGTTTTCAGGGTTATCCAGTCCAATGAAAATGTTAACTCAAAAAGGAGTTAAGTTCATTTGGACAAAAAGAATGTGATGATTGTTTTTAGAAATTGAAAAGAAGATTCATGAATGCTCTAGTTTTGTTAGTGCCTTCCAGAAATGGTGATTTTGTTATATACAGTGATGGTTCGATGAAAGGACTTGGTTATGTCTTTATGCAGAATGATCAGGTAATATCTTATTTGTCAAGTCAGTTGAAAACTCATGAGTTAAATTACCCTACACTTGATTTGGAATTAGCTGCTGTTGTTTTTTTGTTTTAAAATTATAGAGGAATCATTTGTATGGAGTAAAGTGTTATATATATATTGATCAGACAATTTTTAAATATATATTCAGTCAAAAAGAATTGAACATGAGAAAGAGGAGATGGTTGGAATTAATCAGGGATTATGATTGTACAATTCATTACCATTGATGTAAAGAAAATAAAGAGAATGATGCTTTGAGTCAAAAAATTAATGGTTCATTACCCATGATAAGTTTGGAATGAGATCCTTTGGTTTTTGATTTGATGAACTTGGGAAATGAATTTGTTAGTGTAGGAAGTTCTTCTGTTTTGTTTCAAGTGTCAGTGATATCATCTATATCAGACATAATTAAGCAAGCGCAGATGAATGACAGTGGGTTGCAGAAAAAGGTAGAGCTGGTTCAGAAGGGTAAGTTTCCTGAATTTGACATTGATAATGATTGTGCTTTGAGGTTTGGGAATAGATTATGTGTGCCTTGTGATTCACTGTTGAAGAATGAGTTGTTATGTGAGGCTCATAGTTCCCCGATATTAGTTCATCCTGGCAGTACAAAGATATACAGAGATCTGTGGGAGTATTACTGGTGGGATGTAATGAAATGTGATATTGATGATTTTACTGTGAAGTGTTTGAGTTTTCAGTAGGATAATGTAGAGAGACAGTTTCCAATAGGGATGACTCAGTCCTTACCGGTGCTAGAGTGGAAATGGGAAAATATATCCATGCACATCATTGTGGGATTACCAAATAAATCTCGAGGTAATAATGAAATCTGGGTTATTGTTGATCAAATGACTAAATCTTCTAATTTTCTTCTTATTTAAGATACTTTATCTCTAGATCAACTTTCTCGGTTGTATGTTAAAGAGATAGTCAACTTACATGGAGTTCCCCTCTCCGTTGTATCTGATCGCGATCTGAGGTTTACTTATAACTATTGGAAAGTCCTTCAGATGTCGTTGGGTACTGAATTAAATTTTAGCCCAGCTTTTCAACCACAATCAGATGGGCAGTCAGAAGGAAAAATTAAGACCTTGGAGGATATGTTATGTGCTTTCATATTGGATTACTAGGGATATTGGGACCAACATCTTTCTTTGGTTGAATTTTCTTATAATAACAATTTTCATTTAAATATATTGATGGCTCCGTTTGAGGAATTATATCGAAAGCGGTGTCAAACTCTAGATTTTTGGGATGATGTAGGGGAAAGGTAGCTGATGGGACCAGAATTGGTAGAAGAGATGGTAGAAAAAGTTCAGTTGATTCAGAAGTACATGATAACAGCTCAGAGTCTGCAGAAATGTTATGCGGATAACCGGAGGAAGGATATTGCTTTTGAGGTAGGTGATCATGTTCTTCTCAAAGTTTCTCCATGGAAAAGTGTGAATCATTTTGGCAAGAAAGGAAAGTTGAGTCCGAGGTTCATTGGACCATATGAAATCCTAGATAAAGTTGGATCAGTTGCCTACAGAGTGGAATTAACTCCATGTTTGTCCTAGGTACACTATGTTTTTAATATTTCAATGTTGAAAAAGTATATTCTAGATCCATCCCATGTTTTGAGCCCATAGGTAGTTCAGTTGGAAGAGAATCTCTCTTATGAGGAACAACAAGTCCTGATTATTGATCGTAGAGAGAATGTGTTATGGAATAAGTTAATTCATCAGGTGATGGTTTTTTGGATAAACCATATGGTTAAAGTGCCAATGTGGGAATCTGAAAATGCAATGAGGGATAAATAACCCAATTCATTTTATACGTCAATAAAATTGTGAGGAAACAATTCCCAAAAGGGGGGAAGGATGTAACATCCCAGGAAAATAAAGAATAATACATTTTCATATTTATTAATATTTTTGAATTAAATATTAATTTTATGTTAATGGGGTTTCTATGTTCGATCGCGAACCTGAGATGCAACAACAGATTTCTTGGAAATCTTACGTTACACACTAATAATATAACAATATTATTTAAAATGGTAGTTAACACGTAGTCGTTGTATTGTAAGGAGTGAATATAAATAACTAAAATATGATTATATATGATTGTTAAATGTTTTTACATTTATCCAATAAATGTTAGACGTTTAAAATGTTAATGAATCCAATTTTAAGCATGAATACTCTAATATTCATGAAATGGTCGATTTATCACCTTATGATGGAGAACCCTCTTTAAATATTGTTTTGTTCACTCTCATACATTTTATTGGACAAAATAAAGTTCTTTTTTATAATAAAGACATCGAAATTTACTTTGTGTATGTTTTTGTTATTTTTCCGATAAAGTTCATTTTATAATGATTAGTGAATAATGTTGTATTTTAATTCAAAAGAAGATTTTATTCTAATTTATTTATATGGTTATATTATCTTTTTAATTCGTTTTAAAGTTCTATTAGAATATATTTTTACCATTTAATCCAATGGTGGACATTGGAATTAATTTTACTTTGAAATTGGACTTAAACAGGTGTCAATCTTTTGATATATATTGTTTCTTAAAAACACGTTATTTGTTTTAACAGTGGGAATTAATTATAAGGTTAATTAATTCAACTTCTAGTTTTTTTATTTTTTAAAATAGACATAATTTTTGAATTTGGAATATCGAATATTTATTAGGGTGATAATTTAGTATTTTTCATAAAAACATCATTTTTTTGATGAATAGTGAAACCACTAAGTGGTAGTTAAAAAACTGTTTTTTTCGTTTAAATGAAATTTTAATTCTTTTGTGAATTGAGTTAAAAAAATCCAACATACATGGTAAAAATTACAAAGTAAAATGTTGTTGAATTTGATAATAATATTTTTTTGGTGAATAGTTACTTATAAGTTTTATTAACCGTGATTAAAGGTAATTAAAGTAATTAACGTTAAAAATAATGTCATAATAAAATAAAATTACCAAAAAACATGTACTACCATTATTGTATGAGTCATGGAGGTCCAAGGAAATATATGGGTAAATTTGTGGGACCCCATTGAGCTACTTGTGTAAGATAATAACATTAACACCTTTTATTTAAAGTAAAAAAATGTCACAAACATGTATTGTTTTACTAAAAAAATTTCACATGGGGTTATATAAGATATATTTTTTACTATAAATATTCATTATAATTCTAAATAGATTTCCTATATCAAGCTATTTTTTTATAATTTATGGACATCATATAAATAAAATTATTTATGACACAATGATGATGTAGTGTTTTCATCATTAATGAATGTTTTAAATAAATAAGAAGATAAAGTTTAAAATATTATCCATCACTTGTCAAATTCTTGTTGGATGATTTTATTTCTAACATGGGACACCTTATATTCTACTTTAATTATTTATGGTACTTTAAAAACCTAAAAAATTATATAATTTAATATTATTTTCAAGCATTCCAAAAGAGCCCCTCCTCTCCATTTTAAAAAGACCCAAATTCCTACCCATTTCACACAATTCACAAGCAATTTTTTTCATCCAAACTCTACCCAAATAAGCTCCCAATATATCAATATTTATCATAGATGACTTTACTTAGTCACCAATCACTTCAAGAAACCATTTTGGGTCAAACCAACGGGAGTTACCCGATTTAAAGGTAATGTCTTCTCTTATGTTCTTTTGTTTTATTTTACGTCTCCAACCAAACTACACTCTTTTTATTCTTTTCTTTTGTAAAAACAGCAGTATATTCAATATAATAGGATGTTTTTATGAGATTTATTTGATCTACACTTACACACTCCTCCATCTAATGTTTGTAGAATATACTGTTTCTGTGGATGGCGAACTACTGCCTCAGGAAATGATGATTGTTCAAATATCTCCTACAACCTCTCATGGTGGCCATTGATATGTCACTATATTTATATATGAGATATATTATGTTTATTTTTTCTTTATTCATATTTATTTTTCATTTATTTCATACCATTATGGTTTCCATAATGGATAAATGCGATAATTTTATTTAAGTAAGTGCAAACTACCACCCCCTCAACGTGATTTGAATCATTAATTCCATATGTGGGATGTATAAAGGATGGAGTTAATAAAATTATATATGATATTATAATGTACTTAAAATTTACTTATATATAATAATATTTTCATTCCATTAAATGCGAAATTGAAATGAAAGTAGTGTTCATGTGTACGTACGACTTACCGTCTCCATGAACGGTGTGTTTCATTTCATACCTCTAAATGTTATGTAATATTATAAATTCATGTATTTACTAGATATATATGACATATATGGTATCTACATCATGAATATAATTCTAGAGATAGTGGATATTTTACCACATGAACAACCTGTAATTATAAGAAGTTTATTTTTGACATAAATACCAAATATCGACAAAATGACCATTATTAACTTAAATGATTACATAATGTTAATAAATGGTAATAAGTGATATAAAAGGGACAATGAACTTGAAAAAGGATCTAATGAAAGTATAAATTAACTATAGTTTATAATTTTGGAGATTAAATAACGATCAAGTCAAGTCAGACATGAGGTAGGGGACTTTGTCTCAGTCTCCTTTCATTGAGGCATATTTTGTTTTAATAAATGACTTTATTTTATACTATATATAAACACTTTTGACTTTTCATTTCATTAAAAGGGAATATTTTTCTACAAAGAATTTTATTAAAATACAATAAGTTAGGTTTCTTTTAACATACGCAGTGAAAACGTCCTTTCTGCCGCCATGAGTATTACTTGATCTTTGGCTTCCATAACAAGTCGTAATGTTTTTAAAAGGAAAAATAAATACCATGTACCCTATTTTGTATTCTGTTATTGAAAATGGTTTAGATAATGTATTTTTTATATCGACATATTTAAGTGATATATTTTGATTGAAATGTAGAAATGTTTTCTTTCCATTATATTTGTTGTATGTTTTAATATTTTATAATGGTACTTGGACATTTGACTGGTGGTTACCAGATAAACCAAATGACAGGTTGTACCGTGATAAACTAGGATGGGTGGTTACATTATAACCTCTAATGAATTGTGTATAGAAGTTGGTTGTATGGCTATTCCATTTAGTGACATGTGTGGAAGTCGACCATATGGTTATTCCATTTAGGTATGTTTATGTTCCAAGTTATCTTTATATGTTATTCCTTATTTATATTGGGTTTTATGGTGATCTTTTGGTTAAAAAAAGGCATGAAATGCTATTTTATTTAGTGAAGAGTATTAACTACTTCATATAGGTGAATGGTATTACTTATGATTAGGTATTTATGCTTTACTTGTTTTTTAGAAAAACTGACAGTTTCCTTCTTTGTGTATTCCTTACTGATCTTTTTATGCTCATCCCATGTTTTTGAAATGATTTTAATAGGAAATTAAGTGAAATAGGGTCAAGGATGGGATCAAGGAATGTAATGTTGTCTAAAACATGGAACTGGACATGACCCTTTTTTTCAATTGTTTTTATTTTATGAAAAAAATGGAAACTAATTAGAAGTTTCTACTTTGTAACATTTGAGATGTAAAATTTATGATCTAATTATTTAAAAATATAATCATGAAAAGATCCTCAATGTGAATTATTCATTTAATTCAAGATTAAGTAATGTTTTAGGGCTGGTTTCTTATAATAACGAACTTTTCATTTATTTTCATCGATACACACATACTGTAGTTATGGTCAAATAACCCAATCAAATAACTCCTGATGAGATATGATGTCATTTTTGGTTGTCCACTTGATATTTAGAGAAGTAGAAATATTAGTTTCAGATATATTTTTCCCAATGCTTATTATTCCAATCTAATAATGTATCAATTTTTTTCACTAATATGGGAACTCTGAAAAGATTCTTTTCATTTTCCAACTGCATGTGGATTTAGTGTCATCATTATTCCGATTTTTATATTTCACCATACCATTACATAATAAAAATAAAATCATTCATTTAATTATTCAAACCAGTTCCTAACAAACATTGAGGATGATGTTCAGTGTCAACATCATTATCAAACCTCTTGAAATTATTTCTTTATATATTATCAATCTAAAATAATCAATGATAACCCGTGAATCCAAAACTATAATAATATTTAATCCTTCTCGATAATGTATTGTTTATAAAAAAATTTCCTGATAGTTCCTATTTGTTTCTTGATCCAAATATCATTCCATATGTTGTGAACATATTAATAGTTCCTAGAAGGGATGCATGCATCTGAAATATTTATTTTTGATAAAGCATAGATTGTGAAAAAACCTATATTCCAAATATTATTCAAATATATTATTAAGGGTTTCAAGTAGGTGTCTAAATAATTTCTAGGATTATAATGTCCAAATATAGGAATACTCAAGAATTTGAATTAAACTTTCATACACATCCATGGAGGAAGATTGTAACAATTAACAATAAATTTCCATGCATTTTGAGCATCATGAATATGAAAAAATGGAAAAAACCACTATAAGATAAACCCAAACTAACATTATTCACCTCATCTACAAAATCAAGAGGATGGGGATAAAATCCCCTCCATGGTAATCCATATTCTGAATGACAAAACCAACATTACCATTAATTATCTCAGCATCATCTCACAATATATTAGTTATGATTTCTTCAGGAATGAATATATTTTGATGTATGGGATTCAGTGGATAGTTCTATATGACTGTTGATGTTACATGAGATTGTGTTTTATCATCATTTTCCATCAATCGAGATTTAACACATTTTAAAATTCATTAAGGTATATAGATTCCTCTAAATATAAACAACAATATGTTAGAAAATAATGAATTTTATTAGTATAAATTCTATGTTTCATAAATAACATCTATGCCACGTAATGAATTAAGGGAACATCTACCCCATTAGAAAGCATGCACTTCAAAAAGGTATGAATTTAATCAATGGAGGTATTAGACATTAAATAAATAATTTTTCCATAATATAAACACAATAAGAATTATTAAATTTTCAATTTACTACATTCATGACTTTGATGGGTTTTGGAATCATAGATTGATTTTTTCACTATCTCAATATCAATGTATTCAGTGTTTTCTTCAGGTGTGTTGATATAATTATCTTCTTACATATACATAATATCTCTCTCATAATGATGCACTAATGGAATCTAATAAAATATAAAATTCCTTACACCACAACAAATATTAAATTTATAAATAATTGAATATTTTCTCATCTACCCATTGCGAATTAGAAAATAATATTTTTTTTGGAAATATAGATTTTGTTTCATGGTAGCTGACTTCTTCCTAGCATAGCCATAGTCCTCCAACAAAATTTTAACATGGAAAATATATATGAACTCTATATGAATCATTTAAAATAAAAAATCTATAAAAATATAATTATTCTATGAATATAAATTTGAAATTAGATCTGTATGATACATAAAAATTATATCCATTATATTATAGGGAATGAAATTATGTTTTGACCATTAATTTAAACCATAATAACAAAATTAATTAAGAAAATTATTAATTTAATTTCATCAAGGCATTTTATTTTTTTAAAAACCAATGGATAAGGGAAATAACATATTCTATAAGTGATACATACAAAAATGAACCAGAATGATATCCAAATTCAATGAAACATTAAAAGAATAATATAGAGTAAATTAATTAAAACTAATAACAAACCAATTTTAATACAATGCATGAAGAATGTGATAATTATAGAATAATAAAATATATCAATGAATGAATGAGGAATACCATAAGAATAAACAAATGCATACTCATTGAAATCTAATCAGGCTGAATGTATTTCAATAAATGACAACTAAGTAATATTAGCATAAAATTGAGTATTTCTCATCTTGAGAGGTCTGAACATTTGAAAACAAAATTAAGGACACCATTTAGTCATGAAAAAAGTTTATGTATAGTAAAAATTACATATATTATTTAATGATATTTATAATATATTTTACATGATGTTCTATTTCAATTTATGAATTATTTAATTTTTGGATGATTCATTAATTCTAAAGAATTAATCAGTTCCATCCCTCTCTTTGAAACCCATCCATTACTTCACCATAGATGAAATAACATAATTTAGTTAAATTGGGGATAAATGGTTTTTAATAAATTTAATGTGCAGTGTAAATAAATTGATAACAACTAGAAACATGATAGATGAACTATGAAAGTTTTCCTAACAAAGAACATTATTATACTCAATTTTTAAACAAAATTGGTGAAAATAAGTCAGAACAAATAAATATTTTATTTATGAAATATATTTTCATGTAAAACAATAACAATGTAAATCATGTTTTATAAAATTAATATGATCTAACAAGAATTAAATTATATCTTATATAATTATTTATTAACAAATACCAAAGGCTTTTATAATTATTTTTACAAAACAATTTTTTCAAAATTCATAAATATTTGAAGTATGAAATTTATTTATTTGAAATAATATTTTATCATTAATTAAAGAAAAAATAAGAAAAATTAATTCTATGAAACATGTGTGACACATAATATAAACACAATAGTGAGTTATTGAAGAACCAACCATTATAGATAAAGAAATATTCCATATTTACATAATGTAGTATAATCGTTTACATCATCAAACAATAATTTATTTTTTAGTTTAAAAAATCGAATAAATTGTTAATGTATTATTATAAAAGGAAAAATATGTAATTAAATCACATAACCTAGGGATAATTAAAACATACATTAAACACTATAGTTAACAAAAATATGATTCTAAACATATAAAATATCTAAATTCTTAAAATATTCAACCACAGAAATCTCAAATATATGTAAAATTCATAAGAATATCTTCGATAAATTTCAAAATAAGGTGATTATGATAAATACAATAATTATAGGAATTTATTAAAAAATAGCTTATCTATATTATACTATAAGTTTAAAAATACATTCGTAGATGTGATGAAACATTCTCATGGAGAAACACATTCCTAGATAAAAAATATGATAGAAATGGTTGAAAAATTATAATCATCAAACCTGAATTATGACCACTATGTCAAACCAAAACCAGGACAAATCACATCCAATTATATAAAAATAAAATATATCCCATTATGTACAATAATGGAATAGTAAATACCCATCCAAGTTATATTCATTAATTTAAAATCCAAAAATTGAAGCATCACCGATGAATAACCATTTTTTAAATAATCCAGTAAAATCATGACCTAAATATATCTTGGATTGGATTTCGTATACATGTAAATTTTAAAAAATATTCAAAATAATATAAGAAGGAATCATAACTCAATAATCCAATTATAATAAATTTTTTTAATTACTGTATAACAATATAGGTGGAAATCCACATGGTCGCTCGGGTGAGGGGAGCACGAAAGAAGAGAGAGATAATGCATGGGTTAAGTGGGGTGAAAATTTTTGGGGATCCATTCTCAACTCTTTTTTTAAGTACAATATGGATTACCTCATTATATACATATTTTTCATAAACCTTTGGTATATGATGAGTTTAAACAATCTATACTAGTAGTTTCTATAAACTGTTGTTATTGATCATTTGTGATATCCCACATTTCTAGTAGTGATTGTAAGAATAAAAAACATTCTAAAAATTAAACACTATAATTTAAAATTATAGTCATGTATTATTAATTTAAAATTTTCTTTTGCCTCTTCCATTTAATAAAACTATTCTTCTTTATTGGTTAACAACACAGTTAATTTTGAATTAGTTCTTAAAGGAGTTCAATTATATAATTCGTATGTGCATAAGAGCGTGAGATTATTTTGGGTATGAATAGAGAACTATAATTCTCATAAATTGATATGATCTCTGAATACATGGAGTTATTAAACTCCTCATATAACATAGAATTATATCAGTGAAATTAATTTATATTTTTTCAATGAATATTAAAAAAATGTTTTTAAACAAAAGAATAATACATGTGGGATAAACTAATTTATCATCTCAATATCTAAATAGATATCACTAGTCACATTTTATTGGTGACTTCATTCAATATTTGATGATAATTATTAGGATATTATGAAATACATCCTATATTAGTGAAATATCAAATTAATAATACTTAATGGAATAATAAATCAAATTTCAATGCATTATTTTATTATTCCACCCCATAGTTGTTATTTCACAAAATTTTCATTTTACCCTTCATTTAGATTTTTATAGTGTTTATTTCCTTCCAAACCCCTAGTTTGGAATACAATATTACATAGATCCCAAATTCCTTATAGTTGATGATTTATACCATGGTTGTTATGTTGAATTTTTTCCTTTCCTTTATTCATCAAAATATGTGAATTTTTTGTATCACTTTTATTATATTAAGAATGATTTCCTTTTTTCCACACATGATGGATTTATTAGTTCCACTGAATAAATTCCCAAGGGCGTTAAAAAAAATTTTGGTTGTGGGGAAATAGTTCTTCTTTCCCTTTGTATTATTCATCAAATACTAAAATATTAACATCCATTTTTTTGTTCTTATCTTATTATCCTATTTATAATAACCCAGTCTAATTATCTACCTTAGGAGTTCATTAATGTAAATCATCATAAATCATAAAGTCTAAGAGAGATAAATATTTTCATATATATTATTATTCATCACTAATAATTATATTATATTTTATATCATGGTTGAAATAAAATAAGGTGGTATTCCATGGATCCTTTATGAAATTCCCCTCATATGTTACAATAAAATCATTCTTTTTCTTCAGAAGATTTAGAAACTGTCATTTTATTTTCACTAGTGACTATGAGGATAATATTTTTAATGATTATTTTTCTTAATGAATTCATAGTCTATTAATTCAAAATCATACTCTGACATCATTTTATTGTTTTATTTTCAGAATTTATATCTTCTCATTCTCAATGGTAACCATCCATGGATACTCAATTTCTTAAAAAAAGTAACGAAAATTAATAAATTTTTAAAATATTTGGCCCATTGTTCTATAATAAATTGATTTCATGATTTATTAAATGAAGGAAAATTTTCTCCCATACGGTAATTGATGCTTTATTACGCATTATTTTGAGAAGGTGGATTATCCCCACGATTTCAATTATTATTTTTAATCCAATAAAATGATTCATGCACATCCATAAGATTTTGAACACTAGAATCTATTACATTAACAATGATATATTGAAAATAATTACAGTATCCAACATATTCTCCTTAGTTTCAGTTCTTGAATTTTATCTATAATTTATAATGAAAAATATTAATATATATATATATAAATTTTGTACAGGTAAAATAATATGTATCAAAAAATAAATTCATCTATATAATGTACATTACTAATAAAATCCCATTGTCAAACCAATTTTTTCATTTACAATATAATATAATATTAATATTGAAAAACATTTTCGTGATACCAACTATTGATTCTTGTAATCCAGTTTTATAATTATTTAGTGAATTAGTAATGATACTTAATAATACACATCCTAAAACTAATATGTTTTGTGTGTTGTAAATTTAGGATGACCAATCATTAATCCAATCAACGAATCATAAATTATTTTATCCATTCATCAATTTTCTCATGAAACCCTTTAGGACCTTCTTAATACATGCAATCACATGGGAACCCATATTTAAGAACATGTAATGAAAAACACTAAAATTTACCCATCAAGTCAACGAGGATTCAAATTAAAATGAGTGAGGAATCGAGGCATGCATGAATTTTTAAATTATAGATAATATTAACTGTTAAAGAATGTGTTTTAAATTATATAGAGTTTTATTTTGGTCTAAATTACACAATAAAAATAATGGTACATTGAAAAATATAATCGATGGGATGTGGGTTTTATTAATGAATAAATTCACATTCTGAAAGAACTAGAGGGACCATAATGGGGTTCCCCTAGATTCAATATTTTAGGTTTCATGAATATATAGAAATTCAATTTATTTCATTACTAAAAAACACATGATTTTAATTATTTTTTATTTATATTAATTTTCTATAATGATGTGTACTATTTATCTTTTTCTCTTATATGGATTAAATCAAAAAATTATTCTATTATATGATATATATGACTATTTTTCTTTCTATAACATATCTTTTATGTTTTCATACGAAGATTATTATCAACATAGCATGATATTTAGATTGAATTATTTATATGATATCCCATTTTGGTAATTTTGTTCATCTCTTTTGTTGTTTATAAATATTTTTTAGAAGTGTTTTATGGAAGTCTATTTAAGAAGATGATTCTAATGAAAAAATTGTTGTGTTTGAAAGGTTTTTCATAATTTCAAAAATCATTGATAAATGATTTTGATTTAAAATTTATAAATTTTTATAAACATTAGATTAATTATTATATCTTAGAAAAGTGATTATTGTATGTTTAGTTTAATGAAATGCATTTCCACGTTTGTTAAGATAAGCATGTAATGATTTTTTATCACACCCTATATATATATATCTATGTTTATAGATTTTGTATCATTTCTATTTATAATTTAGTGTTCTAAAAAATAATTACCTTATAAAAATTTTCATAGGATTCCATGTTATTTTTATTTGTGTTGAGGTTTGATTGTGACCATATGATATGAGGATATTTAGATATTATTATTTTACGACATATTTTTTAAATTTTGTAAAATAAAAAAAATTATACCATCTCAAAATTTTATCAATTATATTATAAATGTTAAGTTTTTTATATTATCGTATGGGGTTTTCAAGATATTTTTGAATAATTTTTTACTGGGTTTTTTCCATGTTTTGATCTCTTTATATTTAAAATAGATTATATGATTATTATGGAAATATAAAAATTAGATGTACCATGCTAGATTCTATGAAATTAACTACTATGTGTCTATATATAAATATTCAACGAAAAATTTGTAAAAACTCGACACATACAAACCAACTAATCAAAAAGGATATGTGGCCAGCAACATACCTCTATGTATGTCAGTGTCTATCAACTAGTAGTGAGCTCATAAGTCACAAATTTTGGACATTATTCAATAAAATAAAAATCATATAAGTAAAAAATATACCCAAAAATTCAATATATAATATAAATTTAATAATTAAAAATAATTTATAGTTTAATAATAAAGATATCATTCATAAGTTTATAATAATATGTCACCAATCAACAGTTTGTCCAATCCAAAATATATCAATATCTAAATGAAAAAAATATAAATGGGACCTTTTGCCATCCCTATTCTTCAAAAGCCTAACTCAGACGATAACATTCATGATACACCACCATGATCTGAAATAAGAAAAATTGTTTAAATAGATTGAAGTCCTATTTTTTCCCTCCTACTATATTGTTCATGTAAAATGTGATAAATTAATCTATGTATGGACTAAAAATGTTCCTCTGGTATTCACAATAATATATGTCAACTTATAAAGAAAAATAAATATTTAACATAAGTTAATTTGTAGTTGGGTACCAACTGAACCACCAAGAATTCATGAACGTTGGGTTGATGTGCGCTAACTAGGACATCATGACACTCAATCAAATATATATTGACACCACTATAGAATCTCATCATCATGTCAGGTGATTAAAAAATTTAATTATTTCATATATGAAGGTTCATTATAGGGAACTTGACTGAGTCTCTCCCAATACACCATGGTGAAGATTTTGGTCTTACATCCATGTATTGGGAAAACCATTATCATTTATGGGATGTTGTGTATCATGATTTGGCATCTAACTACTCACTAAAGATAAATCCTACAATCCACATAACCGAAATTACTATGTCCTAACCAACTATCTCTATCAGGACAATCCATTATCCGGAACCTAACCATATCACACAAGGAATGATCCATAAAAATTATAAAGACATATATTCTCACTCATGGTGGTATAAGATTTTGATTATTAAACAATTATATATCACACATGGAGATCGATCCAGTTCCTTCTCACCCATAGAGAGGTCAATAACCATGTTTCAACTCACAAAATGATGTTTTTCCCCAATATCAAGAACATTAAGCACAATTATTGGACAAATCCCATCACACAATCTCACGAGGTTATTATTGGACAGTAGTCAATAATGACATATCCCCAATTCTAAACCATTCATTAGTGATATCTAGTCACACATTTAGAAATATTTAGAACATTATTTCCTCTACTAATTGATAGCAATCCAACTTGATCACCCCATAGAGACTCCACAACTCATTGGAAATTCATTTGAATGGCTGTAGGACGTGGGGTCCAAGCCTCATCTGAATCTCATTTCACAAATGGGTCCTTCTATGTACAGACCATACCCAAACAAGCCATATTAAATCCCCATTCAATCCTAATTCCATGTCATGAGAAATTCCCTCATCCCATAAAGTTACATATCTCACATATATTATGGGAGTGAATTAAAATAATAAATTACTAGAAAACATACTCATTTGGACATCATCTCATCCTAATGGACTCATCCCTCTCACATCACCAACCAAGACCCAATCAACACTTACTGAGGTGTCACTCACTAAATATGAAATGCACTTCCAAATAACCCATATGACTATCCCTAAGCCTATTTCCAATCGTATATTATTTATGATAAACTAATTAGACTAAATATATTAATAATATCACCCCAAGACCAATTAATGGTATCTAATAATATCTAATAACCCTCTCCCCCAGTGGAGACCAAATCGTCTAGTGATTCCAAAACCTCAATGTGATAATGGGACCCTATCTGGAGTCTATGTGGAATATGCTAAAAATTATTATTCTAAAGAAATATTTTATTCACATTATATTCTAAATGAACCCTTAAAACATTTATAAATCCTGAGAAACCATATAAACATTAACACACAATTATATTATAGGGGTTAGGTACCACTGAAATAGTGTTATCCTCTCATCAATCCTAGTTTATCATTGTACGAGTTCATCCATGATCATGATATTTATTAATATAAAATTCAAGATTACTAAATATTTATAATTATTTAGGATTAATTATTTTAGACATTATTAAATATTAATTTTCACATAAAATCGCATCACTTGTTCTGAAGGCACTAAAACCGTGACTGACGATGTAATATCATATTTTCGAAAGGCATTCTCACTAATCCACCTAAAATCCACATTAAATAATGATGATTTATCATGATATTGTAATGTTTCCAATAAAATCATATCCTATAACCCACCTAAATCAATACTTTGTAAAGTGAAAATGAAATATTGTAGTAATTGAGGGTGCATATCTAATATTCCATATAAATGACAGAAAAATGTCTTCTAATCATAGGGGATCTATGAATGAAAAAGGATGGAGAGGGTAAATGGAATTTAATTTTCCCATGATCCATAATAGGTAAAAGGGGTAACTAGAAAATTACTAGTTTACCCTAATTAAGAAACCAATTATGACCACAATATATTTTTACCCAATGTAACTTAGTGAAATTTTCTTACCTTGTATATTTCTTCTACATGGAGAATAGATCCTTGTCGTATCCCACCAAGGGGTGAAACTGGAGGGAAACCCTTCTATTGTTTATCCATATAAATTATGTAGGGTTGTTCCCTGATATATTCCCCATCAATGTTTCACTATAGTGTGGATTCATCAGTTGTAGCACTGAAAACCCTTACACAACTATGATTACCAAATAATTCCATTACATTCTCTACAACATATACCCTTAAGGATATTCCATGGTATTTTTTGAATATGGATATGTCTAGATAATAGTTTTCCCTTCTTGAATTTTGTGAAATTAATCCCCAAGACCCATACACACACTTTTATGTAGTACATACCACCGAACCACCCCTAGGTTATGGAATTTAAAATTTACCTTTGGGGAGATTCATAAAGGGACCCATCATTTCCTTTAGGAAATAAAAAATTGATTCTGTGTAGTCTATATCACGAATTAGAAATATAATTTAATGACCATATTTCTCCTACTCTAACACACACCCAAGACCAAAAAAACTAATATAAGACTAATTCTTTATCAAAAAAATATCACATTGAGATATTATTATGTTATTATTCCCAATTAATATTCAATTTCAATAAATTTCCCGTTATGTACATCAAAAATAAAACCCATAAAATAATAATAAACAACTAGAAAATATTTGCAGTGTTACTAACTATGATTTTTTTTAATCTCTTCCAAAATAAATTCTATATTTTCATCGAACCATCCATATGTACAAAAACCATTTTCCATTTCATATATGTGTCTATATTCAATACCCAAACTCCAAACATTTCCATTTTGAAACTCTAAATGACATAAAAAACCATTTATAAAAACCCAAGCATCATCCTCTTCACGAACATAAAATTTACACTTTGTTCACTGGACCTATCTCTTCAAAGACATCATGGTTAGTAAAACTATATAATCTAAATGTTTAGGGTTCTCCCCAATATAATGAATATTGAAAAATATCTAATTCTAAGCCATGGTTATTCCTAATCAATTAATATACTTTTCAGAGAATCATATTGGGGTTCAATGGGATGCATAGTGTGGTTCATACCCCAATGAAAATAATTCTATAAAAAGCCTTTTTTGGTTCCTCCTTTGTACAACTTCTATTAAAAACACTCATCATCAACGGTAGATACATCACCATGATACCATTCCTGAACATGATGAAATAAATCATACAGGGATCACATGATCTTTTAAATACCAGTAGTGAATTTTAAATATGATTCTTAGTTCAATTCCATAGTTACACTAGAAACCAAAAACTATTGGTCATTATCGCTCCCAAATCAACTGTGTGGATTTAATCCTTATCCCCCTCAGATCTCCATAACTCAGTTATAAACCCATTTATTATTCATTGAATCCATGAAACACAAAATTCTAATCCAAATTAAATAAATTACTAAATAATAAAATCAAATTAGATATTATTTCACATCGTTATCGTTGAGTCACATTGACCATACAAGATATATTCTCACAACCAAAACCACTTGTATAATACAAGAGTAACAATACCATGAATTATTTGATGCTCACATCCATAGGTTACTCATTATTAACATAATATATAACAAAGAAAAAATCCATATCCCACACTTGATCAATTACCAAACATAATCACTAGACAAATCCATAACTATTTTACTTGTGTTCCAACACGTGACAAAAGCATCACCCATTCATAGTTAAGAAAGAACACCACCATTAATACATGATAAAATTATTCTAAAATTTTGGTGACACACTAAAGTAGAAAACATTTAAAGGAACACCATATTGTATTATGTAAATAACCCTTTTAGAACCTATATAGACATGTCCCATCACCACATATACCCCTTCGTTCCATTAAAAACTCATGGATCTTACAACATCTTAAACCATCTAATTGTTAAAGAGTTCTTGGGAATGTATTAAGCTAATTTTCACACCGAACTCAAAATCCCAAGAGTAACATATTCCGGCTCAATAATACAAAATTGAATGAGGGAAAATACACCACTACCATGAACCTCCCCCCAAATACCAAGTAATCACCTCCATAAAATCAATACTAACCCTAACACTACATCTTAGGGTGTGTTCTCTAATAAAACCCCTTTAACATTTTATCACTCTATATCTAATACAATATCAAATAATCCCAATGTATTCATCCTTCAATAAAACCGGATTACTCATCTTTACTCATGTTCACATGTGTTGAATCCCATCAAATATATTCACACAACCTAGACATTGCTACAATTCATTTATAATAAGTTAATCCCAATAATTAGAATAAAAATCAACACATCCATTCCAATCATCATAAGGAATCTAAAATATTCAGAACTCTAACACATGTCCATCTTCCATTAAATATTTCATATGATAAAACAACCATCAATCCATACTCTAACTATACTAATAAAATTACAAAAATAATAAAAAGGTATAAGATCCCAATTATTCCATCCGGCAAAAATAGAACAAATTAAAAGAAATTATCCAATCACATCAAATCCCAAACAGAAGGCATTGAAATGGATTTCTTCAACCACCTAGTATATTTAATTGGAGTTACACCAATATGATATATTTGATAACTCCATTTTTTTATTATCACTTTTATTAATGGAAGACTTTTTCATATGAAAAGTTATTCCCATTCATAAAATAACCTCTCTTCAATAAAATATCAATAATAAACCCACTATGTCTCCATTATTAATGAATTTAATTCCCACATTGTCCAACCAATGGACTCTACACATTACATTCACAAAGGTTCTATATAGACTTAAGTAAATAGAATGTATCTACAAATCCACCTATATTTCTATTTAGTTAATGCTATCTAATTTTGATAAGTATTATTGTAGTTTCTTTAAATTGTCAAACCACATCATTAGCGACATAAATCAAACCAAAGAGAATTTTTTTCATGTAGATTATTTGTTCCAATAATGTTTCATGTACATAGTCCTATTACAAATACACCAATATCAGGATAAAATAAATAACATCTTCTATGATCAAATCATATTTCATGATATTCCTCATTCATAAAAACCAAAACAAGGAATTATAATTTCCCAACCACAGTAACATCAATGTGGACATGAATAATTTTCCATGTATAACCAAGATTAGGTTGATAACAATATCAAAAAAAATCCCCATTTAATTTATGTAATATTTAAAATAATAAGATAAAAAATGAAACAAACTCTAATATCCCTTGTAACACCCTGACCAAAACACCCATATGCGCAAGAGGGTGACATATCATCAAGCTCACGTCCTAGAGTGTAAAAGGATATCATCTATTGATTTGGGGATAAATCATACAATTTTGATAATATTCCTAATAATTTGATATATTCAAGAAGTGAAAATAACTATATATCACATACCAAGAATCATAGTACATATAACAAATTAAATAAAATGTTACAGAAAATTTCTCACGAGGAGACATACAAACATGCACCACTGATCGCCTAGTGGTGGATAAAGATTATAATATAATCAAATGAGAAATAGTATACATGGGGACTAATAACATTAAAAAACTGAGTCACTATATACCCATTGATATTTTCAACATCAATACTCTATACAACATATACTAATCCCAAAATTCAACATATGGGCTCCATGTGAAATAGAGTTACAATACAGGGTAATATATATATATATATATATATATATATATATATTCACAATCAAACCCAATTAAATGTTATAATATACTTAATTGACATTGGAAATAATAATTTCACACATGTAGGACATACATCATGTTCTAACCAGGAATATACAACTTAATGCTCATCAATTTGTCATATGATAAAGAGGCCACCATGAAAACAAATCATACCTAATTCAATTATTTTATATAATATCCTCTTCACCCCATGAGATTATTAATGTTAACCATATTATAACTAATTAATTATGGTTGGGAATCTTATTTATTGACAACCCCTAATTAAAGGTGCATGGGGTTGTTATGTATTTATGATTAAGAGATATTTTTATAACTAAAGGGGTGCATTTATTATGTTCTAGAATATGCATTTTCATTAATGATTAGTCTCATCACTCACATATCAGACCATATAACATCTATACAATGCCCAACTTAATACATTTCAATATTCTTAACCATTATTTCATACTCATGGTAATATCCAATACATCTCTGATGCCAAACAATCACACATAAGGTAGGTCAAAAATATATACATATTTGGATCCAATTTCTAACATGCTGATCCTACTAGAACCATATCATTCATGTAAAGGCAGGGCCTCTAGATCCATATCTAATATCATAGTTTGTTTCATTTCATCATCCCAAACAATAGAGAGAGGTTATGATATCCATTATATAATATCTCCATATCATCATATGTTTCTTGTCCCCAAGGACATATCCCCATGTATCATCCATGAATTGACATATATAGAGCCACTTATGAAAATAACCTCTAAATAGTTTTCTCTCTTCTTATTGATAAATATACATATTTTCCACCATAATGACACTCTACAGGTCAATGGAGCTTTTTGTTCATGGACATAAGGATTGTGATCATGAACTCATTTTATTTTACATCAAAAACATAGATGACATACCATGGAACATCCTCAAGTCATATCCATGTATGATCATGGAAACCCAAATTCCAATTCTGAAATAAATCCATGATCCCACTGAGTCCCATGTCACATCTCTTATGTGATATAATTCAAATCATTACATGAATAAGAAAACTCCTTAACACACCATATCATCCTAAATAAATCATCTCACTAGTAAATCACGATAATCTATATTCCTTACATAAGAAGGTGTTAGTAGGTGTGAGAAGTAAAAATATACCATGTATCCCCTACAGAATAATTCATCCACATACCTGACTAGCCCTATCCTAAACACTCATGTCCAACAAAATGATAACTCACACCATTATACCTATCAATGGTCACTCATCAGACCCAATGGAACCATCCCATTGTATATATTTTAACTTTAAGTATCCAAATACTAAAAATTATGAAGGGAACATATACCGAGACTTGGTGGAACAATTCCATCCTGTATCATTCTCAATGTAACTTTGGGAACCTATATATTCTTATAAAACCCATTCAACATTCATATTACATGAATATAGGGATGAAATAAAAAATGAATTTATATTATCAAGAACACAAACCTCTAAAATAGATATATACATTCATAAATATTATTCAAGATGTGTCTAAGTCCATCTACATTATGAAGTTATCTAATCATACCATATGATGTCTATAATTATTTATAATAAAATCTAATTAATTATTAAAATAATAAAATTGGATTTTCTTCTAAAAACTCTAATTTTTTTACCATATCGATACAACTTCAAACTAAAAATGATTATCTTCACATGATTGCATTACTCTTATCCATTTAATGAGCCATAAATTTAGAAACAGTTACCACAAATATAGTGAAAATAATAATAAAATCCAAGCCTATAACCCACAATGATTTATATTCTATAATGGGGATGAAGAAAAAAAATAGTAATTAATATAATAAATAAGATATTATATATAAATACCATTAAAAATCTTCAACTATGGGTGATCCAATAGAGTAAGGGAGGGGTAGTGGCTGACCAAAACGTCCTTTTACTAATAACCCTATCAAAAAACGAAAAAAATGGATGGATATTAAATTATGGGTCTTAGAATAAAATATACTTTTTGGGGACCTTTTATAGTGAAACACCATGGGTTGTGATGCAAGGGTCCTCACTCATAATCTATTTATTCTATTGGACACATATTTGTGCAACTGATGGGAATTAATTATTAGTGATGTGGTGTATGGAGTTCCCATGCAATGTCATGGTTCACTGTGGGCACCATGGAGATAGTGTTGGTAACCCCCAAATTTTCAGGACAACCATAAATTCCCATTTAAGCCTCTACATTGTATCCCTTAAGGATTATACAAATCAATTCATATACTATTATCTATAATATGTTGTAATATGTCTTTTCTTGATACATATTACATCATCCTCATTCCCTTATATAGATCCTTAACTATTACCCACCCCAACACCAAACATAATATAAAATTTTTCCTTATTCACTTCATGAAAATTCATAAACTAAAATTTCCCTCAACACACCACATAGAACTATAATTCAATGTGTTATATATCATATACATAAATTTTCAACAAAGGGATTCATCATCAATTATATAATGCACATGTAACCACCAAAAAACAAATATAGGCCCCATTTCCCATACAAAAATATCCCCATGAGATATTTGAATTATACTATTCTGGATGAAAATGAAATTTCAATGAACAACTCCAACTATTGATAAAAAATTTATATTTTTGTGATTTTTAAATAATACAAAAACTATATGGAATTTAAAAATTCATAATTATGGGTGCCCAAAAATTACGAAATTTTTGATAGCTCTAAGGGGTGAATGGAAGCCATAATTTATTTTAATACGTAGGATTGGGTTCCGTGAACAGGGGAATCCCTTGTTTCATTATGAAACGAGAAATTTTTTCATGATTTTATTTTATGATGTTTAAACAAATTAGATATAAGAATGATAAAAAAGATTTGGTAGTCTACCCGAGAGTCATTATATCGCTATATTTTTTAGATCCATGAGCTAACCAAAGTAGTCAACTTGAGACATACAATTTTTATACAAATTTAATATTACTTTTTTAGAAATGATGATTTATTGCAGATAGTTATGTGAATAATATTGATATTATTATTTTTTATATATTTATTATTTTGGGGTGAAAATAAGAGTAGGATGGGTAGTGGATGGTTTTCTTGAATGATCTAGAAGACCACATGGGCCCCAATAGTATGGTTTTGAGAATCTCTATGTTGTAGTTGAGGCAGTTTCTCAGGTTCTAAAAAAGAATTGAGTTAAAATACCCATTTATTATATCCCCTATATATTATTTCATCATACCCGATTTTAATATCGTTTTACATTAGAAAAGTATTTTCATTAGAAATGGTGAATCAGAGTGAACAATTTTGATTCTTTCATGTTATTGGGTATGAATTTTCTATTCTTTATAATCAAACCATATTATACATTTTAAAATTACATCTTGAAAAATAATAAATTTCTTTCTATTGTAAATATAAATGTATTTTATGTTTCTGATGTTATAAAATATTTTTAATGGACAAGTGGTGTTTTAAATATTCATTATATTAATATTTTATAACCATTAAAAATGTTTTGGTGAAATTATTAAACATTACAATAATGAAGTTTAAATAGAGGTATTTATGATTTTAATAGTGTTTTTTATAAGTAGTTACCATGATATTCTCAGTATGGTTTCTTTAAATAGTTGTTTTATTCGAATTTTATAATTCAAAATTATTAATTTTTTAATTAATAATCATTTATTCGACTGTTAATTTTTTTATTCATCTAAACAATTCATGATGGTTAATAGGAAGTCCAAACCATGAAATATTCATCATCTTAATATCTCTATGAGACTGGCTGTAGTTTTTCTATTTCATAAATTGACCAACTCAAGATAGAGTGGTAGAGAGGAAATTCACTAACAATTCTATCATCAACCGTGGTAATCAAAGTCCTCCAAAGCCTATTGGATAAGTATAAAAAATTGGTGGAATCAAAATGTAAATATGAATTTTGGAATCAATGATGGTGAAAACCCCCATGGTATTTTTTGATAGTCCAATCAAGGAATGGTGGGAGAATATCATTACTCTTTAACTATAGAATAATAAACTTCTTGTTTTGGGGACCATATTAATTTTATTTTTTTACCATGTAAAATTTAATTTGGGGAAGGGAATTGAGATCTTATGTTTTTTGCTGGGTGAAAGAACATTGATTAAATATGTTGATTACACCACTATGTTACCTCCTATCACCCTTTAGTAAGCATTTATTGAATCATTTAATTTGCAATTAAATTAATGTTGTCTCTTTCAATAGACCTTTTCTACATTGTCTTCATTTAACTAAATTTCATTTTTGGATGTCTTAAATATGTATTTCAATGTTTTAATTGATCTATATAGGTTATACAATAATAGGTGTTGATCATATCAATTATGAATTTAGTTATGTTTCAATATTTTTGGATAAATAGAATTAGGAAAATCTAATGTTAGGAGATATATGTGATTTTAGTTATTATTTAATTTTATTTATATTCATCTAGAGATGAAATGATCTATTGTGTGTCTTCAGTGTGGTCATCATAGAAACTCTAATATATTTTTTTCTCTTTTTTAATTCCAATAATCATTATGTTATGATGGAAAATAATTATATATCAAATAGAAAGCAAATGATGAAAAAAATCATTAACCCATCTCAAATTTAGTTCAATGGTGAGTTAATTCGTCCACATGTAGCATCACTTTTTCATATATTATATTTACGATGGTTCGACATATTTATTTTTCAATTATTTTTAAATGATTTCTTAAATTTCATTATCAGTTATAATGAAAATATTTTTTTTATCTCTCCAATATTGGATATATAATTTGGACGATTATTCATTTCCCACCATTTCAGGTTCTTTCTTACATTGTGGTCGTTTCGCTAAACAATATAGTTTCATTTAATATACTCTATTATTATAAACCATTTATGTTTGCATTTCCCATCATTGGCCTCATACCATTAATCATAAAAATTTAGGTTCTTTCCCATTTGTTTTTATTTTTCATTGTGAGCAGAGGAATCACTGTAGCACTATATTACTGGAGATGAATATCTATTTTTTGGTTTTATCTCAATTATGGAGTTGACTATAAGTAGTGAAATGTATCTCTCCTAAACATTTATATTCTATAATTACTTATATCTTTACCTAATATTTGGACACATTATTAGGGTAGTTTGTGGTATGTTTTGGATAATTATATCACCTCGATTTCACTATTATAGTTTATTTATTTATATTTATGGAATTCCTTTTGTTTTTTGAACATTGGGATGAAATTTTTAATTTTTTAATGTTTATCAGAACCCAAAATTTGGAACATTGTTTCTTAAATCTTATAACCAGCCCATTTTTCTCATCTTGGTTAATATAGTGACCATGTCATTATTATCACACACATTCAAAAACCATGTATATTTTATGGGAAACCAACTAATTTACAATTGTAATTGGAATTGTTTTACATATTCGATGTGAAGTTAGTAGAAACTATATTTGAAAACATTGAATAGTATATCACCAATGTTTAGAGAGAGTTTTACTATTTTTGGTTGGTTTCGTAAAACAATAATCTAATTTATTCTTTCTTCATATTTATTTAATTATATATAATTTCATCTTTAATATCATAAATTTAATGCCCCACTCTTGGTCCTATCCATATTAGTAATTTTTATATATAAAATATAATAATTATGATTTACTCCATTCATATTAAACTTGATTATTTTTGAAACCTAATTGAATTAATGTGGATTATTAAATGTTATATATCAATTTCAATTTTTATTTTCCATATCAACTGGTTTATTATTTTTACTCTCATCATTGGTTAATGATATACGAGCCCTATAATAGGATAAACATTAAACATATTGATATAATTTTTATGGGTTGGAATTTTACTTTTTAGTCTTATCCTTTTAATTTTTTAAGGGTGAATTACATTCATGTATGGTTACGTTAGCTATTTTCATGTGATTTAATATTATTAATAACAAATATAGTTGTTTTATTTTCCTAAATACATTCTTCTTAAAAAAAATTTAATTATGTAATTTCTTGTTAATTTATAATTTTATAGAAATGAATCCTTGTTCCATGGTTTAGAAAATAATTTATTTTCATTAATCCATAATCATTTATTGAAATAGTAAATTTTTTTCTTGTTAGGTGTTTACTAAAATAACAATGTGTATTCTCACATATATTTACCCATTGAATTAGTTTTTTAATTCCATATAATTATATCTAATGAGATTTATTATTAGATTTAATTGATTTATTTTTTAAATAATTATTATCACACTTTGACATGATTCATTGATATGGTTTCATGATTCTTAAAAATAACATATGGTTGTTAGGAAACATAATTAATATATATTTTTTATACTTATGTGTATATATATAATATATGATATATACATGTTAGTGGATTTAATTTGATGTTTCTCATTACACAAAATGGGATTTTTAAAAGTCATGTGTTTCTAAAATGGTTTAAAATAATTGATTTAATATATTTTTGTAATAAAAAAACTAATTTCCCATTTTACAGTGTATTTGAAATGGTTATAATTAAATAATCTAAAAATAATTTTAATCTCTACGATACCATGTATTATATGATTTCATTGATTGTGGTTGGTGGTGATAATGTTTTAATGTCTAGGTAAATAATAGGGTATTCTATATGAATGTTGTATTGAATTACGGTTTGGTATGTGTTTTATATTTCATTCCATGATTCATATTACTGATAGGTGATTAATACGATATAATTGTTTACTCACTACAAATTTCTAGTTTCATGGGAAATTGAGGAATCATACTATGAGATTGAGTGATACTCTCTATGAAAGAAATGTTTATATACATACTATGATCTTATATAATATGATATGTACTTACTATGGTGATAGTTACTTTGGGAGCTATGTTAGTTAAATACATGAGGATTTATGTGAGAAGATTCATCGACAAGCTCACAGTCATTTCCACACCAATATTTCTTGGTTCATATCACTATGAATTTATATGTTCCATTGAAAATGAATAATTTTCCCATTACACCTTGATTATGATTCTTCTTTATCTCTATATAATATTATTTCCTAAACCATATTGTTTTCCTATGTATTATTTTTGGTTTAATTAAATATATTCGTAGTTATTTTGTCATTTTTATCCATGTATTTTTTTCCATAAAATATTTGGTTTTTTACATTATTATATTATTATACAATCATATTTTCATTTTTGTTCTTAATTTATCTATCACCATATCTGGTTAAATTGGATCTTCAATTTTTGGGTTTATAATAATTATCTAATAGAGGGTAAGGATTGTGAGTTTCTAAATTGTTATTCTAATGAAATAGATAAAGTTTTTTCAACGAATTTTCATGTTTTAAATTTTATAAAAAAAATTATGGACTATTCATTAATAAATTATTAAAAGATATAATGTCCCATGATCTTGAACTGGGGTAAAATATGAAGGTTTTCAAAAATTTCGGTTTTTCTACGAGTCAGGTTGTTAAACCGAGATACGGAATTTTATTTTGATTGTCGGGACACCTAAAGTTGTCATTTTTGGTCTTGCATAATTACCCTATAATTTTAGTAGGAGTCCCAGTGAGTCTCAGAAGCATTAGATCAGGAAATTTCCACATTAATGGATCTACATGGTAATTACACAGTTGCGATCCAACCCACACAGTTTACCCTATTTAATAAATTATTTAACTTAATTAAAGAAGAATATATCAGATATTGTGATTAATTAAAAGAAAGATATTATAATAATAATAATGGAGGTATTATTATTATTATTATTGGTTTTTAATTAATTAATGATAAATAATTAATTTAATGTTGGTTTGAAAAATATATTTAGCCAATGGGTTTATCAAAGAACAGTTTTAATTAAATGTAGATTTTCTGAATTAATAAAAAACCATAAATTATTAAATGGAGGTTATGGGTTGGAGTTTTAATCATCAAAATCATATTAATGATATAGTAATAAATTGGGGGTTTGGATTTAATTAAATGAATGTTGGAATAATAATTTTAAAGATGATGTTATTATTATTAATTTGTTTAATTAATTAAATTTATTTTAATAGAAATTTATTGCGACTTTTGATATTATCAAAGAAAAGATTAATTAAATGAGGTGTTTCATATTTAGTAAAGTTTTCTTAATAAATAATGGTGTTGGGTTTATAAATGTTTTGATAAATAACAATAATGAGATTATTTTTATTTTAGTTTAATGAATGTAATTATTATTATTATTAGGGAAACTAAATTAGGTGTTATGGTTTTAAATAAATAAAGAAAAAAAATTATGTGTATTTAATTGGTGATGTTGGACTTAATCGAAAGTTTCATTTTATAGTTTCTTTTATTACAATTAAATTATTTGGTTTATGAAATTACTATTTTAATTAAATGGGGTGTTTTGATTTTAATGATATAAATGGAAATGACAATAATAATATTATGATTGTTGTAATTAATAGTATTATTATGATTAGTGTTATTTTTTAGTATATTTTATTTTATTTAAGAAGGGGAGGTTTTATACAGGGGAGGCACTACCCCACCGAACATTGTTCTTCTTCTTCTCCTATGAGGCAAAATGCAGGCCTCCTCCGTAGGATTCCTCCAAGCAGTTCTCTAATGAAAAAGCTACCCATTGCATGATCTTCTCCCCATGGCAGGATCTCTGTCGTTTGGACCCCCTTGTAGCAGCGCAACACCACCAGGTAGCCTCCCTACAGTGTGCAACACCCCCTTTCTCGAGTTCTCCGTCTGCATGCGTTTTCTTTGAATTCATCCTTGGATTTAGTAAAATATTCAATGTAGGATGTCCTATGATCATTCCCATCATCAATTTTGTAGAATGATGCTGTTTCGGTTCCCAATTAGGTTTGGACAAATTTAGGGTTTTTGTTTTAACAGAAATTTTTGGTATTCTTCAGTTCTAGGGTGTGTAATGAGGTTCTCAGGATTCATTGGTCCACATTCTAGAAACCACTGCCGAAGGTGAGGTTGTTCAGGCTGATTCAGTTAGTTTATGTTGTTCAGAGGTAAAGAATTAAACCATTTTATGGTTTTAGCCCCACCTAAATAGTAGTTTAATAGTTTATCTGAGTCCCTGGTATATAGTGGTAGGTGATTCAACCTTACATCATTTGTTTTAGTCGTCCGAAGTTTATTTTGTGATTTTGTGATTTTCTTTTCATGGTACACACACGTGAATATATATACACTCAGACAGACATATGTATATAATGTTTGTGCACAAGTGACTGTGTGCCATTTTTTACTGATTGCCTCTATGTACATTAAATTACTATGTATTTAAAAAGACATCAACACAAGGTAGGGTCCCAAATCTCTATCACATTATTTAATAATTATAGCTTCTTTAAATAAATATAAAATTTGAGTTTCTTTGATTATGGAACTTCTATTTTATGTTGACATTATTATTATTCATATACTAGTAGTTAGTGGTAATTCCATATCATTCTTTCCACAACACGGATTTTCATAAGTCTTCTTTCTAGTGCTGATATATAAAATATCGATGCAAGAAACTTTTGATGTTATTAAATGATTCCGCCCACGTAAGATAAATGTGGACTTGATCATGTGTTGGTTTTATGCATCTATTTATAATTTGGTTAAAGTGATATGATTAGATAGTTAAATGATTTAAATGGGGAAGGATGGTTAATAGGGTAATTAATTTAGGAATTAATTATGAAGTCATGTGTTGGAAAAAGTGGGGTATTTTTTGAATATTGAGAATCTTGAATATTTTGACATGTTCGGAATATAAATTTGAAACTGTTAATAATTAATGGATGGATTAATTATTATATGATAAATGTTAAATGGAATATTAATTGATGAAATGGTTAATGGGAAATGATTTGATTAATTATTTTTTGAATAAATCAATTTGCAGGCATTAATTTACGATTGTGAATTGATTGTTTGTTATGAATGTCGGCCAAGGGTACCTTATAATGCATTTTTTATTTCCATGGAATAAGTTATTTTTTAGGGAGTTTTTTAAAAATATGACATGTTGTGTGATATGGTTGCTAAATTACTGGTCTTTGTTAAGAATGTTTGACTTGAGGTGTTTTTGACGCGCATGTAAATTGTTAAAGTCCAGGACGAATATCTGTTTGAGTGGATGGGTTCAGACATGTTAAACATTTAAGATTATTAAATGTTGAGTTAATTATTTTTTTGGATTTTCATGAATAATTACATGTTAAATAATTATTATCTAATGATATGTTTAATGGTTAATTAATTGTTTAATTATTTTACGAGTGATTAATGTTGTTAATTAGTTGTTGAATTAACTAACAGATTGAATTAATTATTTTATGAATTAATTAATGTGTGGTTTAGGGTTGTTAGACATGGAATTATACACCAATGATAAATATATATGTATGAATAATAAATAGGTTGTGAGATAGGTAATGATGCTCCAAATACTGGTGGGGTTCTAGACATGGCGTTCTACAACCAACTTACATGAAAATGTTCTTTTATGTGGTAGGGAATGATGCGCCAAATACCTATGGGTTGTGAGACAAGGACTGAAACTCCAAATACTCATGATGGTACTCGACATGATGTTATACACCCATTACATGTCATTGGATACTCGGTCCATTTGTTCAAACATGAAATTGATTAATGGTTAAGGAAAACTGCTCAGACTTAATGATTTGTGAAGTGAATACAAGGAAGGGTTCAGACTTGTTAATGAATTGGGTGAATCACTATTAGTGGACGGACCTAGGTGTGAACCACTATTTAAGGGGACATTCTCAGTCATAGTATATGAAATTTTAAATTTAATATCTCATGATG
This sequence comes from Viscum album, assembly GCA_963277665.1. Lineage (NCBI taxonomy): Eukaryota > Viridiplantae > Streptophyta > Magnoliopsida > Santalales > Viscaceae > Viscum > Viscum album. The sequence continues at coordinate 1,200,206,298 of OY728137.1, forward strand.
TGATATCGTAGACAAATTACAATCTTGGATTCAGTCATTACATTGATTATTTAGTTGGTCTTTAGAGACATATGTGGTGAGTGACTTATATGGGGGATGTCGGGCTTAGGCTGAATCTATAGACCTTAATAATTTATTGAGGTTTGAATAATTGATATGTTAATATGAATGTGTAATTATTTATGAGTATACATGAAAAATGTATAATGCAGGTTCAGACACCAGCTGAGCACTGAAGTAGGTACTTGGGTATATAGGCACGCTGTACTGTATACATTATTTATGAATTATTTCACTTGTTTTAAATAATTTATAAATGTTTGGATTTTTGGTAGACACCAGTGGTCCCAGCCTACTAATAATATATCACACACGCTACATGGGCCACCATTGCACTGGGGTACCCTAGTAGATTCTATTTGGTTGTAGGATTGTGCTATTTGTATTTACATTAGAGATAAGAGCATAGGACTAAGAAAAATCTATAGATTCTTGAGGATACCACCTTTGGGGATTTGAGTCATTTTTTTATTTCGGTATTAGAATATAAAGCATTATATTTTTTTCAATTTTTTCCATTTTTTATCATTGGCATTTCATGCATGCATCTGATATGTAATTTTTGTTGTACATTTGATTTATTCAAGATTTATAAAATCATCCTTCCATTTGATTATCATTCTTTTGAAAGCTTATTCTATTTATTTCCATTTTTTATTATTTAACTCTGATGTGAAGGTATAGTCTCCCCCCTGACTATCCAAAGACCATCGCTGCTATTCCGCAGCCTCTGGAGTACAGGGACGAGTGCTTAAGGTAATATGGCGATCAATATGGACACTAGATCAAGGGTGAACTGGGTTGGGACATTATAAAGAGAAATTAAAGGATTATTTTACTTTTGTATTTCGGTTTTGGGATGGTATAAAGGATACTAGAAAAGTGTCGACATTCGGTTTAATAATCATGCTAGGGACTGATCACCCCATGTACAGGAAATGACCGTGTGGCCAGGAATGGTAATTGATGCTTGTAGTATTTGAGGTTACATTTGATATGAATTCCCCTTGAGTGACTACTGTATTTTCCACTACTTATTGATATTGGTTATTTTGAAAAAATTACTCATCTGGCCTAATAAGGAAAGGATGTTTCATACATGCATCATCTTAGGCACCTAGACATTCATATGTAATGCATATAACCTTCCATGTAGTTTCATTAGTATGACGCATTTAATATGGATTGTGTTCCTTAGGTGCAATGCCATGTTTTGATATACATTATCACGACTCCATAGATAGCATGTTTTAGTGATAGATTTATAATTATAGAGTGATTATATCCCATACTTCCTTAGTTATTAGCATGTTTTGTTGTTGTTGTTCCATGCTTCTGTGTTATATCTAGCTGTGGTGTTATTGCTTATGATAAAATTCTAGAGTTCTTTTGATGTGTGAAAGGGGTGGTAAAGTTAAAATTTAAAATGAATTTTGGTTTTCATAAATAGGAACCAAATTCTAGAAATACGGTTTATGGGCGCCTTATCAGTTGGTAGATGGACACCCATTTTTCAAACCTTATATAACCATAGTATTTTTGAAAATGTGTATAATTGAAAAACTACTGAGTTTTGATTGAAATGATCTACCGTGGGGTTGTTTTTTTTGAAGAACCCATATTGAATAAATGGTACCATTGGAGGTCTCATATTTGGTAAAATTAATTTAGATGATAAATTTATTGTTTATATTTGAACAACACATAATGTTAAATCAGTAAAGAATTTTTTTTTGATATTGTGCCTATTTTTCCGTAGGGTATTGTTTTCAAAGAAAGTGACATGTTGTGAAAAATTGCATGTGTGTTAAAAGGATGAAATGATTTAATCAAAATGCCTAAAAATAAAAATGGTCTTTTGAACATGATGAATTCGATTATTTCTGACCAAGAGAGAGGGTTGACGTTTATGTTTTTTAAGGGATTAACCCACAATAGGTAGTACCCATAGAATATTTTAGGCCGTTTATGTAAGTTCGTACCACTGCTCGGGAGGACTTCATGTTACTCAGCTGTTATGGAACAAAGATAGGTTTATGCTATGACGTTTATGATCAATGTTTGACATCAGAACCGTGGTACAAGTTATATCACATGGATGTGATAATTGTTTCAAAATACTGTGGTGGTGAGTGACTGGTCTTTTATTTTGACGTCATCGACAAAACTAAGGTGGGTAGTGTAACATAATTTTAATTTAACATGTCAGTAAGATTTGATGATATTTTAGGATAGATATGTTCGGTAGTAGTTCGACAAATATTCTTAATGACCTGGGTTTTATCTTAGTGCACTCTTCTAAATATGACGAGCATGTCCCCTATCTTAACCTCGTCTTGGAGACACTAAGATAATGTTGGTGTTACGCCTTGCTACAGTTTCAATGTTAATGGGATTTATGAGTGGTTGTTATCTAGGTAGTATGCTATATTCATGGATTATTTGGGATACTCATTTATTCGTGTTGGGGAATGATTGTTTTGTTAAATAAGATTGTGATATCTGGAGTGGGAAATTTCACCAGAGGTATGGTAATGACTTCATTATACATGCGGATGGTTTTAGAATAGTTTTAATGAAACATCGTCAGATAAAGGGACAATGTGGGTTTTGGGTCTATGATGTCTTTTGAGGTAATCATAAACATCCTTCATGTATGTTGATCAGGAATCAATTTTTTTCATTGACGAAGTCCCTATAATGGCCTCATATATAAGCTTTGTTTTGATTTATAAGCTATAAAGTGAGCTTTGGATCCAGTTTTAAAGGCTTATCCTTTAGGATTGTGAAGGGTTAAAGGTGAGTTGTTGTTGGGAACACAAAATGTTAGTTCTAACTTGATTAAATGACCTTGGTAGTTTGGTTGTTTCACTATTGGATCCCAATGGCTTCTCGGGGACTAGATGTTTTTAAGGTGGGTAGATTGTAAATTTCCTTGTTTTTTGAACTCACATAAAATACAGTGGTTTTAAAAAAAATTCGTTTTTCAACTGGTTGGTTTTTTAAACAGAGTTCCAGAATTTTATTCCAAGTCCTTGGACACCAAAATATTTCATTTTTGGAATTGCATAATTACTATATAATTTTAGTAGGAGTCCTCGTGAGTCTCGGGAGCACAAAATCAGGAAAAGTCCACTTTAATAGAATCTTCATGGATAACACATGGTTGTGGTCCAACCCATGCAGTATAACCTATTTAATAAATTATTACATTTAATTAAAGAAGATTATATGAGATATTTTGATTAATTAAAATAATGTTTTAATAATAATGAATTTATTATCATTATTATTAGGGTTTTTTAATTAAATGAATGATAATGAATTAATTAAATGATGGTTCGACAAATTGATGTGGAATTTGGTTTAATCAATGGTCCATTTTAATAAAATAACGAGTTTCCAAATTAAGAATGGACCATTTTTTATTAAATGGATCTTATGGGTTGGTTTTTTATCATTAAAATCATATTAATGGTATTATAATATATTGGGAGGTTTGGGTTTTAATTAAATGAATGTCTAAATAATAATAATAATGATGATGTTATTATTATTATTGTTTATATTTGATTAATGAAATGATAAAAGGATTTAATGTGGATTCTAAGGTTCTCAAAGAAACATTTAATTAAATGAAGGGGTTCAGATTAAATGATGTTTTTTTATTAAATAGAGTTGTTGGGTTTATCAATGGTTTGAAAAATAATAATAATGAGATTATTATTATTTTAGTTTTCAGAATGTTATTATTATTATTATTATGAAATAAAATTAGGGGTTATGGATTTATATAAATTAAGTATAAAATGAATTAAAAAATTAATATGGATAAAAATGGGGTTGTTGGACTTTATCAAAAGGAGCAATTTATTGTTTTTTAATACAATTTAATTATTGGTTTTATCAGTGTATTGTTTCAATTAAATGTGTTGTCTCAGTTTTAATGATATAAATGGAAATGTCAATAATAATATTAGGATTATTTTAATTAATATTATTATTATGAATGGTGTTATATTTTTGGTATATTAGAAACTTTTTTAAGAATGGGAGGCGCTGTACAAGGGAGGTGCGACCCACCAACCTTGTGCTTCATCTTCTCTTATGAGGTGCAACGTAGGACACCTCCGAAAGATTCCTCTGCACAGTTCTCAACCAAACAAGTTACACATGGCAAGAAATCATCTCCATGGCCGAATCTCCCCAGCTGGACCCCCCTTGCAGCTACAGGACACCCCACGGACAACCACCCTAGAGCGCGCAACACCCCTTTCTTGGGTCAACTGTCCGCATGCATTTTTATTGAGTTATTTAATGGATTTAGTCGAATATTCAAGGTAGGATCTCTTATAATGTTTCCCATCACCACCTTCATGGATTGATGATTTTTCGACACCCTTTAAGGTTAAGATGAATTTAGGTTTTTTGTCGAAACCAAAATTTTTAGTGTTCTACAGTTCTAGGGTTTTTCAACGAGGTTCTTAGGATTCATTATTTTTTGTTCTGGAAACTGCCATCGATGGTGAGGTGGTCCGGGCAGATTTAGTTCACCGATGTTGTTTAGATGTTATGAAATATACCATTTTTTAGATTTTCACATCCTAGATAGGAGTCTAATATTTTATCTGAGTCCCTGGTATATAGTGTTAGGCGGGTAGACCATGCATCGTTGGTTTTTTTCTTCTGAAGTTGTTTTGGTGACTTTTGGTTTTTTGTTTCTAGTCACGCGTGTGGGAATATATATATACTGATATATATATATACATATATATAAAGGTGGTGCACGTGCGACTGTGTGCCATTTTCAATTGATTTCTGCCATGTACATTAAATTACTAGGTAATTAAAATGATGTTACCCTGGCGTAGGGTCCCAAATATATATCACTTTATATATGATTTATATCTTCTATAAATAAATTGAGAATGTGAGTTTTAGTGATTATAGAACTGCTATGTTTTGTTGAAATGTTGATTAAAGATAAACTGCTGGTTAGTGGTAATTTCATATCATGCTTGTTGTATTTTTTCTTTTCGTATGTCTTCATGCTAGTGTGGATATATTATATGTCTATGCATGACACTTTTGATGTTATTAATTAATGCCACCGACATGAGATAAACGAGGACTTGATCATGTGTTGTTTTTTAGAATGTATTAATAATTTGGTTAAAGTGATATGATTTAATAGTTAAATAATTTTAATGGGGTAGGATAGTTAATTATTCAACTAATTGAGGAATTATTTTTCAAGCCATTTGTTGGAAAATTTTTGTCATTTTCACAATATTGAGAATATTGAATATTTTGAAATGTTCCGAATATAAATTGGAAACCAATAATAATTAAGGGATGGATTAATTTTTTCATGATAAATTCTAAATGGATAATTAATTGATGAACCGGTTAAAGAGATATTATTTAATTAATTATTTTTTGAATAATTTAAATTACCGACATTAATTTATGATTTTGAATTGATTGTTTGTTTTGACTTTTGGATAAGGGTACCTTCTGATGCATGTTTTCATTCCATGCCTTATTTTTTATTGGATGGTGAATTTTTAAAATATGATATCATGTGTGAGATGGTAGCTAAATATCTAGGACTTACTCAACACGTTTGACATGAGATTTTTATGATGTACATGTAAATTTTTAATGTCCGGGATGAATCACTATTTCAGTGGACGAGTTCAGAATTGTTAAAGAAATGAGATAATTAAATTTTGAGTTATTTATTTTGATGGATTGATAAGAATAATTAATTGTTATTTAATTATAAAAAATTGAGATGTTTAATGGTTAATTAATTGTGGACTGAATTTATGGGTGATTTATGTTGTTACTTAATGTTGAATTAATTAACTGATTGAATTAATTAACTTATGAATTAATTAATGGATGGATTTGGGGTGTTAGACATTTCATTATATACCAATGATAAATATATATGAATAATTTATAAACTTGTCGTGAGACAGGGACTGATGCTCCAAATACTCATGGGGTACTACACATGGCGTTCTACACCCATCATGCATGCAAATGTTCTTTTCTGGGAGATAGACTAAAGCTCCAAATACCAATGGGTTGTGAGACAAGGAGAAATTCTCCAAATACTAACGAGTTTTCTAGACATGATGCTCTACACCCATTAGTTGACCTTGGACTATGGGTCCAATTTTATATGAAATGAATTAATGGATAACGAAAACTTTTATGACATAATGATTTGTGGATTGAATATGAGGAAGATTTCAGACTTATTAATGAATTGGGTGAATCATAGTTATTGGATGGAAAAATAAGTGAAGCACTATTTTAGTGTACATTCTTAGACATAGTATATGAAATATTAAATTGATAATCTTATAAAGCGTAATACATGAAAAATCAAAAGCTTGGATTCAGCCTTTACTTTAATTATTTAGATGGTCTTTAAAGAGATCTGTGGTGAGGGACTTATAAAGGGGATTTCGAGATTAGGATGAATCTCAATTCATTATTAAATTAAAGAGTTTTGAATAATTGATAAATGAAATTGATTTTGGAATGATTGATGAGTATGCATGAAAAATGTATAATGCTGGTTCAGACACCAGCTGGGGACTGAAGTAGGTACTTGGGAATATAGTTATGTAGTACAATATACATTATGTATACATGCTATCAAATGGTTTAAATTATTTATTAAATGTATGGATTTGGGGTAGACACTGGTGGTCCCATCCTATTTAGATTTATATCTAACACCCTACTCAACCTACAAATGATCTAGGGTACCTGAGTAGATTCTATTTGATTACAGGATTGTACTCTTTGCATATAATTTGGAGATATGTGTATATGACTGAGCGGAAGCTTAGGATGCTCAAGGAGACTGCCCTCAGGGATTTGAGTCAATTTTTATTTATTTATTTATTGGATTGTAAAGAAATATATTTTGTCCACTTTTTTCAATTTTTTCATCATAAGCATTTCATGCATGCATCTTCTATATAGTTAGTGCTTACCATTTTTTTTGTATAGGATTCATAAATTCTTCCTTCCACTAGATTATCATTTTTGGACTTCTTATACTGTTTATTTCCATTTTTTATTATTTAACATGTATGAGGGTATAGTATCCCCAATGACTATCCATAGAACCTCACTGCTAGTTGGAAGCCTCAGGCGTACTGGGATATGTGGTAGAGGTCATGTGGCAACCAGTCCGACCACAAAATCTGGGATGAATTGAATCTGGACGTTACAAAATGTAATAGTTAAATATCTTATTCAAATCTAGTTTTTCTAGAATGATTAGATAAATTAAATGTATTAAAACCATTCTTCATGGAAAACTATAGATATTTTTCTCACACCCTACTTATTCCAGTCAATATCTATATATTTAGTTATATTTATAGTATTAGGTTTATGTCCTTATATACATCAAACTTAATAAATTATTCTATTAGGTCTCACATATAGAGTGTTTCTATAGTGATGTTAGATGGTGACCATGGGTCATGGGGAGATCATATTAAAGGTATTTTGGGTCTCTATTTTTCCTTTCTTAACATGAATATACAACGTATTTTACCCTTATATGATGTTTTTGATACTTTTTATATATGATATATTTATTATTGGATTGTAATGATTGTGTGGAATGGATGTTTATATTGATGTTTATATTTTTTTAAATTTCTTAAATTTCAAAAATCATATTTCATTTTAATGGATGTTCAATTTTTGGATAAGAACTATTGGATTTACACCATGTCTCTACAATTTGTTTATAAAATATATGAGTATAATTTTTTTCCAAGAATGTGTCATCAATGCATATACCATAGTTTCTAGGCCATGTGAAACATTATAATCATTCAAGAATTTATATGGGTTAACATGGGTTACTGAATCATGTGTAGCCATAGTAGGATAATGAAATATGGAATAGTGTGTATAAATATGACGGAGATTCATTGTATTAAAAGTAATAATTTTTTTGACTACATTTTATAATTATTTTATTTAGTAGAAGATGTGAGTGATAATTGTAGAATAACAAGGTATTACATAATCCTAAAAGTATAATATGATTTAAAATATTCATAAATCACGTTTTAATTAAATAAATTGTCATTTTTTCCCTAAAATACAACATTAAGAAAATAAAATTACATTATGAATGTAAATTAAATTAATAAATTTATTAAATAAATAGAAAGAAATATAGGTTTTTTAATTGAAGTGTAAAAATATTCATAAAATTCCTCAATCAATAAAATGGAATATGTTAAATATAATACCTATCCAAAAAAGTAAATTGAATTAGATGAACAATTAATTTTAACAAATGAAAAAATGGAGGTAGATAATATGACATCTATTTAATATAAATTTTGAGATAATCATGTCACGACCCGCCCTCGGGGTCCGTGCCGTGACTACCCCAAGCCCGCCTTCCATAGGCCAGGGGCTGGCGACTAGCACCAAGGCGTAAATCCCGATAAAAAGGGAAGACATTGCCTTTGAAAAGTAAACACACACCACAGAGTAAACAAGCGGAAAGTAAACACTAAGCAAACAGAGTACAACTGAAAGTGCGGAAAAGTAAATGGGCCAGTATACAAACCCAAACTGAAAGTAAAGTACAACTCGAAAAGGGAAAAACAGCAACTGAAAAGTAAAGGCCGCAACTCCGAGCTGTCCACCGGAAATCCCACCTGAAGGGTGGGTACAGATAGCTCCTCTGCTACACGGGTCCCGTCGTCCGCTCCGAGCACGTCCCGCCCAGTGGTCCACCTCCGGGTACCGACCCGCTCTGCAAGCCTCAGCTAAGGTCAACGCTGTCCGTCGTCTGCAACCAACACAACGTAGTGCGGGCGAAGCCCGTGCAGGGGTGAGTATAAGCTACTCAGTAGGGACCCCGAGACCCCTGAAGGTCTCTCAAATCCACAAAGGATAAACCACGAAGAAAAGTACAATCACGAAGTAACAACCGACACTGCTTAGGTATATGCCCATACATATACCTAAGTCATTAATTAAAATACGCTCCAACCTCCGAGCCCAAGTACAACTCAGTCCACGCAGGAAAGTATACGTATTCCACATAGGAAAGCAAAATATAAGCCACACAGGTTTGCACAACACAATCCACACAGGAAAACAACAGGATTCAGCTCGCACAGGTATACTTCTTCAAGGACGATAAAGATGATCACTGATCCATCTAAGTCGTCGGACCCACGAAGGATCGATAGGTAACTAACCCCCGCAGAAGACCCACACAGGATCGGGCTCACACAGAACCTGTAGGCGCTGGCTCACACAGAACCGCTGAGCGCAAGGACCCACACAGGATCGGGCTCACACAGAACCTGTAGCACTGATCCACATAGGATCGCTGAGTGCTGTAGCCGTCGTCGTCGAATCCACACAGGATCTCTGTACTGTCGTCGTCCAATCCACACAGGATCTCTGTACTGTCGTCGTCAAATCCACACAGGATCTCTGTACTGTCGTCGTCAAATCCACACAGGATCTCTGTACTGTCGTCGTCCAATCCACACAGGATCTCTGTACTGTCGTCGTCAAATCCACACAGGATCTCTGTACTGTCGTCGTCAAATCCACACAGGATCTCTGTACTGTCGTCGTCGCAGTCACAGTAGCAGTAGAACAGTCGCAGCCAGCACTAGGGTTCCCGCACACAGCAAGCTCGTACGGAGGGTCCGCTCCACGAGCCGAAAGGCTGATACATCAACTGTCACAAAGACCAGAGTTGATGTATCCAAAAGTTCCGTATCGTCAACAGGAACTCAACGCAACAGATGGCGCGTCGATCGGACGCCTGGTCTGAGAGTTATAGGCATTTTCGTCTCCGGGGCCCGGTTGGTTTTTAAGGCAAAACCAACCCGACCGTACTCCACCTGCGTCCAAACCTCGGGTGGAGTATGCCAAAAGATCTGTCTCACTAAGAGGAACACTACGCGACTGACGGCACGTCAATCGGACGTCCGTAGCTCGAGATATAAGCGTTTCCGCTCCGAAGGCCCGGTTGGTTTCGTGAACGAACCAACCCGGCCGAACTCAAAGTAAACCGAAACCTTGAGTGCGATATACCGAAACGACCGTCTCGATCCAAGGATCGCGTTGCCGCAGACGGTTCGTCATTCGGAGGTCCGAGGCTCAAGTTATGAGCCAAACACCGAATCTGGTCCGAAACGGGGGGTCCGGGTCCGGGCCGACCCGGCTCGACCCCCCCCCCCCCCCTGGGCGGCGCGGCGGCCGGCGGCGGCGGACGGCGGCGGCGCGGCGGCGGGCCGCGGTGGCGGCGGCGGCGGGCCGCGGTGGCGGCGGCGGCGGCGCTGGGCGCCGCACGTGGTTGGCACGCGGGGCTATGCCCCGCGTTTTTCTTCAAGGCGGCACGGCCTTGAGCCGTGCCTTTGCCAAAAAAAACGGCCCCCGCAAGTGGGGGCCGGCTTGATAAAACCGGGGGGGTTGTTGCCCCCCCCTCCTTAATTGAACCGCCCCCCTCATTAAGAGGGGGGGGGTTTGAAGAACCGGCCGGGGGTTTAATCCCCCGGTTTTAAGACATCCGGCCGGCCCGCTGGCCGGCCGGTTTTTACCAACGGGACCGGAAATTCCGGTCCCGCCCTTGACTTCCGACGCCGGCGGCCCGGCCGCCGGTCTTTCCTTCCGCCGCGGCCCGGAACCGGCCGCGGTCTCCTCGTCCCGCCGCGGCCTGGAACCGGCCGCGGTCTTCTCGTCCCGCCGCGGCCCGGAACCAGCCGCGGCGTTCGTCATCTGGCGCGGTGCGTCGGCACCGCGCCCCTTCGCCGTGCTTCGATTCTTTTCAACGCGGCGCGACGGCGTCGCGTTCTTGAAGATTCTCCTCGGCGTAGCGCGACGGCGTTGCGTAAATTAAACGCACGGTAAACCGCATGGTGCGACGGCACCACGCCACTTTGCTTCCATCGCAAGAATTAAACAAGAACGTTGGAGGGGGGTTCGGCCATGTTCGTGCGGTCCGGCCCCCCTCGCGTTAATAATAATAACGCAACTTAAAGAAAATCATGTCACACGTTAATCTTGCTAAAAGCACGATCAAGAATAAAATGAGGAATCCAAAAGAAATTCGACAACCCCTACCTCGGGTTTAAGATTCAAAGGTTCGGCTACGCTCCGCGGAAGACGGCGTCGCGGAGGTCGGGTGTCGCGGTCGTCGTTCGTCAAATCCGTTGACGAAGAGTTATGCCCGAAGAGACACGTCGTTGGCGGATCTTCGATTGCCGACGAAGAAGGTTCGGGGAGGAAGGAAAGGTCCGAAGATACCGGGTCGCCGAGTCGATGATCCTTGACGAAGTGTTGTCGTTCTTCGTTGAGGATGAAGACGTTCTTCGTTCTTCGTCAGAGCTTGGAGATGAAGGGAAAGCTCTCCAAAGACAAAAAAAGATCTCCAAATAAAATAAGACTACCTATTATTTTATTAACACAACACAAAAGAATTTCAATGTTTGAAATTTCAAAAAGGGGGTTAACTCCCTTAATTAAATAAGGGTAACCTAAGCCATTAAAAGAGGCGTTAAAGATGTTGAGAGAATTTGAAAGGAAAAGGGGTTCGTGTGGGCCCCACCACACTTAATCCTCCCAAGGGAGGTTAAGTGGGTGTGGGTCCCACTTCCAACCTCCTTTGATAGGTTTTTAAATAAGTTAAAATAAAATTTGTCTTTACACAAATTTTATTTAACTTAACTGAAAAACCCCAAAATGTAACTTTCAACCCGCAACAAATGCAACTCCCGAAAAGGTCTCATTAAGCGAATATCGGCGCTGCGAGTTCATCGGTGCCCTCGGATTTCAATTCCGAGCACCGGATCAAAAGTTAGGAATACCCGCTCGTTCGTTCACTGAACGTACCCGAGCCAAACTTCGGAAAAATAATTCCGGGCACTCCGGGCCTCGGAATCAGGTGCCGTCTGAAACCGCGCTCTTGTAAAATTCTAAAGAAAATTAAGAAAAAATTTCCCTTGAATTTTACGGGTCTTTACATTACTCCCACCTCAGGGCTTTACGTCCCCGTAAAGATACAACAAAAACTAGGGAAACAAAAGAGGGTTCTGATCACGCATCTGAGCCTCCAGCTCCCATGTTCTCTCCTGGAGATTCCCGTGCTGCCATCTGATGCGCATAAGAGGAATCGATCGTCCACGCAGGACCCGCTCCCGTCGATCCTCTATCCCCACCGGGACCTCCGTAAAAGTCGCCCCATCGTCAACGTCAAGCTCCCCATGGTCAAAGATGTGCGTCGGGTCGTGCACGTATCTCCTCAGCTGAGACACGTGGAAGACGTCGTGCACCCGGTGCAACTGAGGTGGTAGAGCCAGGCGATAAGCCACCTCACCAAACCTGTTGAGGACCTGGAAGGGTCCGATGAAGCGCGGAGATAACTTGTCGCCTTGGCCAAATCTACGAATACCACGTCGAGGTGAGACCCCGCAAGAAGACGTGGTCACCATCCTCGAACTCTAGTGGCCTCCGCCTCCTGTCAGCGTAAGACTTCTGCCGGCTCTGAGCTGTCCTCATCCGCTCCTGGATGACCTGGACCTTCTCTTTCGTGGCCTGGACCATCTCAGGTCCCACAAGAGCTGCAAGATTTCTTCTTTGCCGAAAAAAGAAATCTGGTCTCATCCTCTGGATGAACCACATTCTTTGCCTAAAACAGTCAATCCTAACATGGATGATACTAATCCATACTAAGGATGACGTCGTAAGGCCTCGACGCTACTACTAAGATATTCAACCGTTACTCTCGCCTCCAAGGGTTGAGTCACACTGTCGGCATCAGTGTGTGGTAACTGGGTCTCCTCCAGTAGATGTCTCACAAGTGAGGGTCAAGTCAACAGCCAAAACTGGAACCTCTTAGTAACATTACGATAGAGGACAGGAACGAAAACATCACAAGGTAAGCGTCTTTTATTAATGCAGCTCGTAATACAAGACGCTACACAAAAGCAACAAGGAACCAGAAGTACAAAGGATGTATCCACTAGTTCTGCTCCTGTCCATCGGCTCCCAGGGCTCCATGATCGAAGGCCTCGGCTGCCTGAAGCTGAGCTCTCCCCTGCGGTCGGGGTGGACCTCCTGGTGGTGGTGGTGGTAGAGCCTCAAAGCGTCGGCCACCACCAGCTGCTCGTCCAGCTCCTCTGCCTCGTCCGCCTCCTCCCTGCGGACCGCCACGGTCGAACCTCTGCCTCTGCCTAGGTGGTTCCTCAACCGTCTGCTGCTCCTCCGCATGGCGGGTCGGGCAGTCACGAGCCATGTGGCCTCGCCCGCCGCATGCATAGCACTGTCTTCCACTCGAAAGACTGGCTCCGCGTTGTGTGCCCTGCACTGCTGAGCCAGTGCCCTGAGGTCTGGTCTGTCTGGACCCTTGAGTCATTCGCCGACTTCCAGCTGCAGATGACTCTGCCACGTGCCGTCCTGCGGTGGGTCTCTGTGCTGGTGTAGACTCAGCAAGGAAGCTCTCGATCAGAAGAGCCCACTCCAGTACTCCTGTCTGAGTCGGTATGGTGAGGGAGATCAGCGATGCCCTGATCTCGTGTCTCAAACCCTGCTCGAAGGTCCGGGCCCGGAAGAATGGGTCCCGTACCATGTCGGTCGAGTAGCGCGAGAGATCGGTAAATCTCGCCGAGTACTGGGCGACCGTCATGCTGCCCTGCCGCAGCTGTAGAAGCTCCTGGATACGCACCGCACGAAGGGTGGCTGGGACGAACTCCGAGCGGAAGATGCTCTCAAAGTCCGTCCAAAGAAGAGATGCCTCATCGTGCACCTGGAGCATCAAGCTCCACCATCGTCCTGCAGCTGCGTGTAGTAGGCTCGCAGCGAGGATCACCATGAGGTCTGTTGGTGTCCTCACTAGCCTAAACACTCGAACCACTGCCTCCAGCCAGTCCTCTGCTGCCTGGGGATCCGTCTCCCCGCGAAACCTGGGCGGTCGCTGGCGCTGAAACTCATGCAGTGCGCTGAGGCGACGTGTATCGTCAGCGGCTGCTGCTGGAAGCATCGGGGGATCGGCGGGTAAAGCTACTGCCGGTGCCACTGCTGACAAAGGGCCCTGCACCGAAGCCTCGTCGCTCGGTGGGCTGTCGTCTCGCTCGACTCTCGGAACCCTAGCTGGCTGCCGTCGTGGGGCCATCCTGAAAAGGAAACAGGTGCGCCACGGTTAGAACAGTATACCTGGTGAGCTGGCACAAGTAATCACAAGGAAAACTTGAGACTTTCATAAAGCAGATCAGTATACCTGGTGACCTGACACAAGTAATCACAAAGAAAACTTGAAACACACACGCAATCAATGTTTTCGTGCATTAAGTCGGAAATCAGAAGTCAGGGTCCTGGTGTACAGATACGTCGGCCGCCGCACCAACACTGGACTCCCTGGACTGATAACCACACTCAATACGCTAAACATTATTGCTTCACATAGAAAAGATCAGAGTTCGCGGTAGAACCGAACTCCTCTGATACCAATTTGTCACGACCCGCCCTCGGGGTCCGTGCCGTGACTACCCCAAGCCCGCCTTCCATAGGCCAGGGGCTGGCGACTAGCACCAAGGCGTAAATCCCGATAAAAAGGGAAGGCATTGCCTTTGAAAAGTAAACACACACCACAGAGTAAACAAGCGGAAAGTAAACACTAAGCAAACAGAGTACAACTGAAAGTGCGGAAAAGTAAATGGGCCAGTATACAAACCCAAACTGAAAGTAAAGTACAACTCGAAAAGGGAAAAACAGCAACTGAAAAGTAAAGGCCGCAACTCCGAGCTGTCCACCGGAAATCCCACCTGAAGGGTGGGTACAGATAGCTCCTCTGCTACACGGGTCCCGTCGTCCGCTCCGAGCACGTCCCGCCCAGTGGTCCACCTCCGGGTACCGACCCGCTCTGCAAGCCTCAGCTAAGGTCAACGCTGTCCGTCGTCTGCAACCAACACAACGTAGTGCGGGCGAAGCCCGTGCAGGGGTGAGTATAAGCTACTCAGTAGGGACCCCGAGACCCCTGAAGGTCTCTCAAATCCACAAAGGATAAACCACGAAGAAAAGTACAATCACGAAGTAACAACCGACACTGCTTAGGTATATGCACATACATATACCTAAGTCATTAATTAAAATACGCTCCAACCTCCGAGCCCAAGTACAACTCAGTCCACGCAGGAAAGTATACGTATTCCACATAGGAAAGCAAAATATAATCCACACAGGTTTGCACAACACAATCCACACAGGAAAACAACAGGATTCAGCTCGCACAGGTATACTTCTTCAAGGACGATAAAGATGATCACTGATCCATCTAAGTCGTCGGACCCACGAAGGATCGATAGGTAACTAACCCCCGCAGAAGACCCACACAGGATCGGGCTCACACAGAACCTGTAGGCGCTGGCTCACACAGAACCGCTGAGCGCAAGGACCCACACAGGATCGGGCTCACACAGAACCTGTAGCACTGATCCACATAGGATCGCTGAGTGCTGTAGTCGTCGTCGTCGAATCCACACAGGATCTCTGTACTGTCGTCGTCCAATCCACACAGGATCTCTGTACTGTCGTCGTCAAATCCACACAGGATCTCTGTACTGTCGTCGTCAAATCCACACAGGATCTCTGTACTGTCGTCGTCCAATCCACACAGGATCTCTGTACTCTCGTCGTCAAATCCACACAGGATCTCTGTACTGTCGTCGTCAAATCCACACATGATCTCTGTACTCTCGTCGTCGCAGTCACAGTAGCAGTAGAACAGTCGCAGCCAGCACTAGGGTTCCCGCACACAGCAAGCTCGTACGGAGGGTCCGCTCCACGAGCCGAGAGGCTGATACATCAACTGTCACAAAGACCAGAGTTGATGTATCCAAAAGTTCCGTATCGTCAACAGGAACTCAACGCAACAGACGGCGCGTCGATCGGACGCCCGGTCTGAGAGTTATAGGCATTTTCGTCTCCGGGGCCCGGTTGGTTTTTAAGGAAAAACCAACCCGACCGTACTCCACCTGCGTCCAAACCTCGGGCGGAGTATGCCAAAAGATCCGTCTCACTAAGAGGAACACTACGCGACTGACGGCACGTCAATCGGACGTCCGTAGCTCGAGATATAAGCGTTTCCGCTCCGAAGGCCCGGTTGGTTTCGTGAACGAACCAACCCGGCCGAACTCAAAGTAAACCGAAACCTTGAGTGCGATATACCGAAACGACCGTCTCGATCCAAGGATCGCGTTGCCGCAGACGGTTCGTCATTCGGAGGTCCTAGGCTCAAGTTATGAGCCAAAAACCGAATCTGGTCCGAAACGGGGGGTCCGGGTCTGGGCCGACCCGGCTCGACCCCCCCCCCCCCCTGGGCGGCGCGGCGGACGGCGGCGGCGGGCGGCGGCGCGGCGGCGCGGCGGCGGGCCGTGGTGGCGGCGGCGGCGGGCCGCGGTGGCGGCGGCGGCGGCGGCGCTGGGCGCCGCACGTGGTTGGCACGCGGGGCTATGCCCCGCGTTTTTCTTCAAGGCGGCACGGCCTTGAGCCGTGCCTTTGCCAAAAAAAAACGGCCCCCGCAAGTGGGGGCCGGCTTGATAAAACCGGGGGGGGGGGGGGCTGTTGCCCCCCCCCCCTCCTTAATTGAACCGCCCCCCTCATTAAGAGGGGGGGGGGGGGGTTTGAAGAACCGGCCGGGGGTTTAATCCCCCGGTTTTAAGACATCCGGCTGGGCCGCTGGCCGGCCGGTTTTTACCAACGGGACTGGAAATTCCGGTCCCGCCCTTGACTTCCGACGCCGGCGGCCCGGCCGCCGGTCTTTCCTTCCGCCGCGGCCCGGAACCGGCCGCGGTCTCCTCGTCCCGCCGCGGCCTGGAACCGGCCGCGGTCTTCTCGTCCCGCCGCGGCCCGGAACCGGCCGCGGCGTTCGTCATCTGGCGCGGTGCGTCGGCACCGCGCCCCTTCGCCGTGCTTCGATTCTTTTCAACGCGGCGCGACGGCGTCGCGTTCTTGAAGATTCTCCTCGGCGTAGCGCGACGGCGTTGCGTAAATTAAACGCACGGTAAACCGCATGGTGCGACGGCACCACGCCACTTTGCTTCCATCGCAAGAATTAAACAAGAACGTTGGAGGGGGGTTCGGCCGTGTTCGTGCGGTCCGGCCCCCCTCGCGTTAATAATAATAACGCAACTTAAAGAAAATCATGTCACACGTTAATCTTGCTAAAAGCACGATCAAGAATAAAATGAGGAATCCAAAAGAAATTCGACAACCCCTACCTCGGGTTTAAGATTCAAAGGTTCGGCTACGCTCCGCGGAAGACGGCGTCGCGGAGGTCGGGTGTCGCGGTCGTCGTTCGTCAAATCCGTTGACGAAGAGTTATGCCCGAAGAGACACGTCGTTGGCGGATCTTCGATTGCCGACGAAGAAGGTTCGGGGAGGAAGGAAAGGTCCGAAGATACCGGGTCGCCGAGTCGATGATCCTTGACGAAGTGTTGTCGTTCTTCGTTGAGGATGAAGACGTTCTTCGTTCTTCGTCAGAGCTTGGAGATGAAGGGAAAGCTCTCCAAAGACAAACAAAGAACTCCAAATAAAATAAGACTACCTCTTATTTTATTAACACAACACAAAAGAATTTCAATGTTTGAAATTTCAAAAAGGGGGTTAACTCCCTTAATTAAATAAGGGTAACCTAAGCCATTAAAAGAGGCGTTAAAGATGTTGAGAGAATTTGAAAAGAAAAGGGGTTCGTGTGGGCCCCACCACACTTAATCCTCCCAAGGGAGGTTAAGTGGGTGTGGGTCCCACTTCCAACCTCCTTTGATAGGTTTTTAAATAAGTTAAAATAAAATTTGTCTTTACACAAATTTTATTTAACTTAACTGAAAAACCCCAAAACGTAACTTTCAACCCGCAACAAACGCAACTCCCGAAAAGGTCTCATTAAGCGAATATCGGCGCTGCGAGTTCATCGGTGCCCTCGGATTTCAATTCCGAGCACCGGATCAAAAGTTAGGAATACCCGCTCGTTCGTTCACTGAACGTACCCGAGCCAAACTTCGGAAAAATAATTCCGGGCACTCCGGGCCTCGGAATCAGGTGCCGTCTGAAACCGCGCTCTTGTAAAATTCTAAAGAAAATTAAGAAAAAATTTCCCTTGAATTTTACGGGTCTTTACAAATCAATTAAAAACACACTTTCCATATATCCCATATTACATAATCATTGAATCCCCTAGGGATTTAAAAACATATATATTTATGGTATAATATGTGAGACACATAATCGAACATTAAATTCCATAAAAATGTGTTTATTTTAATTTAATCCCTTTGATATATTATGTCACACACAAAACTAACATAAAACGAACCACAATATAATATAAAAATATTTCTATTTACATTGATAATTATAAAGTAGATATTAAAATTGTGAGTATTTATATCACAAGAAAATTCTGAAATTATATGGTTTACACCTATATAAAATAAATTCAATGCTTATAATATCATTATAAAAAAATAAGAATCATTTTAAAGATAATGAAATATTTTCCCAATAATTATAATTTTCAAAATGGAATTCCCATAGATCATTACACACATATGTTATAATTAATTTTTAAAACTTTTATAATATTTATTTTAAATAATAACTTCATTTTTTAAATTATTAAAATTATCCTATAGTTGAATTTTTAGAATTTTGTGAATATATTATATTTTTAATTTATAGTAAAAAATAAATGATTTTATTGAAATCTAATTTATATTTAAAAGAATTTAAATTATAAATGTGGAAGATAAATATTTTAAAATAATAATATTTCGAAAATATTTTTATAATATATTTTTGTCATTGGATTGAAATTCATTCTAATTTCAGATATTAAATATTATAATACGTATGATATATTTCTATTAATAAAATCGGTATTCGTCACATCTACATGCTAAATTTTAAGATAAAATTTTTAAAATCTAGAAAGAGAGTTTTTAAAATTATATTCTATATTTTGAATCAAAATAATTAATATTATAAAATATTTTCAACATTTTTTTTGGTCAAAATGAATTACAAAAATCATAAATATTTAATATTATAGTTAAGGATAAAATAGTTTTACTGACAGTTAGTCTACAATGACAAGTGTTAACATATATCAAATACATTATTGAATTTTATTATATTGAAATATTTTTACCCATTTTATAGTAGGATTGAATTTTTTGTTCCTTTCGGACACTTTTCCAAAAAATTTACCAATATAATATTTTATGTCATGAAAATGACAAAATTTCACCATCTTCATATTAAATTTCAAATATGAATTCATATCACAAAAAAAGAATATTGTAAATTAATATAGATGGTAATTCTAAAAATAATGAAATTAATTTCATGGGGAAAGTTTATTTTTATTTTACACTAATTATTTCAATATATAAAATTCTTAAGAATCCCAAAATAAAAAACTATTTAATTAATAGGAAAATAAAATCCAGGATACTAAAAATATTAATTGTAATATATTATTAATGAATTAATGAATTCAATGAATTTTTTAGATAAATATGTCATGATAGAAATGTTTAAAAATTATTTATTATAATTCAATTATTTTTTATGTTTTCTCTGTCAAATTAAATGATTAGTGAAAAAACTGACCATTATTATATTTTCCAATAACTAATAATATATTAATTGAGTGAAATTTGCTAAAAATAAAATCATTTAAATTGATATTATTATATTATGAACGACATCACAAATAAACAATTAATGTTAAAAATTTCCTCTTATAATAATTATATTCACCCCAAATTATTAAAATCATTGTTACCATAGTAAAGTGTATAATAGAGTTTTACTCATTAATGTGTTTGTTTAAAAATAAATTTTCCACACATACAAGTTATTTAATTTTAAAAAATATATTTTATATATAAAAGTATTTTTTAAAAAATATCAATTTCTCCTTATTTTTTTAAATGATAAATTACCATGTTATAAAGTCTAGTTTCCAAATTGAAAATAATGATGGTAAATGTAATGAAAAATAGATAATAAGGAAACAAATTGATAAAACATGCATTTATTTTTTTTGGCTGAGGTGTTAGAAGAATATAAAATCGAACTACTCCTTTAATTATAATTATTTGGAACTTGGGATGTGATTGATTTCCCATCATAGATTTTATTTTGGAATTAAAGAAATTTCACTATTAAAAATTTATAAATGTGTATGCCTCTCACACCCACACACATATTAAGACATTTCGTTGAACAAAGATATACAACGATATCTCCCCAACATTCTTATCTATTTTATATATCATATGTTGTTCCCAAAAGACCAACCCTAGGGTCATTCATAATAGATCCTAAGGAGGTTTATCTATTTTAATGATGTTCTCTTCACTATGTTGTTTCTTATTACTCTTCATCTTACCACCATCATTCATCAATAAGAAATTACAAAATAATAAAAAATATATATACAAAATACTGAGTTATTATTATGATTATTTCATACAAATATTACTCTTATATTCCATCCTATTAGAACCAGAACCTTCAATGTTGTGTGTATTAGAATACCTCATCATGAACCGATGTAATTCATTTCTCATCACGATATCTTATGGATGGATAAATATATGGATTTAAATTATATATATGTTATAGTTAAAATAAATATACATATACCATCTTACAATCCATTTCGGTGGAATATAATAACATCGCTCGTGTATACGGTGGAATAATACCTCATGAACTGATTGGATTGGTTTTTTAACTTACAATTTACATGGAAGATAAAAAGTTTGTATTTAATGAATTTATTTGATATATATGAAATAATAATAACTATATATTGGTGATAAATTATTCATCATCCTCTTGTCTCAATCATCGTGGAAATGGAAACAATATTCATGCATACGTAAGGCATGTCATCTCCCTGAAAGGTGTATTTCATTTGTTTATCTAGATTTTATTGACTAATCATAAAAAAATATATAATGAATATATATTATATATTTATGTCATGGTTATCAATATTTATTTTAACTACAAGTCTTCTCATGATGGTACACATTGATTCTATTATAATTCCTTTAAATGACCAATGTTATGAGGGAAAACAAACTCATGAAGATATCAGGTTCATCCAAGTCACATTTAGAGCCCAAATCCACAAAGTTGAGAGAAAGGACTAGGATGTACAGTTTCTCTAAAACCATTCACGTTACGATAGTGGATTCCTTGGGGAAACATATTTTCTCTACAACCATATAGGATGAAGCGCATATCTATTCAATGCTCCTAGTTTCTAGGAAAGATCCTTTTGAAAAAAATTTCACATTGTTATTTAAATCATTAACCTAATAGTGTGAGGTTCCCCCTTTATAGATTTTAATTTCACATAGTTTGTAGTTAGATTAATAAATGTGTTCCTAAATCTTGCACCCCTTATTTTTATGGCGAAATTACCATTTCCCATGTTTAATATATTAACCTAATTTCACTTTTTTTTCTTTCCACATTCTAGTGTGCAGATCATATTCTACTTATCATAGCTAAAATCCAACATCTATATAGGCTTGGAAATAAATCTTCCATCCTGTGTCCAAAACATTATCTATTGAATTCAGAAAATCCTTCTCGGTCAACTCTTCTAGTCTATTTTCTTTTGATCCATGTATTTCTTTTGATCCATCAAGCTATTATGGTGATAACACATTTTTCCTATTTTCCCAAAATTATACCACTTATTAAATATATTCAAACTTAATCCGAATATGAGGATAAAATGGCATATATGGACTTGAGTTAGGTGGTGACATCATTTTCCCCATGAGTTTTGATTCTTCGTTGCTTTGTATTTCTGACATATGCTATATTTTACAAAGTGTACACTTTTAATTATGTCCTTTATGTAAAATTGATCCTCTCCCCTTAATATTGTCCTATTCATCCTTAATGAGAGGTTTATATGTTTATATCCTCAGTTTTGGATACCCCATAGGTGTGATAAGTCAAATCATCCCTTAATGGCCAAATACTCAATCTCCTGGAACACGAAATTATCTTTTTTCCCTATCTTCTACATGAAATTTCCCTTCATACATGACTATTTAATGAAAGCAAGACACCTATTACGTTTTTTTCAATCATAATATAATATTTTTTTCATATAGTGTATTTCCTTATTGAGTATGACACCCTTAAATTTTCACAGTGAGCATTACAAATTTATTTTCCAATTGTTAAGGAATTAAATGGTTAAATAAAAAATAAGTTATAATTCATGATGGTTTCTCTTATTAAAAGGAATGGTTTTATAATGCGAAATGTTTTTTTATATCCATGAGATGAATTATTCTTTTTTTTGGAATTGTGCTTCATTGAGTGGACTTGAACTTGAATAAAGGGTCATGTGAGATGTATTGACTCATGTGTCCTGTTTTAATATGAATATTTCTTATTTATATAAATAGGATTGGAAAAAAATATAAAATAGTGCTTTCCCCTCAAGTTGAATATTATAATTATGAATACACCGTTAAAAATGATGTTTATAATGGGAAAGGGTTTCGTTGAGCATGATGTTATCACACTCCCTTACATTGAGTATTGAGAATTTCATCTCACACCATTGATACTAGTTGGAAATTGGGATTTATGTGGTATATCCTTATTCGAGTGCTGAAAAAGATTGAACACACAAAACCCCTAGTGGTGATCATTATGTCTCATACTCTTATTTCGATGCAGGGAATGTCCTTATTTCTTGAGTTAATAGGCTCATTGGACTATTCAAGGATTAATGAGTAATGACCTTGTACAATCATTACTAGTACTCCACGTATATGTCCTCATAATTCTATAGGTATGTGGTTCATATATATGGATGAAATATATATATTTATAATGTATATATATATACACTATACAATATATATATACTACACGATCTGACACATGTACTGACCATGAGATGAAGGTGGTAGAGCCTTGAGGTTTCCCTTATGACCCTTGGTGGCTTGGTTATTTAATTATTCATTATTATTAATTGTTTAATTATTAATGAAAACATTATTATTATGATCACTACCTGGATTACTCCTAGACAATATTGGTGTTGGCATACTGATACTTTTGACACACAGCCTAGTCAGGTAGCCTTTTGTACCTGGGAGAATTATCTATCCATATGCATAGATAAGGGAATATGGCCTTATACCATTTATTTATATGTTTACTTATAGATGGATACTAGGATTAATGGACCAGGTTTTACCTCGAGATTCATATGGAGCATCTCTTTTTCGTTTTTTGTTGTAATTACTTTTTTATATAGTATGACTATATCTTCATTCAATTTTTTCTTTTCTTTTATATCAGCATTCCTTGTATCTATGTTAATGACACTTCTTACTGGGTTTTCAGATACCTATTCTCGTATTCCATATATATGTGCATCAACACATGTAAATTTTATCAGTTATATTTATTCCTCCATAGAATTTTTATTATATTTTCTATATTATTCATTCACTTTTGATTATATCTAATTTTATCCATTGTTCCTCTCTGATATGAGGTTATAATCACCCCATCATACACCTTTTATACAATTCCTTATTGTCTGTAGCCTCTAGCATATAAAGAGGAATGCAAGAGTCTATGTGAGGGACCAGAATGAGGCACATATTATGTAGACCCTAGGAGAGGCATTACAAATGATTATTAGTGAAACTTTTCCGATTTTATTACTATTTTTGTAGATATAAGAGACTAGTAGTTAATGGGATTTGGAATGGACCATATTCATGGATGTTATTAACCCATGTATAGGGGAAACCTAAATTATATGGGATTTGAAATTTATAATATTGAGTATAAAATTTATGGTAGACATGACTTCAATGTTGGGTGGAATGCATGTATTGTGATTATATTACTATTTATATGATTGGAAAGATTACTTAATTATAGTGGGTCAATTAAATGTGGGATTTTCATTAGACCAGGAATCATGATTAGGAACATTGGGAGTAATATTCCATTGATATTTCCAAGACACATATATTTTAGTATGTATTTTCTGATTTCATATTGGTCATTCCTTGAATATGTGTTAATTTGTTTGGAAGCCTTATATAGGAATTGGAAAAAAATAATTGAAACATCTGGTTCCCCCTTTAAATTAAAAGTGTTTTATTGAATAGGTTAATACAGACACCTAAAGCTATAAATTATGGAATGTTGATCTATGAACCATTTTGTACATGAGTTGGAATGTGTCATGTTGTGGGATAATTGGATTCCTTACTTTGGATTATCAGATGATGGGATCTAGTTGATCAGAAATGGAAATCCACAAAATTCATCAATTTATTTTATTTTAATTAATTGAACAAGAAAAAACTTAAAATGTATATGGATTCTATACTGAAATTAGTTATCCTTTATATGTTAAATGAATACATAGACCATATCTTGTGTTGTGGGTAGTGGGTTTTATTATACTTTTAATGGACTATTCTGGTCTCTTTTTATCATCTAGACCAGGATTTTGACGAACTAATAGAGATCTGATTGTTCATATTTGAAGGGTTTTTACATATCCTATCAGCTCTATAAAATCTTCCAAATTGGGAAATATCTTCTGAGGAATATGTTTTAATTTAATGTATAATATCCCCATGAAACCCTAAAATTTACACACTAAAAGTGGTGATGAAAATTCCCATCAGGTGAGGCCCTTGGGAACCCATTGATCCATCTTGTACTTCCACATATAGAATATCTTCCAATACCTCATATGGGAAATGACTCCTAGTTACGAGAGTGATTATTATATTTGTGTAGCCTATGAATGGTGTAGATCATTATTCGTTGAGTGTGGAAGATTTGGCTTAGGAATATTAGCAGCTGTATCCTCCAACCATTTTGGGATATAACAGACCTCATGATGCAGATTATTTGATTGATGAAATAATTTATATATTATACCATATTAAGACACATCTGAGTAGAATTTCATTCATGAAAAATATGTGCAACATTATTTTGATAAGCGGTGTTGGGATTTTATCACCCAGAAATATTGACATTGTAATATTTTCATGGATGATTTCTAGGAGGTCTTCTATGACTAATTATATTCCCAGATCCAAAGAGATAATAAATCTTGATAATTCATGAACCTATATAAGGGGAGCATATATTTGATGATGTATTCTTCTAATCTCACATAGCTAATGTGGTTCTGTCCTACTCTGGGTGGTGATGATCGAATGACTACAGGGTAATTTAAGGATGGGGTGGTATATGACATCCTTTCTTAGTTCAATGTCTTTATATTGAGTAGAATTGATTAAATCATTAACTAGTCTCTTATTATGTAGAGGAATATAGTAGAAGTTGATTGTGAGAGTTAGTGAAGTTCGAAACCTCATGCTATCAGTTTTGTTTCTTATGGGTGAAGTGACGTTTTGAGGTTCTACATGGGTGTAGTAGCAGTCAGGATCCCTGCATAGAAACTTTCATCAAATATCACTTGTGTTCTACATCAAGACATACTAAACCATTGTTTTTATAGGATACAATGGTATGTTGAGGCTTTGTAAGGATGATCCACATTTATCCTCTCTAGAGAAACTTTCAGACAATGTATAGTGAGTGAGGAGTCACACAGACTCTATGATTTAGAGCGTGGATAATAGTATCAGGATAAGAAGCATTCTATAATAACACCATCCAATCATGCCAAGGTGTTAGGAGAGAAAGAGAATTTCAGACATAGGATTCTTTATGCCAGTATAGTGGGATTACATAGAGCAGTTAAGTAATGAATCAGGGCTATTCTACAGGCCAATAACATGTTGTCTAGCTTATTCTGCAGGAGTAGTGCACCAAACCGTCTTCTGTACATAGTAAAATTCTAGTATCTTCCACATTAGGGTCTTTGATTTTTGACACAGGATCATGTCACTCATTTTTATCTATGGAAATCGCTAGGATTATGGGCCATGATATCTATAATTTTTATGGTGTTATGACTCTAGACACCTAATTAGGTAACCATTATGATGTAATTCACCATTGTAAAAAATATCCCATTGTGTTAGGTGATTAAATATCTTGTGGATTATTTTCTTCCTTGACATGAATAGATTTAATATATTAATTGGGGTGGATTGGTTAGATCACAGTTCTGATAATATTGAAATATATCTTTATATGGTGACATTTATATCACCATAGGTAAATAAGAACCTGCATATGGGTGAATGATATGTTCAAGATAAGCGATCATGACCCGATCAACAGAAGTTAGGTAATGTGAAAACACATATTTCCATTCTATTATGATATTATGAGGGGTTATAACCTGCTATTTTTCCTCATATAGTGTAACAATTTAGATATTTCTTTTTTGATGTCTAATATAATATACCTCATGTATGAAGGTAGAGTTATCTATTAATATTATTACATGACTAGCACTAGTTACCATTTCTCCTTATAGGATAGAACCTACTGAGATTATGGATCATATGAGATAGTTGAAGGATCTGGATGGCAACTGATTTATAAACCTAGTACTTCTCCTTGGGGTTCACCAGTCCTATTTTCCAATAAGGCAATTTGTACCCTTAGGATTTTCATTGATTACATTCATTTGAATCATCTCACAATAAAGAACTTGTATCTATTTCTTATAAAATTCAACCTCTTTGATCAAAACTAGGAAGCGAAAGTTTTTTTAGTGATAGACCTATAGTTAGGATATCATCTGATATGCTTTATGATATAATACATACCCCACACAACTTTCATGTAAAGTAATTGTTTATTTGGGTACTTTTTCATGCCTTTTCTACCCACTAATTCACAAGTAACCATTATGGATCAAATGAATTGAGTTTTCGACCCATGTCTATATTGATTCATGGTTGCCTTTATTGAATATCATGGTGTATTCACACTACATACACAACCATAAAATCCATAATTATATCATTATGAATACACTAATAGAGAGTCATCTTTTTGATAGGATGATTAAATGACACATTTGGATCGAAAAATTATTCTGTCATTGTCATATAATATCATATTAAAGAGTTTCAATGGTCCTATAGAAAGTAAGAGGAATAATCTCATGAGAAAAGCCTAAGAACATCTATGAAATTCAATGTTTATTGGACATAGATGGATTATACAGATGCTTCATCCCAGATTTATCATTCATTGTAGTGTTTAAAATTGTTTTTATAATGAAGGGGTTGAAATTTTTCTGATTGTAAGCTTCTGGGGAAGCCTTTTAGGAGACAAAAGGAAATTTGACTTTAGTGCAGATAATGAATCTCCCAGATCCATGATGAAGCTATAATATATTCTCTGATATTTTTGTTATCAGGATTGGAGCTTTTCTAATATAGGAATATCGAGTCTGTGAATACTGGTCTCGTTAGTTGTGGATTAATTAGAAGAACTACCCAATGCAGAACCTCGAGCATGATTTTGTTCTTCATTTGTTATGCTATTGGTGAAACTATCTACATGGACAGAATTTTTTAGTGTTCACTGAACAAAAAAGCCTCAAGTACATCATCAAAGAGTGGTGTCTAAATATCAAAGAGATCAGGTGGGTCTAGTACCAAGAACTGTTTGATTAACTGTTTTCCTATGAACCTGGTAAAGTGAATGTTATTGAGAACACATTTAGTTGAAATATAAAAATGCATGTGGATCATGAATCTACTGAAAAAAAATCTCATGGAATTATTATCATTGAAATGCATTTATATTAAATAGGATCATGGTTAGAGAATCCACTCACCCTTGGAAGTGAGCAATATTATTCTGGAATAGGTAAGAATGAGGAAGATATCAAATACTAAAGGACACATCCTAAGGGAAATCGTTTTGGATGATGTTACATATTATTGTTGGACTGTGGGTACGTTTGATACCATGGTATTCCATCAGTATGTATGGGTCCTAGAAGATATTATTCGAGAGCCGATGTTGGGATTATATGCATCAGCATGGACAGTTTACCCCAGTGTCATCAAAATGAATTGATAAATATGACTATGGTAATTGTGGCCTATTATGAAATTGGAGAATTCTTGATTCATAACTAGGTGTTCTGCCTATCAATAGGTGAAAGTTGAACATCACTGTTTGAAATGTCTTTTGTAGCTATTTTCCATTCCTAAGTGGAAATGGGACGATGTTATTATGGAATTTATGACTTGTTTACCCAAATCACCCCATGGAAATGATATAGTGTGTGTTTTCATTGATCATATGACGAAGTCCAAAAACTTCATGATTACACAAAAGAACGTTAGGGTAGAATATCTTGTATGATTGTATGTTTGGGAGGTTGTATATCTTTAGGGAGCACCATGATATAGAATTTTTGAAAGAGAACCTAGTTTTATTTTAGGGTTTTGGTTGGGTTGTAAATGAATTTTTTAAACTAGTGCATCTTAGATTAAATTCTCAACTATAGACTGATGAATAGAGGTATTATACAATTCAGTTTTTAATGGTCCTACTATTTGAATATGTCGTTAATTTTTAGGGTTTCTGTTAGAAACACATTCCACTCATTGTGTTTGATTATTATAACACCTGTTAGGATAACATTTAAATGGATACTTATTATTCTTTATATGATTGGACTTTTCCAATATCATATATTCTATCTCGTGAAAGGGGAGGAAGCTATAGATGGAGTATGCTTTATGATGGAGACTTTAGATAGTTCATTTAATCTGAAAGTTCATGATGATAGCTCAGTAAAAATAGCAGTGGTACGCCAAAAGAAGATTATGGCCTCTCCTGATCATGGATGGATATCGGGTTTTATAGTTAGTATCACCGAGGATGAGGCCTAGATATATTCATAAATTAGGTAAACTATATATGATTTACGTTATTCCCCTCAATGTCATGAAATGGATCGGACCAATGGATTACCAGTTTGATGTTCCTTAGATATATTAGTCAATTCATGATTTTTTTCATGTATCTCAGCTTCACTGATACTAACTAGACCCATAACATGTAATTCATCTATATGTTGTCAGATTGGGTGTGGTTTCGTCCTTCCTAGAGTACCCAATGTGTAATTTGGATCATAGATTGAAGACACTCTGAGGCAGGTCAGTTCGTTAAGTATAGGTATTATGTCAAAACTTATGTGTAAAAAATATTTCATGGGAATGAGAACCTGATAGATGATCACATTGAACCTAAATCCTTGATTGTCATAGAAATACTCCATCATAAGTCAGACTGAGTGATGAGTTTCTTTCGGGGGGGGGGGGGGGGGGGTTAATTAACCATATTCTCATGAAGGTACAGTTCTTTTTTTGTCTGAATTCTTATAAATGAAAAAATTTACAATGGAAATAGAACCTGGGGAGATCATGGGTGCATCAATGGCTCGTTTGGAGTATAAAACCCTAAATTTGGAAGAAAAGACTATATTGCACAGTTTGGAGAAACATAGCCACCTTGCTCTCATAGTTTCACTGAAACCATTCAATTGTAGATTGTGGGAATGTTTGGGAACACTATTTGTCTACTGTCTTGTGGTTTGAAGAGAATGGATTTTCTATGTAACTGGTATTTAGGATAGTGACTTATTTCATGGTTATTACATGATCAGTTAAATTGTGGGTCAAATTGTGTGAAGTTACCCCATAATATCAGAGACATGGGAACCATTTTTACAAAGTTTTAAAACTGTGCACCTAAACCATGTTCTGCATATTGTTAGAGTGAAAAAATAATTCTCCCATATTTAATAAATTTGAAAAAAAATTCCTTTTTCTATTCCCCATTCAGGCATGTAGAATTTTGTTTCTATCCATTAGCTCAAATCATCCATCGATTGAGTCATGGCTATAACTCTTCCATCAAGTGTCCAAATCATAGTCACTAAGAAGCATCTGATGCATCTCAATAATCTATTCTATTATATTATCTTTAATATATGTTTATATTTTGATTCATTATGATATTTATGTTCTAGATCGTTTTCCCTATTTTTAGGGAACTGGAATATTTATATGATTTCTTCTAATAAAATTTGAATATGAGACTAATACTGATCATGTATACAACTATGACCTTGAGTTAGGTGCTCAAATTGTTTTACCTATGCCTTTTGAAGCTTTATAGCTATTCTATTACTCCATACACTGAATTTATTAGATCATCTACTTTTAATTAGGTCCTTCAAATCATTTTTATACTCTCACCATAATATATATATATATACCTATTGATACTCATTGAGTAGTCTAGATGTAGATGTCCATGATCATGGACACCCATTGGGTGTTCCAATTCAAATTATACCTTAATGGATAAATTATCAATTTCATGGAATAACTAACTAGCATATGGCAAGAATTTTAAATGAAATTTCCCTTGAGAAATAAGTACTAAATGGAATCCCATAAACGAATTAGGTGTGTGGATAGCTTATATTTGGAATTTCCCATATATGAATTTTTTTATTTACAATAACACCTACCAATTAACACCTTGAGACTTACAAAATGATTTCACATGTATTAATGCATTAAATGGTCTAATAACAAAGATAAACTAATGAATGTCTGTTTATATTCTTTATATGAATTGGATTAATTACATGTAATTGTTTATGATGTTTGGTAATGCCATGCCATGAATTATGCTTATTATGAATTGTGATTCATTGAATAGAATTGACCACGACTTCTAAGACATGTAATATTTATTAGCTCATGTGTTATGTTACAAAACATTAATAAGACATATTTATATAAATAGGATTCGTAATATTGTTACATGATATGGTTTTCCCCGTATTGAATATTATAATAAGGAATACACCATTAAATGTTTTTGGTACGATGTTACGAGATCATTTATCTATGACAATATCGTGATCTCTGACATTAGTTGTTGAGCATGACATATTACACCATCAAACCTATCTAGATTTTTGGATTTATAATCCATGTCCCTTTTGATGTGTAGAAATGATATAACACACACTATACCGAGTGACGAGAATGAAATATCCCTAAGTTTTTTGGAAGTAGTGCATGTACCTTGTTGCTTGAGGTTATAGTCTTGTTAGACTTGTCATGGATTTCTATGTTATGCCTCAATCTAGCTATCACTAGTATTATAATTATATGAACACTCAGATCCAGAAGTACATGGTTCATATATGTGGATTCAGAATATATATAATTGTACTATATATATATATATTACTATATATATGGAATGTGATCAAACCCATATCACAACCATGAGACGATGGAGGTTGAGTGTTCATGTGTCATTTAGGAACCTGAGTCTCATGGTTATTTGATTATACCACATGTTAATAAATTAGTTATTCCATCATAGTATTTTTTTTCCTTACAACTACTTCGATTACACATAGAAATAATTGGTGGTGGCCTATTGAGATTTTTATCTCACACACTACCCATCCAGTAATTGGTACATGTTTTTTATATTTTTTATAATAGATGAAGCTTCAGAGAAGAGGATCAATACATACCATGAGA
Source organism: Viscum album (assembly GCA_963277665.1). Taxonomy (NCBI): domain Eukaryota; kingdom Viridiplantae; phylum Streptophyta; class Magnoliopsida; order Santalales; family Viscaceae; genus Viscum; species Viscum album. The sequence continues at coordinate 1,200,237,998 of OY728137.1, forward strand.
AGCTTATGGATATTTGTTTTTATTTTTTTCTAATAAATTTTTGAATGGATTGTTTCTTTCAGCATGCCCCATATTACATTTTTATTATCATTCCATGAGTCATGGTTATTCACACTACCTAGTGGGGTTTTAGATATTTATTCAGATTATTTACCATTCAACATTTGTACATTTTATCAGTAATATTTATTCATCTAATTTATTTGTATTAGTTCTGTTATACTGTGGTTCCAATTTTGATTATACCAAATTATATTTGTTCTTTCACTCTGATATGTGCGTATAGTCTCTTCACTGTAACACCATAACAACCTCACATCTAGTTGGAATCCTCTGGCGTATGGTGAAGCATGAATGATCCCATGTGACCTACAAGATTGGGGAATAGAATATGTTGAAAATAGGTCAGGATGGTACATTTAGATCATGGATCCATGATCAAAATAAAAATACTAAAAATTAAAACCAATAAAAACATAACAAACCAAACATTTAGTACCTAAAATGATATTTTAACAAGGAATTGTTAACCAAAGTGAAATCAAATGAAATAAGTAAAAAAGATATATTATGATATAAATGCGTATTCTTCTATAGCTAATAAATTATAATTACATATTCTATATTCATATGGATTGAACATTTATAATGGTACTTTCTCATGTGTTAAGGGATTCTCCCCTCTATTTTACTTTAATAGTGCATATTCTATACTCACCACTCATTGAAGTACTATGTTGTATATAATGACTATTTAATATTTTATTTGATGAATATATTTATATTAATTGTATTCAAATATTCATTTTATGTTTTTTCTTTCATGGGGATTCTGTTTCAAAAATTTCCAATTTTGTATGTGTTTGTTTCACAGTCTCGTCATTATTCTGGATTAATATGATTTATGTTTCCGTTTTGAGAATTATTTTTTATTTTAATAATTACTATAGTATATTGTAATATAATATTTTTTTTCATTTAATTATTAGGTTAGAGTACCATTTTTCACTCTTTCATACATAAAAAATATTGATAAAATGTTGTTATAAAAATTCATCATCAATCCATTTTTTCATCAGTGTTTTCATCCATAGACATAATTTTAAAATATTTTCAAAAATCATTCTAACATCTAAAAATAATTTATCATGAAATTCATTAAATATGATAGAATTTTTATAAAATGTGTTGAAAGTAATAGTAAATTTAATTTAAGAAGGTTCCACATTTTAACATTTAAAAATTTGTGTTAATGGAATAGATTTATAACATATAAATGATTTATGGAAGTACCAACCATTATGAACACACATTACATTGGTTCCAACTTTACCTGATTATATGTTATTTATAAAGAAAATATTTTATTAATATTCTGGATATTTTCCATTTTGGAAATTTATTTTCAATGTTAAAAAGAAATTTTTTACTTAATTTTTTCAAAGGAATTTTTATTGTATTTTTTATTCAAAACTGACAAAATAACTTATTTAAACATTGAAATATTAGTAATATTATGTAATTATAAAGTACATAGTAATTTATAGGATGTATTATGATCAATTTCTTAGTGAATGTACAATATTAATACCATTATCTTTATTATTATGAATGGATTTTTATTATATTTACTGACTTGAGAATGTATTATCATATATTATTATAGTTTTAAATATGAATTTTACATTAATTATGTTTAATCTATTTAATATGATAAATAAGTTTCATATATTAAGTGATAGGCAGGGAAAAGTATGCCCCCTTGATGAATTGGTATGTATAATGAGAAAAACTATAATTGGTTTTGGTCGAGGCATTACCCATTTATAAGGATATTGTGGCACAATGCATTGATGGTATTTCCATTATTTTGGAATAATGACATGGATGTTTATTCCAGATATCTTGAACAATGTATTAAAATATTGTGAATTTTTTTATTAATGTCCATATGATTACATTATATTTTATAATATTCATGGATGAGTTTCTAGCTGTTGAGAATATTTATATGGAATAAGTTGATTATAATTTATTTTATCCATATTGCTTATTCTGTCTTATCTTATACTATAAGCATTCCATTACTAAGAATCTTCGCTCACCCCATTTATTATGTTTCATTTCCAAAAGTTTCCTTATCTATTTGTTGATATATATATATATAGTGAAATTCTTGATAAAATAAAAATTATATTAATTTAGATACATTATATTATTTTAAATTTGGAAATTTATGTTAAATTCTAGAATGTATCTAGTTACTGGGGCTATTAAATGATTTCTTACATTGGTAATTTAATTCGTGAATCCAATCCCAATTTAATGATGTATACACAATCATTGGTCATTTGTATACAGTATTATAGAGTACTATATTATATTGGATGAATTTTTTGTAACCATTTTTTAGTAAATATTTATACAAATATGGAATGATTTTTCACTCTTTTATCGATATTATTTTCCATAAAATGAAAATATTATTGGTTGGGGTATAAAATATTTATAATGGATATTTAATTAATTGATCAGTAATTTAATATGAAATTAATGAAATAAAAAAAAATTAATTCTAGGAAACATATAGATATAATGTAATAATATTCTCATATGATCATATTTTAGAAGGTAATATAATTCCTAAATGATATGATTATGATATTGTAAAGAAAATATTATCATATTAACTTCATTCCATCATAGATTTCATGGTTTATTTTTTTTATTTCTCAAGATCATTCACTTTATTTTGATCAATCATCTCTCTGTCTCTATTTTTATTTACACATCTCCAACATGTCAATTTTTCTACTTATCACTAATGTTTTCGTACATGGAATCCTAGATATGTGTTAATCTCATTTTCAATCATACATCCATTTTTTTATTTTCACAACAATATTTTTAGAAAATTATATTATGTAGGGTTTCAACAAGGTTTAAAAAATATATTACCACAATTTAATTTTGATGGGAAATTTATTTAAGGTGGTAGAATTTTATATCTCAAGAATTTAAAATAAGAAAATTGTGTTTGATAGCATATCTAATATAGTACATAAATACTTAAATATAAGAAAAATATGATGTTATAAATTTAATATTTTTGATATCTTATTCTACATTTAACATTGAGACTAAAGGAAATTTAATTTACTATAAAAATATAATTATTTACTTTGGTCGTTTTATGATGGCCTCTAAAATGGATGGTAAGAATAATAATTAATAAATAATGAAAATAATATGTTTTAAACATGTATAAAATAAAATCAATGTTTATATGTTGATTAAAAAATTTTTAAAAAATGGGAACATTTTATGGAAACATGTAATTTATTAAAAGGCATTCCTATTGAGTTGTTCGTACATACATTTAAATTAATTCCCATAAATTTTAGAAAATATTTTATAAAAAATTAAATTAATTTTTTATTTTATAATTTCATTGTTATATTATAGTGATTTTATTATAATTTCTTGAAATTACTAATTTTTTTATTAATATTTAATGATTTGTATTTTCTTTAAAACATCATTTTTCATTTAAATAATTTAAATGTAACATGTCGATAGAAAAATTAAACAAAATTTTTTAATATTATATTATAATAAATATAATTTATTTAATTTAATGAAACATAATTTTATAATAATCGTTTATATACTTGTAGAAATTATCTCTTTGGGAAACTATTTTTTCATCATGTATATGGATTTAATTTTAAAATAAATTGTCCATATTCTATGAATGGAAATTGGAAAAAAATTATTCTCAGGAGGAATTAGATTAATTTTTAAATTATAATATTATCACATTATCATTTTTTAATAATGAATTATAATAATATTAAAAAAAATTAATTATTATAGCGATGGTTAAAATAATTTTACATATGGATTGAATTCAAATGATAAAGGTAAAAATTAGAATTATATTTTTCTATCATATATTTGATAACCATTTTTGTACCGTTATTACAATAAGATATTTATTAAATGGTCTTTTTGGAAATGATTCCATGTAATTAACCAATTAGAAAATTTATTAATGAATAAGAAAAAATGTAACAATTTATCTTTTAATATTAAATTATCTGTTTTTTGTGGGATAAAATTAAGTTGTTAATGAATATTGATATTCATTTTTAAAAATATTAAATTTATTTTCTATCGGAATTTTTAATATAATTTTTTGTAGGAATATATTTATATTAAATGAATAAGCATAACAAATGTTTTTTAAAGGTGATTCCTTGGCCAAATATGACCAGATAATAAATATTATTAATAGAATGATTACATGATTTGAAAATACGGGATCATATTACAATCATTTTCATGAAATTAAATGAAATCAGTAGAGAGGTTTATAAACCGAAAAAATGCCTTGATCTACTCCAATGTTGGCTGGGACATCGAAATTGTGCTTACATCTCGACGAACATGTGTGATTATATAGTTAATATCGATGACTGAACAATTTCATTTTATCCATCGTGTAGTAATCAACCAAGAAAAATGAGTTACTCTATTCCAGATCACATGAACGATGGTCATCGATTCACTTTAAATCCATAAATCGTTCCATAAAAAGAGCATGGGAAAAGTGATGGCAAGTATCAAATTTATTTTCTCAGCATCAAGGGGAGTGGAAATTCCCCAATTACACATGAAATATCCAATAATCGAACCGAGGTGATTCTTGAAGACAAAACTGCACCCTAAAGGGCCTGAGTTGCCCTTGGAGGTGCCATAAATATTGATTTTGATCCATCTATGGATAGGGGCTCTCCAAAAAACCTCTAAAGTTCAATACAGTGGACATAAATTATCGTTACTCCATAGACACTCCATGTTTCCAAAGTCATGCAATATATTGTGGAAATTTCCCTTTTGCAAAAATTTTGTATCATGTATAGAAATAAGTATCCAAAATCGACCTGAATTTAGATTGAGTGAGTAATTGTTTTGAATCAAATAACTTTTGTTGTACCAAATCACATGGTGGATTTCAGAAACTGTTGGAAGGAAAAGGTTTCTAATTTGTTGAGAGCCTTCCATTTCTGCACATTTATTTTGTGGAGTTTTTATAGATTAAAAAAACCATATATAATTAAACATGTCATGAATATAGTTCTAAAGATAAAAAGTTGTAGCACAGGAAAAAAAGAGGAGATCAGAGTCTTCTTGGTGTTAGGTAAAGATTTTACACTTAGAGAAAAAATGGATTCCCAACGATTTATAGTGGGTACTCTATTGTGAGCGAGACACCAGATGTGTGTAAATTTCAATGGTTTCATCCAAGGATTGTTAATATGTTTTAGATATCTTTAATAATTCTTAGGGTTACAGAAAAAATGATTGTAGAAATATTTTGAGTTAATAATACCATTGTGAGATGTTCCCAAATTATGACGTCGTCATTGTAAGTGAAAGAGTAGTTTTCTGTGACATTCAGAATAGTATTAGGAAGGTGGTTATGATGAGATGTTAAAATATCTCTGATAGTGATATAGATATTTTCAAGAGTTTTATCCGAAGATGTTATAGAAATTAATGGTTTGTTAGTCCACATATCCTACATGAATTTCATTGAAGAATTTCGGGAGACCATCCATCTGGAAATATTCATAATATCGATGGAGGATTGTGTGATGACATGACCAATGGAAGAACTAGTGTAGTTTGAATTTTATTCCTTGCGATTGTCATTATATCTATTTTTGAGAAAGGTTATATCATCTGAGGTTTTGTGAAGAAGGTTCTAAGTGCAGTTATCCTGAAGGGCCTCAGTAATGAATTTTAAAATTTTTATACCAATAACACCATTCTCAATGGGCCACAAAAGGTTGACCAGGTAATAGTCATAAGATTTCATTTTAATGCACTACTATCCAGATGAAATGTTTAAAAGATATGTTCAACCTTTTTAAAAGGCCAACATGCCATTTGTAGACCATCATGGAGTAAACCATCTTGGAGAAAATAGTAGATTTAACAAGGCAAGTCCTAGCTTCCATGGAGAGAGTTATACATTTTCAAGAGGAAATTTGATTTATAATTTTTTGAACAATAGATGAAATGTGGCATGACTTGGGTCTACCCCAAAATATAAGAACACCAAGTTAAGTGAAAGGTAGATTACCTTCATTTCAGACCAAGGCCATTGATGAAGTTACATTTTTGGTTGGGGGAGAAGTTCATCCTATAGAAAATTAAATATTTTTTCTAACTAATCGTTTGGCCAAAAACATCTTCATAGTGTGAGAGTGAAGTTTTAGGATTAGGAATGTTCCTATTATCACCATGAATGAAAATAATGATATCATCAGTCTAGAAAGGGTCATTTGGAGCATTCAAATTCCTAGAGACATGGATGGGTTTCATCTTATACTGGACCACCATATAGTTGATCAAATGACTAAGATAGTCTCACGCCATCAAGAAGAGTATGGGCGAAAGAGGATCACCTTGACTAACACCATTGGTTCATTTGAATTATCCCTTGGGAGTTCCATTGATCAAAATGAATATAGATGTTGAATTGAATATAGTTATGTTATTAGTGATAAAAGAGGCACTCAAACCAAAACCATGTAAGAATTTGAAGATAAAGCTATAGTCCATAGTGTGGAAGGATTTTTCTGATGTCAAGATTATTAGCTTTGTTTCCTCATCTATTTTATTCAACTTATTGACATATTCAGAGTCAAGATAGATACAATATTGAATGGATCAACCCTTTATAAAAAAACGATTCCAAGAGAAATTTTTTTCCTTTATAGTTGAAACTATATAAGAAATGATTTTTGTGATGATTTTATAAAGAGTATTGATAAGTGAAATAGGTCTAAACAGATGAATCTCAAAAGCATTATCCACTTTGGGGATTAAGGTGAGAAACAATAAATTAAGAGTATGAGGAAGCGCCCCCTTAGAAAGGAAGGATTTTACCATTTTTCAAACATAAATATGAATTTCAATCAAATAATGTTGAAAGAATCCATTATTGATACCATATAAACTCGAAGAACTATCATGATTTGGACTAAAGATAGTGTCTTTGATTTCATGCTCCATCAGAATGCTAAGGAGGAAGGTGTTGTCCTCATTAGTGATCACTAAATGAATGACCTCAGGAAGTTTAATATTGTTTATATTAGGACCATAGAATATGGATTCATAGTAGGAGACAATATGAAGAGAAATTCCGTCTTTACCATCAAGAATGTTGTCTACATCCTTTAGGAAGGTTAACAATCTATAGGCGCTCCTAATTCATTTAAGAGAGTTATATAATTTGGTATTTCAACTACTGTTTGTTATCCATTTAACTGTAAAAGCTTATTTTCTCATATTTTCATTAAACATGAGAAATGATTTTAGTTTGATCTCAATGATTATCTCTTGAGTAGGATCAGTGCTAAGGTTAGAGGTGGTGTTATTATTTTTAATATAATTGAGTAATTTTTATGGATCATGATGTCATTTGTTAACTTGTTTGGATTTATAGATACACTAAGAATTTAGAGTATTTTTTAGATTATTTAATTTGAGGTTATATGTAAAGGAATCATTGTAATGATACATTGATGACCAAAACTTTTGGATGATATGGGTTCACTCATCATCAGGGAACCACATATTTTTAAACATGAAAGGAATCCTAGGATTCATGCCTCTGCAGGAGACATTGAACATGATGCAATGTTGATCATAGTTAAACCTACGAAGAGTGGTGCTAGATATAGTGTCCCAGTTATCTAAATTAGGGACATTTGTGAAGTCTCTATACAATTTGGAGGCACCAATTTTTTATAATGTCTCATATAACCAGTTTATTTTTCACCAGTGTGGCTATTTCCAATGATATTTTTTCCTTCGATCGAGGCTTTAAATTCTATCATGTAAATAAAAGCTTTTGGTGGTCCAATTTCCACGTTTGAGTTTTTAATGGAATTAAAATCCACAATTAGAAACCAGGGGGTATTAATGATAGTTCCTAGAAATTAGAGATCATTCCAAAGAGTTATGTTTTCTTGATATTTAATTTTATAATAAACAAAGAACAAGAAAGAGTTTTTTTCTTCATTATTAAATGTGAATGTATGAATTTGTTCAGAGATGATGAAAACACTAGTATTCTGTAAATAAGAGTGCAAGAAAATCCATAATGAATCAACATAGAGGGTATTATTGATAACACCAATAAAAACCTAATTATGTTGATGTAAGTATAGATATTTGGAGGGAAAGGTAATTTTAGGTTCAACAATAGAAAATAACATAGGACGATGGATATTGACCATTCTTTTTAAAACAATGAACATGTCCGAGTAGGCGATGCCATAACAATTCGAAAAGAGTATCATTATTTAGACCTAAATTTTGAGTTAAAACTCCCCTTTTTCTTTTTTTCCAGTACCATTGCTTCTAGGATACCTTCTATCCACTTGAGTGTTAGTGTCATATTCTTGTTCATTTCTAGATGTGATAGGATTCTTCATTATAGGTTCCATTATTCGATTATTCATAGTTAAGTCTGTAGAAATATTAGGACATAACAAAAATAGAATGATGATTTGTTTAGAAATAAAATATTCAAACTTCATAGAGAAATCATCACTACCTATAGGAGGAGAGATAGGAGTACATGGAGCCCTTAAAGGACCAATGGCCTTCTTTTGGACAGTATCAAGTTTTGAAGGCTGACAGTGCATCTTCATTAAGGTATCATTGTTTTACATTATAACATTACGGTCCAAAACTGAGGGAGAAATAAGAGATTTATTTTTTTCTATCACGGTTTGGACCATATTAAGATCAGGTGTGACATTATTAGTAAGATATTTGATGAGGGAAATGTGAGAAGGAAGTAGTTTATTCTATATATATTTGGTTTATTCGTTCCTTTCAAAAGTAGAATCATTTAATTAATGGTTACATTACTGTTCTTATTACAAATAGATTTCTTAGTAGGTTGAGTTATATAAATAGTAATGGTTGGGATAGGTTTCTCCACCCTAGAATTCTCTATTTGTTCATGCTATTTGGTGGGGCCATTGGGGTCTTGTATTTTAGGATCCTATACCATGTGTGTTCACGATGGTTTGAAAGTTTTCAATTCCATTGAAATAGTTTCATTCAACTTAATAATAATAGATTGTCCAGTGTCCTACATAGTTTTTAGGTTAGACTATTTATTCCTAGACTTTATAGCATGGTCAGTTGAATAAAATGTTTTAGAAGAATTAACAGAAGTGATGATTTCATGGGAAAGGGAGTCTATTTCATTTTTGTTGTTGTTTATTTGATTCTTAGGTCCTAAATAAACATTGTCAATTAAGATGTAGGGGTCTTGGGATTGTCTATAATACATGTTAGATTGTGTACAAGCATAGTTTTAACAGATTTTTCCCTAGGACAAATACAAATTTGAGGGGAAGCAGTTCTTGTGTTGGCTACATTGTACATCACAAGGATATCTCTCCTATCTAATGTTTGTTCAGAATTTTTTATGAGACTTGAGATCATATCATCTAGACAAGTATTAGGTTATTCCTTCATGGATTACCTAGTATTTTCTAAGACTAAATTTTAAATTTCTTCTATGAGGCCCTAATTATTAGTAGAAGGGTCATCCTCTTCACCAATATTAGCCCAATTAGTGACTTAAATATACCCTATGTGTTCCAAACTATTTGATTTCTTCACCTAATATTATAAATTTCATTTTGGGGGGGGGGGGTTCAGGTATATCCATCAATGAGGCTTTATCATATGTATTCTTTTTATTTCCTTCTAATCATTTTCAGTTGGTTGAATTACTTGTTTTCTAATAACCCTATATGTTTATATTGTATGTCCAATAATCTGGCAATGGTCACAAAATGGATGTTTCCTTTCATATTAAATTATAATTTTTGGTTGTTATTTATTCTCACTGAAATGAATAGTATTGGGTAGCTTGGAGTCATGGTTGATTTCCACCATAACTCTAGAAAAGAGTCCCAAGTCAGCATTTATGTTTCAGTGATCAATTTTTAGGGGAGATACTATGATGGAAACAATATCATTCCGAATTATTGGGTTTCAAAAGAACCAATTGAGTCCATAAAATTTGATACAGACTTGGGTAATTGTGTTTCTATAAGTATGCAAATTGAAAGTAAAATCCCATTCAAAATGTATAAGCAAACACATATTTAAATTATTGTTTTTCATCTTCCAAACTATTTCTAGATCTTCTTTCATTTTCAACAAAATATAAAAATGTCCTTCTCCTATTGGGATTATATTCTAGTTTGATGATTTCCAGTAGTGTGAAATATGGGTATGTAAATCAAATAAGGACTAAGGGAAGTTATCTTTGAGGTAGGATATTCGGCCCATGAAAGAAAATTTGCACATTTGTTTGTGTTGTAAAAGAGAATACTTGTCCGATTCCACCAAGAATCCACCATCATCAATCCTTTTGACAGGGGGGAGGCTTAAGTGAGATTTCATTACTCAGTTCTGTACTCTTTAGAGTATCCTGGAAAGAGGCCCCCTAGGATCTACCAGAGAAGGAATGAAAGTGAGAGATGTCTTCAGGGGGTCATTGTTGTGTTTATCTTTGACTGGGACATGAACATGGGGCACTTGCTTCATCAGAGGCGTGGAAAAGTGGTGGGGAATAAATATTCTAGGAGTAAGTAAATCTTGCAAGCCCATGGAGGTAGGCCCAAAAACTCTAATAGCTCAATGTTTTTCGAGCAAGATGGTATCCCATCTCTCTATAATCCCATACACAAAAAATATAGTAATTATTTAATCACTGGAAATTTAAGATAAATGATTCTAAAAATATTATATGTAATATAAATTTAATAAATTATTAAATTCCACAATTTTTTTAGTAAAATATAACATTATATATTGGTGTGAAAATAATAGATTATAATTTCTAATTTTCATTAATGTTTTTAATTCCAAATAAACTTAATAGTGTTAAATTTGACATTAACATTAAATTATAATAACAAAATATTTTATTAAATGATTTAAAATTACAAAAAAATATAAAATTTCCCATTATATTGCTATATTTTTAAATACATCAATTATTCTCCATTTTTGGACCAACATTCATGTCTTAATTATTATGCTGACAATTAAATATTAAAAACATTGTTACCAAGGTAAATGGTAAAATAAGGTTTTTCTTATTACATGAATTGATGTAAAAATCATTTCTCCACAAACATAGGATTTTATATTATAAATTTGAATTAAAATTTAGAACTAGTGGATAAAAATTAGAATATTGGGTTCAATGTTTTCACATAAAATTATAAATTACCTATGTAAACAGATTAGTTATCGTAATTAAAACTAAAATAGTAAAATGAATCATTGAATTTATGGAATAAAAATCATATATTATGTGTTTTTTGGGTGTCTAAGTGGTATGTATCACACATATAATATTTTTACTAATTTAATTATATGTTTTGGAGGAACATGTGGTCATAGTGACATCTAATTACTAAATAGTTTTTGCTATTTTAAAAAATGTCAGTCCATAAAAAATATAAAACAACACTTTCTCTTATCACATACGAGCACCTATTAAGCACCTTAGATAGAAATAAATTACCAAAATATATCCCTAATGTAAATTTCCATGTATAATATGTAATGTAAACACCATAATACAAACACTAGATTCCATAAAAAGTGATCGAAATGTGGTTATTTTTTGATAAGGAAATTATGTTTCCTAATCTATTAATTTTTACTCATCCTCCATGAAATATCAAAAAAAACATTAATAATTTTAATAGAAGAACACCATTATAGACAATATAATTATTTTTAGTTATGGTGATGAAATTACCTATATCTGTACGCTCTCTAATCTAGTAGAAAATGAAATTGTCAATTGTGTGTACGGGGGGGTACTTCATAGAAAACTGGTATAATTCATTTTCCAAAACCACCTTAAATGGTTATAATGATGCATTAAAATTATATATACGATATTAATACATAAAGAAATTTATAAAAATAATGTATCTTTTACCTTATTAAACTCAATTTCATTGGAAAATGTTATTGTCACTCATGTGTAATGTAGTGAACGACATTGTGAAATGATGTTTTTCATTTAATCAATTTTTATTTACATAAATGGTAATAATGATCTGTTTAAGGAGTATATTTTTTATATATGAAATTATAATGACACTATAATGTTGGTATATTATTTATATTACCTTTATTCAATCCGCCGAGATAATGGAAACAACATTCATGTATACGCACGACCTACCATATCCATTAACAATTTAATTAATTATATATATATATATTCTTGTTGTATTAGTGTATTTATAAAAATAGTAGACATATATATATATATATATATATATAATTTTTAACATTCTAGAGATGGTTCAAAATTGAAAAATTTTAAAATTTCAAATATACAAATCCGAAACATTGGCGAAAAATGAATTAGCTATTAACTAAAATTTGAGATTAATAGTGACATGTTAATAAATGGGTAATGAAATGTAATAATTAAATTATATATGGTATGATTTATGTGACTATTTTTATAAAATATGTTTTTAATATGTTTTCATTTATTTTAACGAAGTATTGAATATATATAAATCAACTAAGACCTAAGGTAAGGGTTTCTCATATACTTTTTCATTCTGTGGGACATTATCCAAAGTCAACGCATTGTTCTTTTGTGTGTTGAATTAAATACAACTTTTATATGTTTTATCATTACTATATTTATATTGATTATATTTAATGTTTTTTTGGATGTAATATTTTTATTGTAATTACCATTAAATTGTCACCAATATGGTGAAGGATTATCAAAGAATCTCATCATTATTTTTGATGGAAAATGGTTATGTATACATTTTAGAATTATAGGATGTTTCTATCATAACAAAATATTTTTTAATATTTTATGGTTATTAATTATCATTTATATTTGATATACCTTCAACTATTTTTTATATAAAAACAATTGATAAATTGTTTTTTAAAATCCTACTTTAATTTACGTATTGGTCAAAAATTCATTTTCTCTTAAATCAATGTTTAATAAATATATTTTAATTTTTTAAAAATATTATCATAAATGTTTACTAAAATAATTTTTAACAATGTTTTAATTTTTTATATTTTCTTTCAAATGAAATATACATGTCATTTTCTGAAGGTGGAAGTTTATAAATTTATTATAATAGTAAAAAATAAATAGTTTTAACCGATATCGATTGTACATAAATTTTTGAATACTTCCTACTAATTACATTTATGAGTCATTTTTATTTTAAAATGTATAACTAAAAACAAATTATTAATATTATATTAATTTTATATTTTCAAAAATGATCTCCAATGTGACTAAGATAATTTAATAAAGAATATATAAAATTGAATTTTATATTAATTTTTTATCAAAAACAAAAATTTTATTTCAAATATCACTCATTGGGAATATGATGTATCGATTGCGACTATTTTATTTATTTTGATGGTCTATAGTTACATTGACTAGTGACATACTATTTTATACAATTATCCATATTACTCATAATGGTTTAATTTTTTATCATTGATTAGGTAAATAATTATTTGTTCTTATTCTTGTATTAAAATATTAATTTTTATTTTTATTATGATTAACATATTTTATTTTAGAAATGAAATATACTTATTATATGATGCGTGGGGCTTATTATAGATATTGATACATCAGTTCATCTCATGAGACAAACTAGATTGGGTTTTTTGCAAGGCATTACCCAGATATATATATATATATATCATGTAAAAAGACATCAATTATGTTTTAGATGTCTTTAAAAAATGTATTCATTATATATTTCATATGTTAAACATTATTCATTCCATATTTTTGAATTTGGTAATTTATTCCACTTTGATTACTTTCTTTGTTATGATATCCTCATATAAGTTTACAGATCAAGATATTATGTAAATATAATTATTTTATTAACATTAATTACGAGAATACATTCCTTGAATTGTTATAATTTTGTGTATAGTTACCTATACAATGAATATGGGCTCCACCATTTCATATTTTCCCATTAACTAGGGTGTAAGTAAATGTTTTATGGTTGATATACGGGGACGTGTTTGATGGAAAATATTTGATCTCCATTGATTTACATGGTTTTATTTTATATTTTAAAATTCATTTGATATTCAATTGTGTATCCAGTTTAATAAAAATACTAAAATATTCGGTCCATAGGGATGTTAAAAGTTATATCTAGAACCAATTTTATAATGTTACCACCAACACTAGGTATCTAGGGTCATGGGATTTACAATCATGACCATAAATACTCTATAACAACCTAATTTTCTATTAAAATGTTATCCATGTTATTTTTTTTCTTTAATTGATGAATATTTTAACCATTTATTACCAACGGATATTATTTACTTACATTGTAGAAGATAAACTTTTTCATGGATAATGTTTTTAATTATTTTATTTAAATTTTTATATAACAAAATTGGTCTTTTTTATATTTTTGTGAGTAATATAATCATAATATTAATACATGTATATATTATTTTACCAAATTGAATATATATACAGATATACATACATACATAAATATATATATATGTTTTTTAGTATCTATCATTGTGTGTTTAAATATATTTAATATATAATCTACAATACCTAATTATGAATGTAGTGATGTGTATGGAAATACTATATACTAATTGGTGATTGAACTGACGGTATAAGGGTATTTCAATGTAATAGTTGATAGGATGCATGTATACTACAATTTATATATTCAAAAATTAAAATTGTACGATATAATTTACAATATATTGATATACTGATTGAATATATTTGGATGAAATTTTTCTGAATAATAATTTATAGGTCTATGAAATTAAAACCTTATATAATACTATCATTTTAGAAATGATTTCTCTTTCATACAATAGGAGAATCATTTCATTTTTGAGTTTTAGAAAATATTGACACACCTATTACATTAAAATCCCATATACTAAAATGTGGAATCTTATACTCAATATCTTTTATTTCCAAATAATAAATATTTTAAAATGAAGCATGTTTTACATTCCTAAAAAAATTCCATTACATTGAACATGAATTATTCTTTGTTCTTGGTGAACCTTATCTGTATAAAAAAATATACCAATGTGTGATGAAAACAAAATGAATAGAGGAGGATAATGGAATTAAATCTATTCGAATAATGAAGAATATGACATCAATTTTTTATTCCTTTTTTTCTTTTATTCATTGAAAGTATGAAGAATAATTTCCACACAACATGTTTCCACTCATGTCATAAATTATTGGAGGCGAATTCAATCTATAGGAAAAATATCCCAATATAACTCCCTCATTTTTTCATTTCATATCAACTAACAATAACGAATTTATTAATGATAAATATCAACATCACCAATCCAATAATATGTATCGATATCACTCGTCAATTATATAATATTAGTCTCATTCATCTTAATATATAATTAGAAATCAATTTTATTTTGTCCTATCCTCATAATATATTCCTTGAAATTATTTTTTGAATCCATAATAAAGGTTATGTTTCTTTTCACATAAAAATATGGATAAATATTAAAATTTTATGATTACAATCAAATTTGAAAAATTAAATTAATAATATGAAATTGATTCTATATTATAATAACAAGTGATACTTGTACGAAAAAAAATTAAATCACAAATTTTTTATAGTGGGAAATTTTGTTCTTACTATAAATGAAATAATAATGATCCCTTTTACACATTTGTTAAAATTTCAATATTCCAAAAATAACAAGAATATTCATTTTTAAACATTGTAATTAATGTCATTGGTAGTTGAAATAATCAAAAATTGTTTTTTAGGTGTTATGAAAATAATCATAAAACAATTTTATATAAATATACATGGGGTAATATTGAAAAGAAACATAAAAAAATATAAAATATCATTCTAATGAAAAATACCTCACAACAGTATTATGGATTTAGTAAATAAAATGTTGGCGAATAGAACACAAAAATGAATTCTAAAACACATGAATCTGATTAAATGAATGAAAAAATACATTAATATGGTTGTGTATTTAACATTGAAACCAACATATTTGGTAAATGGAATGAGTCTCAATGAAACTAAATCGAGATGTGCAATCATTTACAGTAAATATCATCTAGAATAATACGTTCATTGATTCATGAATAATAAAATAAAATTATTATATTAATGGATAAAAAAAATAACATTCATTACATTATCATTATCAATTTATTTCATATATTTTAGTTTTTTATTTGATACATATTTAGTTAAATTTAAATCAGACCTTTTTGATGAAGTTGGATTTATAATCCCAAAATAGATTTGTTAAGATTTTTTTAGTCAATTTTTTTAGTATTTTATATTATATTGAATCATAATAATGGAATTATTATAATTTATATATAATTGAAAATATATTATAATCCATAATGGTGTGAATGAGAAATGAAATATATTGTTTCATAACAGTGGTACTATACATGTACACAGAAATGATGTTAACATATTCTAATGGATGACTTGGTAAGAAAAAAGATGATATATTTTCAATGATATTTTTTACATTTATCTGATATATATTAAATAAATCCATCATAATAACTATCCATGTGACATGGTGATGAAAAAAAACTCATCATTGTGGAACTTGTTATCCCCACATTTGAATGAGTGTTGTTTTCATTAGTCATATAGATGAAAATGAGTAGAAAATGGTATTTAACATAATCATAATAAAATTTAATTATATGTATGATAATTATATTATTATTTAATCATTGTTAATGATGATTTTTTAGAGATAGAATGTTAAAGAAATTTTAAATTAGTTAGTTAGTACAATTAAAATCTCATCAGATAACTTATTTGGAAAACACTTCAAGACTTCATGGTTTGGCATTTTGGTATGACCATAACCTCTAGGATAAGTGCATAGTTTTTGGGGGAATATTTTTTAGGTATATGATTATGTATAGTTCTCTGTGACAAATAGATGATGTTATATTTACATTTACAGGTAATGGTAGGGGATACCATTTGATTACATAATGTATTAAATTAATAAAAATTAATTTTCATTTTCATGTAAAATAAAATTAAAATATTTTAATCAATTATGTATATAAGTTGTAATAGAATATTAATATAATCTCTTTTCATGTTTATGTGATATTTTTTCCATTATATCACAGTCTATATAAGTGTTAATCCTTTTGACTATTACTATAATATCAATGTTGTTTTAATCTATTTTTTGAAAATAAAGAGACTATAAAATAATTAATTACACATATGTTGACAATTTTATATATTCAATACCATATCCTATTTAATTTCCACAAAATAATACTTTTTTTTAATTTTAAATCCATAAAAAATAATACTTAACTTAATATACCACTAATATCATTTTTTCTATTATTCTAACAGTTAGAATTAAATACTACAAATATATAAAGAGAATTATAATAGAAACAATTAACTCATATAAAATATATAATATGTATATACTTAATTACTTTAATACTATAAATTATTCTATTTTTTTATTTTTTATTTTTTAAAAATCATTTACATGATTTTACTATTTACTAAACATGTACTATGTTGGCGTCTTGTATGTTTATATGTTAATTATTAAATCAATAAAATTTAAATAAATTAAAATCATAATAATATATATTCATATTTAAATCATCTTTTTTTAAACAAACATATCCTATTTTTTATCCGAATGAGAAAATAATAGAGATACTATAAAAATAGTGTAATTTTGTTTTTATTAATTACATAAAATAGTATAGTTTTTATTTTTAAAGGAATGTATCTAGAAATTATATCATTTTAAATAGACATATGAATTTCGTCAAATATATATATATATATATATTAAAATTAATTTCTATTTTAGGTTAAAAAAAATCATCATCACATAGTTTTAACCTAGTTTTACCATTTTTACCATTACTTACGTGACACATATTTACTATATTTAATAATAATAATTATAAAATAATGGGATATATTTAAAAAATGATAATTTAACGATTCCAAAATTATAATACACTATTCATGAATCAATCGAAATTATGGTAAATTTCGATTTCAGATATAAATTGAAACCAAAAAATGAAAAACTATTTATAGGAAAAAATGTACCATATAATTAACCATAAAAAAATAAAATATAGTACTGAATCATATGTACGTTTTTATATTATTTATATTTTATATAAAAATATTTTATATTATAATAAAATTAAAAAAATTATTAGACTTTTAAATTAATTGAATTAATAAAATGTTGATTTTTTTACAAATAATTGCATCTTTCATTAAATAAATAATTTTTTAGATAATTTTTTTTTCAAATATACATTTTAATTCTTGAATTCATAACAATGTTTCACATTTTAAAATTTAAATTCTAATATATAGAAAATAGTTTTTTAAATAAATCCATATAACTCATGAAAATAAATTATAATAAATAAAATAATCTTCTTTTTGATTTAAGAATAAAATCACATTCTTTTATACAATATAAATAAATATAATATAATTCATTAGTATTAATGAGGCATCAATTTGAATTACTATTACAAATCAGGTCATAGATGTGAAAAAATAAATGAATAATTATAAGAAAAAAATAATTAATCATATATTTTCCCTCAAGAATACATCCTTCATATGTATTTATTTCATTTAATACATGGAGTTTTTTTAGGAAACAATCCATCTAAGAAACCATGGTTGTTTAGGTTGGGGAATAAGGGCAGGGTTTGGGAAATGCAAAAAAAAGTTTATATTTATATTGTATGTGGGTTTCGTAGAGGAGTTTATAAGAGGAGTGGATGTGAATTTGGAGTAATAATAATGAATATAAAATTTCTCAATTACCAAAAAACCAATGAATTAGTCTTCTACATGACTGATAAATTAATACAACATTCTTTTAACCCAAAAAAATTATGATATCATTCAAACTGTTTTTTATGATGATGTAATCATAACAACATTATTTAATAATATCAATTCAATTATTTATATATACCATTTTTTAAATAACTAAATTTAACTGTAAGAAAATTAAACAATCTAATTTATAAATACAGATCTTATTTCTTGAAATTAAATTTCATTTTTTATATGGTATGCTTTAAAAAATTTCCCAAACATGTTATAAATAATTTTTTTATAGAATTACACACTTTTTCACTATATAATGACTTTTGTGATTACACTTTTTAATAAATATTTTATTTAAATTTAGAAATGATTATATAATATTGTTAAAATAGTATTAAAAAATCATTAATTGAAAATAAAATTTTATATATTCTATTAAAAATATTATCATTGACTTAAGAATCAAATTATTTACAAAAAGCCAAAAAATATCACTATTATGTAATATTGATTTATTCTTTCAAAATCATAATTCGTTTTATAGAATTAGATTATAAAAATATAATATTAAATTTTTTTAAAAACCAATCATTTACAAAATAGTAAAAAATATTGATATAACTTCCTTATTTAACTTATAAAAAATAATCATTAATTTTTTTTATAAACATTTTAATATTATTGGAAATATATATAAAGGGGGTTATCAAATTACCAATATATTTGTATAGTTAATATCAAATGGTATTTTAATATTATAATGGTAAGGTTATAATTCACGGGACCATGTTCCTTTTATGATAACTATACGTCTCATAATTATATTTCATTTCATTTAAATAAATATACAATTTAAATCCCATTAACTTCACTAACGTAATTTTATCCTTATATTTTACATATTTAGTTTATAAAATTCTTAAGTTCTTTATAATAAATGATTTACATTTTATTGTGATGTTTAATTTAGTGTTATTTATGAGTGAAAATGACTCAATGTGTTTCTAATTTATTATCATCTTATTTAATTTTTTTGAATATCTCATGTTAAACATTTATATTTTATAGACTGAATTTTTCCATTGAAAATGATATTATAAATAGAAAAATTACATTTTCCATTTTTTCTATATGGAGAACAAGATTTATTTATATAGTAACACATATTATAATGAATTTTATATTTAAATATAATATAAATATATGTTAAAAATAAAATGATTGTATATAAAATTAAACTTCATTATAAAATCCATTGATTGTTTTCCCGAAATACATTTCAAATAAAAAATCATATATTTTAAATTCACTATAACCTATACTATATAGCAAACCCATATTAATCATGGGATACTAAATAAAAAAATCTGCAAGTCATCACTCCACTTCTTTTTTGTGATCAAACGTATTTAGAGATTACCTTAAACCATTTAGTGATATACCTTCCCCTATTTATAGGTAAGGTTTTATGAAAGTAGTCATATAATACCTTCATTATTTCTAAAGAACAAATTATTTATGAAAAAATCGTGCTAAATAATGATGTTACACGGGTGTTTAAGAGGGGGTACTCTATTGGAATTATGTTTTACCTATTCACAATATAAGGAATCACCATTAAAACATTACATAATCAATAGTTATGTCGATAAATTTACTTCATTTAACATTGATTATAATTTCAGGTTTATTACTTTTCATAATTACGAAATAATACATATATAACATCCCATATTAATAAAAGGTGGATAATACTAAAACCGTATCAACTTCTTCCAAAAAAGAAAACTATTAAAAAAATAAAACATTATTTATTTAACAAATATTCAAACCATTCAACCTGAATTCATCCATTCTCTTTCCCAAATTTATACCCTATGAAAAATATTTAAAAACCATGGATTAGAACAAAAATATCATTTCGGGACATATATAATTAAAATTGTTAGTCTAGTGAAAACATGGAAACCCCATAAAAAGATTTTTTTGAAAACTAATATGTATGCATAGAAAAATAATGTTGTCACCTTGGGATTTAATTACCATATCAATCTAACATTCACACCTTCAAATGGAATAACCTTAATGTAAAATTACATCACTAAATCACTCAGTGCATTAGAGAGCTATAATGGTGCTCACCTACCATATCTTCAGCTATAATGGGGCTCAACCCATCAAATCATCATCTATAATGGGGCTTAGCCCATCATATCGTGAGCTATAATTGGTTTATACCCATAATATCATGAGATATAGTGGACTAAGCATATAATAAATAATTTACAAGGAACATAGCATGAATAAAACCTTTGTTAACTTATTTAACCCATGAGAAAAACACATTAGGATATCAAAATACAATTTTCTCAAAAAAAATATATTTTAAAATATAAAACCCTCTTACAGAAAAATTAAATAATACTCTTCAAAAATAATTAGTAAAACATATATAAGATATATTTTAATGATAATGAATCAGGAATGATGGATAAACTTACCATTCCTTAAAAATGAAATACTTATTAACTTTTGTAAAGGAGTCAATTAAAAGGATTTTAAAAAGAATGTATTTTACCTTAAGTTAAACAACAATAAATTTTTTTCAAACAGCATGTAAAAAGGTTTTAAGAGTGTTATTAATTTAATACATATTTATACACATATTTTTAACTCCTTACACGTTCTTATAACATTATCTACACACTTATTAACAATATTTTGTAACTTCCATTGTTTCAAGTGTTTACTTTTTATGGTATCCAAGGTTCTTTTTTTATGGACATCCTTTTAAAAATGAAATAATACAATGATAGTGAAGAAATAAATGTATTTGGTTCATTTTAAACATTTATAATATAATATAAACATTCCATGATTGCAGTAATTTGAAGTGAAAACGCATCATCCACAAAGGTGGTGGATTAATACACGATGGACAACATGTCTATTATATAAGAATGAATGTAGATATTGAAAAAATTTATGATGATTATAACATCAAAAAAACAAAATTATAGTATATATATAAATCTATATTTCTCATCAAACATTTGATTAGAGGTGAGGATAAGGTAGAGGGGAAAAAATTTAAAATATAATAACAAGGAATCTTACATCTTAAAAAGTTATCCTTGAGAACCTCATTATGGATCTTAGAAGTGATATCGTTATGAGAAAATAAACTCTATAATGTGTAATGGGGTTATGATGAAGTAATTTCAAAGAATATAGTAAATAATGAAGGATATAGGTGATAAATATTTTTGAAGGAAGGGGCCTCCATTTATAGTTGATGGGTGGGGGAACTTATGAATTAATCAAATTATTAAAATATAGTGAATATATTATTGTGTTTAAGCCTTCAAAAAAGGACTAAATACAAAATGGGATGACGTTTTCCACACAATTTTATCTCATTTGGCCTTATTATTGTTTTTTTATTTTTAAATAATTTAATAAAATATATTAATCATGAAATTATCTATTCAAAATGAAAACTAACCATAACTATGACTTTAAAAACATCAAAAAATGAGATTGAAATTAAAAATAAATTTTT
Organism: Viscum album; assembly: GCA_963277665.1. Taxonomy (NCBI): domain Eukaryota; kingdom Viridiplantae; phylum Streptophyta; class Magnoliopsida; order Santalales; family Viscaceae; genus Viscum; species Viscum album. Next base: position 1,200,260,609 of record OY728137.1, read on the forward strand.
TAATATAATATATAAATATATCATACATCTTATAAAATCATTAGATATCTTTAAAATATCAATTTATATTTAATTTAATATTTTTAATATCATTAATTTAATTTAATAATTACTTTAATAATTTCTACATCATATTTCTTCAATCCAAAAATGTTTTCATTTATTTTCTATAAATTCAAAAAAATATTGTAAAGAATATAATTTAATTATCTTTCAATACTATAATTTGTTTTGTGAAAAGTTATGCTAGAGAACTATATATTTAAATATTATGCAAACAAATAACTATAATGTGACAACTTGACTTATTTACGAAATAAGGCGATTTAAAGGACATAAAGTGATTCATGTGGTCCAAAATGTCCGTAAAACGACTTCAAAACATATATTTTGTAAAACCCTATGATTTCATATTACTTTATTTCTTCAAAGTAATTCAATATCTTTCACCACACGCAACACCGAGTTCAAGCGCACCACGAATTACCAAACTAGCCATTCAAAAGAGGTTATGAATAGTATTAACTGAATTTTGATCTTTATATAATTTTTGTAATTTTAGAATCCATATTATGAGTTTTTTATACATAATGTAAGAACAAATAAATTTTTCATAGAAGAGGTATTTTTAAAAAAAATCACTTTTACCACCTTTTAATAGAGAACCCTTTTAAATCCAATATTTTAATCTTTTTTATATTAAATTTGATAAAATAAACATCCTCAATAGAATCAGGATATAAGAATTTAGTTTGAATAAATTTTTGGTGTTTTTCTGATAACTTTCATATTTGGGTGAATCGTGTAAATACTATATTTTAACTGGAAACAACTTTTTTAGTCAAAATAATTTATAGAGTTAAATTATAAATTTTATTGGTTTGGATGTATAAATAGATTTTAATTTTACCATTTAATCCAATGCTGGTCATTGTATGTAATTTCACTTTGAAATTGGATATAAATAAGTGTCAATATTTTTATAGTTATTATTTCCTAAAAATATGCCTTTTGGTTTTGATAATGGAAATTAATTTTAAATTAATAAAAGAAACTTCTATATTTAGAATTTGGTAATGTAGACATCATTTTTGAATTCAAAATATTGAAATTATCCTAGGCTAAATTTTTGGTATTTCTTTCTGAAAACGTTCAATTTTTTATGAATAATGAACAACCATGAGTTATAGTTTAAAACTGATTTTTTTTTAAATAATTATTTATTTTATTTAAATTTATTTTAGGTCAAAATAGATACATAATACATATATAAGATTGATGTAATTCATTGGATTTAGTTTATAATAATTTTAAATATATAAAACTTTTATTGAACTTTTCATCATCTTTTACCCATCTCCTAAGAGAATTTGCAAATTCAATAAAACATAATTTTACCGCTTTTGTGAGGGGAATTTTGAAAATCTGAGGAAACAATAAATATCAAGGAGTAAAATGTTGTTCAATAAGATAAACATAATTTTTTTTGTGAATAGACACTTTTTACTTTTATTTACCATGGTTAAAAGTAAATAGGGTAATTATGGGTAAAAATACAATTATTATTACCATAAAACAAGTGCTAATTCTATTGGCTAAGTATAATTCGACCAAAAAAAACCATAGAAATAAAATATGAACCTCTTTGGTCCACATGGATTAGATGAGGACATTTATTATTATTTAATTCAAAGAAGAGTTAAAAGAGTTAAAATCACCATTTCATAACTAAAACATTTTTAATATAGGGTTATACATAAGATAAATTCGATTGTAAATTTTAATTAGAAATATAAAAATATTTCCTATATAATGGAATTTTATTTATAATTTTTAGACATTATATAATTTAATTTATTTATGACACAATGGTGATGCAGTAATTACCTAATTAATGAAATATTAAAATAATGGATATTATAAGTATCCAAATAAATTTAATTTGAGACTTTTTATGAATAAAAATAATTCACTATGTTAATATGACATATTAGAGTTTGTTAGATGAATTTTTTTCTATGAAATATTGTTGTTATGAATTTAGCAAAAACAAAATACCGAATAGTGTCAAAATTTACAGAAAAGAGTTTTTAAAACCAACAGAATATTATTTGTTGATATTCTATTATTAAAATCTAAGGTTAGGAAAAAGGACTTATATAATGATAGGTGTATCATTAATGAACCAAATGGGGTTTATTTGATAGTATATAGTAAGTTTAATAACCATATAATATAAAAATAAACTGAGAGATGGTAAATGTCAAACTATTTAACTAAGAGTTAAATATAAAATGGAAAGATAATATAGAGAACCAAATCTATATAAAACGTATTGGTTGAGTGGTTTTTACCCATACCCACCTTATCCTTTAAATAATCCATTTTAGAGACATTAGAAACCGAAAATTATTTTATTATAATATAATATTTCTAGTTTTTCCTACGGTTCCCCTCACCCCTCTTATAAAAGGGAACTCGCCCTTCTTTCTAATTCAAACCTTCAAAACCATTTTGCTCGGCCTACCCCTAACAAAATATACTATATAATTCCCTCACTTCATCCTAGAGGCCTTCTTTTAGTCATAGAGCCAACATAAGGATCCAGTTTGATCAAATCAAAAGAAAGAAACTGAAGAAGAGGTAATAATTTCACCACCCTCTTTCAAGTTCATTTCTTCTTCCACTTCTTCTATCTTTGTTATTTCCATTCAAAAATAACAACATAAGTATCTTATATATACTGTGATGTTATTATAAACATGGTACATCCATATTCATTATTCTATCTGTACTTTGAATGAGATGTCACCATACGTGCGTACGTACGACTTACCGTCTCCACGTCGTGGTGTAATTGTTATTCAATACATTATTATTTGGATGGGAATAATAATGATATTTAATTGATATGAGTAATAAATATAACATGATAAATACTATTTATATATGATATAAGATCCAATTATATATTATTTTAATATCAAATAAATGATATTGTCGCTCGTGCGTATGTACGGATTACCGTCTCTATGAACGTGATGAGATTAATTCCCCAATGTATCCATTCACGACTAATTTTCATTAGATATTTAAAAATAAAGTTTAAAGACATCAAATAATTCTGGATATGAATAAGATTCATCCCATCCATAACAAATATAACTCACAAAACAATGAATATAAAGGAAAATGAATCTATTAACACAAGAAACAAGGATAATACTAAGATATTATTAACAAAAAAATGTCAAAAGATCATATATGATATCATATTAATTTATATGATTCATTTAAAATTTAATAACAACTATTTCACAATTATACATGATTTTACCCAACCCTCGACCATGTAAATGTATATGGTAAGGGTTATTTCTACAATATCTTCATTATCCAAGGTTGTTTATATGTAATTATCTACTTGGACCTCTTTATCATCCACATCCATGATTCTCAAAAATCTATTTTAAAAAATTCTTAATATTTTATAGACTATGGGTTAATGTCATTTATACCCTTGTTTAAGTTTTTATTAGATGTTTATAAAGGAATCTTTCCGTCATTTTCCAAACATGGTCCTTTTTAACTTTTTGACAAAATTAAGGTAAGAATGTCTTTTTTAACTTATACGACAGGTGCGACTATTTTCCATTGTTATAAAATCGTCGAAGATTCCCTTATGAGCTTATAAGAATATTTTAAAAGTAAATGTTTACTTTAATAATTATGTGGATTTTAAATGATTTCAAAAAAGAGATATTTCTCTCAAATAGTTTTGATTTCAACAATGTCAACATCCTTTGATGGATTTTAATCTTATTTGAAGTTGATTAATTATGATACAAAACATCCATATTTTATTGATGGTTTTGTGATATGTTTGACTGTGGATGTGTTATTTTTATACAGTTCATGGTTTATGGAGAAAGAAATGACATTTTGTGTGCAAGTTTTAATACAGATGATTATGTTATGCATAAACCTGTTCATATGAGGAATGCATTGGACTTAGTAAGTGACAGGTGGAGCCTGTTATAACTCCTCAATTCATCAATAGGTCTTATAATACAAACTAGTTTCTTGGAACAAGGCTTTGAAAAAATATTATTTTTAGTTTTGGCACAAGGCCTTAAATATGTGGTTATGATAGTCTGTCATTATGCATTCAATCATTATGATAGTGGTTATTGATATTTCGTGGTATTACTTGACCAATAGAATATACATGTGAAAAAGTAAATGACACTATTTCATTTTATTTTTTCTAAATTATACTAAAGTTCATGTTTAAAAGGGTTTTTTTGTTATAAATTTCCTTAAATGTTTATGCTTATTTATAAAAGTTTCCGCTATATTGTTATACTTACTAAGCATCTGAGCTCACCCCTTTATATGATTTATTCTTCCCAGGATGTGAAGAAGTGTTTTATGACTGACCTACAGGGATAGTGTGAGGGGACATGAGTGTGGATTATGGAGACTATGTTGTTGTAGTTTTTCACATTATGATGTAATATAAGACTTATGAATGTGTCTAGTGTTTCCAAGGCTACTAAACTAATCGGTCGTTCGAGAAATAATCTTTTGTAATCATGGAAATGTTATGTAATAATGAACCTTCTTTGGGTAACTGGGGTCGGGGTGTTACAGTTGTTATCAGAGGAAGTTTAGTACAAAAATTGGAAGCTAGATTTAGATAATATATTATTAGAGCACATTGACCTAAGATGGACTCTGAGGATTAGTATTAAAAAACATCCTAAAATATTCTTATTGTAGAGATTTTGTGAGTTTTCCGAGCAATACATCCTTTTCTGGATAAGAGATGTTAGAGGCAGCTCTGGTACTGATTTACGTAGGGGCAAAACCCGAAAACACAGCTTTGAGATAGACTCGAATGGGAACTAGTGTACAAAAAAGGGTCTTGATGCACTCCTGGTTACAACCCTACTAGGGGATATGCTTAGGATAATTCTCATTTCCATTACAAACCATTATGATAGTTTTATGAGTATATACTTCATCATAGAAAACAGTTTTATGATTATGGATTATATCCATAAACTGTTCAATTTATGTAAATTCTTTTACATGTTTGGATTTATGTATTGTGAATCATAAACTAATCAATTGTATGCCATTGTATAGAAATGACGCCCAATAGAAGGAATGTGAACTCCAAAAATATGTAAGATCAAAAGAGTATGACAGATCATATATTTAATGGTATTAACACTATAATTAGAAGGTAAATAGTCTCCCATTTATTCTCAACATATGAAGAAATAATATCATGTGTTAACAAGATAAGTAAATAATTCACTGAGTCCTATGGATTTGGAGGGAAACAAGAGAATAAAAGGATCTAAGAAAGAAAGATGGATAAAGGGAAGAGGGAAAAGAATAATTTTACCATATGTGATAACAATGGGAAGAAACACACTTTAACTTTCCTAAAGGGAATGGGAGTTTGTTATAAGTGTGGAGAAAAAGGACACCATGTACGTGACTACAAGGGTAAGAAAAAGGTTTCAAATGTACAATGCTTTATCTGCAAAGAGTATGGACACAGTGCGATCAAATTTACAAATTATCAGAGTATTCCCCAAATGATTCTATTGGATTATAATCATGTTATGAAACTAAAACAGATGAGGAGGAACGATAGAAGTTCATAGGTTGTTATTAAAGATTAATGTCATTTAAATGTTGTATCTATAATGTACTGGTTATAATAATTACAAAGTATATACGGATTGAACTATAGTAATATTTCATTAAGGACTTGAGATTGTGTGGAACCATGAAAAGTTACTCAATAGTAGGTGAAATTTTTGGAAAATATATGGTTGAGAGAAAGACAAACCATAATATGGTTCTGATACCGAGGTAGCGATTTTGGAACAATACAAGTTTGATTTGGATAAATTATATTGGATATTCTTGACTACCTTGATACTGATTAATGATTTGTTTATTCTGTCATTGTTCGATTTTACAACATTTTTGGATGGAAGAAGTATATCCAGTATTCTATAATGAATAACCGATCATGAATGTAATGAATAAGGTTTTGTGGAAATTCATGGTGTTACCATGTTTTACAATAATACATGATGATGGTATTCACATGTTATTAAATGGATAAAAGGAACTTCATTGTGTTTAACTTCCTTATAAATTATGGAATGTGAGTTTGGATAGAATTATTATTGATAAGTCTAATGGTTGGAATGGATTATGTGTGAAAGGTTATTTTTGGATTTTTATAAAAGGACAACACACAGACCGTGTGACAACCCATCACGTCATAAAATCTGTGGGAATCGGACCCACACCCATAGTGCGATTGGGATTTATCACTTACCACTGGACAATGTGAAGTCCCTGGATTGTATAATGTAGTTCAGTTTTTAATGGTTCTGATATGTGAATTATAAATTCATTATTTTTGGAACCCTATATGATTAGGATAAGTAGAATATATTTTTTAAATCATTTGGAGTGAAAGATGATTTTGTGGTAGGAATTAATTGAAGGATGAAACTCAACTGTTCATGTATATATATATATATAAATATATAAATTTTTCCCACTTATTATACGGGTAAATTATTTTATAAACTTTAGGGATGGGATCTTAAAACCAAAAAATGTGGTATCCTAATACCTTATGTTTTTTTGAACCGATAGTATTTAAAATCATCATAGATTTATGGATTTGCGACCCTCAAATTTACACTTGTTTGTGATTGATGACCTCAATAACTCCCTATAAATATTTATGTTTTTTCTTCCAATTATGTGTCTCTAATTTCCACCAAGGTTCTCTTAATCGAGATCATAATTTGGTGGTGACTTTTTTCATTCCCCTTCCCCTATTATTATGACTAAATTTTATTAACACAATTTCTAATGTGGGTTTTCCCACAAATGTATTTTCTATTCTCAAACTATTTTTTTAGAAGAGAAATTTCAAATTTTGAGGACGCAATTTATTGGAGGAGGGAATAATGTAACACCCCATGAATTCATAGTACGTTATTTTTTCAATGTAATTTAATAACTTGCACTACAAGCAACACTGAGTTCAACCGCACCATGACTTACTGAACTAGCCATTCAAAAGCGGTTATGAACAGTATTAACTGATATTTTAACTTTATATAATCATTATTATTTTAGAATCCATATTATGAGTTTATTTTTACATTATATAAGAACAAATAAATTTTTCACATAAAAGAGGTATTTTTCAAAAAAAGAACTTTTACCTCCTTTTAATGGAAAACTATTTTAAATAAAATATTTGAATCTTTTATATATTAAGTTTGACAAAATAAGAATCTTCTTTAGAATCAGGAAAAAATAATTTAGTTTCAATAAAATTTTGGTGTTTTCATGATAACTTTGATATTTGGGTGAATAGTGAAAATACTATATTTAATCTGAAAACAGCTTTTTTAATCAAAATAATTTGTAGTGTTATGTTATACATTTTAATTTTTTGGAAGTATAAATAGATTACATTTTTACCATTTAATCCAATGATGGTCATTGTATATATTTTTATATTGAAATTGGATATAAAGAAATGTAAATCTTTTGATATTTATTATTTCTAAAAAATATTCCTTTTGGTTTTGACAACGAGAATTAATTTAAAATTAATCAATTCAACTTATATATTTATAATTTTGTAAAATAGACATCATTTTTGGATTAATAATATCAAAATTATCCTAGGTTGAATTTTTGGTATTTTTTCTGAATACGTTCAATTTTTTGATGAACAGTAAAAAACAATGAGTTGTAGTTTAATACCAAATTTTAATTTAAATAATTATTTATTTTATTTAAATTTATTTTATGTCAAAATTTATACATAATAACTATATAAGATCAGTTTAATCCATTGGAGTCAGTTTATAACAATTTTCGATATATAAAAAGTTTATTGAACATTCCACCGTCTTTTACCCAACTCTTAGGAGAATTTGAAAATTCACATAATACATAATTTTACCACTTATGTGAGTGGAATATTGAAAATACAAGAGACACGGTTAATATAAAAGAGTAATATGTGGTTCAATAAGACTAAAATAATTTTTGGTGTATAGTAACTTTTTTACTTTCATTTACCATGATTTAAAGTAAATATGGTAATTAAGGGTAAAAATGATATTATTATTACCCTAACACAAGTAATAATTCTATTGGATAAGTATAATTCGACCAAAAAAACCTTAGGAATAAAATATGAACCTTTTTGGTCTACTCGGATTAGATTAGAATGTTTATTATTATTTAATTCAATGAAGAGTTATAAGAGTTAAAATCAATGTTTAATAACTAAAAAAATTTAATATAAGGTTATTCATAAGATAAATTAGATTATAAATATTAATTAAAAAGATAAATATATTTAATACATAATGGTATTTTATTCATAATTTTTATTCATTAAATAATTTAATTTATTTATCACACAATGGTGATGCAGTAATAACCTAATGAATAAAATATTAAAATAATTGATATTATAAAGATCCAAATAAATTTAATTTGAGACATTTTATGAATTTTAATACTTTTCTAGGTTAATATGACATAATAGTGTTGGTTATATGAATTTTTTTCGATTTAATAATGTAGTTATGAATTTAGAAAAAACAAAATACCAAATAGTGTCAAAATTGACATAAAAGAGTTTTTAAAACAAATATAATATTATTAATTGATATTCAATTACTAAAAAATGTAAGGATCGGACAAAGGACGTATATAATGATAGTTTTATCATTAAGTAACCTCTTGGGGTTCTCTTCGAAGTATATAGTAGGTATATTAACCATATAATATGCAAATACAAAGAGACATGGTAAATGTCAAACTATTTAACTAAGAGTTAAATATAAAATATAAAGTTAATATAGTGACCCAAACAAGTTTAAAACCGATTCGTTGAGTGGTTTTTAACACTACCCACCTTATCCTTTAATTAATCAATTTTGGAGCCATTATAAACCGAAAATGATTTTATTATAAAATAGTATTTCTAGCTTTTCCTAAGGTGCCCCTCACCCCTCTTATAAAAGGGCACTCCCCCTTCTCTCTAATTCACAAATTCAATGGAATTTGGATCAGCCATACCGTACCCAAATATCCTCTCAACATCCCTCACATCATCCTAGATTCCTTCCTTTAGTCATAAATCCAAAGTATGGATCCCTTTTGATCAAATAAATAGGAAGAAACCGAAGAAGAGGTAATAATTTCACCACCCTCTTTCAAGTTCTTTTCTTCTTCCACTTATTATATCTTTGTTATTTCCATTATAAAAAATAACTCCAGTATCTTCTACATAATTTGATGTTGTCATAAATATGGTACAACCATAACCATTATTCTATCCATTCTTGTAATGACATGTCACCATATGTGCATATGTACGAATTACCATCCCCACGTTGTTGTGTAATTGTTATTCAATACCTTATTATTTCGATGGGTATAATAATGATGTTTAATTGATAGAAATAATAAATATAACAAGATAATTATTCTGTATATATGATATACCATCCAATTATATATTATTTTAATATCAAAAGAACGATATTGTTGCTCGTGCGTACGTACGGATTACCGTCTCCACGAAGGCGATGAGATTCATTCCCCATCATATCCATTCAAGACTAATTTTCATTAGAAGATTAAAAATAATTTTAAAGACATGATATCATTATTTATATAAATAATATTCATCCCATCCATAACAAATATGACTCACATAACAAAGAATATAAGGGAAAATGAATCCGTTAACACCCAAAACAAAGATAATACTAAGATATTATTAACAAAACAATGTTAAAAAATCATATATGATATCATATTAATGTATATGATTCATGTATAATTTAATGAAAATTATTTCTCCATTATATAGGAGGATAACCTACCCGTGTCCAAGGAAAATTACAAGGTAAGAGTTAATTCTACAATATCATCATTATCTGAGGTTGTTTATATGTAATCATCTACTGGGACTTCTTTATCATCCACATCCATGTTTCATTAAAATGTATATCAACACATTCATACTATTTTATAGATGATGTGGTAATGTAATTTTTACCCTTTTTTGACATTTATAAGTTGTTTATAAAAGAATCATTCTGCTGTTTTCTAAACAAGGTTCTTTTTAACCTTTTCGACAAAATAATATTTAGAATTTATTTTTAAACTTATACATCGGGTGCGGCTATTTTCCGTCGTTATAAAATCATCGAAGCATCCCTTACAAGATTTTAAGAATATTTATAAGTAAATGTTTTCTTTTATAATTATGCGACTTTTAAATGATTTCAAAAAAGAGTTATTTCTCTCAAATAGTTTTGATTTCATCTATGTCAATATCTTTTGATGGATTTTAAGCTTATTGGAAGTTGATTTATTATGATACAAAACTTCCATATTTTATTGAAGTTTTTGTGATATGTTGGACTGTGGATGAGTTATTTTTATACCATTCATTATTATGGAGAAACTATTGACATATAGTATAAAATATTGAATACGAATGTTATGTTATGTTTAAAACTGTTCATATAAGGAATGCATTGGACTTAGTAAGTGACGGGTGGAGCCCTCTATAGTTCCTTGATGCATCGGTAGGTCTCGTGAGACAAACTAGTGTCTTGGGACTAGGCCTTGACAAAAAAAAATTTATTCTTTGCACATGGTCTTCACTATGTGGTTATGATAGTTTGGAATTATGCATTCCATCATTATGAAAGTGGTTATTGATATTGCATGTAATTATTCGACTTGTACACTATCCATGTTAATAAGAAAATGGAATTATTTCATGTTATTTTTTCCATATTATGCTGAAGTTCAAGTTTATATGGATTTTTTTTATATTTATTCATTTCCATAAATTTTTATACTTATTTATGAAAGTTTCCTCTATATTATTATACTTACTAAGAACCTGAGCTCACCCCTTTCTATGTTTTATTTTTCTCCGGATGTGAAGAAGTATTTTATAACTAACCTGTAGGGATAGTCTGAGTGGATATTAGTGTGGACTATGGAGACTATGTTATTGTAGTTTTTAACTTTATGAGGTAATGTAAGACTTATGAATGTATCTAGTGTTTCCAAGGCCACTAAACTAATCGGTCTATCAAGGCTTAATATTTTGTAATCATGGAAATGTTATGTAATAATGCGCCGAATCTAGGTAACTAGGTTTCGAGCGTTACATATTTACCAAAAAAATAAAAAATTAAATATATACTATTAATTGTTCAATTAGGTAATCATATAAATTTAATTAAATTTTTTTTTATTTTTCTCATGCCTGCACAAGCACTACATCATTGTTACACATTATTAATGATAATTATGTCAATTAAAAAAAATTAAAAATAAGTTAATATCGTAAAAAGTAATAAATTAGGTAAGATATAATCCTTGTGATTCATTAAATCTGAATATTTACTAATATACATAACAAGGAATCTTCCTAAATTTGTTATTTTGTTATTTCTTCCCTTGCTCAAGCATTGTAGATGCAGTTGGATAAGAATATTATTATATAACTAATAAACTAATAATTAACTACCTATAAAATCAATATTACATAATAATTAATAAATATATATTTAAAATAATTTTTATCAGTAAATTATTATTTATAAAGACCCAAATTTGACATGGCCAGTGATGTGCAAGCACTACATCGGCACATACAATAATTTCTATACTTATCATGAAAAAAATATAATTTTTATGTTATAAATTATTTATGTACAATACTCCTCTAATAATATAATTATTTACTTAATATATGAATAATAATTGTTTATCTCATAATTATTTTTTATATCATTTCAAAAAATAAGATATTTTTAAAAAGATTGTAATTTCTCTATCCACCAAAAATTAAAGTTTGATTCTAAAAATTTCAAAAAAACAATTCAATGGTAAATTCATCATACATAGGTCAAAAACTAAATTAGTATTGTGAAATAAAAATCCTATAATAGAAAATCTATTTTTTAAATTATATAACCATATAATAAATTATTAATTTAATGAATTACGTTACATAATGAATATAACTATTTATTATAAGAAAATTAATAAATATTAAAACAAATTAATCTATTTGTTGTTGTATTGTTACTTTATCCCTCCTTTTTAATTTGTATCATCACAATTTTTATTCACATATAAAACTAATCGGGACTCTTTTCTCTCTTATCATTTTCCACTTCCAATTTCGCTTCGTCAACCATGTGGTTTCCCCACAAAACCCTAGTATAGTGAATTACCTTATTGTGTCATACTTGCTCTATAATCAACAATTTGAATATATTTATCGTCAAAAGAATTTTTATCTTCCAACTGAACTACATTTTGGATCAAAACATTAGATTAACCTAGGAAATACTTTCTTAATTTTGAAACATAAAAAACATTGTTTGCCTATTATAAACTCATAGGAAAGGATACTTGATATGAAACTTGTACAAAATTATACATGTTATCATAAGGTACAATATCTATTGAAATACTCTTACATTCATATAAAACCACATAACTCTTTTTCAAGTAGTCATTTTAAGGAAAACAAAATCACCAACCTCGAATGAAAGTTCTTTCTTCCTATTATCTACTTTACATCTCTTCCAGCTATTTGTTGTTCGTATGTGTCACTAAATCCACTAAACATTATCTTCCACTTATTATAATAATTATTGTCCCATCAACTTCATTTCCCTATCTTCATACCAAATTACTATACTTTTCACATCTTTCCATATAATGCTTTAAACAATTCCATCTGTATACTAGAATGAAGGCAGTAATTATAAGAAAAGTCAACTGATGAAAGATGATGATCCCAACTTCCCGGGTATTCTATCGAACTAGATCAACGAAAATCGTCTAATGTCACAATTGTAAACACTGAAGTTCCAACTTTTTGAGGATGGATGATAGTGCTGAAATGTAATTCAGTTTCCAAAAACATCTAGAGGCCTTTAAAAATTTTGGAAGTAAACCATGGATCCTCATCAATAAAAAATTAGGGAGGCACTCCATGTAACCAAAAAATTTCAATAAGTAAAATTGTAGAATATTTATGTAATGATAGAGTATCTTAAATAGGAAGGAAATTTGCAGATTTAGTAAGATGATGGACAATAAGCCAGATTGATTTGATACCTCGAGATGTAAATTGTAGTCTCACCACGAGGTACATGGATATAATTTCCAATTTCCACTCAGTCACTAGAAACAGATGAAGCATCCCATTTAGTTACATCCATACTACATTAACCTATTCCAATTTAATACAATTGGTATTAAAATTAAAAATATCCTTTTCCATTCAATCACACTAGTAATACTTCCAAATAAAGTTTTTAATTTTAGTGCTTTGGGGATGAACTAAAAATAGGGAACTATGAGCTTCACATAAAAACTCATTATTCAAATTTGAATCACAAAGAACATATAATCTCTTCCAAAATCTCAAAATACAATACATATAAAAGATAAACTCAGGAAGAATACCATTTTTTAACTATTATAACATTTTCCAAAAACTAGTGGTCTTGCTTCTATGATTTATTAATTCTTTCTGAGACTGGAGACTACACTGAAACCTGAAAAAACATACAATTTTCATGCACAAACAGATTCCATGATTTTTTTTAAAATTGTAAACCAAAGGGTCACATTATAATTTTATCATGGTTAATGTACCATTAACATTCTGACACAATTAATCAACCACATTGTTTGAATTTCAAGGATGGTAAGGAAACATTCAGTGATAAAACATGATTAGTTTTATCCATTATCTTATTCAGATGATCAACTCTTTCTGTGTTAATATGTACATACAACATTAGTGAGTAGTAAATATTTAACATTTTAATCCATAAAAATGCTTCCACAAAATTTTTAATTCAAAAAAGTGTAGATAATTCCAAATCATGTGTAAAGTATTTTAACTCTTGAGGTTTCAATAGTTGTGAAGCATTAGAAGTTACATGATCATTCTATATTAGGACACAAACAATTCCATTCAATAATGCATCATTGTAGCTATAAAATTATAAATTTAAATAGTGTGGGCCCAAAAATAAAGAATTCCCTAATATTTTTTTTCAATTCCTAAAAAAAATCACTGCAATTTTTTTTCTAGATTAACATAAAATCTTATATAGTTAACATTGATGGTGGGATAGATTACTGTGAAATTATTTTGTAAAACTTATGGTAATATCTGGATAAACTAGTTTAAATGTGAATTTAATTTTAATTTTTGGGTCTTGAATATTTATAAAAATAATCATTTTACTAGGATCAATAATTAAGTTATCTTTACAGATAATGTGACCAGGGAAATAAATTTATTGCAACCAAAATTTACACAGGATGAATTTTCCATACAGTTTATTTTTGTTGATGGTTTGAAATAAAACCCTTATGTGTTTTTATTGATTTTATTAGAATTTATAATATTACAAAATTTTATCATTAAACAAAACCACAATCATTTCCAATAACGCATTGAATATTTTATTGATAGGATCCATGATCCCACCATGTGAATTAGCTAACCCATAGGTAATAACTACTAATTCATAATTCCAATATCAAATATGAAACATTGGGTTTATAATGTTTTCTTCCTTTACATTCAACTTATGGTACGCCAAACTCATCTCAGCCGTAGAAAAAATTTATGCTTCCTATATCAGATAATAAAACCAAAAATATTATGGAAATGTTACTAGTTACTTACAGTGATCTTATTCAAGTCCATGTAATAAATGCAATGTTTCATTGAACTATCTTTTTTTAATAGATAAAATCGTAGAACCCATGGTGATGTGTTATTTTATATGAAACATTTTTCTAATAATTATTACTAATACTTTTTAGATTATATATATTCTACTGGATCTATCCAATAAGGGGGTTATGAAATTTTTTTACTATTAGGGAAATAAGTCAATAGAGAAACCGAACACTCAATTTGGAATAACACTAGAAAAAAAACATCAAAGAATATCAAGATACTCATTGAATAATATAACATCATTTATCATAATAGTTCCCTTATTTTAGAAAATATGTACAAGAAAATTTTTATTATAATATTTTAACATTTTCATAGCTTCCTATTACATTATCAGAGAAATGGGACAATGATTTTAACAAAATAAAACACTTTAAAAAAACATCTGTAACTATAAAATCAATCATATACTGGTAAAAAAATCTAATAAATACCTATCATAACATCAAACTATATTAAAGGAAAAGTGATATGGTTTTTAGTTAATGTCATTACATATAAAATTACTTAATGATTGTTATAATATCTTTTTGCTTAAATATGTCCTCCAATTGTTTTCCCCGTAATTTTTGTATTCCATTATTAAGGTGGAATATCAACATTACCAAGGACTTTTTAAAAAGTAATTAAATGTGTATACCCTGAAGCAAATGACACATTGTTATATTCTAAAAAATATGTAATGTACTAAATACCACATTGTTTGATGGGTCAAAAAATCCTTAAGTACTTACAAATTTTTTTTCCAAAACCTTCTATTTTTAATCTTACTGATTTCCTAGATAACTGAATAGATTTGGACACAAATTATCATAATGTCCTAATAAATTATAGATAAATAATTTTACCAATTGATTCTCATCATAGATATGATATTTTTCCTTTAACTCATGATTAATGTATCTATATATTCATCATAGGTAGCACATACCAGAATATTCAGTAAAATCTTCCATATGATTTTTACCTCACTTTTAACAACAAGGGATTATGAAATTTTAACATCAAATAAAATTAATGTATTCTTACCAAATGAATTCCAACCTCAACCCTTATTATTATTATTGTCACCTAGTACAGATGTGTCAGAAAACACCATTTCAACCTTCTTAGAACAACGAATGACTTACAAATAGATTTTTAATTATTATGTGGAAACATTTCATCATAAAACAAGTTTCAATCCTGAGTAAGACTGAAGAATTTGTAAATGACTATCACGAACCAAATACATCTCATTCCTATCCAATAAAAGGATTTTTTCTTAATATTTAGTTATATTATCTTAATCATTTTCCCTAACTTCCAAAAACAATCTTTTTGTTCAAAGTTGAATAAACCTAGGGAAATATTTTACAAGGAAAATAACTTTGAATATATTCCAATTCATTAAATAAAGTGGTTATATCTCTATGATACTTTTAATCAAAGACCACCATTAATCAGATTCACCTTATGAAATAATAACACTAAGGGTTAAATATTGATGTTCTGAAAACCCACGAAATAAAAAATATTTTCAACATCATTGATCCATCCATCTGGAACCACTGAATCAGATAATCCACATAATGATCGTGGCTGTTGACTCATGAAATACTTCACAAAATACATGTAACATTAAGATAGATTTTTTCCACTAAGCATGAATACCACCACTATTTATCACTCAAGTCAACTGAGCCACTACAGTCAGAAACTACTCAGTTAAAATTCTCTCCAATACAGGATGTAGATTCATATTGATATCAGCCTCTCATTGGCTTCCTACATCAACATCCCTATTTCATATACAGAATTCCATTATGTATAGACATATCATAGATAAAGCATCATGGTAACCATAAAATGAAATTTCATTTTAAATTAACCATATTGTGAAAATAATTTATGGTATTCTATTAGCATCATCCTAACCACAATGGTTTTATAAAACTACTTTTGATACCAACTATAAGGAACCGACATCAAAACATTAAATAATTTCCAGTGAAGTGAAGTATTTTACATTATTTTAGATTTAATATCTTTTATGTTTTAGAGATATATATAATTGGGACATAGTACATACATAACATAAAACATTTATACAAGTTGGATACTGCTAAAACATTATCCATTTCTTCCAGAATATAAAACTTTAAAATAATAGGAAATGATTTTATTATCATTTTTTAAAAACATTAATCATTAATTAATCATTTCTCTTACCCATCTTTATACCCTATTAATGAATTTTAAAAATGTAGGATGATCACTAAAATGTCAATGAAGAATATTAAAAAAATAAAATCATTAGTCAAATGATAACATGAAAACCCATTAAAAAACCATTTCATGAAAACTCATATACCTGCTTATAAAAATAATGCTATCACATTTGAAAAAAATTAAAATATCACTATTAAATTAAAATATAAAAAAGGAATATCCTTATGATCAAATTTTATCACTGATGTACCAAATGCATTGGGGTGGTATACTGGGGCTCATCCATCATATCTTGAGCTATAATGAGGCTTAGGCCATTATATCTTGAGATTTAATGTGGTTAAACCAATAATATCATGATATATAATTGAGTATACTAATAATAATGAATTTACAAGGAACAAATCACTAGTAAATCCCATGATAAGTTGTTTAAGAATATTAGAAAAACATGTTAATATACCATAATATAATTATCTCATAATAATAACTTTTAAAATAGAAAAACAAAACACAAAATAATGAAATCATATTTTTTAAATATAACATGAAATCATATAAAATCATAAAATATATTAATAAAATGGCATTAAGTGGGATAAAAAGATCATTCCGTAAAAATAACAAACATTCGGAATTTTGTAAAGGATAAATATATATGTTTTTTAATAGTAATGACCCTTTCTATTGGTTTTAATTACTTAAAAACTGTTAAAAATTTTTGTATAATGGTTTTGATAGTTTTATTAGATTTTTTATAAACAAAAATTATGTTTATAACTCAATATATGGTATTTTAATAACATTTTCTACCCATTTGTTAACAATATTTTGTTATTTGCATTGTTTCACATGCCTTTTTTCATGGTTTCCAATGTTGGTTTATTATGGATTTCCTTTTATAAAAGAAAAAATATTATAGAAGTTATAATATATAAATTTAGGTCATTTTATACAATTATATGAAATTTAAAACATACCATGATTTCGGTAACCGGAAAAAAATATTATCATCCACCAAGGTGTTGGATTGACACACCATGGATGAAGATTTCATTATTTTTTTAAATTTAAGAGAAAATAGGAGAGGTTATTATGCATATAGCATCAACACAAAAATATTCCAATATATATATATTTATGTTTCTGACCTAGGATCCATGAATGTATTCCTTAAGTCAGTTTTTCGCATTACCTTATGCTCCGTTCCCCATATTCCAGAGGCTACCGACTAGCTGAAAGGGTCCAATAAGTAAATCATGGGGAAACCATACCATCATCTATCAATGTAAAACTCTATATTAAGTAAATAATAAATTGAGGAAGAATATTAAATTATAAATAAATCCAATTCTATAAGATAACCAAAATAAAAAATATAATTTTCAACTGAATGGGGAAAATATGATATGCCCATGCAAGTGTCTATGTTCATAAAAACAGTAGAAAATAAAGACACTAATGACTCCCAATATGGTCTCGAAGCACTAAATGTTCCCTCATCCAAGCTCCACCCCCTTAAAATTATACCTAGGGCCCTTTTACTTAACCTATCCTGCAATCGTAATGTTTATTTGGGTAAATATCTTGCAGCTTGACTAGGGTCTATGTAAAAATTTGTAGGCCACCACCTACAGTCTATAAAATAAATCTAGTTCAATGATATTGTAATAAATTATACAAAGAAATGGAAAAAACACCTAAATAAACAGTTATCACATCCTTATTTATTTTTTATTTATTCATATTAATTCTTGGGTTCCGAGGGATACCCGAACTATATACTATGTTTGACTCATGCCAAAGCACGAAGTGTTCCAAATGTAATATTATATATTAATACCATCTTAAACTCATGATAGTGTTAGAAGTATTAAAAAGTGATTTGATAACTCAGTACTCGATATGACTCATACTGATGTTCTACGTATTATCATGTGGGGTAATAACATAGAGTTACATTAATAGCAATTGTTAAGTTCACTCATAAATGACAAAGTTACCATTAACAAATTAATCAGTAAGATGATGATGTTACCATTCATATATCTAAATATAATGACCATGTTCCTATTCCATTACTCATAAGAACAGTGACAATGTTACCATGGGAAGAGCGGGTCTTCGATTAGGGCATTGAATATTGAATAATGGAGATGAGATGGCCTTGGGACCCCATTAGAAATCGTTGAAATCATTCAAAAACTTCTAGTTAGGATCCATGGTCGAATAGGTTGTGTTTCTTGAGTTTTAAGGATTATAAAAATAATTTTTCATTGAAAATAAACCACGTGTATGGTTTTTTGGTCCTGGGAACACTATTAGGTAAATCGTGCGCCAACCGTCTAGCCTTCATTATCCGGGGTTTCACTGTTACCTATGTTTTGGAACACTATTTTGTCTAATCGTGTACCAACCATGCACAACCACTATTTTTAATGTTTTCTCAATACTCTACCAAAATGCACACCAACCCTTAACTATACTAAAAGGTACATAAAAAAGAAAACTTTACCTGAAATTTTCCCCATTATAACTTTAGAAATGGTTGGGATCTTAAAATATCCCCTTCTTATAGTAGATCATCCCTGAGATGTACTTACATGATTTTCTAAGAATTCGAGCCAAAATGATCTGCCCATTAAGACCTCATGTCTACTACCATTTCCCCTGTATCGTATTCCACCCATCCATGTTGACATGGAACATGAATTTTCAGCATGATATTTTCCGACAATTCTATTTCACACCAATACATCAAATTCATTAGATTCTCCCCAAAAGATGAATCTATCTACAGATCAACCTCATCAACATTGATCACATGATAATCATTGGGTTTTTAACTTTGTAGTTATGACACATGGAGGACATCATGAATAGAATTGTAATTCGATGGAAGATCAAATTAGTATTCCACTAGCCCCATTATCTCAACCACCTCAAATGGTAAAAAATACACGGGCACTAACTTTCCTAGAATCTTTATCTTTTGGTGACCCAAAATAGGTGACATTGAAACGAAAGCATGATCACACTCTCTAAATTTTAGGAGTCATATTTGACAATGAGAAGACAAATTTTGTCTACTATAATCTATTTCTATGTGTTTTCAAACATACCTCGCCTACTTCGATGTCTCCTACATGATACTCTGTCCCAACAACTCAGTCTCACATTCTTACATTCAACACAACGTTGATCTACATGGACTATCATAAATATCCTTGTATAGTTCAATATGATTAGTTTCTCCATAACTATCGTTATTGGTGAACTCCCCTAATGCCAAGGGATTCTCCCTAACCCCATGAAGTCAAGCACACGTGCCCACAACATATCCAAAATCACATTTATAGTACACTCTATAATCCCATATATCTCTAGGTGGAAGGCCATACTCAAAAATACATATATATCAAGTGATTTATGTTAGCCCTTTTAGAATAATGAAGTAAATCATGAATCGTGATCTGAAAATATAGTATATGAAACACTATTTACAAGAACATAAACCTGAACATACAGCTTTGAAAAATGATATACTATAAATGTTCCCATTTTAGTTAATAAATTCCATAATGTTGTTAGTAGATCCACAATGATAAAAATAACATCATTCATCCTAAGTGTATTTGGTAGACCGACCACAAAATCAATTGTCACAACATCCCACTTTCATTCCAAAATATGAAATGAGTATTGGAAACCACCATGTCATTATTGTCATACCTTCACCAGCAGATAGGTGTATCATTGTTCCAGAAACCACACTATCTCCTTTTCATTAAAGTACTATAAAACTGTCCTCATAGGTCACATTAACTTTTTTCTCAAAGGTATGCACAACCAACCTCAAGGAATGATATTCCCACATGAGATCCTCTTGTATTATCATTGGCACAAAAACTAAATTATTTACATAGATGATCTCATCATCATCTATCAACTAGTACAAAGGTTTCTCCACTCCTTCAAAACAATCCCACAAGGATAATAACATCAGATCCTCATAATATGTATCCTTGATCTACCTCTATATTATAGACTCCACTACAACTGAATCTAGGGATATGTACTCATGAATATCTTGAACGACTAGATGCAACTCAGCCAACAAACACATCATCTTACACTATGCACTTGACTCCTAAACAAATTGAGTCTGAGCTTTCCTACTCAATGCCTCAATAAAAATGTTTCCTTTCTATATCATTTATACTAGTTGAATGTCAAATTACTTTATATACTCGACCCATATATACTACTGATGATTCAAATCATAATTTGATAATATTTTCATCAAGATATTATTATCTCTCTAAACTATACACTTTTCCCCCAAAATATATTATCTCCAACACTTAATAGCACATACAATTGCATCCAACTCAAGGTCATGCATAGGGACGTTCTATTCATGATGACTCAACTAACAAGTCCCATACTCCATAACTCATTCCATATTCATCAATATATATATGAGTTTGATCATAGAAGCATTACAATAAGCAGTGTACTCCATAACTGACTCAGGTAGGAATTTTTTTTTTCCAAATTTAAAATACTTCTTCAATTTCATAAAAGTTTTCTCTCATGCTTATGTCCACTACAAATTTGTCCCCTTCTTTTTCAATCTCGAAGGTGGTGATTCCATTCGGGAAATGACATGGATGGATATATTATAATAGATAACTAATCAGAAAAATATTCAGATATTGAAAACATTTTTGGGCTGCCCCAAAGAAACCACAACCTGAAAATTCTCTGGGTCCACTGACACACCATCCTATGAGATTATGTTCCCTAAAAACTAAACATGATAAATCCTTAATTGAAACCTATATAGATTGGAATATATCTTATTCTATCTTAGTGAACTCAAGACAATGTCAATATGCTGGTAATGACCATCACGAGTCTTAGAGAACACCAATCTGTCATCCACATACCCCACCACAAACTGATCCCAATAAGGGTGAAAGATCATATTAATAAAAACCATTAACACATATAGTGCATTTGATAACCTAGAAAAAATTTCAAAAAACTCATAATTTGTTTACCTACTGTTAAAATATGTCATTTTTACATCAGATGTTTGAACTCTGAACTGATGATAACGTAATCTCAAATCAATCTTTTTGAACACACAAACATCATTCATCTTGTCAAACAGATTATAGATGCATATAAGAGGATATTGTTTTATCATATGCAATTTGTTTAACATTCGGTAATCAACACACTAACATAAACTCTTTTAATCCTTCTTTACAAACAAAACTACTATTCCCCATGGTAACATACTTGGATAGAAAAATCCATTATCCTCTAACTCCTCTAACTGATTCATGATCTCTTGATTCTAAGTTGGTTTTATTTAATATAGTGGAATAGATACTAACTCAGCCCCCCTACATGAGTTCAATAGTGATTTCCACATCTCTCTCAGGTGGTATCCTTGAGAAGTATTCTGTAAATATATCCAGAAATAGTTCTACCATTGGTGGAAGGATATCTTTCTTAACACACCTATAATCCATCAAAAGACTTGTAACATGGGCATTCATCTCTCCCAGTTGCATAGTAATTGGACAAAATCTACCTGGCTGGATATCCCTCTCTCCATGGTGAATGTATGGGTGACCCATATGAGACAAAAAGGTCACTCTACTATGGTAACAACCAATGTGATTTTAGTATGTAAATAATTAGTCCATACCCATAATCAGGTCGAAGATGATCATGTCATGAATATAGAGATCCCATAGAAAACGAAATTCCCCAATCTATAGTGATTGTACCATGAAAGTAATAATGTCACTATACTATTTTCCCAATTCCGTATCAATAATCACTATGTTGTTCATTCACTCCACCTCCCGACTCCAACCATTAACATGTTTTTCATATATAAAGGAATGAGAGGAACCCATATCATATAAGTCACTATCTATAGTTGAAGATACTTGAATAGTACCTATCATGGTAGATGGTCCAACCTTGAAATCCCCTACTAAAGGATTCAGCACATGTAATTTTCATACTCTTATTCCTTGGGATGTTGTCTGACTACCCTATGAAGTGCCACTATATTGACAAGGGAGATCTAGCACTATAGAACCTTGTTGAATACCATTAATACCACATCTAGTATATATCCTATTGTTATACCAATACGGTGTTTAAGACCCCCTTCTCACACTTTGACTCTACCCAGATACTCTCGCAGCAGCAGTCTATTATAGTGATATGAACAACATCTGTAGGTGTACCATCATGGTGTAGGAATGAAAACATACTGGAGGTAAGAAGAAGTTTCAATGATATTGTCCTGACCAACCACAATTATAAAATATCTTCCTATTATGTTTCTATCTAACCAACCTCCTTTATGTGCACTATTATTCCCAGTTCCCTTGACAAAGTTGTCATAAAGGTGCATCCTACTCTCCAAATTAACACATCATGATCATCCAATATTGAATACCTATCATGTACCAGAAGGTTCTCTCAGATTCCTTCATCTAGGTGACCCTAATCCACTACATTAAAAATCTTCTTTAATCGGAATATATTGACCTAGGAACTAATCACACACTTAAGTCCATCAGGAAAATGATTCTTCTTAGCAACCTCATCTCTTGGTAATGATGGAGAAAAGCATTGAAAATCTTTGGAGCATCTAATATAACTAATCTTATACATGATCCCCTAGGCTATATCCATGAACTATAAAGTTCTCTATCTAATCAACATATCATGGAAGAAGTGCTCCAATAACCTCACAAATAATTTATTCCATAACATAACGTTAGTCTTTCCTGTTCACACCTGAATGTCCAACCAATGCTTCGTGGATCCCTATAACATATAATCATCCATCTTGAGCCTCATCTCAGACATAGTATCCAAATGGTCACGTGTTGTCTCAATTTACTAAACCCATGTAACTATCTACCATAGAACCACCCTACCCAGTAAAGGTCAGAGGGTGATGGAATTGAAAATCCATTATCTTCTTAGACATTCATTTCAAAAACCATCCTAGGGCACTTTACCTGAATTTCATGAAGCCATAATATTTATCCTAGCACTGATCCCTTTCACCTTCAACTAGATCCATTGGTGCCTCAAGTTCCCTAACTAGAAGGCCATTCCTAGCCATGCCCCTCGGTCATCCCCTCACCATGCATTATTGAGGAATATTTCCTATAATTTCAAACACAAATCATAAGTCACATAACAAAATTGTATATAATTTACATAATTGGAATATTCATAGAAGGTCAGAACCTGTCTTTTCCCTTCATTTCACTACATTTTGAAAATTCAGTTACTATCACTACCCTTTACCGTCACCCACCTAGGGTTTCATTAAAAATGGTAAACACACTATCATAATCATGTTTAAAATTTAGAATCCCAATTATTCTCATTCATTATCATTACATAACCTATTTCAATTAATCTATGGAACCATTTTTCATTTTAATATCATAAACATTGAAAATGTTTATTGCTCAATGACATACGAATAACATGTTTCCATGTGCAGGTCTGAAATGATGCTAATCACAATTAACATGAGTTATTAGAATTACTCATGAAGACTCAGTTCTCAAGAAATTTTGGTACATGAATCAATAATAAAAAAATTATCAAATACAATAATAACACCACTCCACAATTATGTCTCCAACATGAAATAATTTTCAACAGTAACAGTTAAAAATAATAACAATAATCCCACACTAAGAACTCAGGTTTTCCTTCATATATTGATATTTAACACCCATGCATGAGATCATTAACATTCCCCAACTCTAACTAGTCTCCTTTATAACCTTAGAAAATTAGTACGGAAAAAATAATAATAAATAAAACTAGAGATTTGATATCGGTTTGTAACATCTCGTCCTGGGTACCAATAATGTGTGCCCAAGCTGGTTGGTCATGTGACCTCAGACAATCTTCCCCATATGCCAAAGGCTTCCTAATAGAAACGAGAGTTTGGTAAGTTAGTCATGGGGAGACTATACCTTCCTTTATCAATGTAAAACATGAGAGGAAGTAAGTAAATTAGATCTGAAGCATGTTTTATCATAAAGAGTACTGATCTCATAAGATAACCAAAAAAATGAATATAATATTTAATTGAATTGAGGAAAACATGATATTCCAAAATTAGTTTTATTTTACCTCAAAACAGAACAAAAAATAATGACATTAACGACACCCAAGAGGGTCTTGAACCACATATGGTTCCCTCATCTAAGATCCACCCACAATTAGCATTCCAACTCCTGGACCTTGCCCTTAACATTTCATGCAATAGTGAAGTCTATTTGGGTACCAATTTTGAAGTCTGAGTAGGGAGTTAGTAAAAATATGTAGGCCACCACCAAGGGAATTTAACACAAATCCAGTAAAAATATAGTGTAACAAAATTCTATAAAGAAATGATGAAAATGCATAAAGAAATAGTTATCACATAATCATTTATTATTTATTTATTTATATTAACTTTAGGGTTTCCAGGGATACCCATACCTCTATTTTAACTTCATCATGTGTCGGTTCCCAAAGTGTTCCCCATGTAATATTATTTCTAAATATCTTATTTTACTCATGTTGGAGCTTGATGTATTTAATGGTGACATGATATCTCAGTACCTAATTAAACTCATGTTGGAGTTCGAAGTAATATCATGTGAGGTTATAAATCAGAGTTACATTATTACCACACTTTTTATTCACCCATAAATGCCAATGTTACCAATAAAAAATTCATATGTAAGCTGACCATTTCACCATTTATACTTCAAAATATAAACAACATGCAATAATTCCTTTACTCATAAGTATAATGACCATGTTACCATTTATATTTCTAAATTTAATGACCATGTTCCTATTCCATTAATCACAAGTATAATGATCATGTTACCAACTAGACATATCATTTTAATAACTATGTTTCCAATATTTCCGAAATAATTAATTTATAATTAATTATCCACCACAATTACATTATTAATTCAACAATAAGTAAAACACCTAAATACCATAAATTGTCTATATAGTTTATTAAGTACACTAATCCAAATATTTAATTCCTCAATTAATTAATTAATTACATAATTAATATCCCATAATTAGTTTTCCACAATTATTTATATTATTATAAATATCAAATCTTCAGTATTAATTCGACAAATAATTATCTAAATCATAATATCAAGGAACCCAACAAATTGATGTTTGACTATTCCAATCTAGCTAACTAAATATATCATAATTAATCCCCTGATTAATTTTCATGATTTCAATCCCTAACTGTCATTATAAATTTAAAAAATTAATTATCTAATAGGACAACCCCTTAGTCTAATGATTAATCTCATAATTAACCATATATTTCAACAATTCTTCTATAAAACCATTCTTCAACATAATTAACCAATATTTGGAATTCAATTTCTAAATAAATCTAGAAGATATAAAATTTTTCATACACACATGAACTCCATGACTATTGGAATTATATTTTAGACAACCTACCTCAGTTTATTCGTGAACATTCATTCAACAAAAATCCAAAAATCTGATCAACACAATATCATAGATTTGAGTTCCGGATCTAAATCCTTAAATCAAGATCAAGATTATAATGATATAATCAATATATATCTAGATCTATAATCATTGATCCAAATATGAAAAAAATATTTTAATTTATTTTAACCAAGGATAAATTACACTCAGATATTATTGAATGAGAGAATACTGAATGTAATATTCATCATGATGAGATCCGATTACTGTGAGAAGAGAAGTTCTTCAATATGAAATTTGAATCATCATGAACCGGGGTCATATGTTCTTCTAACCCCTATATAAAGCTTTTAAATCATCCATAACTTCTATTATAGATCCATTATCTAATAGAAGGTGTCTTAGGGATTCATGGTATTTTAAAACAAATTTTTAGGTGAAATAAAACCACACACATGGGTTTCTTTTTCAGGGTGCATGGTTAGGTAACACAGGTGCCAACCGTGAATCCCTCATAGTCCAATGTCGCATGTTTATCAAGTATTTTGTGCACATTTTTCTCTAATAATGGTCCCATCATGCGCATCCCCTTTTTAATAAATATTTATAAAAAATACACCCAAACACGCCCCATCTAATAAATCCACTCAAAGGTGCTCAAAAACAATAAATAGTACACGAAATTTCACCAGTGATAATTATAGAAATGGCCAGGATCATTAAATATATGATACCTTATTTCTACTAAAACATTTGACACGAGGTGTGGATAAGGTTGATGGGAAAATGAATTTATTAGGTAAGAAGAAGGAATATTACATCTTGAAAATTTATCATTGAGAACCTACTTATGGCACATGAAAGTTGTTTTTTTAGGAAATTAATCTCTAGAATGTATCCAGGGATAATGAGGATAGAATTTGGATGAATATAGTTGACAATTAATTCTCTAGGAGATTAATATATGTAATGGAAGGAGCCTACTTTTAGAATTGTTGTGAGAGGTAACTTTAGAATTACTAAAATTATTAAAATATAATAAATCTACTATAATGATTAAGCCTTCCAAAAATGGCTAAAAACAAAATGGGAATGACTTTTGGACACAATATTTTCCATTTAGGCTTATTAAATTTTTTAATTTTATAATAATTTAATAAAATATAGTATTAATTAAAAATAAATTTTTTGAGAATAAAAACTCTACACAGCTATGGATTTAAACACATCAAACCAATGTTTCAAATTCAAATAATATTTGTTATTATATCATATAGATGTCATATTCATTTAGTGAAATCATTAATTAGCTTACAATATCATATTATATTTATTTGTTTATTTTAAATATCTGTAATTTGATTTATTCATCAATAAAATAATTATTGTATCATAATTGTTCAAGGAATTAATTTATTTATATAATACTTAATAATTTAAAATAAAATTCCACAAATAAGATAAATTTATTATTTTTTACTTCACTATTTATTTCATTAAAACTCAAGAGGAAAACAATACATTAAAATATTACAATAATAAAAAACTATAATGTGGGAGGCATACTTCCTTTTGAAATAAGATATTAGAAAGGCAGTGAAGTAATTATTTTTGTTATAAAATGTTCCAAAATAAAATAAAAAAGGGAAATTTTCTAAAACATAAATATCCATGTAAATATATTTAGTTTTTGGGTCAATTAATTATTCCAACAAATTTAATTGAAAACATATTATTTATATTTGTTATTTTTGAACAAGCACTACATCATCATTGCATTGTCATTAAAGACAATTATGTTATTTTTAAAAACTAAAAACAAATTAATATTGTAAAATTAAATTAATTAGGTTTAAAAAAATAATTTATATTCTTTCATTATGAATATTTATTCTTATATATAAGAAGACCTCTTCATAAATATGTCATTTTGTATTTTCATTCCCTGTACAGGAATTGCATATTCATTTGGATAATATTAATATTATATTACTTAAAAATTCATAATTAATATTAATAAACATAAATAATACATTATAAACAAAAAAATAGTATTTAAAATAATTTTTTCACCCCGTTATTATTTATGAAAACAAAATTTTACATTGGTAATGCAGCACATGCACTACATTGATACTAATATTAATTTTTAAACCTACTATTAATAGAAAATATATTTTCATCATCTAAATTATATTGATAAAATATTACTATGAAAATATAGTATTTAATTATTTGATTAATTTAATAATTGTTTATGTCACAATATTTTCTTCATGATGTAAAAAAATACCATATTTTATAAAGGATTGTATTTTTACTATTCAACATAAATTATTCCTTTTCATAAAATTCTTAAAACATCATACTAAGATAATTTGTACATGATTAATTCAAAATTGAAATCTGGTTTTTTTGATTAACATTGTAAAATTGGAAATTTAATGTTATAAATAAATAACCATATATAAAATTATTTATTTTAAGAATTACATAACATAATGAATATAAAAATATTTTATTCTAGAATACAAATTAATATGAAAATGATTTATTCTATTTGTACCTGGGTTTTAACACACTGGATAATATATTATGATTTCACTCATTGAAAATATTTTGTATTTTTTATATACCACTCTTATTATATCAGAAGATTAGCTCCCTCCATTACTCTTGAAATCACTTACTTCAAATTGTTCCATCATAAGCCACAATGTGTCTATGTTGACTATCCCCACTATGTTACATAGTATTTTCAATGGAACTTCCTTGGAACTCATCTATCTAAAAATTATAACAGAAACCAACTGTCTACTCACAGTTATCTATTATATTCTCTATGAACTCTATGTTGGATTACATATGATATGAAAAAAACTGGGGGCTATATTATTAATGACAGATGATTTATTAAAAAATAAATCATTATTCCCTTACAGAAAAACATATTTAGATAATAGATATCTCACACATTCCCTTGTTTTTTATTACTGAGTGGATAAATATAAAATGACACTACAAATGTTATTAAGGTATGGTAATGAGAATCAACTCTCCGATGTATGATAATGTATATGGTGTATAGTGGTTGTTATACTCCTCACAAATAACTCCCCCTTTATTATGATGATTTGTGTTGTCAATGGTATATCATTGGAACTGTATTACATTAATTTACAAGTTATATTTAAATTTATACCTTTGATCATTATGGATATAAGAGAATACATTCACCTCCTTTGTGTATGTTCAATATTTTATGCTTTAGTCCATCCAATTAATTATATATCTGATATTATTCTTCAAAATGCGAAAAAAGTGGATTCCATAAACATATTTAGATATTATGATAGTATTGTATCATAATCTTATAATCTAAATTCTTGGGTATGATGTATAATCATCATATTATGAGGGCTGATTATTCCCTATCATTTTATTTCTTCATATAATTAGAACAGTGTCCATAAAATAAAGTTAGACATCATTATTTTCTTCTACACAAAGAATATTCGAAGTAAAAGTGGCATGATAAATTTTTAAATATATGAAACCGAAATCATCAACCATTTTAGTACCATTCGATATCTTTTCATTTGGAACAATATTTTTTTTGATGATAAAAATGTCATTATTTTTTTTCTTATTTTGCTTCTAATTTTTATATTTTAGGTCATATGAGAAAATTTACATATTAAAATATGGAAATATTTTGTAAAACCACTATATATTATGAGTGGAAAATCATGTTATTTAGAGTTTATGAAAATAATCGCCAAGAATTTAAGAGAATTTAACATCTAGAGGCTTTAAGAAATATTTATTTTTAAATAATTTCATTATATTTGATAGATTTCTCAATACACATCCCCAAATATAAATGAACCATAACATAAAATAATATTATAACCAAGACATTAATTTAGTAGGACATAATAAGAAAAATTAAATTATGATAATTATATGATATGAAAATTTTAATAAACATGTTCACTAGATATAGAGTGAATATGAGTAAAATAAAAACTATTGTAAATAAAAAGAAATAGTGTCTAGAAAAATAAATTATTCTAAAAGGATGTTTGGTCGTACATTGCACAAATATATTTTTAGAATTAATTAATACAAGTTTTAATAATTTTTTTACAAAACAAAAACAATTTTTTGAATCAACATACTTATATTAACATATAGTGAAACTTTTGTATTTTTATGAAAAAATTATTATCAAGTGAATAATGAAAAATAATGATTTCTATTTTAAAATTGTAATATATTTTCAATAAATTATGTATAATTATTGTTTTGATTATATTAAATATTAACATAAATAAGATTTAGTTTTATTTAATTATATTTATTATTAATAAATTATAATTATATTATAATTTATTAGATATTTATTTTTATGCTTTAAAATATCTTTTTTCATAAAACATTTTTCACGTGTAAAATTCTTATCTATTTTTTAATAATTAAAATAACTTCTAAAAGAGGATGATTTAAATAAAATTTATAATTTACATATCAATAAATATGAGTTAATTTTATTTCAATTTTGATTACTTTTCGTATATTTAAAATTAGATCATATTTTCCTTAAAAATTCATTTGTGAAAAAATATTTTATTTGACACATCATCAAGTTTATTTTCAAATTATATTATTAAACATCGATAAATTGAATTTAAAAAATGTATTCCATATTTTGAATCATCATAATTTATATTATATAATATGTTTAACTTATTTTCTGTCATAACAAATATTTAAAATAATAATTATTATCTTTTGTGGTTATGGTAAAAATGGTATACTATGGTGCTATACTAAAACATTTAGGGTGAATAAATGAAAAAAACATGTATATTCTTAGGTCGATGGTAATATGTAGACATTAGATATTTTAATTTTCTAAATTGATCCATTTTAGTTCCTTGTGTCAAGAGGATCACTTGGGTTGAATTCACTATTTTCAACAATTCCAATTGTGTCCTCTAAACCTATTATAAATGGATAAATCCCTCATATCACTTCCACATATCAAATACCCATTATTCTATCCATTTCCTAACAAATAAATTACATTATTACATCCGATCATCCAACGATATTAAATTTTATTATAATTCCAACCAATTATTTCTTTTTGAGAAATGTATAAGAAGTTGTCAAATTTAGAGTTAACACCCTTATAAGGAATTTAATTTTAATTCTTTCTACAACCACATAAAATATTTTTAAAATAATTAGATATAATAATATTAGTATCTAATATTAAATAATATTTTTTCGGTTCATTACATAACCTACAAAAATCTCTCTATCCCTCAAAATGGTAATGGAATAGATGATGGTGTTCCCGGTGGATATATAACTACTCATTATTTTCATAAATATATATTTCATATATTAATGTATATATTAAATATATATGATAATAGAAAAAAACCTATAGATTGCGGGTTTAGTGTCTTTCAAATATTGAAAATAGAAAAAACTAATTCATAAACCATCTACATTGTCCTGTTCTTATTCATTAAAAACTAGAAACCTATTTAACATGGCATACCTTATTCATTACATAATATAAGATGGAAAATAAAAATAATATAATGGTTTGATCATATAAACATCAAGGTTAAAACAAGGATATATCAATAAGAACGTAAGCATAAGGGTATTACAATATGATCAAGCCATTTGAAAATTTCCACATGAATGTGAAAGATAAAAAACATGATTTCCAGAATAAATCATATATGTTCCTAAAAAATGCATGAAAATAAAAAATGGGGCTTGATAGAATAACACGTGGAAAGTGAAATACTTATAATCCATGAAAATCATTTCAATTGTAGTTAAGTATTTTTTCCAAGTCTATAATAGTGTAATTGGTTCACACCCTAGACCATCGTTGTAGTGAAGGTTCACTACCATGACTATCATAGATGAAAAAGTTAATTAATAAAGTGGTTAAAATCCAATGGAATAACTTTATTACCATACATTTTTTAATCACTATTATAGAACCATTTTAGTTAACCAGGTTCACTCTTCATTCCAATTATGTGTATATTAGGAGGTATAAATCAATACATAATGCATTTAATGGAGATATAGATCCATCCCATAATGGGTTGTAATTTTACCACTATCTGTAGCTATGATATAAACACCATAAATTTTTATAACACAACTATAATCACATAATGAAAACCACAAAATTTTTTCCCACATGAACATAATCCATTCCTCATAAGAGAAATCATGTAATCATATGAGATTCATAATTGTTTCATCATAACAAAACTCATGGAAAATAACAACATTTAAAAAACATCATAATATAGTTAAAATAAACCATCCTTAAAATTAATAAGGGAAATATCCTTCAATAATATCCACAGTTATTCATATCTAACTATAAATAATGTAATAATTTATGGAAGGAAATTATGAAAGATCACATTAAACAATTCGTTAATAAAATAACATTTCTATTTATAAATTATTTATATTTAAATATCCATGAAATAAAACTAAAAACCTTTTCAGTTAAAATATATTTTTTATATTATAAAGGTGACATCAAAACATAAATGAATCATTAGGGAAGAAAGAAAAGGTGAGTTTCATTGGAAATATTAAAAGAAATATAATTTTTTTTAAAAGGACCTAATAAATTTTATTTCATTGAAGTGAGAATTTAAATAATCAATTGATTATTTTAATCATATTTAGACCCAAAAAATAAATTTTAAATAAAATGATAATTTAATCAAAAGTCATTTCCAAAATAATCTTATAATGTCTTCAATAACGGAGTAGATATTTAACCTCAGGATTGGAAATTCAGTTATGAATTCCCTTACCACGTTGTAATCCATCAAATTTTATTCCCTATAAAAGTAATAAATACCAAATGAAATATATAATAATTATATTATAAATATATATATGATATTTTATATGTAAGGGAATTATATAAACCACAGAGAATTAATATGTGTTTAATAATACATGTATCTCACAAACGTAAATGTGTGACAAGAATCTATAATGTTATAGTTCCCATTAGTTTAGCGTACTTTGAAAACATGTGTAATGGATTTAAGGATATTATTATTTCATTAAAATACAATATTAATATTAATATTACCTTATATTATACTTTAATAACATACTTCCATATGTTAATTAATATCATTTCATTATTTTCATTGTTTATGTTGCATCCATTAAATTATTTCATGAATAGTTTTTTTTTATAATTATGGATTCTTATTTTCCAATGGATAAAAAAATATAGAATTTAAAAGAAATGGTATTAATAACCATAAATAATTTTAAATTACCCCACATATAATTTTTATTTCAGATATGATTATTATTTATTTGAAAAAATGATAATGAGAAATGTTTAGTTTATTTACCCGGGTTTTCGGATCATCACGAACTAGTTTCATTTATTTTTATATTAATTAAATATATAAGTTTCATAATATTAAAAATATTATTTTATAATTATTTACATCTTTTTATGTAAATTAATAATTTTATGACATGTATTGAAGGATATTATAGTATACCAACAAAATTATTATTCTCAGAGGGGATAAACCATCATAATTTGGGCATTGGTTTGATTCTATGAATAAGAGGAGAAAATAAAAAGATGGATATACGTTATTCTATTTGAAAAATATAATTTCTATATATATATATTAATGGATTTTTAATGAAATTATTTATGATTGAGGTTATGTTGTTTTAGAAATAATAAATTAATTAATAGAGGTAGTTCGTGAATGTTACCTATTGAAGATCACCTCCTTGATGGATACTTTAAGGAACATAGAATTAGTATTTAGGTGACCACAAAAGTAAATGGACATTGGTATAGTGTATATTAGAGGGTTTGTATTATATTTGAATATATTCTTTTCTTGTGAGGAGAAATGGGGTTGTGATAAGTGGTTTTATTACTTGAGGAGGGATTGTTTTAATTGATAAAATTGTCATTATTTTATATTTAAATCCAACCTCATTTGGATGGGATTAATTACAATGACATATATTAATTATTAATGTTTTAATTTATGGTTATGGTATAAAAATGAATCAAATACACATTTAATGTTTTATTTGTTAGGTAATTTATGATTTTCTCTTATATCTTTAACCAACTACATTATTTTACGTAAACTATGGTAGATATTTTTATTACCGTGTAATATTTTTTATGAATAAAACTAGACATAGCCATATAACCCTATATATAAATAATTATTATAATGAATGACCCCATTTTTAGACATTCCAAAAACTAAATTTAAAATTTTACATTAAAATTACTTCATTTAAACTCTATGACTATATAGTAATTTTTGAAAGACTTCTTTTTTATAAAAAATTTCTTTATATAAATATATGTTATAAATATGGTTTAAATTCAATTAATATATATATATATATATATAATTATATATTTTCATTTGAGATAAATTTAAATTCATGTAATTCCATTTTAATTTAATGAAAAATAATTTTATATAAAAATAAGAAATTTTATAACAGTCACTGAAAAATTAAACTTTTTAAAAAATTATATAAAATTAATCCTAAGATAATTTTTACATGATGAATCAAAAAATAATTTTCATTTTATCAAATAAATTCTCTAAATTATTTTTAAAAAAAATTAAAATTTTCATCCCATTAATGAAAAAAATATTTTTTGGAAGTAATCATATATTTGAAGAACAAAATGACTATACTAAAAAATTTGTGTTCATTTACTAATAATAAATTTATATATTAAAAATGTGGGAGAAAATTACATATTTCAACATGTTTTTAATATAATTCATTCCCATCAATTTGACAGCTATTTTATAATGATCATGTTATAAAAATAATAATTCTGAGTTATATTGTGCCTGTTGTTTCATGAAATGAAGGCTATCGAAGAGATTATATATATTTCTATAAAGATACACATCATAAAATATTTTGTTGTTACATTATACCCTCCAAAAGTGAAATTATCCACTAAATCTTATTACATATGTACAAACATATGAGGATACCATTACAACATCACATCCTCATAATATAATGTATCCTCTATAAATTATTGGTTTCACCAAAAGACATGAATCAGGTGAGTAGACTTGTATCTTAGAACAATATATCTACAATCCATAATTTCTATCGACTTCTCTTCCTATGTTATATTTTTCTCTAGTAGTTTGAGCTATGATATTAGTACATGTGAAGGATCAAGTATTCAGTTCCTAGAGAGATAAATAAAGAATACATTATGAAATTGAGATAGATTCAGTGGATGAAAATGATGATATTATACCATCCCCATAAAAAAAATAAGTTAAAAAAATTATTTCATAAGAATTTGTAATTGAAAAAAATATATAGAAGGTATATATTTTTAAATTCGTTTTTCATAATAACACATTGTAAAAAGGATCAAAGAACATCATCTAATAAATAGGGAATGTTAAAGGGGAATATCACAAAAAAAATGTATTCTGATTAGGAGAATATTAGGGGAAATAGACAATTATAAACATTGACGTGAATTTTAACTATCATGTATGGATGGATAATGATAGTGAAAATGGAGATAATAATGTTAATGAACACAATATCATAAAAATTTAGATTTAAAAATGTCATTCATACCAAAAAATATGATTATACCATGGTATAACATTATTTCAAAAACATATGAGAAGATACACTTATGTTATTTAATCGTATAAGTATAATTTCGCAAATTTTGTGTGTCTTTATCAACATGAACTTCATTTCGTACTTAAGGAAATGATGGAAAAATTTAAATAAATGAATAACTAGTGTATCATATTACCCATAATTATATGACTTTTCATTCCTTTTTTATATAGATTTTATAAAAAATGATTAACACATTTTATCCGATAAAAATAATTCCTTACATGGTTAACTAATATCTAAAGAATCATACAACAATGATCATAATTAATTTCCATAAATGTTTACCCTTATGAACCTTCCAAAAAAACTAACATACATTACTTTTTAATAAGGGTTGTTAATGTTTCAAAATCAACTTATGATTAATCCCGCAAACAAGTTGATGTAACTCTTAATATTTTCAAACTAAACATTCAAATTCCATTATCATGTCTTAACATGAAACATTTTAGTAATCATAATTATCTTAAAACCTTAACAAAAACATGTATTATTTCAAAATTCCACTCCTTCCTCATAACATCAATCTAAAAAGTCTATATAAAAATTCCATAAAAAAACATGCCATTATATTACTAATAAATTTCAAGGTCATCAACACTATACCATTTATTTTAAACAAGAAAATCTCATTATCACACTACTATTGCTTCACCATTAATATGTTGAGGATTATCTTTACATTAATCACGTGTTTCCCCAAAATATCACCTCACCAACTCAATTGATTTTCATCATTACTAGTAAAATTCAACAAATAAATTAATATTCATAAGGAAAAATAGAATTGGAATAGTCTAAAAATGATTTAGTATTCCATAATTTGTGTAGAGGGAGATAATACCATGAAATTTCACTAAATAATGAATAATTTGAATTTTATTGTCCCCACATATTCAAAATTGGACATGAAATTCCTATCTAAGGAGGGGCTGATATATATTCCCTAATAAACATGATTTATTTCATCCATAATTATTTCATATGTTTTCCCTTTTCCATTTTTTAATATTTTTATGGTATATTACTTCCATATTACCCCATATAATTGGGTATTGATTTGTAAGGTTTCAAAACTCATTGAATTTGAAACACCGGAGTTTGGAAGGTGCATTCTATGTAGCATTCCCTCTACTCACATCATTAGTTAAATCCTTCCAATCACATTGATAATAAGTTTTCCAAATCACCTTCCCTTTAAAACATAATAAATATACTAATATCCTCAAGATAAATTAATCAATGTTTCTTTCTACATTTGGAGCATAAATTAATTATCACCTCCTTCCAAACATGCTTATAATAATTTACATTGAATTGAATTTTCATTATATTATCAAAAAAAGTGATATTGATGTGAAAAACCATTTTCCATCACAACCTTGAGTGAATATAAAAAAATTACATCATAGGTAATGATGTCTCTTATATTAATTTTCTTTTGTTTAATATATTTTCATCCACCAATGAATCAAAAAACATTACTTCCCAGACTAATAATCAAAACAGATGTATACCTTGAATGCCATAAAAATTTCGACTCATATGTACCAATGGATTCTTTTTACAACTTCTAAATCTCAATAAATTATTTCTCTATCTTTATACATAGAGTTTAAGGGAAGCAATTACTATGGAACACCCACTTAAAATCATCTCATTCCATTTATTTGATTTCTTATTATTTCATCATATTTTTGATAAGATTCCTTTATTTATCTGATTTTCTTTATATTTGATAAAATTATAGGATAAAGTTTTCATTTCTTGATCACAGATGAATCAAATATATTTTATCCATGTTTTTTATCATGTTCTCAACCTCTATTTTTTCACAAGAACCACTGAATTATTTCAGACGTTTCCTCATAAATAACTGAAAAGAATATTTTTTGTTCCTTTTTTTATTTCGAAAGACATCATGATTCATAACATATGTGATTATGGAGTTAACATTTTTTATCCATGATACAATAAAATTTATTTGTGTAGGGGGAAAATAGTTTCATTTCCAATCACATTCTGCATAAACATAGTTTTTTTGGGTTGTAACCATTGACAAAAACCAAAAAGTATGGTGTGAGAATCAGTAATAATATTGGTAAAACATCATAATAAAGTAAAAATAATTATAAAATTTAAATCTACATCACGTTTATCTTATCTTAGTTTATTCATGATCCTTACCAAAACACTAGGATTGTATCCTCGACAGATACATAGGGTTCATACTATAGTTTTATCATCCTAGTTTCTAAAGGATAAATAATAATTAATAAGATACCAAAAATAAAATTACATTATATTCATAAAAATATATTACATATTCATAGTTTAATATTTATTATAATTTGTAACCAAAAGATGACTAAATAATATGGGTTTCGTGTCTTTTGAATTTAGGAATCTAAAAATAATTTTTCATAGTACATCTACAATGTCTCCCTCATATTCCATCATAACTAGAACCCTTTTTGAAATTACATACTAAATACCTTCCTCCATTTTCAAGGTGAAATAATCATACCAAAAATGTTACATTATATTCTCTGTATGGGTAAAAAAGGGAGATATCAATCCTAACAGAATTATATATTCATAATAACATGAATAAAATATTTGAAAATTTCACACAACAAATCAAATATTATAATCCCAAGTCATTGAATAAATTTTTTATTTCAATAAGGCATTAATATTAACATAACATGACCCATTATATATTATGTCATAGAATGTGGCATAAACATTATCATAGAAAATTATTTCATTAGTAGTCATGGACCGTTTCCAAGACTATCATTGTATAATGGTTTCACTACCCAAACTATTTTTGTAGTCATTATCAATCCAGATACTATCGTAGGGGAAATATTTCATTACTAAATCATTTTCAAATACTATCCCATTATAGTATTTTTAAACTATGATAAATCCCCATTATAATAATGTCTTACATAACTGGGTCCAATCCCTATTTTATTCTTGTCAATATCATGAGATAAAAATCATAACCCAATGAATTGGTTATAGATAAAGGTCCCAACCCACATTGATTATAATGTAACCACATTACAGATATATAACATACCAAAATTACGTGGGTATAACATAACCACAATCAAAAAATTAAGACCATATATATGTGTTCCAAAAGAGCATATGTCATTCATCGTATCAAACCCCATGTAATGAAATTAATTTAAAAAATAATAATCATGGAATAAATCATGGAACACAAACAATATTAATGAACATAATTCCACAATAATCATAAAACAACTATGAATAGAATAAGGATAGTATCCCAGAATAATATATCCAATTGAGAATAATTTATATCAAATATTGTTATCTTAAATCGAATGTAATTTATAATGATATCCTGAAATAATTTTAGAAAAAATAACATTTCCCTTGTAGACGACACAAAAATAATGTCAAACCATTTTATAAAGAGTCAATAAAAATAAGAAATGAATTTAAAAAATAATATTAGAATATTAAAAATATTGGAAATAATGTATTAAAAGATGGACATTTGATGAAAAGGGATTTTTTGGAAAATTTAAAAAGAATATAATTTTTTAAAATAATGCCCGTTATACATATCATATCATTGAAGTGAAAATTAATAAAATTAATAAATTATGTTTATTCAATGTGAATTCACCTAAAAAATTGTAAATAAATTCATAATATAATACAATTTCATTCAAAACATAATCATAGAATGACAGAATAAGGGAAGTAGATTTTTAGCCCAAATAATGAAAATTGGGTTTCGAATTCCATAACTTTTCATTAATTAGTCGATCAAAAGCCCCAAAAAATTAATAATTATAAAATGAAACATTTAATAACATTATTATAATTATATTAATACTATAATAGATAAAACAAAATTATATAGACAAAAAGCATAAAATAAATGGTGAATAAGGCATGTATCTTATACAAGTAAAATTGAGATGAGAAACCCTTACCTCACGATTACCTTTAGTTTTGAATATATTAACATCACACATAATGGATTAAAAAATGTTTAAAAATCATTGTTGAAATATAATAATATCTATAATAACTAATATGATATTTTTATAACATTTTATAACATGTAAATTAATAAATTTTCTTTATTTTTAGCGCTTTGGGTATGTTTTTTGTGCTTTCCTAGTTTGTTAATTTGTGTATAAGTGTGAATTCTCATTTAAAATTGAAATAAAACACTATTATTGAAATTAAATATTATTAAAAAAATAAACATTTTCATACATTCCTATATATTATTATTCTTCATCACATGAATATGATTTATTTGATAAAATGTTAATGATAAATGTATAGTTTATTTTGCTGGTTGTTCCTACAATCATGAAAATGTATCATTTTATAAAATATTATATATATAGTATATTTATAGTATTTAATAGGTTATTATATACCTATTAAAATTTTATTTTACTAGAATAATAATTTTATGATCTTCTATGAAGGTGATAATGGAAAACAAATGATATCATTATTCCAAGAGATAAATAACCCATATAATTTTGACAATGGGTTTGTTTCTTTACATAAGAGGAGATATTTAATATTAAAATCCTTCTCTTTATTACACACTTAGAGATTATTTATTACATAAAATTTCACTAAAGGCAACTATTAGGATCGATAGGTCTAGTGTCATGGTAACTTAGGAACATTACATGACAACTTAAGACATGAAATATAACATATTTATTGAAAACTTCTTTAACATGACCACAAAATTATTTTGTACCTAGCAATACATGGGATTACCTAAGTACATACGTAAGAAAATGGTGAGATATAAAGAAAATGATGTTTTTAAAAAAGGAATTATAATAATAATAAAATACATGTTAGGAAATAGGAATATTAATCGATCATAAGAGAAACATGAACATAAAGGCATGATATGACTTGATTATCATAACAGGGAGGTGTGAAAACAACATTTAAGATGATATTATCATGAGGCAAGGCTAATTGGACATGTATCATGAGTAAACCCTCAATGATCATGATTTAGAATGAGTAAACATCCATTTTACATGGCGTATCAACATACTATTCTTTAACCAATGCATTAGAGGGCTATCAGGGCACACCCTTCTTAATCATTTCATTTCATGCATATGTGTGCCATAAAGACCATAAAACGTAGATTAATTAAAAATAATAATTTATTATAGTAATAAGATATGGAGAATACATAAATGTATGTTCTAAATAAATATGTAAAATTTTATAAAGTTGAATACCCATTATATATAAATGGGTAAGGTATTCACTTACATGATGATTTTGGCATGGAAAAATTTTGTGTAACATCGACAGCATAACAATGTCAAATAAAAATTTTAAAAATTGGTTGATGAGAGTAAAAGCGGTAGATAATCATTTATAACTGAAATAGATAGTAATTTTATCATGGAAAATAATATTCCAACCTATATAATAGAATTTAGATGCATAATATAAAATAATTACTTGAATATAAATGAGAAGAGAGAAACCCCTTACAAAATTTCATCATGGAATCATATATTCATGATATCCATTAATTACCATGAATGGGGTCTCCAATCATTCAAACATTAGTAGGGTAGTATATGATAGGTGATAAATCTTACCAAAAAATTTTCTATTAAAATAAAAGGTAATAACAATATAAGGAAACTCGGGCATAATTAAGTAATGATGGAATGTGAAGATCCCTTAATATGAAATGTGTAACTTCAAGTGCTTGAGGAGGGGTTTCATGAGAGCTTGGGGTGTCATGGGAGGATTCTAATGAAATGAGGGAAGATAATGGACGTTATACAAGGGTTTTTAGTGAAGAGAAGTGGGAGATATTTTGGGTTTATATAGAAAAAGAGAGGAAACTCTGTAATATTTCACAAACATAGGTTTTAGAATCTATATAATTAAATATTCAAAACCACACACCAAACCATGTT
The DNA here is from genome assembly GCA_963277665.1 of Viscum album. Lineage (NCBI taxonomy): Eukaryota > Viridiplantae > Streptophyta > Magnoliopsida > Santalales > Viscaceae > Viscum > Viscum album. Next base: position 1,200,303,026 of record OY728137.1, read on the forward strand.
TTTTTGTATGGTTTTTTCCAAAGAGTATTTAAAAACATTATTTTATAAGTCCGATGTCTGAACGTATTATAAATTTAGGCTTGATTATATGGAGGTGTGTCACACTCTTTAAGAAATCATTTTAAATGATAAAATATTTTGTAATTATTGTATGGTCCATTGAGGCATTGTAAAATTAATCAAAAAAATCTAAAATTAAATTATTTTAATGGTAAAAAAATCAGCCATATATTCCTTTTATAGTATTTCATTACATCACCATTGGATCATTGTGATGTCGTAAAACACATTATTTATTTACACGAGTTTTAGTTTTTTCCAAAAAATGTGAATGTCTAAGAAATTTATGAAACATTCATTATTAAATAATTATGATTTCTTAAATCCAAAAATAATATTCATTATTTCTAAATAAATTTTAACTATTTGATTATTTACACTGAACATAAAAACTGCCATTTATAAATAATTCATGGGTTTTGACAAAAAACAGCATTCAAACCATAAAAAAAATTACAATTGTATAAAAATTGTATGATAATTTATATTTAATAAAAATAAATATAGAAATAATATTTTATTAAAATATTATTTAATTAAAAAATCCATCAATTAATCAAAATATATTTCTTAATTTAATATTAACTAAAAATACAATTTGTGCTTTAAAAACCATTTACAAAGTAACAAAGATAAAATGAATGTATATTCATTATATAAAAATAATGCAAATAATCATAGTTATAGGGTCATGTAACATAACCCCTTATAACACCAGTATAAGACGAAAGGGTATGTTGTGCGATGGTGACATACACTTGGGGCAACTATGGTAACATCGCTCGAGTAATAATCTCTATTAATTTCTACTTCCCCAAAAGAAGGTTTCATTCAAGCTTAAAGTGTTGATACTTGGATTGGTCTAGGTCAAGATCAAATCACAATGATGCTACCTCCTTTCCCAGCTCTGAAAAATGGGATTTTTATGGAGAAATTATAAGGACCTGGCCTTAAACATTACCTAATATTGAATTAAATGAATAATTCACATTGAGGATCTTTTCAGGATTAGAGTTTTAGGGAATTAGGACATAACTATTACATCTCAAAATATTAAACAGTAGGCACTTCTACCCAGAATCCACTTTTTTTTTAAATAAAAACCCTTCAAAAAAAAGTCATGTCTAATTCCATGTTAAAGAGAGCATGGCTTTTCCTTGATCCCATCCTTGACCATATTCATCTTAAAGTCCAGTGAAAAACATTTCAAAACATGGGATGAGCATAAAAGGCTCAGTAAGGGTTATAAAATAGTGAATGAAAAACATTTGTTCATAAATACATTAAAAAACATGAAATCTTTTACTTACCTCATGAAATCATATGATTTATGAATGACACATAGAAATCATAAATCATAAAGGTAACTTGCGACATCCATACCATATTTATATTTTAGCTATCACATCTACATAGGGAGTTGCATTTGAATATCCATCACAGTGTATTCCCTAAATCTCTTATGAAAACATTCACGTTTACCTCTGTCACGTTACCCAATGCATTGGAGAGCTATCTCGGGCTCACCCGCCCTAGGTTTATCACGGAACCACCCGTATACGTAAATAATGCCCAAGAACCATAACAAAATCTTAACACAGAACATAAGAATAAAGGAAAGATAAAATTTCTACATTGAAAAAATAAAATATCATTTCAAGATATCAAAAAAAAATTCAATACCAAAATACGTAAAAAGAGTATTTGGTATTTATTTTTCATTTTAAAAACATTCTGCCCTGTTAAGGAAGCCAAAGATAAAATAATACACGCGACGGCGGAAAGGTCATTTTCACCGCTTAAAAAAACATAGCTTTCTGTCATTTTTAAAACGCTTTGTATAAAAAGATTACCTTTGGATAAAATGAAAAATCAAAAAGGGTTTAAACACCGTATAAAATAAAGTCGTGTATAAGAAATTCCTCAATGAAAAGTTATTGAGACGAAGTCCCTTACCTCGTGTCCGACTTGACCCGTTCGTTCTTTAATCTCCTGATTAATAAACTAAAGTTAATTTCTACTTGTTTAAGAACATTTTTCAAGTTTATTATTCCATTTTTATCACTTATTACCATGTTATAATCATTATGTAATCATTTAAGTTAATAACGTTCATTTTGTCGATATTTGGTACTGGAGTAAAACATTGACTTCTTATAATTACATGTTGTTAACGTGGTAAAAGGATCATTATATCCAGATTCATATTCATGATTTTGGTATCATATATATCATATATATCTATCATGTTCATGTATTTATAATAGTACATAACATTTGGAGGTACGAAATGAAATGCACCGTTCATGGAGACGGTAAGCCGTACATACGCATGAACGCTACTTTCATTTCTATTTCTTATTTTAATGGAATTAAAACATAATGATACATAGGTATATTATAATTCCAATATAATATCACATACAATATCATTAACTATATCCTTTATAAATCCCACATAGCGCATTAACGAGTCATTTCACTTTGAGGGGGCGGTAGTCCGCACATCCTCAAATGAGATTATCGTATTTACCCACCATGGAAACCATAAAGGTTTGATATAATTGGGAAGTACAGAAGCATAAAGAAATAATAAACATAATATGTATCATATATAAATACAGTTCCATCATAATGGCCACAATGAGTGGCGGTAATATGTAATTGAACAATGATTTTTTCGTGAGGCGTTAGTTTTCCATCCACAGAAACATTATGTTCTTCATATATTAGATGGAGGCGTGTTCAAGTGTAGTTCTAAACCTTATAATAAAAACATCCTTGTATATTGAGGATATGTGTTTTGTTACAAAAGAAAATAAATAAAAAATATTTTAGGGGTTGGAGAAGCAAAATAATAGAAAACAATTTAAGAGAAATGTTTACCTTTAATTTAGGCAACTTCCTTTGGATTAAACCAAAAGGACTTATTAAGTGCCTTCTTCCTATGGTAAGGCTTATATGAGGAGGAGAGGGATGTAGGGAGACTAATTTGATAGATTTTGGACGAGCCAAATGGCTTGAGAGGTGTGAGTAATTGTATAGAAGTGGTCTCTTTTTACAAGGGAGAGGAGGGGCTCTTTAGGAAAGAGTGAAAATATTATTTTATAATATAATGATATTCAGTTTCTAATGGAACAAAAATCATTATGGTCGAAGAAACGATGACTCATAACCGAAATAAAACCATCCAATCAGAATTGGACATGTTTTGGATAATATTTTAATCATTATAATCTTATATAATTAAATCATCTATTAATGAGGTAAATATTGCATCATTATTGTATTATAAATAATTTAATATATTTGATGTCTAAAAATTATAAAAAAATACCATGATTTAGGATATATTTTTAGATTTCCAATGAATATTTATAGTCAGACAGATAATTTATATAACCCCTTCTAAAAATTAATTTATTAAAAATATTTTCTTTTGTCATTTTTGTCTTTTCCTTAAGTTAATTATTCTAAATTGTCATTATCACAACCAAGTGGCTTAAAGGGGTTCCAAAATCAACCCAAAGATGCTAATAATCGTAAAAGATTAAACCAATAAAATTTGGAAAGTGTTAAGGTAATTTTGAATGATTATAATATTCTTTTAACCTTGAATTACCCTATTTACCTATAACCGCTGTAAATAAAAGGGAAAAGTTACTATTCATCAAAAATTATTTTTATATTATTGAACAACATTTTACTTCTTGATAACAACCATGTATGTCGGATTTTTTGAAATTCAATTCACAAAAGTGGTAAAATTCTATTTAAATGAAAAAGTCATTTTTTTAACTACCACTAAGTGGTGTCACTATTCATCAAAAACTGATATTTTCCGAAAAATACCAAAAATTCAGCCTAAGCTATATTTGATAATCCAAATTTAGAAATGATGTCTATTTTTACAAATTCAAAACATATAAGTGGCATTAATTAATTTAAAAATTAATTCCTGTTGTTAAAACAAATAGCGTGTTTTTACGAAACAATAACTATCAAAATATTGATACTTGTTTATGTCTAATTTCAAAGTGAAATTAAATCCAATCACCAAAATTGGATTAAATAGTAAAAATATATTTTAATTCCAATTTAAAAACAATTAAAAATATAATCTAACCATATAAATAAATTATATTAAAAAGAACTTTTGAATTAAAATAAAATATTTTTCACTATTCATTAAAAAATGAACTTTATTAGAAAAATACCAAAGATTTACTGAAAGTAAAATTTGATGTCCCCATTCTAAAGAAGGATTTTATATGGTCAATTAGAATGTATTAAAGTAACCAAAACTATATTTAATGAGGGTTCTCCATTAAAAGGTGATAAATCGTCATTTTAATGAAAATTATGCTTAAAATTAGATTCATTCACTTTTTATGCCTCTAACTTTTATTGGATAAATATAAACATGTATAATCATATAATGGTTAGTTTTTTTCATTACCACCAATAAAATGGCTAGGAGTTAACTACCATTTAAAAAAATATTATTATATTATTAGTGTGCAAAGTTGGATTCCAAAGAAACCCGTTGTTGTGTATCGGGTACACTATCGAACATAGCAACCCCTTTAAGATAAAATTAATATTTAATTCAAAAATATTAATAAATATGAAAATATCTTATTCTTAATTTACTTGGGTTGTAACATCCTTCCCCCCTTTTGGAAATTACGTCCTCGCAATTTTTATCCACTTATCAAAATAAGTGGGGGTATTTATCCCTCATAGAATTTTTAGATTCCCACGTTGCCTCATCAACAATATGGTTTTTCCACAAAGCCTTTACCTGATGAATTACCTTATTCTGCAACACCTACCTCTTACGGTCTAGAATATGGACATGTAGTTCTTCATAAGATTGATTCTCTTCCAACTGAAATACCTCTGGGCTCAAAACATGAGATGGATCTGGCATATACTTTCTCAACATAGAAACATAAAATACATTTTGTACCTGGGATAAACATGGAGGTAAAGCCACTCAGTATGAAACTGATCCAACCCTCTCCAGAATTTCATATGGTCCAATGAACCTAGGACTCATCATTCATTTCTTACCAAATCACATCACACTTTTCCATGGGGAAACATTGAGAAAAACATGATCACCTACCTGGAAAGATAAAACCTTCATCATGTTATCCACATAACTCTTCTTCCTGATCTGAGCTGTTCTCATTTGTTTCGAAATCAAATGAACTTTGTTTGCCATCTCTTCTACCAATTCCTGTCCCATCAGCTTCCTTTCACCCACTACATCCCAAAAAGCTGGAGTTCGACACCGCTTACGATATAATTCCTCAAATGGTGCCATCTGTATACTGGAATGAAAATTGTTATTATAAGAAAATTCAACCAAAGAATGATGTTAGTCACAACATCCCTGGTAGTCCATCGAGCAAGCACATAACATATCCTCCAAGGTCTGAATAGTTCGTTCTGAATGCCCATCTGATTACGGATGAAAAGCTGTACTAAAATTTAATTCAGTACCCAATGACTTCTAAAGGCCTTTCCGAAAGTTAGAAGTAAACCTGGGATCATGATCAGATACAATGGAGAGGGGAACTCCATGCAAACTGACTATCTCATTAAGATACAAACGGGAAAGTTGATCTTGGGAAAAAGTATCTAGAATAGGAAGGAAATGAGCATATTTAGTCAAGCGATCAATAATAACCTAGATTGGATTATTATCTCGAGACGTCTTTGGTAATCTCACAACAATGTCCATGGATATATTTTCCCATTTCCACTCTGGCACCGATAAAGGATGAAGCATTCCTTTAGGTAATTGTTTCTCTACTTTAACCTGCTGACAAGTGAAACACCTCATAGTAAAATCAGCAATATCTCTTTTCATTCCATCCCACCAGTAATACTCCCGAATATCTCTATACATATTAGTACTTCCAGGATGAAATGAAAACGGAGAACTATGAGCTTCACATAACAACCCATTCTTCAACAGTGAATCACAAGGCACACATAATCTCTTTCCAAACCTCAAAACACAATCATTATGAATGTTAAATTCAGGAAACTTACCCTTTTGAACCAGCTCTACCTTTTTCCGCAACTCACTGTCTTACTTCTGTGCTTGCTTGATTCTATCTGATAGAGAAGATTTCACTAATACCTAAAAGAAAACAGAAGGAATTCCTACACAAACAACATCAATTCTAAAGTTCATCAAATCAGAAACCAAAGTATCTCATTCCATATGTAGAATGGTTAATGAAGCATTACTTTTTCGACTCAATGCATCAGCCACTTTATTTGCTTTTCCCGTATGCTAATGAATTGTACAAACATAATCCTTGATTAATTCCAGCCATCACCTCTATCTCATGTTCAATTCATTCTGAGTGAATATATACTTTAAACTTTTGTGATCATTATATATTTCGCACTTTACTCCATACAAATGGTTCCTCCAAATTTTTAGAGAAAAAACAACAGCAGCTAATTCCAAATCATGTGTAGGGTAATTAGCTCATGAGTTTTCAACTGACGTGAAGAATATGCAATTACGTGATCATTCTGCATAAGGACACAGCCAAGTCCTTTCAATTAAGCATAACTATAGATAACAAACTCGCCATTCCTGGAAGGATGTGCCAAAACTAGAGCATTCACAAATCTTCTTTTCAACTCCTGAAAACAATCATCACATTCTAGTGTCCAGATAAACATAACACCCTTCCGTGTTAGCTTAGTCATTGGACTAGATAACCGTAAAAAAATTTCAACAAACCTTCAGTAGTAACCAGCCAATCCATGAAAACTACGGATCTCGGTTACATTTGTGGGTCTTGGCCATTCTTCAACAACTTTTGTTTTAACATGATCAATAGTTATTCCATCTTTTGAAACAATGTGACCAAGGAAAGAAATTTTTTGTAACCAAAACTCACACTTTCTGAATTTTCCTTACAGTTTCATTTCTTTTAAGGTTTGCAAGATAACCCTTAAATGACTTTAATGCTCCTCTTTACTTTTAGAAAACAACAAAATATCTATAATAAACACAACCAGCATTTATCACCTGATTAAACTGAGTCATCACTGCAGTAAACTGCTCAATTCTAATTCAAACCATCTCTAGTTACTGATTCAGAAAGTGATTCAACTCGGTATTCCTTCCCAGAAAAGATACTCTATTTACTTTATGAAAAATAATTCTTAACACATACATATCTTTGTCGAAGTAACAAGGTAATCTGTAAATGCTATATCATTTCAATCATACCATAAACTAATTAATAATTTTAACAAATTTTCTAACTCCTAAAGTTGTCTAAACCGACCTCTGATACAAACTATAAGGACTCGGCCGTAAACATTACCTAATATTCAATTAAATGAATAATTCACATTGAGGATCTTTTTAGGTTTAGAGTATTAGGGATTTATGACATAACAATTACATCTCAAAATATTACAAAGTAGGCACTTCTACCCAGAATCAACTTTTTTTTAAAAAAAAATAAAAACTCTAGAAAAAAAATTCATGTCTAATTCCATGTTAAAGAGATCATGGCTTTTCCTTGTTTCCACCCTTGACCCTATTCATCTTAAAGTCTTGTGAAAAACATTTCAAAACATGGGATGGGCCAAAAAGGCTCAGTAAGGGATATAAAACTTTGAATGAAAAACATTTGTTCATAAATACATAAAAAACATGAACTCTTTTACTTACCTCATGAAATCATAAGATTTATGAAAGACACATTGATATCATAAATCATAAAGGTAACTTGCAACATCCATACCATAAATACATTGTAGCTATCACAACTACATAGGGAGTTACTTTGGATTACCCATCATAGAATATACCCAAAATCTCTTAGGAGAAACATTCAGGTTTACCTCCGTCACATTACCCAATGCATTGGAGAGCAATCTCAGGCTCACCCGGCCTAGGTTTATCACGGAACAACCAATATATGTAAATAATGCCCAAGAACCATAACATGATCTTAGCACATAACATAAGCATAAGGGAAAGATAATATTTCCACATTGAAATAATTAAATATCATTTCAAGATATCAAAATCATTTTCAATACCAAAATATGTAAAAAGAGTATTTGGAATTTATTTTTCCTTTTAAAAACATTCCAGATTGTTAAGGAAGCCAAAGATCAAATAATACTCGCGATGGCGGAAAGGTCGTTGTCACCGCTTAAAAAACATTCCTTTTTGTCATTTAGTAAAATGCTTCATATAATAAGATTCCGTTTGGATAAAATGAAAAGTCAAAGGGGTTTATACACCATATAAAATAAAGTCGTGTATAAGAAATGCCTCAATGAAAAGAGATGGAGACGAAGTCCCTTACCTCGTGTCCGAGTTGACCCGTTCATTCTTTAATCTCCTGAATAACAAAAGAAAGTTAATTTAAACTTGCTTAAGAACCTTTTTCAAGTTTATTATTCCTTTTATATCACTTATTACTATGTTATAATCATTATGTAATCATTTAAGTTAATAACGTTCATTTTTGTCGATATTTGGTACTTGAGTCAAAAATGGACTTCTTATAATTACATGTTGTTCATGTGGTAAAAGGTTAATTATATCCAGAATTATATTCATGATTTGGGTATCATATTTATAATATATATCCAGCATGTATAGGTATTTATAATAGTACTTAACATTTGGAGGTACTAAATGAAATGCACTGTTCATGGAGACGGTAAGTCGTACGTACGCATGAACACTACTATCATTTCTATTTCTTATTATAATGGAATTAAAACATAATTACACATAGGTATATTATAATTCCAGTATAATATCATATACAATATCATTAAATCTATCCTTTATACATCCCACATAGGGCATTAATGAGTCACAACACTTTGAGGGGCGGTAGTCCGCACTTCCTCAAATGAGATTATGTATTTACCCACCATGGATACCATAAAGGTTTGATATAATTGTGAAGTACAGAAACATAAAGAAATCATAAACATAATATATATCATATATAAATACAGTGCCATCATAATGTCCACAATTAGAGGTGGTATGATATAATTGAACAATCATCGTTTCGTGAGGCGTTAGTTTTCCATCCACATAAACATTATGTTCATCACCCATTAGATGGAGGTGTGTGTTAGTGTTGTTTGAATATTTATAATAACAAAATCCTATTATATTGAGGATACTGGTGTTGTTATAAAAGAAATCAAATAAAAATAGTTTAGGGGTTGGAGAAGCAAAATAAAAGAAAACAATTTAAGAGAAACAGTTACCTTTAATTTAGGAAACTTCCTTTGGTTTAAACCAAAAGGACCTTTTAAGTGTCTTCTGCCTAAGGTAAGGCTTCTAGGACGAGGAGAGGGATGTATGGAGATTAATTGGGCAGAGTTTGGACGAGCCAAATGGCTTGAGAGGTGTGAGGAATTTCATAGATGTGGTCTCTTTTTATAAGGGAGAGGAGGGGCTGTTTAGGAAAGAGTGAAAATATTACTTTATAATATAATGATATTCAGTTTCTAATGGTCCAAAAATCATTATGGACTAAGATAAGATAAATCATAACCAAAATAAAATCATCTAATCAGAATTGGACATGTTTTGGATAATATTTTAATCATTATAATCTTGTTTAATTAAATCATTTATTAATGAGGTAAATACTGCATCATTATTGTGTCATAAATAATTTAATTTATTTAATGTCTAAAAATTATAAAAAAAATAACATGATGTAGGATATCTTTTTATAATTCTTATTAATATTTATAATCGAATTGATAATTTATATATCCTCTTCTAAAATTAATTTAATAAAAGATATTTTTTTGTCATATTTGCCTTTTCTTTAAGTTAATTATTCTAAATTGTCATTATCACACCCATGTGACTTAAAGGTGTCCTAAAATCGACCCAAAGATGATAATGGTCGTAAATGACCCAACCAATAATATTTGGACAAGTTTTAAGGTAATTTTGAATGATTATTATATTCTTTTTACCTTGAATTACCCTATTTACCTTTAACCGCGGTAAACAAAAGTCAAAAGTTACTATTCACCAAAAATTATTGTCATCTTATTAAACCAAATTTTACTTCTTGATAACAACCATGTATGTCGTATTTTTGAAATTTAATTCACAGAAGTGGTAAAATTCCATTTAAATGAAATAGTTAATTTTTTAACTACCACTAAGTGGTGTCACCATTCATCAAAAATTGAAGTTTCTCAGGAAAAATACCAAAAATTCAGCCTAAATATATTTGATATTAAGAATTAAAAAATGATGTCTTTTTTCCAAATTCAAAACATAGAAGTGGCATTAATTAATTTAATAATTAGCCCCTGTTGTTAAAAGAAATAGCGTGTTTTTAAGAAACAATAACTATCAAATGATTGATACTTGTTTATGTCTAATTTCAATGTGAAATTAAATACAATGACCAACATTGGATTAAATAGTAAAAATATATTTTAATTAAACTTTAAAACCAATTAAAAATATAATCTAACCATATAAATAAATTAGATTAAAAAGAATTTTGAATTAAAATACAATATTTTTCACTATTCATTAAAACATTAACTTTATCAGAAAAATACCAAAGATTTACCCAAAGTAAAATTTGATGTCCCCATTCTAAAGAAAAATTTTATTTGGTCAATTAGAATTTATTAAAGTAACCAAAACTATATTTAATGATGGTTCTCCATTAAAAGGTGATAAATCGGCATTTTAATGAAACTTATGCTTAAAATTAGATTCATTCACTTTTTATGCCTCTAACTTTTATTGGATAAATATAAATACATGTATAATCATATTATAGTTAGTTTTGTTAATTCCCACCAATACAACGGCTAGGAGTTAACTACCATTTAAAATAATAATATTATATTATTAGTGTGCAATATAAGATTCCAAAGAAAACCGTTGTTGCGTATCGGGTATGCTATTGAACATAGAAACCCCTTTAAGCTAAAATTGATATTTAATTCACAAATATTAATAAATATGAAAATCTATTATTCTTCATTTACCTGGGATGTTACATCCTTCCCCCCTTTTGGAAATTTTACCCTCGTAATTTTTATCCACTTATCAAAATAAGTGGCGGTATTTATCCCTCATAGCATTTTCATATTCCGACATTGCCTCATCAACCATATGGTTTTTCCACAAAACCATTACCTGATGAATTACCTTATTCCGCAACACCTTCTCTCTACAATCCAGAATCTAGACTGGTAGTTCTTCGTAAGAGATATTCTCTTCCAACTAAACTACCTATGGGCTCAAAACATGAGATGGATCTGGCATATACTTTCTCAACATCGAAACATGACAAAAATTGTGTACCTTGGATAAACATGAAGGTAAAGCCACTCAGTATGCAACTGATCCAGCTCTCTCTAGAATTTCATATGGTCCAATGAACTTTGGACTCAGCTTTCCTTTCTTACCAAATCACATCACACTTTTCCATGGAGAAACTTTGAGAAAAAAATGATCACCTACCTCGAAAGATAGATCCTTCCTCCAGTTATCCACATAACTCTTCTGCCTGCTCGAGCAGTTCTCATGAGTTTCTGAATCAATTAATCTTTTTTTCCATCTCTTCTACCAATTCTTGTCCCATCAGCTTCCTTTCACCCACTTCATCCAAAAAAGCTGGAGTTCGACACCGCTTCCCATATAATGCCTCAAATGGTGCCATCAGTATACTGGAATGAAAATTGTTATTATAATCAAATTCAACCAAAAAAAGTTGTTGGTCCCATCTTCCCTGGTAGTCCATCAAGAAAGCATGTAACATATCCTCCAAGGTTTTAATTGTTTGTTCTGACTGCCCATCTGATTGCAGATGAAAAGCTATACTGATATTTAATTCAGCACCCAATGACTTCTGAAGGCCTTTCCAAAAGTTAGAAGTAAACCTGAGATCACGATCAGATACAATGAAGAGGGGAACTCCATGCAACCTGACTATCTCATTAAGATACAAATGGGAAAGTTGATCTAGGGAAAAAGTATCTAGAATAGGAAGGAAATGAGAAGATTTAGTCAAACGATCAACTATAACCCAGGTTTCATTATTACCTCGAGATGTATTTGGTAATCCCACAACAAAGTCCTTGGATATATTTTCCCATTTTCACTCTGGCACCGATAAAGGCTGAAGCATTTCTTTCGGTAACTATTTCCCTGCCGTAACCTACTGACAAGTCAAACACATCACAGTAAAATCAGCAATATCTCTTTTCATTCCATCCCACCGGTAATACTCCCGAAGATCTATGTACATCTTAGTACTGCCAGGATGAACTGAAAACGGAGAACTATGAGCTTCACATAACAACTCATTATTCAACTGTGAATCGCAAGGCACACATAAACTCTTTACAAACCTCAAAAAACAGTCACTATCATTGTTAAATTCAGGCAACATACCATTTTGAACCAGCTCTACCTTTTTCCACAACTCACTGTCATTCTTTTGTGCTTGCTTGATTCTGTCTGATAGAGAAGATTTCACTGATACCTAAAACAAAACAGAAGGACTTCCTGCACAAACAACTTCCATTCCAATGTTCATCAAATCAAAAACCAAAGGATATCGTTCCAACCATAGAATGGTTAATGAAACATTACTTTTTCGACTCAAATTATCAGCCACTTTATTTGATTTTCCCGGATAGTAATTAATTGTACAATAATATTCCTTGATTAATTCTGGCCATCTTCTCTGTCTCATGTTCAATTATTTATGAGTGAATATATACTTTTAACTTTTATGATAAGTATATATTTCACACTTTACTCCATAGAAATGATGCCTCCAAATTTTTAGAGCAAAAACAACAACATCTAATTCCAAATCATGTGTAGGGTAATTTACCTCATGAGTTTTCAACTGACATTAAGCATATGCAATTACCTGATCATTCTGCATAAGGACACAACCAAGTCCTTTCAATGAAGCATCACTGTAGATAACAAACTCACCATTCCTAGAAGGAAGTTCCAAAACTGGAGTATTCACCAATCTTCTTTTCAACACCTGAAAACAATTATCACATTCTTTGGTCCAGATAAACATAACACCCTTCTGAGTTATCTTAGTCATTATACTAGATAACTATGAAAACTTTTCAACAAACCTTTGGTAGTAACCTGCCAAACCAGGAAAACTATGGATCTCGGTAACATTTGTGGGTCTTGGCCATTCTTCAACAACATTTTTTAGCAGGATCAACAGTTATGCCATCATTTGAAATAATGTGAGCAAAGAAAAAAATTTGTTGTAACCAAAACTCACACTTGCTGAATTTTCCATACAATTTATTTTCTTTTAAGGTTTTCAAGATAACCCTTAAATGAAATTCATTCTCCTATTCACTTTTAGAAAACAATAAAATATCAATAATAAACACAAACTCCATTTATCACCTGATTCAACTGAGTCATCACTGCAGTAAACTGCTCAATTCTGATTCCGACCATCTCTGTTTATTGATTCGGAAAGTCATTCAACTAGGTATCCCTTCCTAGAAAAGCTACTCTATTTCCTTTATGAAAAATAATTCTTAACACAAACATATCTTTGTCGAAGAAATATGGTAATCCGTAAATGCTATATCATTTCAATCATACCATAAACTAATTTATAATTTTAAAAATTTTCTAACTCCTAATGTTGTCTAAACTGACCTCTGATACCAACTATAAGGACCTAGCCTTAAACATTACCTAATATTGAATTAAATGAATAATTCCCATTGAGTATCTTTTCAGTATTAGAGTTTTAGGGAATTATGACATAAATAGTACATCTCAAAATATTACAACGTAGGCACTTCTACCCAGAATCCAATTTTTTTAAAAAAATAAAAACTCTTGAAAAAAATTCATGTCTAATTATATGTAAAAGAGAGCGTGGCTTTTCCTTGATCCCATCCTTGTACCTATTCATCTTAAAGTCATGTGAAAAACATTTCAAAACATGGTATGAGCATAAAAGTCTCAGTAAGGGTTGTAAAACAGTGAATGAAAAATAATTGTTCATAAATACATAAAAAACATGAACTCTTTTACGTACTCATGAAATCATAATATTTATGAAAGACACATAGAAATCGTAAATCATAAAGGTTAATTGCGACATCTATTCCATACTTACATTGTAGATATCACAGCTACATATGGAGTTACTTTGGAATACCCATCACAGTATATTCCCTAAATCTCATAGGAGAAAAATTCATGTTTACCTCTGTCACGTTACCCAATGCATTGGAGAGCTATCTCAGGCTCACCTGCCCTAGGTTTATCACGGAGCCACCCGTATACGTAAATAATGCCCAAGGACCATAACATGATCTTAAAACATAACATAAGCATAAAGGAAAGATCACATTTCCACATTACAATAATAAAATATCATATCAAGATAACAAAATAATTTTCAATACCAAAATACATAAAAAGAGTATTTGGTATTTATTTTTTCTTTTAAAAACATTCTGTCTTGTTAAGGAAGCCAAAGATCAAATAATACTCATGGCGGCGGAAAGGTGATCGCCACCACGTAAAAAAACATTCCTTTCTGTCATTTAGTAAAATGATTCATATAAAAATATTCCCTTTGGATAAAGTGAAAAGTCAAAGCAGTTTATACACCGTATAAAATAATGTCCTGTATAAGAAAGGCCTCAATGAAAAGAGATTGAGACGAAGTCCCTTACCTCATGTCCGACTTAACACGTTCGTTATTTAATCTCCTAAATAACAAACTAAAGTTAATTTATACTTTCTTAATAACCTTTTTAAAGTTTATTATTCCTTTTATATCACTTATTACCATGTTATAATTATTATGTAATCTTTTAAGTTAATAAAGTTCATTTTGTCGATATTTGGTACTTGAGTCAAAAATGGACTTCTTATAATTACATGTTGTTCACGTGGTAAATGGTTCATTATATCCAGAATGATATTCATGATTTGGGTATCATAGATATCATATATATCCATCATTTAAATGTATTTATAATAGTACATAACACTTGGAGGTACGAAATGAAATGCACCGTTCATGGAGACGGTAAGCCGTACATACGCATGAACGCTACTTTCATTTCTATTTATTATTTTAATGGAACTAAAACATAATGATGAATGGGTATATTATAAAATCCAGTATAATATAATATACAATATCATTAAATCTATCCTTTATACATCCCACGTAGGGCATTAACGAGTCACGTCACTTTGAGGGGGCGGTAGTCCGCACTTCCTCAAATGAGATTATCATATTTACCCACCATGGAAACCATAATGGTTTGATATAATTGGGATTTACAGAAGCATAAAGAAATCATAAACATAATATATATCATATATAAATACAGTTCCATAATAATGGCCACCATGAGAGGCGGTAAGATGTAAATGAACAATCATCTTTTCGTGAGGCGTTAGTTTGACATCCACAAATTCATTGTGTTTTCATCCATTACATGGAGGTGTGTGTAAGTGTAGTTCAAATCCTTATAATAAAAAACATCCTAGTATATTGAGGATACTGGTGTTGTTACAAAATAAAAGAAATAAAATTAGTTTAGGGGTTGGAGAAGTAAAATAAAAGAAAACAATTTAAGAGAAACTCTTACCTTTAATTAAGGCAACTTCCTTTGGTTTAAACCAAAAGGACTTATTAAGTGCCTTCTGCATAACGTAAGGCTTCTAGAAGGAGGATAGGGATGTAGGGAGCTTAATTGGGCAGAGTTTGGACGATCCAAATGGCTTGAGAAGTGTGCAGAATTTCAAAAAAGAGGTCTCTTTTTATAAGGTAGAGGAGGGGCTCTTTAGGATAGAGTGAAAATATTATATTATAATATAATGATATTCGGTTTCTAATGGTCCAAAAATAATTATGGTCGAATATAAGATGACTGATAACCACAATAAAGTCATACAATCAAAAATTGTACATGTTTTTGATAATATTATAATCATTATAATCTTATATAATTAAATCATCAATTAATGAGATAAATACTGCATCATTATTGTGTCATAAATAATTTAATTTGTATGATATCTAAAAATTATTAAAAAAATACCATGATATAGGATATCTTTTTAGATTTACAATGAATATTTATAGATGAATATATAATTTAAATAACCCCTTCTAAAAAATAATTTACTAAAAGATAATTTCTTTTGTCATTTTTGTCTTTTCTTTAAGTTAATTATTCTAAATTGTCATTATCACACCCAGGTGGCTTAAAGGGGCCCCAAAATCGACCCAAATATGCTAATGGTCCTATATGACTCAACCAATAATATTTGGACAAGTGTTAAGAAAATTTTGAATGATTATAATATTCTTTTAACATTGAATTACCCTATTTACCTTTAGCCGCGCTAAATAAAATTCAAAACTTACTATTCACCAAAAATTATTTTCATCTTATTGAACAACATTTTACTTCTTGATAACAACCATGTATGTCGGATTTTTGAAATTCAATTCACAGAAGTGGTAATATTCCATTTAAATGAAAAAGTCAGTTTTTTAACTACCACTAAGTGGTGTAACTATTCATAAAAAATTGATGTTTTTCAAGAAAATACCAAAAATTCAGCCTATGATATATTTGATATTTCGAATTCAGAAATGATATCTATTTTTCCAAATTCAAAACATAGAAGTGGAATTAATTAATTTAAAAATTAATTCCCACTGTTAAAATAAATAGCTTGTTTTTAAGAAACAAAAACTATCAAAAGATTGATACTTGTTTATGTCTTATTTCATAGTGAAATTAAATCAAATGACCAACATTGGATTAAATAGTAAAAATATATTTTAATTCCACTTTAAAACCAATTAAAAATATAATCTAACCATATAAATAAATTAGATTAAAAAGCTGTTTTGAATTAAAATACAATATTTTTCACTATTTATTAAAAAATGAACTTTATCAGAAAAATACCAAAAATTTACCCAATGTAAATTTTGATGTCCCTATTCTAAAGAAGGATTTTATTTTTTCAATTAGAATGTATTAAAGTAAAAAAACTATATTTAAAGAGGGTTCTCCATTAAAAGGCAATAAATCGGCATTTTAATGAAAATTATGCTTAAAATTAGATTCATTCACTTTTTATGCCTCTAACTTTTATTGGATAAATATAAATACATGTATAATCATATTATAGTTATTTTTGTTCATTCCCACCAATACAATGACATGGATTTAACTACCATTTAAAATAATAATATTATAGTATTAGTGTGCAACGTAAGATTCAAAGAAACCCGTTGTTGCGTATCAGGTACGCTACTGAACATAGCAACCCCTTTAAGATAAATTTAATATTTAATTCACAAATATTAATTAATATGAAAATATATTATTCTTCATTTACCTAGGATGTTACAGAAATTCTACTGTGTGAGGCCATCACATCATTTTTCTATGTAAATTGGAATTGTTAAAGCTCTATATTTATAATAATCACATGATCACTATTCAATTACTATATTAGCAATAGTAAAAAATCGTAATGGTATTTTAAAATCCATAAACATAATACCAAGGAAGTGAATAGGTTTTATATAACCATTTTTCATAATAAGATAATTAATTAGAAAAATTTTAATTTTCATTAATAAATGTTTGGTTCGTTACAATCATCCACCCTTAAAAAATGTCACTCTTTAAATTTTCATTCCCCATAGTAAAATAGATGATGGTAACTTGGCTTCAACAATTCCTTTTATTCACACTTTGCTTCTTCAAACAAATTTTTTTCACAACACCTTGACAAGGGGCATTGTCTTATTTTGTAGAACATTATCCCTATGATCTATGATCTTCATCGGCTTCTATTCATTGGAGAGTTCATTGTATAATTGAACCACCTATGGATTGAGTACATGAGATGGTTCAATTGTTTACTTCCTTTCGAGTGATACATTGAATACATCATGTTCTTGAGATAGGATCGGTGGTAGTGCTAGTTGATAGGCCACTTCTATAATGCGATCAATGATAACAAAATGGCTGATGTACCTGGAATAAACATTCCCTTATTCCCACATATCATAACATTCATCATTGGTGATATGTAGAGGAATACCATGTATCCATCATCAAAATATATTTTTTATAGACTACTATCAACATATCTCTTTTTTCGATACATAGTATCTTTAATATGATGTTGTATGTTCTTAACCTTCACCACTATTTCTTCGACCATTTTGGAACCTAGGAGTTTTCCCCCCAACTTCATACCAACATGCATGTATTTTGAACCTCTTCCCATAAAGGGCTTCATAAGGATCCATTTTGATGCATGAGTGAAGATTTTTGTTGTAAGAGAAATAAAACTAAGGACGATGTTGATTCCATCCTCCTTTGAAGTCCATTGATCATGCTATCAACAATTCCTTAAGTGATTAGATAGTACACCCATATTGGACATTAGTTTTAGGATGATAAGATGTAATTATGTTCAACTCAGTATTCAGCGCATATTGGAGACTCTTCCAAAACATAGAGGCTAATATTAGATCTCAATCTGATACAATCATTAATGGAACTCAATTCATCCTTACCACTTATTTGATGTATATCTGTGTTAGTTGATCCAATTAGAAGTTTTATCGGGTTGTAATGATCTGTACAATCATTGTAAGACACTACACAGAAACCCGAATAGCATTGTTTCCTTTGTATGTCTTATAATGTCAAATGAAAAAGTCTGTGGTGATGTTATCCATTTCCATGTTTTTATGGGTAATGGTTGCTTCATCCCCTTAGACTTATGCCTCTCAGCCTTCACTTTCTGACACACCAGGAACATTGCTGTAAATTGACTGATCTACTTCTTCATATTATACCTCTAATGATTCTCTCAGTGATCTCGATACATCTTTGTGTTTCCTAGGTGAATGGAGAAATACAAACTATGTGAATCATCCAAAATTTCAGTATTTAACTCCAGATTTGATGGAACACATAATCTTGACCCAAATCACAAAATTCCTTCTTTTACATTGAACTTTGAGGATTTTCCTTTTTTTTGATAGTTTCCACTTTCTTCTGAATTCTGACATCATCCATTTGAGCATCCTTTAAACTTTCCAAAAGATATGGTTGTGAAATCCTTTTTGAAAGGATTGATGATGTTCCCTTATTTATGATTCCCATTTCCATCTTCATCAAATATAAAAATATTTGGGTACTTTTCAATTATAATCCATGAAAGAGTTGTTAGATCCTTTCTACTTAGAGCATCTACCACCTTTTCTGCTTTCCCCAGATTGTCGTAAATTTAATAGTGATAGATTTTTATTAGAATTAACAATAATTTGTGGTACCTATTTAGCTATATTTATGTGAATATATACTTGAGTATTTTGTGATTAGTATATATTTCACAATTCTCCCCTTAGAGGTAATGTCGCCAAATTTTTTAAGAGAATATTTTGGTATCCAACTTCAGGTCATCTGTTGGTTAGTTTTGCTCATGAACATTAAATTTCCTTGAAGCATAAGTAATGACTTTGTCCTTTTACATCAACACACAGCCTAGGACCTTCATCGATGCATCAATATATACCACAAAATGTTCTCCACTTGTGGGTAGTGTTAGAATGAGCGCAATGATAATCCTCCATTACAACTCCTTGATTATCTCTTTGCATTCGTCACTCCAAGAAAACATGAATCCATTTCAAGTTATATTGTAAAGAGGGTTTCATAATCATGAGGAGTTAATCAAAAATCAGGGAAATTATCCAGCAAACCCAAGGAAGCAATGGATATCCATCATAGATATTGTCCTCAACATTCCCTCAATTGAATTTTTCTTAGAGAGATACATAGATATCCAATTGATTGTGATGATTTGACCTTAGAATGAGGCTTCATTAAAATAGAACTCACACTTACTGTACGTTGTATAGAGCTTGTCCTTTTGCAAGGTATCTATTATAGTGCTTAGATGCTCCTCATGCTCCTCCTCAGTTTTTGATTATATTAGAATACCATCTATAAAGACTACCACCAATTTTTTTAGGTAATCTCGGAAGAATCTATTCATCATGTCCATGATGTTTTTTGGAGCATTAGTGAGTCTAAAATACATTACTATGAATTCATAGTGCCCGTATCTTGTATGAAAAGAATCCTTGGGGATATCCTTCATCATCACCCTTACTTGGTAATATCTCAACCAAAGATCCACCTTGGATAATTTGTTTGTTCCATGTATCTGATCGAAAAATTCCTCAAATCATGGATTAGGATATTTGTTCTTTATCGTGATTTTGATGAACTCATGATAATAAATTAAAAGACACATTGACCCATCCTTTTTCTATATAAAGAGGACTGGTGCAGCCCATTGTGAAGCACTTGGGCATGTAAACCCATTATCTTGATTCACCCATAGTTGATTCATTATCTCATCGATATCCACAAAAACCATTCTATATGGAGTCTTGGATATTGGAAACCCCCAAAATATAAGATCAATAGAGAGTTAAACATCTCTCCTAAGAGGAAGACCAGAAATTTTTTTAGGAAAACAATGAGTGAATTACCTCACATTAGGCACGTTCTTCATGGATGGTTTCATCCATATAATAAATCATGTGATCAAGATATGTGTGATCATGTGGCAGTAATATCCTTGCTTGAGATGATGGATCTAAACAATATTCATCCACCACCTTGCAATAGTATAAGATCATGAGTCAAATGGACATATGGAGAGTGATTTTCCTATCATATAAATTTATATTGGCTCTACATAGGGAATTCCAATCCATGCCTCTAATTTCGTCAAATTTCACCAAAGTGATTATTAATGAGGTTCGATGAGAAGTTCAATCCACAAATTGTGATAGAGGAGGTGTTATAATCATGGGATATAATGATTTCCCAATTTTCCATTCTCCCTGAAATTTATACTTCCATGATTTGTGGTGGTGTTTGGATTATTTTACTAAAAGTTCAGGATATAAAATAACTCATTGAATGAGAATCCGAAAGTATGTTCTCTATTTAGGAATGAATAACTACTGTACCTGTCACCACTTCATTGTTATGGATTTATTTAGCGGTAGTTATGGAAAAAGAATTACCATACTGCCATGGAGGTTTTTAGTTTCCTCTAAAAACCCTTGGAATAGGGAAGAAGATTACAAATTTCCTTGGTTCTTTGTAGTTGAAGAAATGAACAATGCATTGGAGGTCGAACAATGAATTCTTCTCCTCTATTTGCAGCAATGGTTTTTTCTTGTCGTTGGTTAATGGATATGTTATTTTTTCTTCTACACCTAAATCATTTCCTTGTCCACATCAAGGAATATCTAGGGTGCTTCTTTCCACACCATTGGAAAGTGGAGTGCTGTAATTTCATAGCACTGTTGGATTTATCCATGGACCACTAGAATTAATGTCAACTTTCTGTATCTTATTCGCATGATAACCGTGAGATTCACCAATCTTAAATTAAAATTTAAGGGCACATCAGACAATTTCCTCTTATTTAATGATTCCCTAGATCTCTAGGTCTTTCTAAAGGCCAGGTTTTAGCCCACCAATGAAGTGGTCAGCCTTGCATTCAGGGGTCACCGCAAAGCCAAATGCATATCGTGCATGCATTGTGAATTTTTCCTTTTATTCTTTGATGGAATCGTCATCTTTTTTATATGAGTTAAAGGAAGTTCCATTCAATCATAATTCGGGAGGTGTGGGGAAAATATTTGTCAAAAATATTTATTTTGAATTCCTACCATTCCAAAGCCTTGATCTCTTCCTCAGGCTTCAGATGTTTGATCAATTTCCACTATTGATCAGCTTCACTCTCCATTTAATAAGAATCTATAAAAACCTTCTCTTGTTCAGAACATTTAATGATGTAGAAGAAATTGTCAATGAAGTTGACCCATTGTTCAGAGATTGAGGGATCAAATGATCCATTGAAAGTAAATGGCCTTGTCTTATGATGATCTCAATTGGGTATTGTTATTTCTTGAGGTGGGGGGTGAAAGATCTTCTTGAACCATGTTTCTGTTCAAAACATGAGTTAACTAAGAGGATATCGTGATAATATTTTGTATTCCTACTCCCATAGTATTGGGAATATCATTAGAATAGTTATCACATTGATCATCATACTAATAATATGACCTAGTCCTCCACTAACCAGCCATTGGCGGGAATAAAAAAAAGATAGTGGTAATAATAAAGTGGAATCCAACGAAAAGAAGAGATAACATATAAATTACATTTGTTTATTTTACTTATTAATTTATAGGATTTAATATAAGTTATCCATTTTCTTCATCCCAACAAATATTCATGGTGGAAATTATTATGTTCCCTTAATAATGGTTCATATTATGATTGTAAATTTACCAAAGTGTATAACCTGAGAGTGTCAAACCAAAAGTGCAGTAAGGTCCACTATCATGCACTAGTTCATGTTTGAGTCTAGCTCAATGAAATGTTTTAAGGTTTTACCCCTAGATACATCTATTCCAAAGCCACCTCTACTTGTTCGTATCAATAAAGGAATACATTTTTTCCTTAAAAAACATATTATATACTCCTTAATATTTAGGGATGTTTTAATTATACATGGTCTAATCCCTAAGGTTTTCCATAGGATTTTCTAATCCTAATATGAAAAATAACTAAATATATCTTCTGATACGGACTATAACAACCCTGCTCTTTATTACACACTTTATCATGATTTATTGCATAAAATTGAACTTATGACAACTATAAGGATTGAGAGTTCTAGTTTCTTAGGATATTAGGAATGTTACATTACATCATAAGACATAAAATACAACATCTCTATTGAAAACATTATTTACATGATGACAACATTCCTTCGTACATAGCATTGCGTTGGAAAACCTGAGGACATACATAAAAAAGGGTGAGATATAAATAATAACAAGGGAGTAAATAATGAATAATATGAAGAATAAAATAAATATAAGGAAATAGGAAAATCAATGGAGCGTAGAAGAAACATGAAAATGAAATCATGATATAGCATGATTATCATAACATGGAAGTGTGGCAAAAACATTTAACATGATATTAATATGAGCCAAGAATCATTGCACATGGAGAACGAGAAAAACATCATTACACTTGAATTAGCATGAGTAGACCCTAATTCCACATAGTGTATCATGAGACTATTCTTCACCTAAATCATTGGAGTGTAATCAGGGTGTTCCCTTCTTAATCATTTCATGTCATTCATAAATTTTCCACATAGATAATACACCATGGATTCATTAAAAATCATAATTTATACCAAAAATAAGACATGTGAAATACATAAATATAAGTCCTAAACCATAAATTACATGTTTATAAAGTTGAATACCCTTTATAGAAACTGGAATGGTATTCACTTACACAATGATTTGGGCATGTGAAACATGGGTGCAACTTTGGACGCATAACGACCTCAAATAGAAATCGTATAATGTGTTGATGAGAGATAAATGAGTATCTAATCAATTATATATGTAATGAAATGTAAGGGTGTCATTGAACATAATATCTGGACATATGTGATGGAATTTATATGCATACTATATAATAATTGATGGAATGTAAATGAGGAGAGAGAAATCCTTTATGGAATTTTGGCGTGGTAAAAACTGTACATTGGAGCCATTAATATGAGATAAAGGGGTATATTGTTATTAAAACATAAGTATGGATGTATAGGGGATGTGAGAAATCATATCACAACATTTTTAATTGAAAATAAAAGGTCATAACAACATAATGATACATGGACGTAATAATGGAAGGAATGTGAGGATCCCTTACTTGAAAGTGTGTGACTTCAAGATCTTGGGGAGGGGATTCTTGAGAGATTGGGGAACCTTGATATGATTTTAGGGAGATGAGGGAAGAGTATGGACATACTCCAAGGGTTTTTAGTGAAGAGAAGATGGGGATTGGGTGGGTTTATATAGAAAAAGGGAGGTAAATTCTTTAATATTTTACAAACATAGGTTTTTGAATCTATATAATTAAATATTCAAAACAAAAAATGAACTCATGGTTTTTTCCCATGGTTTTTTCCAAAGGTGAGTGGAAAAAATATTTTATAAGGCTTATGGCCAAACATATTATAATATTAGGCTTCATTATGTTGAGGTGAGTCGCAATCTCAAAAAAAATCATTTTAAAATATCAAAATATTTTATATGTCTTCAAGGGTCAACTAAGGAATTGTAAAATTAATCAAACAACTATAAAAACAAATTATTTTAAATTTAAAACACATATTTATTGAATATCTCTTTTATAGTTTTTTCTTACATCACTATTGGTTAATTAGGTTTTCAAAAAAACATTATATTTATAAATGGTATTTAATATTTACTGAAAAATTTGATTGTCTCAGAAGATTACAAAAAATTAACTTTTGGATAATTTTTTCACCCAGATTCCATAAAAAATATTCATTTTATCTAAATAATTGTATAATGATGTAAATTTTTACATTTAAAATATGAACCTTCATTTATAAAAAATTCATGGGTTTTGACAAAAACTGCTTTCAAACCATAAAAAAATTGCATTTTTATAAATAATGTACGACCATTATAATTTTATAAAATTTAATTTAGTAATAATATTTTAATAAAATATTATTAAAATCAAAAATCAATTAATTTTTCAAAATACATTTATTAACTGAATATTAACTTGAAATACTATTTATGATTTAAAAACCATTTATAAAGTGACAATGATAAAATAAATTTATATTATTTATACCAAAATAATGCACATAATCATAGTGCAAGGTTTCTATTACATAACCCCTTATCACACAGGCATAAGACCTAAGGTTAAGGTGTGCAATGTTGACAAACCCTTGGGGAGGCATAGATAACATCGTGCAGTTGATAATCACTATTAACTTCCACATTTTCCATAGGCGGATCCATTCATACTTAACATGTTGATGCTCATATTAGGCTTGGTCAAGAGCAATGACCAGTGTTGTTACCTCTTTTTTGTGCTCTAAAAAATGGTCTTCGTATGGAGCAATTCTACTAGATGAGGACATCACATCCTTTTTTTGATAAAATTCAGTTTGTTAAATCCCAATATTTATACTAAACATGTGATCACTATTCAACAACTATATTAGAAATGGTAAATATTATTTACTATGTTTTAAAACCCAAAAACAAAAAAATAAGTAAGTTCATATGTTTTATATAATAATATTACATAACAAGACAATTATTTTGATTAAGAATAATTTTCCTTAATAAATGTTTGGGTCATCATAATTAATGGGATGTATATTATATATTAAATTAGAAATAAGAAATTATAATATCTACATAATAATAGTGTTACTAAGCCTTTGTAGATGAATGAGGTGAAGAAAGGGTTGAAAATTAAATGAAATTAAGTTGGTATTTGGGGAAAGTTTCCACATGAATATCATCTCTTTGATGGACCCCATATGGAACATTGAATTTATATTTGGGTGATACCATTAGAAAATGGATGTGGGAATAGTGTGTAGGAGATGGTTTGGAATATATTTGAACATTTTAGATTCATTTTATGAGAAATGGGGAGGTGTGGAGTGGTATTTAGACTTTATGAGGGGTGTTTTAAAGTTATTAATAATGATTATTTTATATTTAAATCCAACAATTTTTTTGGATCTAATTCCAAATAATTATGTTTATAGTTAATATTTTAATTTCTGGATATGTTATTTAAAAAAATAATCCACCAAGTTAATTTTTTACTTTTTATTCACATAATCCTTTTACATTTTATCTTTATCCCAATACATTATTTTACCTATATATTTGTAAATATTTTTTTACCATGGTAAAACTTATATGCCTAAAAATAAAAATGACTTTATAGGATATTTTGGACATAATTATTCTAAATATGTAATCCTTTTTTAATAATGAAAAACAGAAATGTTATTAAATTATTTTTATAAATAAATCTTTAAATTTCCATAAATTGCAGTTATTTTTTAGAAAATTGTGTTTTTAATCCAAAAAATTGTCCTTTTAACAAAATATGTTATAAATATTATCTTATTTAAAACAATTATATTAAATATAAAAAAAATTAATTTTGTTACTTTGATATTAATCTAAATTAATTAAATGTCATCTAAATATAATGAAAATTACTATTTTTTAAAAAGTATTATTTTTTATAGAAAAATTTATCATTTTACAAAAATATAAATAATTCATCCTATGATAATTTGTATTTTCATAATAAAAAATATAACATTATTTCATCAAATAAAATTTCTAATTGTTTCAAAAAAAATTATTTTTATTTTCACATTTAAAATAATAAAAATATCTTTTTGAAAATAATATATTTGAAGTATAAAATGACTTTTGTAAAATTTAAACATTCAATTTTTAATAATAAATTAATATATGGAAAATTATTTGGAAAATTAAATATTTCAAAATGGTTTTAAAAATATTCATTCTTTCTAATACAACCTATAGGTTATAATGGTCCTGTTAAAAGCATTATAATTTTGAGTTCCCTTAACATGAATTCTCCGTGCAACGAAAGCTATCGAATAGATTATTGGAAGAAACATATATCATAAGAAATGTGTATTAAAAATATATATAATGTTTATAAATTAAATATATGATATAATTATAATTATTTAAATATAATATACAATACCCCTTACTATATTTTATTACATAGGTAATATGATAACATAGTTCATGTTTACGGTGGATTACTACCCAACGAAGCGATGTGATTTGTTTTTAACATATGATTTACATATAAGGTATTAAGGATTAATGTGTTGTAAATATATTTTATTAATTGCATAATAATTAATTATTAATTGTATATATATCATTTTGTCATACCATACCATCAATTGAACAAATAATATCATAATTTGGGTGTCAGGTAGACTACCACCTCACATGTCGATGTTATCGGTTTTTAACTAATGATTAACATGGATGGTAATAATGTATATATTTTGTAAATATATGTTATTTGTATTACATGATGTGGATTTTATAAATTTCATGTTAAATTCAATTCCTTATACTTTTACCAGTAAAAGAAGTGATGATGTTGATTGTGCTTACATATGACCTATCATCTCTAACAAGAGATATGATTCCTTATCAAAGTCCAAAATTTAATAATTATTATAATGATATATAAAATTATAAATAAATAAATTTATTTTTAAAAATAATCAATAGATTTTGTAACACTATTATATATTCATGATCTAGAACGTTCACTATAAAAAATGAATGGGAAAAAAATTCACACCCAAAAGAATAGTGATAATTAACAATTATCAACAAAAATATAATAAGATTTTATAAAATAATCCGATATGATTTTATATAAATTAAAATAGTTTAGTGCCAGTTAATAAAAGTTTTAAATATATTATATGTTATATAAATGAGTTCTAAACTAATTTTAAGCAAGAGTTAGTGGCTTTATTAACTAAATTTGCATTATTTGGTGATATGTCTACTTCATTGATTATATTATGAAAATATTAAGTGTGTAATAACCATTTAATTATTTAGGCTACATTTACACTTTTATTTGTTTTAATATCAATTTTTTACACATAATCAAATCATTGATTAACTCTCACCTCAGTTATATGAAAAGTTTAATGCCAGGATCTCAAAACCTCCTTCTTTGAGAGATATGTTATTTTATGAATGTAATATCTTGTAAATGGGGTATATAATTTCAATTAAACTACAATATCAATAATCATTCCTACATCATTTCATTTTATGGTATATTTTATGTATTTTATTAATTTGAAGTTATTATTAAATAGTTACTTAAGTTGGTAATGTTTTATGTTTAAAAATCTTTTTTATCAGTATTGATTATGATTGAATTGAAAATAATGGAAATTATTTTTTCATTATATAATAATGAACATCAATTTTAAAATATATGCTTATTCAGGGATATTTCATGTAATATTTCTATTTCTCTCACATTGGTAGATGACAATATTATTAATATAATGTTATTAAAATATCACATAATTTATCTCTTCATTAGGAAATCATGTTTAGTACAAATAAATATTTTAACTAATAAATTTAATACTATATGTTAAAGTTATTTTTATGCTTAAATGGAATATAACATAAGAAATATTAGGAATCATTCCATCATTTTTATATACAAAATAATTTTTTTCATTTCTTACAAAACTGTAAAAGGAATATTTTTTAAAAATATTCAATCTAAAATGGAAGCATTAACTATCATTACCACTCAATATATAAAAACATTCCCTTCATGTTTCGAAGGATATTTAAAAAAACATTAATTATTTAAATTTTAAATAATTTTTTAATAATGGAATAGTATTTTCCTCTTGTAATTTTCAAATTGATGTTTAAAAACTATTTTCTATCTATGAAGACTTTCTTTTACGGTACAAAATGTGAACGGTTATTTTACACAGGATTATTTTGATTTTTTTAAACTATTTTCATCAGTGAATAAAAACATTGATTTTATGGATTTCCTATAAATATATTCTATATGTCTCTCACATATGTACATATTGTATTATACATTTAATTTACAGATTAATACATGAATTATGTTAATTTATGAAACGGAATTATAATGAAATTATTTCTTAATATGAAAGGAATCATGTTTATTCAAAATATTTTCCTTATAATGTAATTCTAATGTTACACTTAATTATTTATTTCCTTTATGTGGTAGACATAAATTATAAAAATTTTGTAATGGGTGTTCCAATAATGATATCCAATGAATTGGGTAATTTTTTATCTCATGATTAGTCATTTATAGGATAAGGCTGTGAACCTCATCCATTATATTACATTGTCCACAATGTGATGTAGTCATGTTAATTATCCACATCTTACGATAATGACATTTTTTATATTGAATACAAATTTATTTTATTCAATGATCGATTGATTTCATGTTTTTAGGCTCTTCATAGGTGAGGCATCTCATGTATTTTATCTTTTAGGATATCATGTTATACCCTTCCCTCAAATTTTAAGAATCCAATTACCAATTTTTCCTATTACATGTATTTTTATCTCCCCCCATTCATCATGTATTCCCAAAGTTTTCCTATGAATATTTAAGAGGTCAAATGGATTTTAGGAGAGCACAATGGAAAATAATATAGAGAATAAATGTTTTATGTATTTATAAACTAGTATTCAATTGAAAATAGGCCATTATGATACTTATTTTGTAATTATAGGATATTTAAGCATAAAATAGGTTAATTTAATTTGGAAAACTATTAGGTCTAAAAATATTGTATTGGAGGTATGTTACCTTTAATACATTGAACTAATATGGGAAAACATTAGTGATGACCATGGGGATAGTTCTATGCATAAGCATACGCATAATTCTATATATAAAAACATCTATGAATTTTGGTGATGTTTAGTGAGAGAGTAATACAAGAAATTACATCCCTATAAAGATAATTAATAGGGTAATGGTTCTAGAAAATATATACCTAGTTGTAATAACACTATAAAGTAACATTATTATTGACTCAAGAAATAACATGTACATGTATATGGACCTTATTGCACACATGGAATGAAACTACTATGAGATATTTTTTGATATTCAAAAAATATTTACAAACCATCATGATGGATTTGAATAGATGATGATAATTAATAACTTTTAGTAAACCTAATATAAAATATATTTTAACAAATCAGACATGATTTATAAAAATAATAAATAATTTTACATTATTATGTTGTTTCCCACTATGAATAATGTTTCTCACACTATTAATTATGGTTTCAGTCATTGTATGGAAATATATGGAACATGAATGATGATTAATGATAAACAATATGTGCTAATGAGAAACAAAATTAGATGACTGTAGGATCGAAATAATGATGTAGATGCTCAATATACAAGAGGGGGGGGGGGTTAATTGTATACTTTAAAAATTCTTTTGGAACCTTTAATGTTAGTTATTCCGAATGTAGGTTCTGGAAATATGGATCCGTAAATTGAAACATAACTAAAGATTACAATATGAGATTATACCTTAAAGCGTATATAATCTATATGAAACAGAGTACAAGTAAAGAAGTATAAGAAAGTTATACTTTACTTACAATATAGAATGCAGTGGAAACAAACAAATATTAAAACTACAAGTAATAAGATATATGTCTTTTAACCCAAAGAGAAGGGTATCCAACAACCTTGGATAATGGTCCCTTGATTTATACTTTCAAGAAAGTCTGTCTTACCCACACAAGGGTAATCCCTCGATACGAAGATCGGAGTCTATGTCTTTCTATCCCAGCAAGCCCTCAACTTTAAGGTAGTTGTCAACCTCTGTCTTCCTCAGCAAGGAAGCCCTCGAACCTCAAGGTAGTCGGCACCTCTATCTTCCTATCCCCGGAAGTCCTCGAATGTAACACCCCAAGAATTCATAGTGTGTTATTTCTTCAAAATAATTCAATAACATGCACTACACGCAACACCGAGTTCAATTTCACTATGACTTACCAAAAATCCATTCAAAAGAGGTTATTAATAGTATTAACTAAATTTTAAACTTTATACAATCCTTATAATTTAAGAATCCATATTATGAGTATCTTAGACATAATGCAAGAAAAAATTCATTTTTGGCATTGCACTTTTATCAACTTTTAATAGTGAACCCTTTTTAAATAAAATATTTTAAAATTTTTGACTAAATGGGGACATTGAAAATTTAAAATGAAACATCCCAAGCTAACATGGTATGCTTTCTTTGAATAATACAGTAGCGTGTGTTGTACGCAACTTCGAGTTTTAACACACACCACAACCAATCAAACTAGCCGTTATGAATAGTAATACCTACTTTTTGAAGTTATATATATATTATATTTCAAAATGGACTTCCTTTTTGGATTCGGAATATCGAATTTAGCCTAAGGTGAAATTTTGGTACTTTTCGAATAACTTTCATATTTTGATGAATAGTGAAAATTACTAAATTTTAATTAAAAACAACTTTTTTTAATCAAATAATTAATAGTGATAAATTATGTATTTGAGTGGTTTTAAAGTATATTTAGAATATATTTTTACCATTTAATACAATGTTGGTCAGTGTACATAATTTCACCATTAAACCGAACATAAACAAGTATCATTCTTTTGATAGTTATTATATCTTAAAAACACGGTTTTTGTTTTGATAGCGGGATTTAATTTTAAATTAATTTCTGCCACTTCTATGTTTTGAATTTAGAAAAATGGATTCCATATTTTGAATCAGGATGTTCAAATTGTTTAAATAGGTATCTTTTATTTTTAGACATTTTGAATAATTACTGCGGTAAATATTTTATTTACCATGGTTAAGGGTAAATCCGGTAAATAAGGGTTATCAAATAGAGTTATAATAAAACAAAATTACCCTAAAACGTGTCCTAACCTTATTGGCTGATACATGTTAGACCATTATCATCTTTGGGTCGATTTTGGGACCCCATGGAGCCACTTGTAGGTGATAGGGACACTTTATTTTAATTAAGTTAAAATGAATACAAAAATGACACGAGCATATATCTTTTAGCAAAACAATTTTTACATAGGGTTATATATGTTGGATTTTAGATTATAAATATTCATTAGAAATATAAAACGATTTACTACATAATGATATTTTATTTATAATTTTTAGACATTAAATAATTTAATTTACTTATGACACAATGATGATGAAGTAATTACTATAATAGTGAAAAATTAAAATAATTGATATTATTAATACCCAAATAAATATAAAATGAAACTTTTAACGAATTAAACTAATTTCTAGGATAAAATAATATATTAGTATTGATTTGATTGACTTTGTTCGATGTAATCAATCTGTTATGAGTTTCACAAAATCAACTATTGAATAGTGTCAAAATTGACATAAAAGACTTCTTAAAACAAATATTATATTATTAATTGATATTAAAATTTTAAAAATCTAAGGTTCGGCCAATAGACTTATATCATGATAGGTTCATCATTAATGTACCACTTTGGGGTCTCTTGGATGTATATAGTAAGTTTATTAACCATATTATGTAAAAATACAAAGAGACATTGTAAAAGTGAAACTAATTAACTTAGAATTAATACTTAAAGATAAGGTTAATATAAGTACTCAAACCTGTCTAAATTCTATTGGTTGAGTTGTTTTCGACCCATCCCCAGCTTAACCTTTGAATAATCAACTTTGGAGCCATTAGAAACTGGATATGAATTTAATATAAGCTAATATTTCTAGCTTTTCCAAAGCTCCCCATCACCCCTTTTATAAAAGGGAACTCTTCCTTACCATTTCTTCACACCTTAAAAACCTTTTGGTTCGGCAAAACACTGCCCAAATACTCTCCCAACTTCCATCACTACAACCTAGAGGCCTTATTTTGATCAGAAAGCTAACCTATGGAGCCCTTTTGATCAAATCAAAAGGAAGAACCCGAAGAAGAGGTAATGATTTCACCACCCTTTTCCAAGTTCCTTTCTTCTTCCACTTCTTCTTCCTTTTTTATTACCATTCTAAAATAATAACTCCAGTATAATATATATACATTTATGTTATTATAAATATGGTACAACCATATTCAGTATTCTATCCACCCTTTGAATAACATGTCACCATATGTGCGTACGTACGGCTTACCATCTCCACGTCGAGGTGTAATTGTTATTAAATATATTATTATTTGGATGGGTATAATAATGATGTGTAACTCATGTAAATAATAAATATAACATGTTAATGATTCAGTATATATATTATATAACAACCATTTATATATTATTTCAAAAGAATGATATTGTCTCTCGTGCGTACGTACGGACTACCGTCTCCACGAACGCGATGAGATTCATTCTCCATCGTATCCATTGAAGTATAATTATCATTTTATGATTTAAAAATGATGTTTAAGGACTTGATATCATTCTGGATATGAATAATATACAACCTATCCCTTACAAACATGGCTTACGTAACAAAACATATAAAAGAAAACAAGTAAGTTAACACCCGAAACAACGATAATACGATGATATTATTATCAGATCAATATTAAAAGATCATATATGATACCATATTAATGTATATGATTCTTTTATAATTTAATAACAATTATTTCACCATTATACAGGAGATTAACCTACCCCAACCAAGGAAAAGTACAAGGTAAGGGGTTTTCATCTCACTCCTTATTCCCGTGAGATTCATGCCATATTGCCACCATCACCTTTTGTGTGGTGTATGTACTGCCCATAATTATATTCTTTGTGTAATACACTCTAATTTATGTGTATTTACATATTCATTGTATGATACCTCTTTCATGGGTTGTATGTTTCATAAGTTACCAAATTGTTAAGGGTTATTTCGCAATCTCTTCATTATCTAAGTTTGTTTATACGTAATAATCTACTGGGATCTCTTTATCATCCACATCCATGTTTCTTAAAAATGAATTTCAAAACATTTTTACTATTTACTAGAATATGGGTTAAAGTCATTTATACCTTTGTTTGACTTTTTATAAGAGGTTTATAAAGGAATCTTTCCGTCATTTTCCAAATAAGGTGCTTTTTAACCTTTTCGACAAAATTAAGGTAAGAATGTTTTTTTAACTTATACGGCGGGTGTGGATATTTTCCGTTGTTATAAAATTGTCTAAGCTTCCGTTACAAGATAATAAAAATATTTTCAAAAAAAATGTTTTATTTCATAAATATAAGACTCATAAATGATTTCAAAATAAAAAGAGATTTTTTTTCTAAAATAGTCTTTATTTCATCTATGTCAACATCCTTTGATAGATTGTAAGCTTATTTGAAGTTGATTTATTATGATACAAAACATCCATATTTTATTGAAGGTTTTGTGATATTTTTGACTATGGATAAGTTATTCTTATGTCACTCAAGGTTTTTGTTTAGATTATTGACATTTCATAAGTTATTTGTAATCCGAATGTTTATGTTATATTTCAACATTTCATTCAGATGAACGTGTTAAACAAGTATGTTCTGGGTTGGGGACCGGTAAAAGTAAGCCCTCCGGTTTGGTCTCCGGTTATTAGAGGAAATCCGGTTTGGTCTCCGATTATTAGAGGAACTCTGGTTTGGTCTCCGGTTATTAGAGGAACTCCGGTTTGGTCTCCGGTTATTAGAGGCACTCCGGGTTGGTGTCCGGTTATTAGAGGCACTCCGGGTTGGGTTCCGGTTACAGGTAGCCCCAAGGTCTTGGGACGAGGCATTGACAAAGAAATTAATGTTCAGCATTATGCATTCCATCATTATGAAAGTGGTTATTGATTTTGAATGTGACTATTCGATTAGTAGAATATCCATGTGAATAATTAAATTGCATTATTTCATTTTATTTATGCCATACTATGTTGAAAGTTCAAGTTTGAAAGGATTTTGTTTTAGTTATACATTTCATTAAATGTTTATTCCTATTTATCAATGTTTCCGCTATATTGTTATCTTTACTGGGCATTTGAGATCACCCCTTTTCGATGTTTTATTTTTCCCAGGAAGTGAAGAAGTAAATTATGAATGACCTGTACGGATATTATGTGGGGATATGAGTGTGGATTATGGAGACAATATGTTGTTGTAGTAGTTTTTCATTTTATGATGTAATGTAAGACTTACGAATATATATAGTATTTCCAAGGCTACTAAACCAATCGGTCTTTCAAGATTTGATCTTTCTTGTGACCATTCCATTGTTATATAATAATGCACCGACTCTGGGTAACTTGGGTCAGGGCGTTACATTTGGTATCAGAGGATGTTTAGTACAAACCTTGGAAGCTAGATTTAGATAAACTCTAATTAGAGCACGTAGTCCTAAGATGAACTTTGGGGATTAGTATAGAAGAACTTCCTAGAATTTTGGTATTGAAGAGATTTTGTGATTTTTCCGAGAAATACATCCCTTTCTGGATACGAGCAGGTAGAGGCGGCTCTGGCACATATGTACCTAGGGGTAAAACCCGAAAACACCGCTTTGAGCTAGACTCGAACGGGAACTGGTGCACGACAACGGGACTTGCTGCACTTTTGGTTACGACACTCCTGAGGGATATGCTTAGGATAATTCTCCTTTTCTTTACAAACAATTATGAAGGGTTTATGTGGATTTACTTTCTCAAAGGAGAAATTTTTATGATTATGGATTATATCCATAAACTATTTAATTTATGTTATGTGTCTTAAAATTTTGGTATTTGGTATTGTTATTCATAAACTAATCTAGTGTATTCCATTGTTTATAAATGTCTCCCAGTATAAGGAATGATAACTCTAGAAATGCACATGATACAAAGAGAAAGAAGGATCATATATTTCATGGTCTTAAGCCAGAATTTACAAGAGAAATAGTCTCGCATGTATTATCATCATATGAAGAAATAATATCATGTGTTGATAAGATAAGTAAAGAGCTTACTGAGTCCTATGGCTTTGAAGGGAATCAATAGAAGAAAAGGATGGAAGAGGGAAATTTGGATAAAGGGAAGAGGGAAAAGAAGAATTTTCCCATATGTGATAACTATGGAAAGAAACACCCTGGAACTTGCCTGAAAGGAATGGGAGTTTGTTATAAGTGTGGAGGAAAAGGGCACAAAGTACGTGACTGCAAGAGTAAGAAAATGGTTTCAAATTTACAATGCTTCATTTCCAAGGAGTTTGGACACTACGCAAACCTATGTCCCAGTCATCAAACCATGCCGCAAATGATGCTATTGGATAATAATCAAGTTATGATACTACCACAGATCAAGAGGAATGATTTGAGTTCTTATGTTGATTATGTCAATTGAGTGTTGTATCAACAATGTACTTGCTATAATAATTATGGAGTATATAAGGATTTTACTGCAGTACTATTTCATTAAGGACTTGAGATTGTGTGGAAAAAAGAAAAGTGACTCAATACTAGGATAACTTTTTGGAAAATATATTGTTGAGAGAATGATAAACCATAATATAGTTCTGATACTGAGGTAGTGATTTTGGAATAATACATGATTGTTTTGGATAAATTATATTGGATATTCATGACTACCTTGGAACTGATTAATGATTTGAATATTACATGATTGTTGGGGTTTAAAAATTTTTTGGATTGATGAAGTATATCCAGCATTCTATATGGAATAAGGGAGCATGAATGTAATCAATAAGGAATATGGTAATTCAGGATGTTTCACTGTATTAAAAGAATACATGATGAAGGTATTCATATGCTATTACAGGTTAAAAAGGATCTATATTATGTTTACCTTCTTTATAAATGTTGGACTGTGAGTTTGGATAGAATTATTTTGGATAGTTCTAGTTTGGATTATTTTGGATTTCCATAAAAGGAAAACCCAGAGGTCGGGCGGCAACCCGTCGCGACCGGAATGTCCGCGAGACTTGAACCCGCAACCGAAGGGAAACAAGGGTGTATCACCTACCACTGGCCCGTGAGATGTCCTGGATTAAATAATGTAGTTTTTTTTAAAGATCTGGTAGATGAATTATAAATTCGTTTATTTTGGAACCCTGTACAAATAGTATAAATAGAATTTTTTTTATGAGTGAAAGATGAGTTTGTGGTAAAAATTTATTAATGGATAAAACTCTAATTATAAAGTAAGTATATCTCCTTATGATCTTAGCCAATCTCATAAATAAATTCCTCAACATTAAGAAAAGGAACTTAGAACAAAAATGTTGTCCTAGATGGTACCTTAAATCATCACTAATTTATTGCTTTGGGATTGTTGGCCTTTTCATAGCCATGTTCTCTACCACTCACCATCAGATAATTAATGGTCATATTTCTCTTCCATATCCATATTTTCCTACATGGAACCCTAGTATGTGTTATTTTCAGTAATCGTCATACTTTCCACTCTTTATTTTAAATAGAGGCCTCATTAATTCATTTTTCGATGTGGGATTTCAACTAAGATATTTTGGAATGTCAAAAATGTGTTATCCTAATACCTTATGTTTTGTTGAATCGATGGTATTTTAAATCATCGTAGATTGATGAATTTAAGGACCTCAATTTTAAACTTGTTTGTGATGGATGACCTCAATCACTACCTATAAATATTTACATTTTCCCTCCAATTATATGTCTTTAATTTCCACCAATGTTCTCCTAATCGAGATCATAATTTGGTGGTGACCCTTTTATTTATCTTTTCCTCATATTGAGACTAAATTTTAGTAACCCAATTTCCGATGTGGGTTTTCGCACAAATATATTTTCTATTTTCAACCTTTTATTTTTGAAGAACAATTTCAAATTGTGAGGATGCAATATATTGAAGGAGGGGAGAATATAACACCCCAAGAATTCATAGTGTGTTATTTCTTCAAAATAATTCAATAAATTGCACTACATGCAACACTGAGTTCAATTGCACCATGACTTACCAAAAATCCATTATAAAGAGGTTATGAATAGTATTAACTAAATTTTAAACTTTATATAATCCTTATAATTTTAGAATCCATATTATGAGTATCTTAGACATAATGCAAGAACAAATTCATTTTCAATATTAAACTTTTATCAACTTTTAATAGTGAACCTTTCTTAAATACAATATTTTATACATTTTGACTAAATGGGGACATTAAAATTTTAAAATGAAATACCCCAAACTTCCACAGTATGCTTTCTTTGAATAATACAGTAGCGTGTGTTGTACACAACTTCGAGTTTTAACATAGACCACAACAAATCAAACTAGCCGTTATGAATAGTAATACCTACTTTTTGATATTATATATATATTATATTTCAAAATGGACTTCATTTTTGGATTCGGAATATCAAATTTAGCCTAAGGTGAAATTTTGGTACTTTTCGAATAACTATCATATTTTGATGAATAGTGAAAATTACTAAATTTTAATTAAAAACAACTTTTTTTAATCAAATAATTAATAGTGATAAATTATGAATTTGAGTGGTTTTAATGTATATTTAGAATATATTTTTATCATTTAATACAATTTTGGTCATTGTACATAATTTCACCATTAAACCGAACATTAACAACTATCAATCTTTTGATAGTTATTATATCTTAAAAACACAGTTTTTGTTTTGACAGAGGGATTTAATTTTAAATTAATTTCTTCCACTTATGTGTTTTGAATTTGGAAAAATGGATTCCATATTTTTAATCAGGATGTTCAAATTGTGTAAATAGGTAACTTTTATTTTTAGACATTTTGAATAATTACTGTGGTAAATATTTTATTTACCATAGTTAAGGTTATATCTGGTAAATAAGGGTTAACAAATAGTATTATAATAATAATAAATTACCCTAAAACGTGTCCTAACCTTATTGGTTGATACATTTTTGACCATAATCATCTTTGGGTCGATTTTGGGACCCCATGGAGCCACTTGTAGGTGATAGGGACACTTTATTTTAATTAAGTTAAAATGAATACAAAATTGACAGAAGCATATATCTTTTACCAAAACAATTTTTACATAAAGTTATATATGTTGGATTTTAGATTATAAATGTTCATTAAAAATATAAAACGATTTACTACATAATTATATTTTATTTATAATTTTTAGACATTAAATAATTTAATTTATTTATGACACAATGATGATGAAGTAATTACAATAACAGTGAAAAATTAAAATAATTGATATTATTAATACCCAAATAAATATAATATGAAACTTTTAATGAATTAAACTAATTTTCTAGGATAAAATAATATATTAGTATTTATTTAATTGACTTTTTTTGAAGTAATAAATCTGTTATGACTTTCACAAAAATCAACTATTGAATAGTGTCAAAATTGACATAAAAGAGTTTTAAAAAATATATTATATTATTAATTGATATTAAATTTTTAAAAATCTAAGGTTCGGACAAGAGACTTATATCATGATAGGTTCATCATTAATGGACCACTTGGGGGTCTCTTGGATGTATATAGTAAGTTTATTAACCATAGTATATAAAAATACAAAGAGACATTGTAAAAGTGAAACTA
Source organism: Viscum album (assembly GCA_963277665.1). NCBI lineage: Eukaryota > Viridiplantae > Streptophyta > Magnoliopsida > Santalales > Viscaceae > Viscum > Viscum album. The sequence continues at coordinate 1,200,342,353 of OY728137.1, forward strand.
ATTAACTTAGAATTAATACTTAAAGATAAGGTTAATATGAGTACTCAAACCTGTCTAAATTCCATTGGTTGAGTTGTTTTCGACCCATCCCCACCTTAACCTTTGAATAATCAAATTTGGAGCCATTAGAAACTGAATATTAATTTAATATAAACTAATATTTCTAGCTTTTCCAAAGGTGCCCCTCACCCCTCTTATAAAAGGGAACTCTTCCATCCCATTTCTTCACACCTTCAAAACCTTTTGGTTCGGAAAAAATCTGCCCAAATACTCTCCCAACTTCCCTCACTACGACCTAGAGGCCTTATTTTTATCAGAAAGCCAACCTAAGGAGCCCTTTTGATCAAATAAAAATGAAGAACCCGAAGAAGAGGTAATGATTTCACCACCCTTTTCCAAGTTCCTTTATTCTTCCACTTCTTCTTCATTTGTTATTACCATTATAAAATAATAACTCTAGTATCATATATATACTGTGATGTTATTATAAATATGGTACAACCATATTCATTATTCTATCCACCCTTTGAATAACATGTCACCATATGTGCGTACGTACGGCTTACCGTCTCCACGTCGTGGTATAATTGTTATTCAATATATTATTATTTGGATGGGTATAATAATGATATGTAACTCATGTAAATAATAAATATAACATGTTAATGATTCTTTATATATGATATAACAACCATTTATATATTATTTCAAAATAATGATATTGTCGCTCGTGCGTATGTACGGACTACCGTCTCCACGAACGCGATGAGATTCATTCACCATCGTATCCATTCAAGTATAATTATCATTTGATGATTTAAAAATTATGTTTAAGGACATGATATCATTATGGATATGAATAATATACAACATATCCATTACAAACATGGCTTACTTAACAAAACATATAAAAGAAAACTAGTAAGTTAACACCCGAAACAACGATAATACTAAGATATTATTATCAAATCAATATTAAAAGATCATATATGATACCATATTAATGTATATGATTTTTGTATAATTTAATAACAATTATTCCACCATTATACAGGAGTTTAACCTACCCCAACCAAGTAAAAGTACAAGGTAAGGGGTTTTCATCTCACTCCTTATTACCGTGAGATTCATACCATATTGCCACCATCACCTTTTGTGTGGTGTATGAACTGCCCATAATTATATTCTTTGTGTAATACACTCTAATTTATGTGTATTTACATATTCATTGTATGATACCTCTTTCATGGGTTGTATGTTTCATATGTTACCAAATTGGTAAGGGTTATTTCGCAATCTCTTCGTTATCCGAGGTTGTTTATACGTAATAATCCACTGGGATCTCTTTATCATCCACATCCATGTTTCTTAAAAATGAATTTCAAAACATTTTTAATATTTACTAGAATATGGGTTAATGTCATTTATACCCTTGTTTGAATTTTTATAAGAGGTTTATAAAGAAATATTTCCGTCGTTTTCCAAATATGGTGCTTTTTATCATTTTCGACAAAATTAAGGTAAGAATGTTTTTTTAACTTATACGGTGGGTGTGGCTATTTTCCATCATTATAAAATCGTCGAAGCTTCCCTTACAAGATAATAAAAATATTTTCAAAAAAATGATTTATTTCATAAATATATGACTCTTAAATGATTTCAAAATAGAAAGAGATATTTTTCTAAAATAGTCTTTATTTCATCTATGTCAACATCCTTTGATGGATTTTAAGCTTATTTGAAGTTGATTTATTATGATACAAAACATCCATATTTTATTGAAGGTTTTGTGATATTTTTGACTGTGGATAAGTTATTCTTATGTCACTCATGGTTTTTGTTTAGAGTATTGACATTTCATAAGTTATTTGTAATCCGAATGTTTATGTTATATTTCAACCTTTCATTCAGATGAATGTGTTAGACAATTATGTTCCGGGTTGGGGACCGGTAAAAGTAAGCCTTCCGGTTTGGTCTCCGGTTATTAGAGGAACTCCGGTTTGGTCTCCGGTTATTAGAGGCACTCCGGGTTGGTGTCCGGTTATTAGAGGCACTCCGGGTTGGGTTCCTGTTACAGTTAGCCCCAAGGTCTTGGGACGAGGCCTTGACAAAGAAATTAAAGTACAACATTATGCATTCCATCATTATGAAAGTGGTTATTGATTTTGCATGTGATTATTCGATTAGTAGAATATCCATGTGAATAAGTAAATGGAATTATTTCATTTTATTTATGCCATACTATGTTAAAAGTTCATGTTTGAAAGGCTTTTGTTTTAGTTATACATTTCCTTAAATGTTTATTCTTATTTATGAAAGTTTCCGCTATATTGTTATCCTTACTAGGCATTTGAGCTCACCCCTTTTCAATGTTTTATTTTTCCAAGGAAGTGAAGAAGTAAATTATGAATGACCTGCAGGGATATTATGTGGGGATATGAGTGTGGATTATGGAGACAATTTGTTGTTGTAGTAGTTTTTCATTTTATGATGTAATGTAAGACTTATGAATATATCTAGTATTTCCAAGGCTACTAATCCAATCGGTCTTTCGAGATTTGATCTTTCTTGTGATAATGTAAATGTTATGTAATAATGCACCGACTCTGGGTAACTAGGGTCAGAGCGTTACATCGAATGTAATTACCAACATTCAGAGTTGCACAACGAAAAAACTGAATGAGTGGTTCAGTATGCACAAGGCATGTAAAAGCTTTCTCTCTCTAGAAATAACCTTAGAAGCATGTGGCCTCTAGATCGATCAACTTCTGTGTATATCTTGAGCTCTTTCAATTGAGCTCATATTTTTAGTCAAGGTCGGCCTCCTTTCCAACGGTCATATTTTCCTTAAAAATTGGAGGGACCTGTACACATGTAACTTAACCAATGGTTATTTTATAACAGAATAGAAGACATCGTTTTATAACAAAACAAGTGTAACAGAATGTACGGCATTGTTTTAAGTCTAACTAAAAGGTTCGTAGTGAAGGTTCAGAGTGTAAAAAAAATATCAAATAGTAGACAGATTATAAAAGTGTAAGAAAAATGAATGTTCGGAGTCTAACCAAAAATAATTTTCGGAGTCAAAATAAGTTCGGAGTGTATAAAGAAGAGATGATCAGATTCTGTTTAATAGGTGAATTCAGAATGAGAATTCGGAATGAGAATTCGTCATCAGAATTCGTAATGAGAATTCTTCATCAGAATTCATAATGAGAATTCGTCATCAAGATTCGTAATGAGAATTCTTCATCAGAATTAGTAATGATAATTTGATGTCGAACTTCATGAGAATTCGTATCCAGAATTCGGAGTAGTACTTTATCAGAGTTTGTATCTGGAATTTAGCGTAGAACATTATTAGAGTTTGTATCCAGAATTCAGAATGAAACTTCATTACAGTTCTTATCCAAAATTTGGAACCTGAAACATAATGCTTCATATCAAGATTTCAAACGATTCCGAGAATATGGAAAATGAATCCGAATCTTATAATTAAGAAATATATGGATGAAAATATGATAAGGATAATTTTTCTTATAAAATGAATTTTCCTTATAAAATCAATTTTCCTTATAAAAGCAATTTTCCTTTTAAAAGCAATTTTCTTTATAAAAGCGATTTTCCTTATAAAAGCAATTTTCCTTATAAAAGCGATTTTCCTTATAAAAGTGATTTTCCCTATAAAATAAATTTTCCTTATAAAAGCAATTTTACTTATAAAAGAAATTTTCCTTATAAAAAAAATTTTCCTTATAAAAGCAATTTTCCTTATAAAAGATATTTTCCTTATAATAGAAATTTTCCTTATAAAAGCAATTTTCCTTATAAAAACAATTTTCCTTATAAAAGAAACTTTCCTTATAAAAGCGATTTTCCTTATAAAAGCAATTTTCCTTAAAGATAAGGTGTTTGTGATTTTCAAAACAAGAAGGAATGGAAAATCCATAAGGAAAACCTTATTGGCTCAATAATCTCCCCCTTTTTGGAAAGCACAAACATCCTTACGAAAAAGAAATTCTATGAAGAAAGAAAACATTAAGGATTATCTCCCTTTGCTTATAGATGTAGATGAATACGACTAACTCCCCCGTAGGCTTTGAAACTCTATGGATCGTATTCTAGATTTCCGGAATGATATCTCATTATGAATAAGAATGTATTCTTTAATGAAAAACTCCCCCTTAGATAAACTCTATTAGATTTCGTTTTCTTTCACACCCTTTGTTAAGATTCTTTTTCACTTTTATTGGGGTTCTTTTCATTCTCCCCCTTTTTGATTTTCAAATAGAATTCAAGGGAATGGAAAATATATCAAATTACCTGAAAAAATTAGTAGCAACAAGAAAAGAAACGAGTAAGAACAATTTTCATTAAGTTTGAAAATTCAACAACAAGGAAGTAATGATACAACAAAAGATTGGATCTGTCTATTTAGGATCTTTTTCGTTCTCCATGAGACACTTAAGAATAGTCTTTATCTTCTTTATGTCTTTATGGTCTTCCTCGGATTACTTCTCTAACACAACAATTCTTGCGTTTTGAGCTTCAATCTTTTCTTCCTTGTCTTGAAGCTTTTCTTCCTGAGATTTATGCTTTTCTTCCTGAGCCTTCATGATTTGTTCTTGATTTAACAACTTATCTTCAAACTCAATTCGATGATCCCTTTCATACTTCTAGTTTTGAGAAATAGAATTCAGCATCCCATTCGGATCCATGACTTCTTGAATCTGGAAATTCTTTTCATCTGTCCACTTTTCTTCAAAGGATGAAGTCAATTCATTTATCTTACTGTCTTCTGTCTCAAAGGCATCCTTCACATTATCATGGAATTCATCAAAGAGCCTCATCTCTTCTACAGTCTTCCTCGACCAACTAGTTATCCTCTTGCATGATCTTTTGTGGGCTTCATAGCCGACAAAGAATGTTTTGAACTGAGCCTCTATCTCAACAAATTTTTCCATAACCATGGATACAGAGTTTGTTTTCTGATTCAAAGCATGTTGGAGCATATGGAATCTTGAATCAATACTTGAGAAAGTCGGAATAGTACCTACCAACTTATTTAATGACTGAACAACAAAGTCATTCCCCAATAAAGATAACTCCGAATCTGAGACTTTTCATGGAGAATTTCCTTATTTATTTTTCTCATCCTTCTTCTTAGAAGAATCACCAACTTCCCTTCTCTTTACAACCACTGAGCTCGGGGTATCAACAACAAGTTTATTTCCCTTCTCCCTTTTCGGAATGGAGTCATGTTATGGAGTTCCCTTTTCACTGTCAAAAACTTGAACAACATTGTCTTCATCATTAGTAGCTTTTTGAGCACCATCCTCTACATTCTCCATTTGAGAAATATCATGTAGAAGTTGTTTTTCCTCAGCATGATAAGCTACTTCTTTTTCTCCTTCCTCCTCATCCTTCCCTGGAGTGACTAACATCGATGATTCATCTTCTGAAGTTCGGAGCGACAAATGTTCCGAAGGTGTCCCCTTATAGTCATCTACTTGCTTCAAAACATCTCCGGTTTCACCACTACCTTCAACAACATATTCTTCCTCTTCCACATTCTCAACTTGCTCAACTTTCCCAGGTAGATATTCCAAGGAAAAAGTTCTCGGAACTTGAATTTTTCCGAAATCCATCTCAGTAAACATTAACAAAGTCTGAACCACCTAAGCTTTAGACATCTTCTTCTTGAGATTCTTTTCTTGTTTTTCTAGCTCTTCCATTGTGCTTTCCTTCAAGGCCTTAGCCTCCGCAAGATCCAAGCCAAACTGAGGCTCCCCTTGCACTCTCTTTTCTTTGATTTACCTCCACTTAGAAACTACCTCATCCGGGCAAGCTTTCTTCTTGTTTGGTTTTGGAGGTGCGGAATGAACTTCCTTAGATTTGGGATTCTCTGCTTCTCCTTCAACTTCTTTCAACTTTCTCTTCTTCACCGGTTTAGAAGATTCAGGTTCAACAACTTTCAGAACCGCTTCTTCTTGATCATGTAAATCAACAAACTGACCAGTCTTCATGTAGAATACTACTTCCATACTTTTGAGGGTACCATCAATCACCAACATAATCATGAAAACTCTTGGTATAGACATGAAATCCTCCTTGAAAGACTCAAGGAACCAAACTATCAACATTGAGATGAGTGCTGGATACATTAAGATCTGAGCTATCAGATTCCCTTTCTTAACATTTTCAAGGGTAATAAGAATGTGTTTCATCAGATTAAACATCCTCCGATTTATCAGAAAATCTAGGATATAAATATCACTCTTCTTTAGACTATCTATGTCACCCTTTCTTGGTACGATAAGGCCTTGTACACATAATTCTGGAATTCGAAAATTCATAGACAGACTAGCAATCTTCGGAGCCTTGTCATCTGACAGTCCGAGAGTCTCCAATGCCATTTCCTTGTCGAAGCTTCCCTTTGAATCCGGAAACACATGAGATATGAATTCAGATTCTCCTTCATTGTTCAGCCCTACCAAACTGGCTGCCTTGGCATAAGAAAGCTTATAAGTCTTACCGTAAGACTTAAAAGACAACTTATCCCTTCCATCTTCCTTATGGAAGGAGACTATCTCATAGAACTCTATAAGCAAATCTGAATACACTTCATCTTGATCCCCAGGTTTTGACACAGCAACACCTTCCCATTTGTTAGGCTTAATATTCTTGGATATAAGAGAGTCATACATGTTGATGAAATCAGGATGAACCAACTTTTCTCTATATACTAACCACTTCAAAATCGTCTTAGAGGAAGACATGTCATGAGGAGCTACAAACACAGACATTCAGATCTGAAGACCTTAGAGAAATTTGGAACGGAGAAAGATGAAGTTCGGAATGGATTTAAAATTAAGAGGTAGAGCTTCAGGATGCTGGAGCTTGAAAACCGATGTGGGACAACCATTTGGGGTCCCCTTTATATAGGCAATGAAAAAACGGTTCAAATCCCTCAGTTGATCGAACGGTTTTGACAAGTTGAGATCAGATCTGATGGATGAAAACCAATTCTTAAGAAAACTTTAATCCGATCTTTTGAGGTTTTGATTAAAGCAAAGATTTAAGAAAACTAAAATCCGAAAACAAAATATAAGAAAATACAAGCAAGTAAAGTATGATTTTGAAAACATTGAGTAAGGAAATCATACCTTTGATATTGGCTTTGGAGGATTATTTGTAATGGGTAAAATTTGAAGAAAAATTAACTACGAAAGAAAAAAATCACAAAACACACTACGAAAAACAAACTCAGTACGAAAAACTCAGTACGAAAAACATTATATGAATTTCAGTACGAGAAATTCATTAAAAAATTTGAATATGAAAAACTCATTATGAATGACTCGGTACAAAAATCTCCTTATGGAAATACCAGTACGAAATTGTCCATTTTGGAAGTGATCAATACGAAATTTTTGATTCCAGAAGTCTTCTATACAAACATATCCATTCTGGGAAATGTTAATTCTAGAAATTTCCATTCCGGAATTGAGTTCAGAAAAATTTTAAAACAATCATTGAAAAACATAGTTACTCTATCAATCAAATTTACTCCCCCTATGAAAAGGAGGTTATTACTATAAGGAGACTTTTTTCAAAAGAAAGTTAATTAAGAAAGATTACCTTACGATTATCATTCCTAGCTTCTGTTTAATGTATTCAAATCTATCAGAAGGCAAATATTTTGTGAAAATATCAGCAAGTTGATCTTGCATTCCGATAAACTGAAGAATAATATCTCTTTTTTGTGAATGGTCCCTAAGAAAGTGATACCTAATATCTATGTGTTTTGCATGAGGGTGATGTGCAAGGTTCTTACTTAGGGCAATGGAACATGTGTTATCACACAAAATTTGTGTTTTATTAAAACTCAAGCCATATTCTATGAATGTGTTTTGCATCCACAACACTTGATCACAACAACTTCCAACTGCTACATATCCGGCTTCAATTGTGGAAAGTTCTACAGAATGTTGCTTCTTGCAAGACCAAGATACTAAAGAATCTCCTAAGAAATGACATGTTTTGGATGCACTCTTTCTATCCATTCTACATCCACCAATGTCAGCATCAGAAATTCTTTTTAGAATAAAATCATTTCTAGAAGTATAAAATAATCCTAGATCCATGGTTCCATTAAGGTAGCGAAAAATACTTTTTACTTCCATTAAGTGAAATTCCATAGGATTTTATTGATATCTTGCACATAATCATACTGAAAACATTAAGTCTGGTTGACTAGCTGTTAAGTAAAGTAATCTTCCTATCATACCTCTAAAAGATGTTCGATCTACTGGTTTCCCAAGTTCATCAAGATCTAAAGAGTTTGAGGTACCAATGGGAGTACTTATACTCTTAGTGTTGTTATAACCATTATTTTTGAGAAGATCTTTAATATATATATGTTGAGATATATAGGTTCCTTCTGGTTTTTGAGAAATTTGAAAACCAAGGAAAAAAGTTAACTCACCCATCATACTCATTTCAAACTCATATTTCATTAGACTTGAAAAAGAGTCGGTTAAAGATTGCTGAGTTGAACCAAATATGATTTTATCAACATAAATTTGAACAATAAAAACATTTTTCTTATCTTTATTTATAAAAATGGTTGGATCTGCATTTCCCGTAACATAGTTATTTTGAAGAAAAAATCCAGCAAGTCTATCATACCATGCTCGTGGGGCTTGTTTAAGACCATACCGAGCTTTGGTAAGTCTAAAAACATTATCAGGATGTTTTGTATCTTCAAATCCAGGAGGTTGTTCAACAGAAACATCCTATTGAACATAACCGTTAAGAAAATCAAATTTCACATCCATTTGAAAAAGTTTAAAATTAAAGAATGCTTCAAAGGAAAGTTGAATATGGATAGATTCAAGTCTAGCTACTGGAGCATAGGTTTCTTCATACTCTATTCCCTCTTGATGATTATAGCCTTTAGCAATGAGTCTAGATTTATTTCATACTATGACTCCATTTTCGTCACATTTATTTCTGAAAACCCATTTTACTTCAATAACAGAAGTTTCCTTAGGTCTTTAAACCAAAGTCCAGACTGTATTCCTTTCAAATTCATTTAGTTCATCTTGCATGGCTTTGATCAGATCATCATCACCTAAAGCTTGATCAGTGCTTTTTGGTTCTAATTGGGAATGAAATTCTCGATGTTCTACTTCATTTCATAAGGAACATCTAGTTCTCATTGGTTTATTTATATCACCAATGATACTATCACTGGGATGATTCTTAAGAAACACCTGATTTGGGTTTTGAATATCCTCTTCATCAACATAAGGTAGAATGTATTCTGGGGTAAATGTTTCAGAAGTATCTTCTTAAACATTTTCCTTATCAGAAGGATCTTTTATCAAAGGTTGATAATCATTTTTTGAAAACACATCCGAGGATGTAAGCTAGGATGGTTTAAAAACAAAAGGATCAGACTCATCAAATTTTACATGCACTGTTTCTTCAACAGCACAAGTATTTTTTTAATACTCTATAAGGCTTGGAAGGTGTGGAATAACCTAAGAAAATTCGTTCATCGGATATTGGTGCGAATTTATGTAAGTTATCATTAGTATTCAAAATGAATACCTTGCAACCAAAAACCTTGAAGTAGGATAGTCTTGGTTTTCTACCATTTCATAACTCATAAGGTGTTTTATTAAATAAAGGTCTAATCAAAACTCGATTTATAGTATAACAAGTAGTACTTACAGGTTCATCCCAGAAAAGTCTAGCAATAGAATATTCACTCAACATGGTTCAAGTTATCTCTTGAAGAATTCTATTTCTTCTCTCAACTACACCATTCTGCTGAGGAGTTCTAGGTGCTGAGAAATTGTGAGTAATACCTTTCCTACTACAAAAAGTTTGAAAATCAGAATTTTGAAATTCTCCTCCATGATCACTATGAATAGTTTTCAAAGGAAGGTTTTTATCATTTTAAACATGATCTCTAAAACATTTGAAATAAGAAAAAGCTTCAGATTTCTTTTCTAGAAAATAGACCCATGTAAATCTATTGTAATCATCAACTAGAACAATCACATAGTATTTTCCTCTAATACTTCCAGTTTGTGTTGGAACAAAAAGATCCATGTGCACTAACTATAATGCATCAGTTTTTGAGACTTCATCGATTGATTTAAAACTAGATTTATGTTTCTTTCCATATTGGAAAGGATCACAAATTTTATTAGAATCAAATCTAAGATCTAGTAGATCCTTAATGAGTTTCTTCTTAGAGTGTTTACATAAGTTTTTAAGGTTATAGTGACCTAGTCTTCTATGACATACAAGGAATGAACATCCATTGCACTTAGGTAAGGTAAATCTTGGCATCCGAGGTCTTCTAAATTTAATGTGGAAGCATTCTCTTGCCTATTGGCTGAGAGAATAAATTCTTCCTTGGAATTGTGAACTAAGCACTTATCAGTCCTAAAATTCACAAGGTATCCTTCATAACATAACTGACTTACTCTAATGAGGTTGTGGTTAAAACCTTTAACAAAAAGAACATTTGAAATCAAAGTTTTACCTAGAAGAACAATATTACAAATACAGAAAATCTATCCCTTAGCATTATCTCCGAAAGTTACCTTTCCTCCATTCGTTTTGATAATCTTTTCAAAATAGCTTTTGTTACCAGTCATGTGCTGGGAACATCCACTATCCATGTACCATGTGTTATTGCTGGTACTCTCTTTATTTTACTAAAAATAAGAAAATTATACTTTCGGAATACAAACTTGTTTGGATCCGAGATTTCCAGATAACAAAATTTTAGGTACCCACATCTTCTTAGAAAAATAATATTTGTGAAATCCTAGAGATTGGGTGTTGTTTAATGAACAATTCTTTTCCTAGTTACCACCACATTGACACTTGGTACAAAATGGGTCACTTTGTGGAACAAGATAATTGTTACTAAAAATAGGTTTTGCATGGGTATAACCAAATCCTGATTTATTTCTTAAAGTTCGTATTTGGAAATAAATTTTATCAAAATTTTCCTTACCATGGGTAAAGATTGATAAACACTTCTTTAAGGGAAAAATTTCGTACATGTGTTTTATAACCAAGTTTTAATCCTCAAAATCATTAGTTTTAGAACTAGAGCTATCCTCGAAAACATTTTTCTTAGAAATTACTTTTTCTAATTCTGTAGAAAGTTTGTTCTTCTCAAAAAATACTTCCTCAAGATTTTTTGAAATACTTTCAAAATCAACATTTTTCATATCAAGATCTTTAGAAAGATCTGATATCTCTTTTGTAAGAATAGAATTCCTAGGGTTTGCTTTATCAAGGTTCTTATTGAGTTTGGAATTCTCAATCTCAAGAAGTTCAGAAAACCTAGAAACTTATTCATATGTTGGTAAAGTATTTTCTTCACCAGAAGAGGATTATTCATCCGAAGAATTATAATACTTACTATCATTAGAATTTAAAGAAACATTGTCAATGATTCAAAATTTCGCACCTTAGCCATAAAACAATGTTTGTCAATTGGTAGTCCAACTATATGACCAAGATTCTTGTGTCATGAAGATTCATAATCAAAAGATTCATCTGAAGAGTCACCACCACTGGAACTCCATGTGTCATTAGATTTCAGAACTTTCTTAGCTTTGGATTTATAATACTTCTTTCTCTTCCTGTCTGAATTCCTTTATTTCCTTTCTTTCTTTTTGAGCATAGGGCAATCTATTCTAAGATTTCCAGCTTTCTTGCATTCATAACACGTGACTTCTCCATCTTTCTTATCTTTCCTTTCCTTTTTCTTATACTTGGATTGGAAATTTCTCTGCCTAGTTATCTTGTTCATCCTTCGAGAAATATTTTCTAACTCATCTTCAGAGACTTCATTCTCGCTAGATTCGGATTGTAAAATGAATTTCTTAGACTTGGATCTGGTTACTCTCTCAGGAGTCTTAGCTTTCATCTAATTTGATGTTTTTGTAAAAGAAACTGTACTATTTCCATTCTTCTTTTTGATGTTGTCAGCATCTTTCTTCATTCTTGTTTCATGTTGGAGAAGAGTTCCAAATTACACATCAAGGTAAATTTGAGTTACCTTCCTGTTCTCATCTATATCATTTCTTTTGGATTCCCACTCATTAGGAATAATGTCAATTATCTTGTCCACAAGTGCTTCATCATCTAACCCTTTCTCTCCCATAGACTGTAAACTGTTGGCGATACTCATAAATCTCTATTGAACATTACAAATTTGTTCACCATAAGGAAAATTGAAGACATGGTATTCAACTCTAAGTATATCTCTCCTAGTTTCAATAACTTTAGAAGTTTCAAAGTGTGTAACATCTAACTTCTTCCAGATACAATTAGCTGCTTCACAAGAAGAAATTTGGCTATATATATTTATAGTCATTGAACATAGTAATGTATTGCGTACCTTATAATTGATTCGATACTATTGCTTTTCCTGGTTAGAAAAAGTTCTAACTTCCTTATCATGAATTTTATAATCACCAGTAAGCATAACAAAGTTGTCCACTCCAGTATTGATAAAAAAAGTCTTCATTCGATATCTCCAGTACTCATAATCATTACCATCAAATATTGGTGGTCTTGTAGGATTTTGATTATCAATGGAACCAACATTAATTCCTTCCATACTTAAAATAACCTTTGGCACACAAACTTGTTAGTAGAAAAGGGTCGTAATAACAATGTTCGGAATGACAATGATTGGAATGAAAAAGTTCGGAATGAAGAAGTGAGCAAGAAAAACATATACGTGAGTACAATTATTTTAGAGACCTCCTCTGATACCAATTGTAGGATCGAAATAAAGATTTAGATGCTCAATATAAAAGAGGGGGTGAATTGTATACTTTAAAAATTCTTTTGGAACCTTTAAAGTTAGTTATTCCAAAAGTATGTTCCGGAAATACGGATCCAGAAATTGAAACTTAACTAAAGATTACAATATGAGATTCTATCTTAATGCGTATAGAATCTAAATGAAATAGAGTACAAGTACAGAAGTATAAGAAAGTCATACTTTCCTTACAATACAGAATGCAGCAGAAACAAACAAGTAGTAAAACTACATTAACAAGATATAAGTCTTTTAACTCAAAGAGAAGGGTATCCAACAACCTTGGATAAAGGACCCTTGATTTATACTTTCAAGCAAGTCTTTCTTACCCACACCTGGGTAAGCCTTCGATATGAAGATCAGAGTCTCTATCTTGCTATCCCCGCAAGCCCTCAACTTCAAGGTAGTTGGCAACATCTGTCTTCCTCAGCAAGGAAGCCCTCAAACTTCAAGGTAGTCAGCACCTCTATCTTCCTATCCCCGGAAGTCCTCGAATGTAATTACCAACATTCGGAGTCGCACTAAGAAAAAACTGAATGAGTGGTTCAGTACGCACAAGGCATGAAAAATCTTTCTCTCTCTAGAAATCACCTTAGCAGCATGTGGTCTCTAGATCGACCAACTTCTATGTATATCTTGATCTCTTTCAAATGAGCTCCTATTTATAGGCATGGTCGGCCTCCTTTCCAAAGGTCATATTTTCCTTAAAAATCAGAGGGACCTGTACACGTGTAACTTAACCAACGGTTAGTTTATAACATAATAGATGACATCGTTTTATAACAAAACAAGTGTAACTGAATGTACGACATCATTTTAAGTCTAACTAAAAATTTCTGAGTGAAGGTTCGGAGTGTAAACAAAATATTAAAGAGTAGACAAATTATAATAGTGTAAGCAAAATGAATGTTCGGAGTCTAACCAAAAATAATTTTGGAGTCTAAATAAATTTGGAGTGTATAAAGCAAAGATGATCATATTCTGTTTAATAGGTGAATTTGGAATGAGAATTTGGAATGAGAATTCATCATTGGAATTCGTATAAATAGTTCTTCATGAGAATTCGTAATGAGAATTCGTCATCAGAATTAGTAATTAGAATTCGTCATCAGAATTCGTAATGAGAATTTGATGTCGAACTTCATGAGAATTCGTATCCACAATTCGGAGTAGTACATAATCAAAGTTTTTAACCGGAATTCAGAGTATAACTTTATCAGAGTTCGTATCCAGAATTCAGAATAAAACTTCATTACAGTTCTTATCCAGAATTCGGAGCCTAAAATAGAATGCTTCATATCATGGTTTCAAACGATTCCTAGAATGTGGAAATGAATCATAATCTTATACTTAAGAAATATGTGGATGACAATATGATAAGGATAATTTATCTTATAAAAGAAATTTTCCTTATAAAAGAAAATTTCATTATAAAATCAATTTTACTTATAAAAGCAATTTTCCTTATAAAAGCGATTTTCCTTATAAAAGCAATTTTCCTTATAAAAGCGACTTTCCTTATAAAAGCAATTTTCCTTATAAAAGCAATTTTCCTTATAAAAGCGATTTTCCTTATAAAATCAATTTTCCTTATAAAAGCAATTTTTCTTTATAAAAGCAATTTTCCTTATAAAATAAAATTTCCTTAAAAAGCAATTTTCCTTATAGAAGCGATTTTCCTTATAAAAGCAATTTTCCTTATAAAAGAAATTTTCCTTATAAAAGAAATTTTCCTTATAAAAGTGATTTTCCTTAAAGATAAGGTGTTTGTGATTTTAAAAACAAGAAGGAATGAAAAAGTCATAAGGAAAACCTTATTGACTCAATAATGACTACTATAATAATGAATATTGTGATTATACGTAATCAGTTATCATGATATATGATTCATATATTAATACTTTACCATCTCTTGGAAAAAAAATATATGGACATCTTTTGCTAGGATTTTGAGTTGAGGACACAATAGTCAAAATAAGATTTAGTTTAATAATTGATAATATTCTTGGATGAATCACTCAATGAAAAATATCAAAGGAAGATGAATTTTATTTAGATTTACTAAATAATGGAACTATATAAGTAATCTTTGAGGGAAAATGATGAGTATAGTTAAAAAATGGATGCTAATAATGGATTCCATATTGAATAATGAATAGTTTAATGTTATAAATATAGATTTAATGGGAGTTATGAAAATGTATTTCTTTAGGGGAATAATCAATAAGATGATCAAGAAGGTTGTAAGAGTAATGCTTTATACTATTAATGTTTAAAACAGTAAAAATGAAAATGGAAGTGTTGAGTTAGAATAAAATAAGAGGATGAATCCTACTTTATTGCTTTATAATAAATTGGATCAATTTAAATGTATATTTAATAAAATTTTTGAGTTATATGGATCATGAAATATGTATATATTTATAATGATTGTTATGTATATGTTTTGGGTAAGGAATTTTAAAGAATATTTTTGAATTTTACTAATTATATAGAAAGGTGATTTAATAGTAAAGTGATACTCTATTGAAGAAACTCATAATAATGGAAAAGATAATATTGGATACGTACTTGATGATTAGGTAAGAATATTATTTTCTATAAAATAATGATATGTGTAGGAAAAATCTATAGTAAAAAAGTTATTTTAAGAATAATTTCATTTTTTAAGATGATCATAATATTCTTGATAATGATATAGAATCATGTAGAATTATTAATATGATTATCACTTAAGATTATATATAGTTTTAGAGAATTAAAAAACACATGACAAGTAATAACCCATTTCATCATATAAGTCCATGAATATTGATGCCATAATCGGAGGTATATAAGGGCGCATCCCCTACCCCTTCCATATGTGATGTATTTTTTAGTATTAATTTTATTAGTATATAAAATTTCTCTATAAGTAATAGTATGGTAAAAAAATTGAGGTAATTAATGAAATTTAGTGAGAATATTTATTAAATATAAGTTTAAATATTCTTGATGTTTAATGTATTGATTAATTGGGATGAATGAAATTATGATTTTGGTGATTTAAGTTGAAGGGTTTTAAGTAAAGAATATTTTTCAAAAGAATAAGATGAAATTTGGGAGTTACTATTTTGTTATTGGATATTGATGAAATATATAGTAATAATTGTTATAACAATTTTGGTTTTAGTAAATACAATATAAAAATCCTTTGGTCATTTAGGGATTGAATGAATGATTAAGAGTTTATGTTAGTGAACCATGAATAAATAAATTAATATATTTTATTTATTTCTTTAGATGAAGTGGAATTGTTGAAAATATATGAAGAAAAATGAAATTCTAACATTGTGCTTATGAAATTAGAAGATTTCACATATGTATAAATTTTTGTGATCATTATCATGAATAAAAATAATCCATCTACTCTAAAAAAATGATCTTCCAAGACATGTTTCCCTATTACCTTAATATCCATTGAATTAATGGTATATTAATTCATCATTGATTTATGGTTGTTTGGCTTTTCACTTTCTCATGATCATTCACATTCTTACGATCAATGATATCTACCACTGTATTTAAATATTTATTAATTTCTTCCATTTCTATATATTCAACGTATACCAATGTTTTCCTATGTGGAAACATTTTTATCAGAAGAAATTATTATTTACATTTCCATTATATTCATAGAATATTTTTATTATCCAATTTTATGATATAGTGTTTTCGATAATTAAATTTTAAAATTTAGAACCTTCGATTTTCTAGTTCAAGAGTTAATTATCAGGATCTAATTTCATTAAGGGGATAAATGTAAAACTCATATATTTTAAAATAGATACATAATGATCGATATAATATATGAAATTCATCTCATATATTAGAATAAATTTTAACTCCAAGAAACAATTAAAATTTATTTCCTTTAAAAAAATTCATTATCAACGATATCTTGTAGAACACACCACCCAAAATAATAATTTTCTGTTATATAATATACCACTACAAGGATGACATTAATTTTTGATGTATAAATAGAGGAAAATAAATTATAAAAATTATATGTTTTATAGGTTTATAAAATGTATTTATTGGTCTTATATTTAATTGAAATAAAATAAGAAAAATTTTAATGAAAAAGAAATGTTCTATACAAATATATTATATTCTAAAAGTTGTTTTCATATTACATTGTACCCATAATGGAAAATTAATTTTTAAGATGTTTGGAGGTTTAATTTTATAAAATTAATTACATTTTGAAATCAACATATCTATATAAACATGGGTTGAATTTTGTTAAATTTTCATAAAATAATGTTTATTCCAAGTATAGTAGACATAACCCATTTTTATAAAATTATCATTTATTTTAAATATATTGAGTGGAATTATTATAGTAATATAAGTAAAATTTTAATAGATGTTTTAATAATTTATAATAAATCTAATCAATTACATTTAAATAACCACTATACAACATTTTCAATAAGTTTATTTTTATGATTTGAAAAACAATTTTTGTAAAACAATTTTTTTATGTATAATGTATATCCACATTAAAATAATTAATACATATTAAAATGATGAAGGATTTAAATAAAATTTATATATTATATATCAATGAATATTAATTTTAATTCATCAAATTATTATAAATGTCATATAGTTAATAAGAACTCATCTTTTCTTTAAAAATGCATCAATTGAAAACCCATTTTTCCAACATATCAGTTGGGTTAGTTTTTATTTAAATTTTTAAATATGTGCTAGTTGATTATTGAATAATATAGCCAATATTTGTAATTATAATAAGTTTTCATATCTGATAAGGTAAAAAATTGACCATTATTAATAGTGAAAACACTACAAATTATTTAATGTATTTAAGGTAAAAACTATTTCGATGGGGTGTGGGATAAACTAAAATGATAAGGGTTAAAAATGATCCAAAAAAATAATAGTTTACATTTTCACATAATATCTCAAAATTATTTATTATAATTATTGAAAATTGTGCATTTTCAGATCCATGTAGCATTTTTTAAATGTTGGTTAAATTTTTTCCTTTACAAAATTTCATGTGATTCCTCTCCCACACATACCAAAGTCCACCCACTTCTGCCTATATTTCACACTTAAAAACCATCGATTAGGCCAATAAATCCCTAAAAATTTTGCTATTTCCATCCATTATCCTACTATTTCCCTTTCAGAAATACATCCTAGAAAGTAAATTGGTGTAAGAAAAAATAATTTATCTAAATAAGAGTTTACATCCTCAACCAAGTATGTTATATTATTTCATTCCCAATATTCATAAAATATTATTGAAGCATGAAGATATTAAAACCATAGTATATTCCATATAATGAGAGGTTTTTAGGTTATGTTCACGGAATACAACAATCTATACTTCCCCTAAATGGGAAAGAAAACTGTTGATGGTGTGTACATCAGCCTACCACCCCATGAATCGACATGATTCAATTTAC
Organism: Viscum album; assembly: GCA_963277665.1. Taxonomy (NCBI): domain Eukaryota; kingdom Viridiplantae; phylum Streptophyta; class Magnoliopsida; order Santalales; family Viscaceae; genus Viscum; species Viscum album. The sequence goes on from OY728137.1 coordinate 1,200,360,707, forward strand.
ATAAATTCATTATGTGGATCCGTAAAATAATGTATATATTGATTATATATTATATTTATGACATAATTATAGTTAATTAATTATTATATTTAATTTTCCTTCTTACATTATATTTTATAAGGAATTCGATAATTTCTTTCATCTGTATAGTGGACTACCGCATCGTAAATCAATTGGATTATTTCATCACATAAATTATACATGGATTGTAATAATTATTGATTTTATATTTATATTGGATATTAATTAATTTTTAATCAATATTTAAAAAAATATAATATAAAATTTATTACATTACCATCCATTAAATAAATGAGAAAGCTGTTTCTGTATACAGAAGACTACCACCTGTAAAGTAATGTGATTTTTTACTAATGAATGATATGAAATGAAATAAAGGATATATTAATGGATAAAATATTATATATATGACATGATATTTATTAGTTAAAAGTTATACACAGCCCACTTTCATACCCTTTCACTAATTAAGGTCATTAAAATTAAATGTGTTTGTATGTGTGACCTTCCATCTCAACAAAGCAATGTGATTATTATTCCACGAGAAAAATTGAATATTGATTCATTGGATGTAACTAATTAAAAAAATTGAATATTTAAATTAAATATAATTAAACATATTATGGATCAATATACTATGTAAAATATTTTTTTCATTCATGAAAAAATATACATGAGAAAAAATGCAATGAACACTTGAAAAAATTGTGACAATGAATGAAAAGTAACTAATAAGTAATTAATACAATAAAAGAATAATATATGTAATTAAAAATAATCATAAGATTATTATATATTTTACTAACATGTTATAATTACTATAATTGTTTTTTTATGTATGTCAACATAAGGGACAAGTGATTTAGAAGGTTTCTTAACTAAATTTTCAATCATTGGTTTATATTTGTACTTAATTGATTAAATTAGTCAAGGATTTTTTGCAGGGAACTTTTATTTTTTTTATTTTATTTCCAATTATTTATTTGTGTATTTAAATTTGATACCCAAAATCTATTCATTTATTAAAACTCACTTCAAGGATATAAACACTGTAGGGGTTTCATCAAAAGACATAATTCCTTGGGAAACAAGTTCTTGTATGATAATAATATCATATAAATGGTGTATATAAATCCAATTTAAATACTATATCTTGAATATTAAAACATTATTATTTTTATAATAAAATTTATATACTCCATTTTAAGGAATACATGATTCAAATTTTACCAAAGAAGTAAGTTTTTATGTTCCAATAACATTTAAATTGGTATTTATTATGCTATAATTTCCATTGAAGGATGTTTTATGAAGAGATGTTGTGAGAGCTCTAAAAAGTATTTATAATTAAGTGCAACACATGGGTTATCCTAGGACATTATCTTGAAGAGATTTTGTGGTTAATCAATCACTAATTCTAATTCACTTTTTTATATTCTTTTTTATTTTTAAACAAAACGAAATGAAATTGTGGTTTTATAAATGAGAATGCTAGATAAATGAATGTAAACATGCAATTCATAATGCAGACAGAATGAAAGTAGACAAAATGCTATTAGACAGAAATGACATATTCAAAATATAATAACCCTGGTTGAACCTTCATCGTCTCATTATTAGTTAATTATTTAATTAATAAACAAACTTCATCTTATGTATGAATATCTTATTTTATATGTGGTTTTTAATATACAGTTCTCTCAATGATCACTGAGAGACCGCACATCCTCCTCCTCGATTGAGGGAAAATATTATAAAAGATAATGTATAGCCTCTAGTGGAATGTAGAGACACCAAGATGCCTTTCCCACTAGTATCCCCATTTACATAACTATAATAAATTTCAACGAAAAAAACATTAATATGAAATGACTTGGGTTCAACATTGGATTGATCCCCTAAGATGTTCCTCGTGTTAGTTACTCATGATCATGAGTATAAGATATAACGATGGAGAAGAATGGGGTAAAAGAAAAAAAATAAAAAATGATAATTAGATGAATAAGAGAGAAATATATTAAAAATTGATAAGAATATTAAAAAGGATATAAAATACATGACAATAGAAAATGGACAAACAGTAGTGGCAATTATTTGAGAAGGGGTGAGTATACATATTTATAGGAAGAGAAGGGGAAATAATTCTCCCCAAAATCATCCTCCAAAAGATGTCACATGTAATCCACATTAAATGGTTTAATTTGTAACATCAATCTTCATAAACGTTGTTCCATAATGTCTATTTAATTCACCCTCATAATTTTATCTCTATTTTCCATTTTAAGGATGAGTTATGGATGAATTAATTCGATATATTTAATTTGTCCATTTGACTGGGATGATTCAAATTATTCAATTCCCCTGGCCCTTGTGACCCTCCAACCTATAGGTTCATATGTTTGAGCCTTAATAAAAGTTATTCCCCACTTGATTACGTGTCCCTCTAAAACATATGGGTAATTTTGGATTTGTTAGTCAGATGTCAGGAATTAATTTCTCAGTGGAATCATTTCTCCCGGGTGACACTGTTCATCTTCCCCATGTTTGGAGTAGTCCAATAATGTCTTTATAAGGGTAATTTGACTATAAATTCGTTATGGACGCACATTATTTAGTCCCCATTCATATCTAGCTAGAATAAATGAAGGTGGAGTTGTGGTCACTGAGTTATTTTTCTGTCACGTCGGTGGGTCCCATTTTGTCCACTCGGAAAAGATCACAAATGAAAGGATTTATGGGCATCTAAATGCCTAAATCCACCTCTACTCTTGAATACAATGTTGTAGAAAATAAAACAGGGATTTCAAAAAAAATGATTCACAGAATTTTGTAAAATAATGTATTTTTTATGGCCAAAATACTTATACAATAAAAAACTGTCAAAATTCCAAATTTAATCACTATTTACATTTAAGCTCAAATTACCACTAAAACATAAAAAGGTGACTATTAACCATATAATAACACAATGGATGTATTATAAACAATGATTTACAGTATAAAATGTATAAAAATGGAATATTTATCACTCCCCCAAACAAAAACATTCCACTATTGGTCAATCATCTTACTTTCAAATCAAAAATCACACAACAATACAAAATCTAAAAATGTCAATGATTTTATCGAAAATTGAATTCCATCATGTATCATTTATGAAAATAAATTCTCTCCCATTTGTGTTTCAATCATTAAAATTTGTTTTACCTCATAAATTAATCAATGGCCCAATCACAACCTACCACACATTGAATTCTATGTCACTCATCACTCAATATAAATTGAATATAGTGTCATGCTACTACATGGAAATCACATGTATCACCATAGGATTGTAAAAATTATCATTTCTCCACAGAGTGAAAAATTAAAATGATTTAAATCATGAAATATTTAATTAATGTTTCAAATAATAATGTGGATTAGGGTTGGGAGAATTATTGAAAAAGTTTCATGCCAGAAAGAGGAGGCATGACCGTTAAGTACAATGCATTAATAATCAAGTGAAAACCCAGGATGAACCTCACTCAAATACCCTTGATAATGTAAAACACAATACCACCAATTTATGAAATGGTATATGAGGCAATTATTGATTATAATGAATGATATCATTTATGTTCTCCCTATTTTTGAAAAGCTCTAGAAAGGCACAAATTTATTTTCTTTTATTTTCTTTTTTTTATATTTTTATTTTTCATGGAGGATTAGCAGAAAATTGAATGCAATGAAGTAATTAAAATTCATGGCCTTGATTTTTGAGAGTATCATGAGTCATAAAATAATGTTCAATGAGGAATTCAAGATCATCCCCAATTTATTCATTTTTTTGATGGAGAAATGGATGAAACAAATAAAGCACAATGAAATGAAGAGACATTCCAAATTCATTTATTATACACTACCCAGAATATTGACACACGCCTCACAACACTCATAAATGATACACATCCCAATGAACACACACAAAATTCCCTTCACCCACACTGAAACATGAAATATCCTTACAGAAATACTAAATATGAGTATAGGTAAAGAACAATTGGCTAGTAATGTGGCTTAAAGCTATAAGGAAATTCATGCCACCATAGGGATTATGAAAGATAACTTTAAAGGTGGGTCTCAAGATAAAATGTGTCCAGCCAAGGAGATGCCTCAATCATTTCAAATTCATTCAATGAAATCAAATGCTTTGAAAGGGAAAAATCACAAATTCTGGTTCTCACAGAAAAATTCATGGTTTCCTTAAGAATGTGTGGGTATTAGGATGAATATGTCAAAGTGGTTTAGAATACCTCACAAGACTATTAAAATATTCTAAGTCAGTTTTTCATAGGAATGGATCTCAAAAATTAGTCAAACTCAGAAAATTGTTTGAAAATCCATTTCAAGGTAATATAATTCACATCAACAACCACTTAAAATACATTATTCTAAAAATCATTTAAACTATTTCAAAATCAATTGATGTGTAAAATTTTATTATAATATTCACTAAAGCACAGAAAATACTAAAAATATGATAAAAAATGAAAATCAGATAAGAATAACTAAAAAGGATGACACTCCACATCTGTAAATTTTACTACTCCTAATTTCAACTCAACAAAAGATAAATTTTACGGTAGAAAAGCCAAGAGAAGGAAATATACAACCTGATATTATTTTTTATGTGTATAAATTGATTTATTCTATTAGATACTTATAATAGACCTATAAAACATGAAATAAAAATAAAAAAAGATAGGGAAATAGAAAAGAGGAAAAAACATGGTTTAGAGTGCCAATGTGGGCGCTAGTATTTCTCAACCACTAGTCAGGTAGTTACAGTGGATTATCACCAGTCAGATGGTGGGTGTGGTTTCATTGAGATGAACCACAACATGGAACATTTCTGATGTCCATGAGTAAACACTGAATGTGGAGAGCCCCAAAGAAGATAAGATAGTTCCAATCCCTGTAGAAATAATAAAGAGAGAAATTAATTTCCAAAGTGGGGGGGGGGGGGTAGAAGATAGGGGTGCTCCCTGTTTACTTCTGTAGTTTCCTCATTCATATGCATTGAAAATTTATATTGAGGAGGTAGTCACATCAAAATATTCTCTAGATCTTCTTCTTCAATCAACACCACTTGAGTAGTCTCTTCTTTATCATCCAGGGTATACTCCAATTATGTTGTATAAATAATTTCATAGAAAGGGAATTTAGAAAACAATTCATCTTGAGTAAGATTAAAACATGAGGAATTAATAAATAAATCTTCCCTTTCAGGTAATTCAACATGGTAATTGATCTCTTTAGGCATGACCATTTGAAACTCAATCACATTAGTTACGAATTCTTCTTTATCTTCCAATGAAAGAAATAGGTAGAATGTGTCTGATGTTTCATTTTCAAGGATGTGAAAATCATTTTTCAAGATATCTTCAACAATGTTATTCCATGATTCTTTAAAAAAATGTCAAACTCCCACTAGTGAATTAGATAGAATGTTTAATTCTAGGGCCCCCTTGAGAAATGGTTGAGTGAGAGATGATGTGATTAATTAATTTAGTGGATCCTTCTCTCCCACAAAATGTTATTTTACATAAAAAATTATTGGTACAATCTCTTCAACCACTTCTTCGGGTTCAGGTTCAGGTTTAGGTTCAGAATTCCCCTAGGATGTGCGTACATATAAAAAAATCCATTCTATTTGGTTCTCCATGTTTTTAACTTTATCATGAATCTTATGGAATTGAGCATCATGTACATTGAAATTTTTTTGGGCACCTATGATTGTACAGTCCAAGATTAATAATTTTAATTGAAAGACTTCATGAACAAAGCATATTTTTTTCTTTTCTGAAAGTTATTATTTTGTTGGTTTTTTTTGATGAATGAAAAGTTCATTACAAAATATGAATAAAAATAGTGAATGAAAACAACTTGGATCCCTAGAAATGGAGAGAATTTGATGAAGAATTGTTCTGCACACTCTAAAAAATATTTATAACTAAGTACAACATAGGAGCTGACCTAGGTTATTCTCTTGAGGAGCATTTGTGGTTAATAAATCACTAATTATAATTCACTTTTATATATTTTTTATTATTTTTATAAAAAATTAAATGAAATTGTGGTTTTATAAATTAGAATACATGATAATAGAATGAAAAAACTGATAATCATAATGGATAAAGAATGAATGTAGAAAAAATGTTGGTAGATAGAAATTGGATATTCTCGATAGAATCACCCAGATTGAACCATAATTGTCTAATTAAGAGTTAATTTTTTAATTAATAAACACACTCCGTCGTATATGTACAAATCCTCTTTTATATGTGGTTGTGAATATACAGTGCTATCAATGATAACTGAGAGACTGCACATCCACCTCCTCGATTGAGGGAAAATATAATAAAAAAGAATATTAAGCCTCGGGTGGAAAGTGGAGACACAAAGCCGCCTTACCCACTAAGATCCACCTTGTCATAATTATAATAAAATTAGAAAAAATAAACATTAATATTAAATGACTTGTGTTCAACACTGGATTGATCCCCTGATGTGTTCCTCAGGTTAGTTACTCATGGTCACGAATATAAGAGATAACGGTGGAGAAGAATGGGGTCGAAGGACAAAATATAAAAAAATGAGAATGAGATGAATAAGAGAGAAATGTAATAAAAATTTATAATACTATTAAAATTGAAATAAAATACAACACAATATAAATTAGCAACAAAAAAGTTCCAATGCATTTAAAAGGTGTGAGGATACTTATTTATCAGGAGAGGAAGGAAGAAAACCCATCCAAAATCATTCTCTCAACGTATCCACGTGTATGCCCCATTAAATGGCCGAATTTGTAACATATTTCTTTTTAAAAGTTATTCCATAATGTCTAATTCATTCACCCTCAATGGTTTATCTTTATTGGACGTTTTATGTTGGATTTATGGATGATTTAATGCGAGATATTTAATCTGTCCATTTGAATTGACAAATTCAAATTATTCAACATCCCCATCCATTATGACCATCCAACATGATGTTTCATGCATTGGATCCTTAATAAAGGATGTTCCCCACTTGATTTTACGTCTCTAAAAAACATATGGGACATTTTGGATGCCTTAGTCAGATGTTATTAATTAATTTCTCAAAGGAACCTTTTTTTCCGGGTGAGACTATTCGTCTTCCCCATGTTTAGAGCGTTCAAATAATGTCTTAATGACGGTATTTTGACATTTAATTCATCAGGGGTGCACCTTATTTAATCCTCCTTCATTTCAATCTAGAATAAATTCATTTGGAGGATTGTGCACTGAGTTATTCTTCCATTATGGTGGTGGGTCCCATTCTGTCTACCCAGAAAAGTTCCCAAATGAAAGGATTTTTTGGGCCATTAAATTCTCAAATAAGAATTTTCACTTAAAGGCAATGTTGTAGAAAATAAATCACGAATTTCAAAAAAACAATTCATAGAATATAGAATAATAATGTAAAATTTATTCCCAAATTACCCCTACGATATAAATATACCAAAATTCCAAATTTAATCACTTTTTTCATTTAAGCTCAAATTACCACAAAAACCTAAAAAGGTGACAATTACCCAAAAAATAACACTATAGAGGGATTATAAACAATTATTTACAGTATAAAATGTATGAAATGTGAACTTAATCAATGTTAAATGATCAATATTTAAAAAACTCCTTCCATTTTCTTATCTAATAGTTATTCATTATTTTTTAAAAATATTACATTACTCCCCTATTTTGTATTTATAACCACTAAGAATTTTTTTTGAAAATCAAACCATATGTCACTCTTTATACAATAATCATTATTCTTCCAAATCAATGGTTAGTAATAATGTTTATTGAATTTATTAAATATGATTGTATTTTATAATGTTCACACTAAATTTTATTTTAAAAGAAATTAAAATAAATATTCCTATCAATTTCTAAATAATGATATTTTTTCCTTTCGTACAAAAAGTTTGAAAGGAATCATTTTTTATATATTTAAAATGATCATAACTCTTCCAATGTCATGAAAAATCATTGTTTAAATCCATCTTCTATAACATTCAATTTTTTAAAAAATTATTAATTTTTTTAAAATAATTTAGATTTTAATTTTTTTTTCTACAAAATGGAATTTATATTATCCTCGTAAAATTTTCCTTGTTATCTATGAAAATTATTCTCAATGAAAGATGATATCCTATGATTCTACTCAAGTTTAAAATGATATTTTTTATGTAATTTTTTTCTTATTTTTTATTAATTAAAATCAATGATAAAATCCATTTTTTTATTGATATTTCTTTAATATATTTATATATGTCTCTCACATACACCAATAGTTTATTCTCCCTTCCATTGATGGGCTAAGTCATTCCTTATGGTCTGTTCTAAAATTCTATCATTATGATTTTTCATTTCAAAATTACATGAATCATGATTATGAAACCCATATTCAATAAATGGGACATTATTATGATATGAATTATAATTTATTTCCACTTCTGGCACCCATATATCATAAACATGTTATGACATTTATTACTAAATAGTGATCAAATGATTTTATTATGTTTTAGCCTCAAGATATGTCATCTATAAGATTGAGGAGTGAACCTAATCCATTATCTGAATATGCACATAATGTGATGTTGTCGTGGTGGTTATCCTTGACATATTATCATGTTATATTTCATGTCACTGTGACATTTCCTTTGAATCCATGATATTGTTATACAATATTTTTTACCCTTGGATTCCTTGTGATTAGTAACGAGTCATCTCTTTTATGATTTCATGTTAGACCTTTGACTCAAATATTAAAATTCTTTATCTTGTTTATCCTTTACAGATATATGTAGTGAACCCCATTCATTATATATTCAGTAGGTTATCCAATGCCAATTTTTTAGCTTGAATGAATATTAGGAGATCACTATGGAAAATAAACTAAGGATGAAATATTTTATTTATTAAGAAGAATATGATCCAGTTTATATAGTTCATTATTGTAGTTGGATTTTAGTGATTGGTTATTAATGTTTTTGAATAATTTAATTTTAATTCTAAATGTCCAAGCATCCATATACTACATAGTTCATCTATCTAAATATCATTTATAATTCTAATTTATCATAGAAAAATAATATCATTTATACATCAATGAAACTTAGTATTTATTATTCTTCAAATGAAATATTAAAATGATGATAATTTTATCTATCAACACTAGAATTGAGGAGAAAATATTTTGAAACTCGTGATTTGATTTTATTCTATGTGGTTCATGTGAATTAATTTATTCATCGTACTAAAAATTGTTATGATTAGAAAAGTTCATCACAAAGCATAACTGGTTCTCAAATATAATACTTGAAAATGACTATCATTCCTCTATAAATTTTGTTTCATTATTTCCTTCTTTAAAATGGTTAAAAATATAATTATGTCAGTATATCAATAAATATCATATTTGTTCATTTATTAATTACAATCCCATTATATTTATAACTATATATAATATAGAAACATCATATTTCATAGATCACCAATGATATCATAAATTTTAAAACACTTCATTCATATATATAAATGATAACTTAATTATGATTCGATTTGTGATATCAATCCATAAATTGAATTTATAAAAACTAAAAAAAATTGTTCTTTATATGTTTCATAGAATGTTTAACTATACAATGAACCCTACATTAATATCAATAATTTATATAATTAAAATCCAATGAAACATACTTCAGTCAGGAAGAGTATTATAAAATAATTCAATTTTTGTGTTTTTATGATATGATTTAAATTTATACCATTAAAATTATTCAAAAAATATTTATGGTTTTTACGAAATAACTACGTATAATTTACCAATATTTACATATAGAAATTTTACATCCACTTTGACGAGTATTCAATACATAAAATTACGATCTATTCCATAACTATAATGGTTTATCATACTTTGAGGCTAGATAAATAATACTCAAATTTTATAATGGATCAAAATCATTTCCATCATAGAAATATTAAAATATCATAGGTTTATTTCTTCTACAACTCGTTACCAAATCTAGTTCATCACATTCCCTTAAGAACTCCTCTACATACACTAGAAAACAACAACTATAATTAGGAGTCTCTGTAAATAATATGTGGGATGAGATAACCCATAATTAGAGTGGAAATGTAACTAAAAATATACAAAATGACCATGTATCATGTAATAAATCCTAAAAACTTGGTATATTCATAAAATAATACAAATAATCATGGAATATCATAATACTATCATGTTCCAAAAATAAAAAAATTAATACAGAATTTAAATCCACAAAATGGGTCAGGACACAATGATTAGTTTCCCCATATATGATCCATCAAGAATCCTAAATAAACTATCAGTTGTAGTTACTTTTTCCTTATCCTGACCAAAAAGCACAAATTCTCCTCAGATATCCCATAACGACCAATATAGTTTATGAATAAAAATTATTAGTCCAAAACCAATAGTGTCTATATAAATATCCAATTCAATAATAATATATGTGGAATTATCATAAATATATAGAAAACCATGTAAAAAAATTGGTCTAATATCCCCAAGGACTTTTGGGTTAACTATGAAACTGTCACAGTAAATCTACTTCACCCTATGCTAGATGTGTGAAGCTTACCATAAGGGGTCAACCACTTTGAGTCACATGGGAATTCATTAACAACATAATTATTTTCCATTTTACCTTTAAGAATTATTGTGTGTCCAATCCATGGGGTGGACTAGCATGACCAATAACCCTTCCTAATGTGGACCATTATGAACAAAATCATTTTCCATGAGTGTACTACCATGGTCATAACCCTATTCCTGGTGTGGACCTTGATGGCCCACAATGTTATCGTGGTATGGACAGCCATGATAGACCAAAAATTCCCACTTGCCGACAAATCCATTTCAATAATTAACATTCTTATCCTCTTTATCATAAGAAAAACCATTCATCATATAATATATAACCCAATTAATTCACTATACAGTTATAGAATTGATTCATATCCACCTCTATTAAGAATTATTTCAACCATTTAACAACATTATCATACCATATTCTGTAAATTTAACATTATTAAACCATTACTGATCCATTACTCATTTAATATATTCATGTTTAGAAAAACACCCATTTTAATCAACATTTACAATATAATGTTATAATATTTTTTTATATATCATATTCCCATCAATTCATCAATTAATGACTCAATATCAATGTATAATACAGTATCACCCCATAGGGTGGCCTTTTGGTTAATTCTAATCATCTGCAATAGACCCAACCAAGTTCATGAGGGATACAACACATTATTTAGAAACTCAATTTATAATTTCATATATTATTGTAAAATAAATAGTATAATTTCTTAATTAAAAACCAAAATACACATGAATAAATATCAGGACTAGCGGATATAACTTTAAGAACACCTAACATCAGTTTCAACCATGTATCAATTAACCTCGACCATTTATTCATTCTCAAACCACATACAATGATGAAAATAATAATATAAGGAAACATATAGGTTTCGAGTATTAAAAATTAGATGAAATAACATATAATTGTTCTAAAAAACCACAAATTAAGAAGAGTGTTAGAATCCTCAGAAATTTCAATTTACAACCAACATATCTTCAAATAACTAAGAATCAATGGACATTGATTTGTATAAATCTTGAGAAGACGGGTTCATAACTCTCTATATTTTATGTGTAATATATAGAGAACATAAATTAATTTTCATTGAACACCAATGGTGATTAATGTGAAATTAAATCCTTTAAATTAGGTTCATGGTTTTGATGCATGTTTGGATTAACATTGTGCCAACCATTTGGCACCTTCTGTCCCGGAGGCAGAATTGGTTGCACGATTTTCTAGAGTCCATGCATGGTAGTTAAATATATGTTGATGTTTTGAACTTGGCTCTATCCTAGGCCACATTGTATCTAGGATCCCCTTTAATGGATTCCTAACTATCTACCACTATCCATGGGGATACTTAGTTATGGTGCATAGTTGGTTCTAATCATGCGCCAACAATTTATCATGAACAAGATGAACACATTTACACTATTTAAATATCTATATCATCCCGAAGAACCCTGATGTCCCTTATTCTATTAGGAGAAATATCATTAATCAAAAAATGTAAGTTAAAACTAAAAATAAATGAAGCATACCTCCATAAATAGTTAGGATCATTCAATTTATCAACCTTATTACATTTCTTTGTTTAGCTACTATCCCAATTATTGTAAAGAATCCATTTTAACAATTCCAGTCTACGAAGAACACAAATCTATATCCCTCTCCCATGAATACCCCATAACACCACTATGCTTTCATAGTACATAGACCTGTGAAAAAACATTACCCAAAAAAATTCTCACTAGAACCATGACATAAAACAAATGCTCCTAAATGCGTTCATCAACCTCAAGATAAAAATAATCATCAAAATTCAGATGTTATGGGTTGAGGTGATACCTCTAATTTTGTGACACATGAGAACAATTACTCATGATATATACCATAGTGGAAGAGACATGTGTTATTCCCCAAATACGGTCCTCTCCACAGTAAAAAATGAAACAATATATCAGGGAATCAACATCCACTGCTTCCAAACGTGATGTTGAAAAAAACTCAGATACATGTGATGGAACACATATTCACCCACTATATTCACTATACATCCACTATATAAATTATTGTATGAATTATTTTCTACATTGGGCTATGTCAATATGATTCTGAATCAACTGATCCAGATCTTATGTATTCTTCATGAGACACCATCTCAAAAACTATGACTCCTATGCTTCAATCCATAAAAGGGATATATTCATGGACTACCATAGAGTGATTCATATGGAACCATCTCAATTATCTACTCATATGAATTTTTAATGGTGAACTCAATTAGGGTCATGTGATTATCCTAATATCCAAAAATTTCTAAGACACATGCCCTCAACATTTCATTTAATACATGGATATTATGTTATTATTTTCCATATATCTATATGTGAAAATATCTACTCATGAGAACCTATGTATTAAATTCATTCTATAATCCATACAAGAAGCATGAAATAAGGAAGTTTAATTATGTGAAACAATACTACAATGTATACTATGTAGTCGTATTATCTCATATATATAGAATTCTCCTAACATGTATACGATGATGGTCTCTTGTATCAACATGAAATGATATACATTTTCCAACCAATCAAAAATTACTTAAATCCTATAATTATTCTCTGATGTCCTAAAAATACCTACAAAAATCCATCGTAACATCATCACTCTTCCATTCATAGATGGGAAATATTTGTAACAAACCACCATGAAACTAATTCTTAGTCTTTAAATATTTAAATCAGAAACATCGCATGATGAAAACTAAAATATATACTATAATTCATAACCACCAATAATATCATTACATATTACTATACATTGTAGATAATCAATGGTCCACTATATAGATGAAAAATAAAAATCATGGATAAATTTTTTCCACATTCAAGTAGGAACAATTACAAATCGATAAAACTTAATAATATCTTCCCCATCAACAGTACTATTAGATGGAGGATCCCATATTTTGAAACTGTCCCTAGAATATAAAAATATTGAATCATTATATATCTTCCTCTTAACAATGGTTAGAAGAGACGTTTTAATAGTCAATGACATGAGTTTCCAGTTATCTATCTCTTCCTATACACCTATATACATCACATAAAAAAAATCCATCTTCGTCCATATAGAACTATATTCTTTAACTGCCTAATTATATTTCCTCATAAAAAATTCATCTAAAAAACTATTTCCCTTACTCGAAGAGTAAGAAAACATGATTTCAATAAACTTGTAACACCCTGAGAGTTTGACATATATTTTTTCTAATTTATTTATCTATTCAATACTATCCATTTCACATATCACACAATAATGATTTTCTATAACAAATGTATAGATATCTATAATTAACTAAATGACATAATTTCAACTAATCATTATAAATTGTTATAATAATATTAATAACTACTTTCCTAATATTTTTAATAATTTTATTATATAAATATAACATATTTTGAATAAAAGATGAGATTCTGCGTAAAGTCATTTTATTATAAAAATATTATTTTCTTGAATGTAATGATTTTGGATAATAAAATTAATTTTTGAAACATTTATAAATTTAAATGTATAAAAGAAAATATATTTTTTATTTTAGAATATCGAAATTATGCTATAGTGATTTATTGGGATTTTTTTGAGACACATAATTTTTTGATAAATAGTGAAAAATACTACTTTTTAGTTAAATTTTTTATTTTTTAATAATAATTTATTAATTCTAAATGGTATTTTTGACATTTTATAAGGTCAAATTAGAAAATTATTACAACTTTCATTGTAATATAATTCATTGAAATCAATTTCACTTTGAAACTAAATATAAAATCATAGAAAACTTTTTATCAGTTTCCTACTTTAAAACTCCATTATTTCATTTTGTTTGCAGGTTTAGAACTAATCATAATTTCTCTACATCATTGAATTAAGTTTTAAAAATACAACATAATACACTGCATTCAGTCTTTCATTTAGAGTCTCATAATACCTAGTTATTTTTTTAACCAAAATGATTAGTAAAAGTGGTTAAAATTAATCTATGTAGTTAAGGCCAAATTAATCTTAATTAGAGACTAAACCTTTAAATTAATGGCCCAAATGACCTAAAAACATGTCCAACAGGAATTGGATTTCCATATTTCATCCATAAACATGATATTATTATGTTTTTTTGGTTTGGTATTACTTGTTTTATGTAAGAACATTTGCACACCAAACTTGATTCTAAAAATTCTATGTGAGTTATTTTCCTTATAAAAAGCCACCACATCTACCTATTAATCACAAATCTCAAATATTTTATATTTGTCCATGATAATCCAAAATATCCTCCCAAAAATCATACCTCTTATTTCGATGTCTCCCTTTGGGAAGAAAGCCTCTCAAAGAATCCTTTGGCATAATCTTAAAAGAGGTACCCAATAATGATGAAACATATTCTCTAAAGCTCCATTCCATTATTTTCACCACCCCCTCCAAAGACAATATGTAATTATTATGTTAAAACACCAGTATCCTCAATATCCAAGTATTTTTTTCTATCGTTTAAACCTACACATATACAAACCTCTCTTTAATTGGCATTGAACATACTACTTCTATGTACGGCGAACTACTGCCTCCAAAAACTATGATAGTTCATTTATCCATTACCACAAATCATTGTAGCAATTATGAAGGAAAAACTATATATATTTATATGTTATATGTAATATCTATTATTTATTTAGGCTTCTGCATTTTTTTACAATAAATACCCTTTTTATCCAATTTGGTTTTAATACAATAATATCAATACTGGATGTATGGACTACCCCCACTCAAAACGATGTGATTCCTTCACATACGGCATCTAATGTATTAATGATGATTTCAGTGAAATTATATGAAATATATAACATATTAATGGTACTAGAATAATGATATATATATACATATAAATATATGATATTTACATACTTTTTAACAGTACGAAAATAAAGACAGAAACAATGTTCATGCGTACGAAAGACTTACCATCTCCATGAATGATGTATTCTATTTCATACTCTAATATTTTATATATTATTATAAAAAAATATAATTTATATTATTTATATCAGCATCATGGGATACATTCTGGAATCCTGATATAAGTATAAGGACCCAGGATGTAACAAAATAAGATACATGTGAAAAAAAAAGTGAATTTTACCCAAAGTGAATCTTTATCATAGAATCATTAAATATTGGGAAATATAATTTCATAATAATAACATATATGGTATTATGTATAATAATGTTATTTTGTAAAGTTTATATAATAAACTCATATTAATTAAACAATATGTTTATATGAGTATAGAGAGAGTCAAGACACTAGGTAAGGGGATTTCATCTCAATTCTAATTTCTCTGTGGTACAATCAATGTTAACCACTCATTACTCTTTTGTTGTGTATTTACATAACATGATTTTATTATATGTATGATGTGAAAAAATTATTGGATATTCAATTTTCCATTTGATGATCCTTATTTCATGGGGTTTAGCTTTCAAAAGATACCAAATCAGTAAAATAGTTTTGTCTCAATTAGCCTTATTTGAGATTAATGTTTTCATATGCTTTTAAACTCTTCATATAGATGTATATACTTCCATTTTACATGAAATATCTTAAATATATTTATTTTCATTATATCTTAAAATTCATGTTATTTCCTTTTCTTACATTTAGTGTGGAGACATCGGTTTTTTTCCTAACAATATATTCAAATATTTTTAAATATTATTTCACTATGTGATATTGAGATATCATGAATGTCCAAGGCATGTTTTGCCCTGAATTAATTTTTTAAAAATATTTGGTATATTTTATATTACACACATGCAATTAATTGACCAAATTGGGATAAAATATAAATGGTTTATCATATTGGAAATCTGAAACCAATATTGGGTTCGGTATGTGATGTTTCCTCTAGGAATGACAAAAAGAATGTTGAAACGGGTCATTCATAACCCTCATTCATTTTAATAGTGTTTTATGTAATATAATTAATTAATTTAATTGATTTATTAAAAATAAATTAACATGTTTTATGTATATAAATACATATTTTTTAATGAATTCCACATAATTATATTTGGTAAACCAAAACCCCCTATCTTTCTCTAATTCTTGATGGAAAACGATGAACAACAATGATCGATAATGAACCCCTAAATTTAGATGAATCATAGCCCTAAAAATCAGCCAACCTCATTGACGAACATGTTCTATGTCTATAAAAAGTGATCCAATCCAGGTAGGAATTAATAATTTGTAATTTTTCCCATTGATGAACTTTTTTGAGAAGACCAAACATTATTAATCGATCTGCACCCATGTTTTAAACCTTTTCATGTTCCCAAGCCCGAAATTTAATATTGTTCATTCGATTTTCTAACTTGGTAGAATGTTCATTATCAATGACCAATAAATCTTGTTCAATAATCCAAAAAATTGACCTTGGTGCCTTTCTCCCTCAAATTCATTGATTTATTAATGGGGAGATAGTAGTGGTTCCCCAATCGATAATTGACCAGCAACCAGAGCTTGATTAGGAAATTGGATTCAGGGGAGGATTTTTGGAATGAAAATAGAATCTAAAGTACATAGTAGAACTATTTGGATTGTAACATTACGATAATAGATCTATAATTTTTAAAATTATTGAGTTTAGAATGGTGGTTTTGTGGCCCGTAAAAAGAGATGTGGTCCATGTGGGCTGTCGAGAGGTAGTGATGATGTCCAAAAAAGATGAGGCAGTGAGGAGAGGTAGGCGGCACAACGCTAGGAGGATCGATGATGAAATGGGAATGTTATTCGTCTAGGATGGAGTTAAGATGCAGCTCTGACAATATGTGTAGGTTGAGTTAGAGTGGGATCCCCATGATTGTCTGAGGAATTAGCACTACGGTAGTCTGTGGTAGCAACACAGCGACAGATTGAGGCAACATAAGAAGCCCATAAGAGGCAGCCGATGGGGTGAGGCCAAAGGTGGAAGCACCAGATAAAGGAAATACCACATCTTTAGAAGGTGGATTGAGTGATTAAGAAGTAGCCACATGAATTTAGAAGATATGGGGGGAGGAAACCCTAAATTAAGGGAAAATAAATAATAAAGTAAATGGAAAAAAAAAATTTATTTTATATTTATACTAATGTAACTTCCCCATGAGAAGTTTAATCGATGATCCATCAATGGTGGCATACCCCTATATGAGATACATTTTTTAAGGATTTTTTTTGTGAATTTACCCCAACCCATGACATGGGCCCATCAAACGCTTTTGAAATGTTATATTTGATAATATTATTAAATTTTTAGCCCATCAAAACTCATACGTGTGATGTCTTTTTAATGTTCCATTAGTAGCAGCGTGACAATGGTATTTGTGTGTACATTTCATGATTTCTTCTGGTATTTTAAACAAATATCATGGTTTGGTCTCCACGAATCTAGGTTCTCAGGTGGTGTGCTGAAATAATGATTTTTCACACGATGTCATTTTTTATGAATGAGTAGTCTTTATATTGTCTTTCTTTATAAGGATCTCAATGAACCAGTATATATAATTTGTTTCAAGAACAAGACATAGTGCCCACAAGATTATGTCTGAGCATGATGCGATGACATACATGTTTTCCATTATAATTCTTTTTGGGGTGAATGAATAATCGATCATTCGTGTTTTCCAATGTGGATCAAAATGGTATGAACCATTTGGATGTGTAGAGCCATATTAATTATCTTATTGAATGTGGAAACATGAACGAAATACTAATGGATGTTCTTTTTCTAGGTGATTGAATAGAATTCACAGCTTACGTTTGCACCAACTCCTGTGAGAGTGGATAAGATATTTGAATAGATATGATACAAGATTTTTTTTGTGTGAGCCTATCCATGGTAGCACCGGATGACTGAAGTATTGTTTTTATGAGAGGTACCATCCAACAGGGATGGACAGAGCAGTTCCGAGATGACCCCTTAGTAGTTCTGGGTATTATAGTCCCTGATGAGTAGATATCATGGTGACCCCTCAGTAGGGCTGGTTAACCTAGTCCCCGACAATTAGATATCCAGATTACCCATCAGTAAGGTTGGGAAGCATATTCATCGATAAAAATATACCATGCTAACCACTCATCAGGTCTGGGTAAAATTGTATATGATGAGTAAATATCGAGACGACCCCTTAGCCAGGTTTGGTAGAATAGTCCCTGACGATTTAGAGTGATCCCTCAACTGTGGGAAATTTTGGAAAGGCATGGTTCAACATACCTAAGGACCAACCAGAAATAGGAATACATTTATTATCGATACACGCCTTGTGACGTGACATAAAATCATGCATGTGAGTCTGTACTACCTAATTTGAATAGTATCAATTAGTGGTGATTTCATCCCCCATGACTTGGGATTACTAGGAAGATGCGATGAGGTGGTAGGTACAAATGATGGATTTACATGGAAGTGATGGCTACTCACTTTCTTTGACTAAGAATGTATATATATCAATACTATTATAGTACCCACTCCCTATATCTTGGTTACTCTCCTTCCAGTAGAGGTGAAGACTCACACGGTATTCCACTTGCTTTCCATGTCTAGAATCTCGTGGTTGGGTGGGTCAGGTCTATGGATATAGTTAGAAAAGACATTACTAGTAGTATATCTCTTCCCCTTATAGTGCTCATTATGGTTGGATGGTTTTACATTCACACTCTTGTTGGTTTGAGATGTACTATTTACATTCTCTATACTATACCTTGTTCATTTTAATGCTTTCGTTCAGTTTGTTGTGTTTGTGTGTGTACGAGTTCTTAGGAAATGAAATACCTATGTTAGTTGTGCCTTTGGTGTTTGTCACTAACCCCTGACCTTTGGAGGCGGGCATATGGTAGTTATGGATCAAGCCCCAACATGGGCCTAGTCGTGAAAAAGTGGTATTTGAGGTGGCTTGGTCCTTTGGATATTTTGAAGACATTCCCCAGAAATATATTTTGGGATTCCATGAAACAATGTCAGTGTGTCTTGATAGTGGATCTTAGGAAAGTGATCCCATCAGTAGTACGAGTAGCTGATATAGCCATTCATGATGTCCCTGGTTAACCGCTTGTCAGCTATGCACCCTGGGAAATTTGATTCGATGAACATGGGTACTTGAATAATATTGGATTGCGTATCCTTCTTCCCTTTTTGAATTATCTCTCCTTTATTTTGTTGATAGATATATATATACACAGACCTAAATGTGGTACTCATTAACCATTTTCAGGATGCCTGCTCAATGTTACTCATCCTTGAAACCAACTCTGGATTGTGATGAGGAGACTATGAATGGAGGGGCCTCAATTTAGGGAACATCATGTGATCCCCCTACTCTAAGTGGACATGTTGTAGCACCTCCACCCACCATGAGGTTGTTGATCCTAGAAGGATATGTTGAGGATGTTCGCAGGTTGAGTTCACCTCGTGAGTTCTTGTGATAGTGACCACTAAAGTTCCATGGAGAGCAAGATCCTCAGGCTACCGATGCTTTACTTTAGTCAGTGTTCGACATGTTCAAAAAATCATGGAACATGATAGGCCAATGGATGGATTTGGAATCCATCCATTTAACATATTATTTGGGTGCATTTTTAACTTGGTTTCCTAGATGCATGATGAGGTTACGCTCATGTGGGATGACTTGTAGGAGCTATTTCATGAGGAGTACTACCCCTCCTACACTGCACACTTTCCAAATTCAAGATATTATTGATCTACAATAGGGAGGGATAAGTGTAACAGATTATGTATCAAGGTTCACTGAAAATACATGCTACTCCCTCGACGTGACCAATGATGGCTACTTCCGATCATGGAAGATCAAGCTAGGAATCTTTAAAGAGATCCAGACTATTTTAGATCCCTTGTGCATCCCCACCTATATCGGGGGGGGGGGGGGGGGGGGGGGCTGGAGTGGGCACTCATGATGGATATATTACTGAAAGTGGAATTCTAGGTTGTTTGATCCTACAGAATGTGTGACATGCTTACATCATCTACATTAGTAGCATGGTTTTAGAGGTCTCTGGATAGGGGGCCCCTTCATGAGTCGATGTAGGGGATGGTTGTGGTGGGTTAGAGACAATGTATATCCCAAGGGAAACCTAGAGAAGGCAGTTTATATACTTGTGGCAGGTGATATCACATGTCATGGGACTACCGACCTGGTGTACTAAGCATCCATGAAAAAATTGGTGGACCGACATGGCTGAGGAAGTGTCCTGATCAGTGATCTCCTAGGAGGGGACATGGGGGTCCCTAGTGAGGAAGAGTTAAAATAAGAATGGGAGAAGCTGTAGGTGGGGGATGGTGGTATAAGTCCCACCCACCACCACCACCAAGCATCCCACATCAAGATCAGGGAGCGGGAAATCAGGGTCGTGGAATGTTGCAGGATATGGACATCTATGTCGTAGGGACACATGAGCTGATTCATTGTACAGTCTATTTTTTCCCTACTATTCCATAATTACTAGTTGACATATGGGATATAGGTTCTATTATCTCCCAACTCATTATGGAAAGCTGGATATTTCAGTAGGGACACTAGCACAACATCTA
Organism: Viscum album; assembly: GCA_963277665.1. Taxonomy (NCBI): domain Eukaryota; kingdom Viridiplantae; phylum Streptophyta; class Magnoliopsida; order Santalales; family Viscaceae; genus Viscum; species Viscum album. The sequence goes on from OY728137.1 coordinate 1,200,382,112, forward strand.
CGCCCCAAGGTTCATACATGGAACACTTCTTTTGTATCCTTCAACTACTGATAGTGTGAGATGTAACTTGGGAGGAGATGTTGACATGGAACCTACTTTTCGTCACAATGGAACCATACAAATATATCATTGAAATGAATTTTATTTACACGGTGGAAGAGAAAACTTACTGTCACCACAGGTTAGTCATGAACCTACACCTTGATGGGATGAGGTTCTCATTTTCTGGTGAGAAAGTCCTCATCAAGGGAAAAGTGGGCGCTGTGAGAAAGTGGTTATAACCTATCTCCACATAGTTAGTGAGTATGTTCAATTGTTATGAACAATCTTCAGACATATAGATCCCTTCAATGTTAGAAGATTACCTAGACATATTTTTTAAAGACATTCTGGGTCTACCATCAAGATATGAATCACAGTTTTTCATTGAATTGCATGCATGGAATTCCGTAATGTCTTCTATGGTATATCAGATTGAACCCACTGAACTCCGAGGGCTGAGTATATAGTTAGAGGAACTTTATGATAAATTTTTCTTTAGACCCAATGTGTTCCCATGGGTGGCCCTAGATTTTATTGTGAATAATTCCAATGGGAGGTTATGGCTTTGAGTGAATTATCGTTGTCTATACCAGGCGGCGATAAAAAAAATTACCCTTATTTTGAGATTAATTTAGTCATTGATCAGTTGTGGGGTGAGATATGGTTATTTAAGATCAATAATAGGCCTGGTTACCAACATCCACTAGTTACTAAGACTAATATTATGAGGTTTTTCAGTGGATATCGATATAGGAACTACAAGTTCTTTGTGATTCATTTCAAAGTGAGAAATGTCCATGACATTTTTATGGATTTGATGAACCAAATATTGCAGCCCTAAATGGAATATTTTTTCATTGTCTTCAACAATGACATACTAATCTACCCTACCATATAGGAGGAACATGCAGATCACATAAGGAAGGTCCTTGAATTAATTATAGAGAACCATCATTATGGAAAGGCCTTTAAATTAATGTTCAGGATACAGTAGGTTCTTGTTCTTGGGAACGTCATCTCTGATCAGAGTTTAGCCATGGACCCAGTAAAGGTTGAAGAAGTTAATTCTTGGAAGAAACAAAAGAATGTGTCATAGGAGCTGATTTTTCTTGGATTTTAGGGGTACTACCAGTTATTTTGTGTAGACATATCCAGGATCGGTTCCCTTATACCACTCTAATGCGGAAGGGAAAGTTGTTTACCAGGTCAATGTATTTCTAGAGATTCTTCATGGAGTTGATAAAGAGTATGGAGAGCACTCTTGTTTTGAGGATACTAGAGGAGGTAGTTGACTTTGTTGTTTATTACAAGTCTTTATGAGATGGGATTGAATGCGTACAAATACTGTGAAAAGTAGTCATCACATATCAGTCTTGACTGTAGAGACCCCATGAGCCAAATTTTGTGACTAATGATCTAAAGCTGCCAGTAATGGATTTCTATTTGAGGATGTGAAGGAACTACCTCCTGGGAGAAAACATTGTGGTTTACTCATACTAGTAGAGTCTGAGGTATGTTTTTACTAAGAGGGACCAAAACCTGAGGCAGAGACGCTGGTTGGAATTCCCACACTACTTGATCTTTGAGATTGTCTCTAATCCATTGAGGGGAAATTTTTTTACATATTTCCTTAGTAGGAAGTCCAAAGATAAACTTCTATAAGATTATTTATAGTAGTTAGCTTCCCTGTAACTGACCCTGTTGGAGTAGGAGGCTACAATTTTCCTTCAGTTGATGGTGTTGAATCCAACACTCCTTGTGTGTGTGAAGGATTCTCTACTAGAAAACATTAACGACGAGGTTCTATGGGATCACATATGAATAGGTGAGGTACCCAATGGATATTCTGAAAGAGGGAATCATGAGAAAATTTACCAGGGGAAAACAATAGTTCCAATTGTATTATGGGAGTAGTTGATGTGGGAGTTTCATACTTGTCCCTTAGCTATATATTCTAGTGTGATAAATCTATACAAGGATCTTTAGTGATAGTTTTTGTTGTGCGACATTAGACAGAGTGTAGTGGAGTTCATCTCTTGGTGTCATACTATTCAGTAGGTGAAGGCTAAGAATCAAGTCCTAGCAGGGTTGTCACAGCCACTTGATATTCGAGAGTAAATGTGGAATGTCATATTTATGGGCTTCATCAAAGGGAATCTTGGAATAGTGAAGATCTTTGACACCAACTTGGTGGTAGTGAACCAACTAACGAAGTCAGCACACTTCCTTACTATTTGGGATAAGATTTCAGTGTAGAGATTGGGGTTACTGTATGTGAAATTGATCATCCTCTTTAATGGGGAACCCTTAACCATTGCCTTTGATATTGACACTAGGTTTACGTCACTGGGGTTTAGAGGCCTACATGAGGAATTAGGGACCCAATTGCAGATGAGAACAAAAATTCACCCCTAGACTGATGGGAAGCTCGATAACACTATCCATATTCTTGAGGATATTATGAGAGTGTGCATGCTAGATTTTTATCAGAGAGGAGAGGATTGTGTGAAGTTGGTTGATTTTTCATACAACAACAGCTTTCACTCAACCATCATTATGGAACCTTCTGAGGCCCTATATGAGAGATAATGAAGGTCACCCTTCTACTAGATGAAGATTCAAGATTCATCTCTTGTGGTCCCATTGTATGTGAAAGACAAGATGGAGAGGGTGTAGGTTATCAGTTAATGGATGATGAAATCCCAAATAAGAAACTTGTCCTATGAAGATCGCTGCTATAGGCCTTTGGAGTTCCAGCAGGGAAACCAAGTCTTCTTGAGAGTCGTCCCATAATGTGGAATGCGGTGGTTCGACTTGGGGGAAATCTATCCCTAAGGTTAATCGGTCTATTCAATGTCATGAATAAGATTTGTGAGGTTTCATACCACCTAGTCTTACCCATATACTTGGAGCAAGTGGACGACGTCTTCCATGTGTAACACCTAAGGGTCTACATCCATGAACTGACACACGATATTGACTATGGTGTTTTGGACATTGGGGATAGAACCACCTTTTTAGACAACCCAATGGCCATAGAGGAAAGTTTGGAATAGACCATGAGAGGACTTTCCATCCCAATGGTTCATGTTTTATTATAACATGAAATCATGGAAGAGTTTTCATGGGAGTAGGAGAGCTAGAATTTGGGTCAGTATCTTGATTTTGTTTGAATAGTATTGATTTTTAGGGTGGATACTCATGAAGGAGGAAATGATTAAGTGACCTGGTTTTTTAACAATTATTTAAATATTTCTAAATATTATTCAAGATCCATGATATTAGACGACAAACGATTCCAAGGCCCTATTTTCCTAGAAATAATTTTATAAAAATAATCAGTATAGTTTATATTATGCGCACATATCTAATTAATGAAAAACATATAACTCTTAAATAGTTGATTATGTTAAAAATTGGAGACCCTGGTTGGGTCCAGAAAATGGTGTTTCCCCTAGTAATGACAAAGAGTAAGTCGGTGTGGGGCATTCAGATCCCTTGCTCATTGGAAGAGTGTTTTATGTGATTTAATTAATTAATTTAACCAAATGACTAAAAATAAATTAACATATTTAATGGATATAAATTCATATTTTAAAATAATTGACTCATAATTATGTTTTTTCAACAATGACAGACCCTCTATCTCTTAATCGCAATCTCTTTTGTGAACAACGGACAATGATGATCGACAACGAACCCCTACAGGTAGATGGATCAAAGCGCAACAGATCCTCCTCCTTCATCAACGAACACATTCAATATCAACAAAAAGTGATACAATCCTAGTAGATAATTATAATTTGTAATTTACTCCATTTGATTAAATGTTTTAACAGATCAAATATTATTATTCATTCTGCACCCTTGTTTTTAACCTTAGCATGTACCCAATTACCATATTTAATATTGTTCATTGAATTCTCTAACTCTAGAGAACCTTCATGATCGTCGACCAAGAATGATTCTCCAATGATTGAAAAAAATTTTAGTGGTTCCTTTATCCCTAAAATTCTTCAAATTCATCACCAAAAACATTAGGTTGTTCCTGTCTTGACAATTTTTGGGAGACCCTAGGTAAATAGGGCCCCCAGATTCATGATGGATTTGTGGAATGGAGACAAAATTGAATGTGGAGACTATATCTATGTAAATTGGAACCCGAGGATCACAGATCTACAATTTTCATAATTTTAGGTTTTAGAACAGAGGTGTGGTGGCACACGGTAGGAGAGGTGGTTCGTGCGAGCTGTCCGATGGATACGATGACATTTGGAAATGTCGAGGTGGTTAGCCAAGGCTAGTGGCGTGGCTCCAGGTGATCTAAAGATGAGAAGTGCCTACGAGTTGGCTAGGAAAACAATATGATGATGATTTAGAGGTGTGACCATGGTGAGTTTGAGATGGAGGGAAATGTCAATATGAAATGGCATTGTGGTAGTGGTTTGAGGTACCATTGACAGGATGGATGAGGAACCCAACGTGGTGAGGCCGAAGGGGGTGGTGACATATGCGTTGGATATAGTAGCTCTAGAGGTGGTGTACATTACTAGGAATCAATCCCATGATGGGAGAACAAATGGGGGGATGAAACCCTTATGAAATATAAATAATAATAAATCAAAGGGAAAATATAATACTATTTATAATTATATTATTATTTATTATTAAAATCTGCATTACATCCCCATGTGGCATCTGATTCATGAACTATCAATGGGGAAATTTGCCATTGGAAATATGGTTGTTTTAAGGACATTTTTGAGAATTTACCATGACCAGTGATCTAGGCCCATGAAATGCTCGTGAAACAGTAGATTAAATATTATTATTAAATTGTTGGGCTGACCCAACTCTTGTGGGTGACGTCTGATTGACATGCCATAAGTAGTGTAATGACCACTATCCTTGTGGAAAATTTTCATGATTTCTTCTATTTTTCTAAACAAAAGATGTGGTCTAGGCCCCATGAGGCCCAGTTCGCTCATGATCTGGTGAAATTAAGATTTTTCACCAAGTATCCCTTTTAGAAAAATGAGTTTTCCATATCCTTTGTTTTTCTATGAGTATCACAATAGCATGATCCATATAATTTAATTTATATGATTGAGGTGGGGTCCCCATGAGATTCTATTTGAGCGTAATGTGGTGACATAAAATTTTTCAATCAGAAGTCTATTAGGGGTGGATAAATAGTCGATCATCCATGTTTTTCTGTAGTGATCTCAACAGTTTGATCCATTTGGATGTGTGGAGCCTTATTCATGTTTTCATTAAATGTTGAATCATGAAAGGAATATAAATAGAAGATCCTTTTTGATTTGTTTGTATAGAATCCACAACTTACGTCAGCTCTAACTTTGGTGAGAGTGGAGAAGATGTGTGTGGAGATATGATATGAGATGTTTTGGGTGTTACAATTATCTGAGGAATCACATGATGACGACAATAATTTTTTTCTAAGAGGTACCATCTAGATGGGAATTCCAGACTTGTTATTGGATGACCCCTCTGTTGGGATGGGTTGCGTACTACCCAACGAGGTGGTCATGACCAATAGCCAACCACATGATGCCACTTGAACCGGATTTTTTCCAAGAAAATATACACCATAAGACATTATATTACTAGTGAAAATCAATCAAGAGGTCATGATCATTATGAAATTCTAAAGATAGGTTACTAATCTCAAAATACCCTAATTACTCAGATAGGGGGTTATACAAAAAACTCATGGGGGACACCATGAACTTAATCTCAACCATCCCCCTTTGTAGGGGATATTATGTCAATAATACCATTATCACTAATGATACATTTTTCTAACTCTGTATAAACTCCATAGTCAATGTGGTCACACCGATTACCCAAACCCTATATGGGGTATAATAATGATAGTGAATCACATAATGGTATCATGGAGGGACACCAAAAAATCTAACTAAGACTCACCCTTTATAGGGGATCACATTTCTATGATGTGGATTCAATTTTAAATTTTACCTTTGTGGTAATGAACCAAGGGAACACACTCAAACCAAAACTGGTCTATACAATGGAAACTAATAGGTACATACACTCCATAAGAGGGTTACATAGTGTGAATTTTGTGTAAAAGGTGTGTCAATATATTCCTAATTCTTCCTGTGTGGTATCACCTCACACGACATGTAAACCCAGATATACGTGGTGTGTAATTGCAACACATTATGTGTAAAGGTCAAATGTAACCTACTCATGCCATCTAACCTTGTCCTCATTTCCTTATACATTTCCTTGTCCATGTACATATCTTTCTAATTTATTTGTAAATTTGGTCATTTATGTGTACATTAATAATTACACGTCAATCCATCTTGTAGGGTTCATAGGGTGTGTAGCCATGTCACAAGGTATGTGATATATAAATATAGTTGAAACCCAAGCACTATAAACAATGGGTCCCACACAGTTCAAAAATTATGAATCCACACTGATTAACCATGATTTCTCTAGATCCATTAACTTATATTCATCAATGATTTCTGTATTTATGGAACCACCTTCCCCGAAAAAAATCACAGATTGAGGGTTGGTTGATCTGTAGATTCATCACTAGCTAGGATCCAGGTTAGATCATCATAGAATACTCCTCTATCGATCCATCAATCATTGCACCTCTAATTGATTGGGAGGAACCATGAAATCACGATTTGGAATCATTCGCCCTCATTATATAACAACATTTCAAGCAATTACAAAAAAGGAAACCTACATCATGAGTCGTACTGACTTCGTTGATCCATTATCGAGAAGAGTTGTCAAAAAATGACCAAATAATAAATATCATTCAAACCATTATCCAAGTGTAACACCAATGATGATCGAATGATGAAATAGTGGAGAATACCATAATACCTGAAATGAGTAGAGAGAACATATGTACATCGTTAATTTGTACTCGATTATATTTCATAGAATAAGTCAAATGAATATGAATAAATCAAAATGAACATATTTAATTCCCTAAATTTAATTAAAATGTTTATTTTTGTATCAATTTATCTCATGGAATTATTCTATGTTCATTCAGGATCATGAAATTGGATGTAAAGAAAATATGACATCCGACATAGATTTGAATTGATCCTCGATGATGAATGTTTTTTAAGTGTCATCATTGATGAGATCAATAAACTCCATTGGTGCAACAATACAAAAACAATCCTAATCTGTCACTATTTTCTTGGAATTTTTTCCAATTGTCTTTTATATCATAAAAGGATTTAGTGTGCTACCCTAATGAAATCCATATAACTGTATGAATACATGATTACTAATCTATACATTGAATAAAATCTAAATTTTATTGATTAATTTTTTTTATTAATTTCATTCTCGTGGATACATTTTCCAAAAATATCCCATTGTGACAAGGACTATGTTTTACCAAGGGTAAATAATTCTCTTGAACTCAACAGTGTGCTCAGAATTCTGATATTGGCCCCCATTATAGAGTTATTCAACATTTTCATGAAAAATTTATGAACACGATTTTCAACCTCTTTAATATATTTCAAATATTTGTTATGGTCATGCTAAACCGTAAAACCTCATGCCATCGCAATTATTGGATTCAAATATAATCCATAGAATATCCTAAAAATAAAAATAAAATCAAATTCATTAAACTTTTCACTATATTTACTATTTTTTAAAATTTAATTTTTTTAGGGTAATTATTCAATTGTTTCCCCAGTGATTAGGGACATTTATTTTAAAAATACATGATCAAATTTTACAACACAAATCTGTCTCTTGCATGTAAATTTTTTAAAAAATTATTCATGAATTTTCTTTTATAGTCATAAATGATTTGTAACATACATTTTATGTATATTTTTACATCATTTTAGTGGTTTTCGAATGAAATATGTTTGACATTTTTTTGTCGTATTTTTTGTTATATTTTTAATGTATAAAAAATCAATTTATTATTTCGAAACCCTGATCATTGTTTTATTTTTTTGAATACTTCCAAATACATAATGTTATCTTCAATATTTCTTTTTTCATTTTCAAGATATTAGTATTGAAATTAGAGTTTTAATATAAAATGTATTTTGGATATCACAAAATGTTTATATATAGTTTTAAAAGTTTTTTAAAATGGTATTATGATGAAAAGGGGAATGAGTGATTTTTTTTATTCTTGATATGGTACATGATAATTATATAAAAAATATGTGAGCATTATATAACTTACAACAAGGGTTGGTCGCCATTATAGATCATAGGTGATCCGAGTATACCTTTTATAAAATGATAATATACCTTATTTATCAGAAAAAATGTTTTACCCTGATATATCTTATATAAACTGTTGATCCCCATTAGAGTACAAAAAAATACATGAGACCTGTATTCCTTATATGAAATGTAGGGTCATTATATCAAAACAATGTGATAGGAAAATATTATATTAGATACCACTTATCTGGTTATTCCAATTAAAAGGGATTTGAATAGATATTATGAATATTATTCCCTGTTTTTCTAACATGGGTTTTCATTTTCATTTTATGAGTTTTAAAGGAATCCTATAGAAAAGAAATTTCTTCTTTTATTTTCATGATAAAATGATGAATTTCATACAGTCAATGAAAATTTATAATAAAAGTAAATGTTAAATTATTTTTCAATTTTTTCACTCAACTAAATGATATATTTATTTTTATATACCTCAATAAGTATTATGTGCTCATCCAACATTTTATAATGATTTCAAAATGTATTAAGGATGGTTATGGAAAAGGTATAATTTTAGATGGAACTCTCAAATATTTTCTATGAAATAATTTTATTCATTACATTAAATGTTTTACATCATGGAAAAATATTTATAAATCATATGTGACTAAATTGTATTACTTGTTTTTAGTGTACTATTTATGAATTAATCGTTAATTTACCTGACCAAAAATGACCCTAAAAGTGAATGAATGTTAATTCTCCACCCAAACTCTTTATTTTATTATGTTTAATGTTGGATTATTATAGTTGGTTTCAGATGATAATTTAGATAATATAGATATTAGGATAATGATAATATCATTCCATTGAATGAGTATATATTATATTTAATATGACATGATATAGAATTTTGTGATCACAATGTCACTCTTATACTATTTCTTCTTAGAATGTTTTTTAGAAGAAACGAGAAACGTGTAGTCTTAAATACTCAAGAGGAAAACATTCATCCAAATTAGTATCACGATATGTTTTTTATTGAAATATGATGATTTTTTGTAGTGATGGATATATGGAAATAGGATATATAAAAATTTTGTATCAATGGTTGATAGGAAAATGATCTACCATGATAGGATATGCCATTAGAGTATCATATCATGATGAAACCTTCCTCTTCAATTTGTGGTACATCTAAACAATTGGATGTAAAATGATGTATCAATTCCCTATAGATGATATTTGATGTCTTGGGAATATTGAAACATCAAATGATAACCCTTTCATTTAATCATTTTAAAGGTGAATCTCATGGATAATGTTGTTTTGTATAGAATAAAGAGAGAAATATGATCTTGATTACACAAAATAGGAAAACATTAGGAATATATTCCTTGGAAATTATTTCCACAATAATGTTCAATGTATGATAATGTGAATAATTAAAGAATCTATGAAAAATAATGATGATTTTGAGGATAAATAAGAATAAAGCCTCACAATACTGGCCATGTACCTGCTGGAATTTATTCGACACAATTCTAGTCGAATTAGATGGGTTTACTCTAGATTGAAACCATGTTTCTGAAGAAATATGGGCTCATGGGAATTTAGACTTTTGAGAATGTTGTTCATTATACTAATAAAGTTGAGATGTTTTTTTAAGCTTATGTTCCATTATATATGAAAAGATTGAAATAGTTAAGGGGGGAGGAAATAGAGTAGGAAACAACTATGATCTGAGGAGGTAATCCTAAAAAATGTTCCATGAAAGTAAAATATATTCCTTCGAATGTTTTTTGTATCTAAAAATCTTTATCGATGTGTTATGTTTGTTCATTAGGGTTATAAAAAAATTAAATGTGTGTAGAATAACCAATTAGTGATTTAATAGATATCTATTCGATGGTGATATTATTTTAATATCTATGAGTTTGGGCATTTTGATTTTTTTTGAATTTACTTACATAGTTTTCAGATAATCATTTTCCGGAACATAAATGTATAGAAAAATCTTTTATTGCTACTATAACTGAAGTTTTTCTATCATGTGATGTTGTGAAAACTATAGATGAAAATGTATTTTCCAAATTTTAAACATAATTTCAATGTTTCAGACAATATATTTGTGTTTTTAGGTGATTATATCACACAAATATTATGTAAATAGTGGGATATATTTTTTGGGACAATGTATATGTAAGGTTTGGGTTAAACATAATGTATTTCTATAAATTCTAGGGAAATTAGTTTTGAGGCATTGATTACAATTACTGTTGATATGATCTTCGATGATCAATGAAATTCAGATGAATAGTCATTATATTTCTATGAATGTTTCAAAAATATAATTTTTTAAAAAAGGGATTCTCAAAGGATGAGTGAAAGCCCATCAAAACTAGTAAGGCTTCTGGGATAAAAGGTGAAATAGATGATCAAAAAGTGATAAACACAAACCATAGAAATATGTGAAGATCTAGAATGTATGAAATCATTATTTTAATTTAAGAAAATTTAATAATAATTTTAATGTTTGTTTGGAAAACATATCCTTTATCATATCGAAAATAATGGGATTAAAAAAGTGATTGGGTAATTAGAAGATAAATGTTTTTTGGAAGGGTTTCATTAAAATTTTGGGAGACATATTACATTATGATAACCATTTTTTCTATTATTGACTATTAAACTATGGAATAACATATTATCCTCTTGGTAATTATATGGTCTCTTATAAGTTGATTTTAGTTCTTTATATATGAAAAATTCATCTTTGATACACATCATTGGGAAAATATGAGTATGTTGGGAATTGTTTAATTGAGTAAACTATAGTAGAAATATAATAATATATTCATATGAATTTAGTAAAGATGTTAAGGTAATTCATCAAATCTATGAAAATGATCATTAAAATTAAAATAATTTCCAATTACATTCAATTACAATAAATCAAAATGGCTAGAAAATCATCAACGATTTATCGTTTTTAGGAATTTAATTTCAATTTATCATAATATTCATCACGATCAATGATCTTTTTTACTCTCAATAATAATATTAATGTAATTTATTATTCTGTACAAAATTATTCAATTACCACATATGTTTTCCTACATAGAATCCTAGTTTTGTGATATTTTATATGACATATATATATCATTTTATTTATTATCCAAAGAATTTTTTATTAATTATTTTATGATGATGGTTTCCAAAAATGGTACGAAAAATTTCAATGCTATTATTACAATGATAATTTTCAAAATTTGAAGAATTAATTTAAGAAATGTGTACCGATTTAACAAAAAACTATTTTAGAAAATAATGTTATATTCGATAGCATGTTTGGCACGCGACAATGAGCTTAAACGACATGTGAAATATATAACTGTTATGACTTACACATCAAATTTGAGGGGTTTAATATTATATATATATATATATATTAATAAATTCATATTAAATATTCAATTAATTTTTAGTAATGTAATTTTATTCTACACAAATGGGTTTTTATCAAGAAATACATTTAATAATTTTTGTAGGAAAATTTTATAGTTTATTAATGAAAATTATTGAAAATTTAGATTATAAAATGAAATTATATATCTAAATCCTAATACAAAAATTAACAAATTGTTAAATGTTGATATTTTTCAGAAAATATTTATTTTCACCTGATATTAAAATAGTATAGTCCTAGTAGAAAATAATTTATTTTAATCAATTTATGTTAATTAAAATACCCATTATGTATTTAATATAATTTTAATGTAATTAATTTTTATAATGTATAAATTTTTTAAATTATTTATATTTAATCTTCTTTATTTTCATTTTTTGTGCATATTTTTAGTTGCTAAAAATGTTCTTTTTTCTAAAAGTGATTTTAAAATGCATAATTTTACTCCAATTATAAGGGTTTTAATTTAAATTTTTATATTATATATATTAATAATAATTTATATTTATATAGTTATTATTTTTAATCCTATATTCAATATAAAATCATATTTTACTTGAATAATTTTCTTTCAAAAAACCATCTTTTTCATCTCATATATGGGATTAATTTATAATTAGATTTCTAAAATGTATGAATTTAATTTTGTAAAATTTACTCTATAATATGAATCAAAATAATATATATTATCTAATAAGGTAAACATTATTTTTATTCATAATAAATTATTAAGATAGTTATAATTAATAATTTTATTTAAGTTAAAAATATATTTACTTGGGATTAAAACAATTATATGGAATATAATGACGAAAAATTATTTCAAAAGTTACTTTAATTGACTTGTGTTAATATATATAGACATTATATAAAAAAATTCATTTTTTTTATCCTTCTGGGTTGTTAAAAATGTTGTTATATCTTTTATTCTCAAAAATTACAAGTGTGTCACTCTCCTCACTGATAAAATATAACACCTCTCAAATCTACTTCTCACAATAAAAGAACTCTATATGGGAAAATACCTAAACATATCACCATTAATTACCTCCCAAAATACTATTATACTATTTTAGATCTAAAATCCATCCTCTAAAAGCTTTGGGTGCATAACTAAGGAGGTTCCCGGAAGAAAATACTTGTATTGTGCATAACCGAGGATCTTTATTTTATTTTTTCTATAACATCATCAAATTACAATTCAAATAATATTATATATTAAAATAGTTTCTTATATATAATAGTATGATATTATTTTAATTTAATAACCAATATCCACCTCCTCCCCTATTAAATAGTATATTAAATCAGCATTCATGTGTACGGCGGACTACCACTTCGCAAACCGATATCATTTTTTTTTCTGGAATCGCCTCTCATATACTGTTATAATGATATATTTATTATATATATATATTATATATTTAATAATTTTATGAATATGTAGTTATTATTTAATATATTCTTTATTTTATTTAATTTCATGTGTGGTATAATAGCATCCCATATGTGTATGGCAGTCTACCGCTACATGAAGCGATGTGATTCGTTTTTATCTCTGGATTCATACTGATGGAAATAAAGATATTGGTAAAGAAATTATGTGATATAAATAACTTAATAAATGTATTCATGAAATATTTATCATTAAGGTATTATAATCTATCAATTTCCTTCCTACACTAAAAAATGATAACTTCATTAAGGTATATGTGGACTGCTATCTCCATGAAATGAGTGATTAATTTTTTCATCACTAAATAACATAGATGATATAAAAGTGTATATTTAAATACATAATATTGTATTTTTAATATTATGATATTTATATAAAAATAACATAATGCACACCTTTTTTCCATAATGATCATTAATAAATGGAAACCTTACTCATGGGTATGTACGATTTACTATCTCCTTGATTTTAACATAGTATTAATTTCATAAGCCAACTATCATCAAAACACCAAAAAAAAACGAAATTCACTATGTGTTTCTATATATAATGGAAATAAGTGAAATAAAAATTTAAATAATCTCTAAAAATGTTATCAAGAAATTAATTATTAACAAAATTTTGTTTTTCATGATGATAAAGAATGTCTGTTATATTTCATAATCAAGGTAATGGTATTCATCTCAATTTATTTTTATTTGTGAATATTTTAATTTCCTAAACTTTTGTCATCTTTTAGGGTGTATATATTGAAACATTTTCATTTTAAATCTTGAAATAATCTATTATTATTTATATTTTTTATTTTATTATTTCACATGGATTGTGATTAAAGTACTTCCGAAGTGATAAAATATTTTTATTAAAAAAAATACACTTTTAATTTTTCTTTTAATCTCTTTCCCTATAATATCCATGTTTTTAAAATGATTTTATAAAAATTTTATATTGATATATAATATTTATAAATTATATTTTTTGTATATTTTTAATTTATTTAAATGTGTTTAAAATTTTATTATTTTATTTTATTTCCATGGAATGTTTTGTTCTACATTTATAATATGTGGAGAGAATGAAATTTTTGACTGTCATGTCTATTATCTAATTTCAATCATCCAAGGAAGGATTTATTATTTTCATCAATGAGAATCCATCAGTACTCTTTTATGGTTATTTTTTTATTAAAAATATATTTTTAAAATAACGTGGTATTTTTAAATTCACAATTTATTATCCATATAGTCCAAAAAATTATTTAATAGGAGTATTTTGATAAAAAGCAATAGGACTAAAAAAATATTTATCATATGGTACATGAAACTTCTAAGAAAAATGAGGAATCCCATCATATCATATGAAAAGGGTTTATCCTTATTATAGTGTATGAGAAATCTTAAAATAACTTATACGAAGGCTTGATTCACATCACAACTCTTGAAAAAAGGGAGACCCTTATGGAGCATATATGAAGAGTTGAGCACCATTATAGCTCATTATAAATCTGGTGATCCATATATAACTTATGTCATAGGTGTTCCACATTAATGATTTATCATTAATTTGATAATCATTTTACAAGATTCATGCTATTTGTTTACAATAATAAAAAGGGTACTGAAAGGGTTTTATGAATATAATGATCTATGATATAATAAATTAAATTTATTTGATTTATATAGATTTTAATGAATTCATTTAATAAACAATTTCTGTAGATTTTTAATTTTATGATTTTTTATTTCATATCCTCAAATACCATTCTAGAAAAATTTGAATGTTCAATGAGTTATCTTTTTTCATTGGACTACCAATTGTTTTATTTTTTACATCATTTACAGAGAATTTTTTATTTTCAGCATAAATTATCATATGTTTTCCATTGATATGATTGTTCACGAATGGAATGGAATAATTCATGTTTCTTGTCAAGAGATTTCATAGTAAAAAAATCAAACTTAATTTCTAAATATTTATATTATAGAAAAAATGGTAACTAATTGGAAGTAGCAACTTTTTATTATTTGGTTTATTACTCTATAACTTATGACCTATTTATTTGCAAATATAAACCTGAAAAGGTCATCAATTTGAATGAAAATGGATACATGAATAAAACTCAGTAATATATTCTTTTTTAGGAACTATCATTATAGTTCAATTACTGGCCAGTATATATAACATTGATATTCGGATAGTAATGAAATCATTATTTTGTGTTATTTTATAAATGACAAAGATGATGTGATATATCATTAAAATATTACCACGTTTCTCCATATAAACTATTAATATTTAGATAGTTTTTCTATAGAAGAAATTGGGAAACTGGACTGGGAAGGCAACGTGATGAAGATATCCTACCAATTATTCCCATGGTAGATGTTATTAGCTATGAAACAATTATTTGTAATTATTGATCAGTTGAAATAAGGTATAAATGGTTGTGGTGTCCATGCTAGAGTGGAACTTGATCTATCATGAAGTAACATATTTATTTTTGATAATTTTACGATGCTAATCCCCCATTATATATGGGATCATCTAAACTAGTAGTTAGGAGTGGACATTTCTATTCCCTGGTGAATATAATTTTAATCATGGGATGTTCATAACATCATAAGGAAAATAATTCCTTTTATTATTTTTCAGGTAATTTATATCAAGAGTGTTATTTGAATTATAATACAAAAGAGATATAAAATCTCTATTACATGGAATGTGAATCATTTAAGACTCCCTTCCTTGAGAAATATTTCAAAAATTGTTTTCACTAGGAAGGGGAATCAAATATTCAAATTTAAGAAAAAAGGTAATTATTCAATGGTGGTTTATGAGGAAAGGTTAATAGAAATGGCATGTTGTGTAATAGATCAGATTCTAGAAACTAATATAAAAAATATTTGTCTTTTACCAGGATTGAATAAATATTTATGAGGAGATTTTTCGACAAAAATATTTATATGTTATGGAAAAGTAGTTCATTATGTTTATGTTTTGAATTGAATTTTTCTAACACTTATGCACAATGAGATGAAAATAGGCTGAAATTGTTAAGGTGGTGGGAATAGAGAATTAACCAACTAAAATGTCTCTAGTTAATCACTATACCCATTATAATTAAAAAAAATACATTTTAGTTAATTTATTTTCATGATATACATTTCTTACCAGTGCTATAATTTTTGGATCACAGTTCTAGGAATCCAAGAATGGAGTCATGATAAATCAATGAATGATATAAAATTATATAGTCAACATTGAGATGTTTTATCTAAAGTGAGTTTGGAAATTAAATAATTTTTTGTTTGATATTCCTCACCCAGGGTGGAAATTATCATGTTATTAATTTGTGGAAAATCATTTGTTGTTAGTACAATTGATAGTGGGCCATCTGGCGATGTGTTGAAATATTTAGTGAGAAAGTAATTTAATAAGATTTTGTAATAATTAAAAGTTTTATAAACACCTTTTTATGTATTATTTGATGTGATATTAAAGTTATTAATTATATATTTGAATATGTTTTTTAGGTTTTATGTATATGTAAATATATACTTTAATGTGATGTATGGCATTACATATTTTCGATAGGAGTATTAATATTCTCATTAACTTAATGTTTTATATGAAAATAGATGATTATAGTAATTTTTATGGCTTTTCATCATATTTATTGGAACTTTTTTAAGTTGAAATTTTATGTAATATGATATCTCAAAGGATGGGTGACAACCGATCCCAATCGGCTAATCCACGAGGCTTGAACACAAAATAAAAGGTGGAATAGGGTGCAACACCATCCAATGAACTATGTGATTTCATGATATGTAGGAAATCATTATTATAATTGAAATTGTTTGGAATATTATGATATAGTTGATTTCTAGACCATATAATATATCATATTAAAAATAATTGTATTATAATTTATATTGTCGATTTGGTTATTAATATTGTTTCAAGAAAAGGGAGACCATAATTTTGAAAAAATGCACATGGCTAACTAGTTTTCTTGAGTTTAATATCTTATTAAATTAATAATATCTAGATATCCTTCTAGAGATATATGATAAGATATTGGATGATTTTAGTACTTCATTCATGACAAATTAATCTTGGATACTCATCATTGGATAAAATATGAGTGTGGTGGATATTGATTAATTTAGGAAATTTCACATAACATGTAATTATATTTCCTTATGATTTTAGTGATGATGATAAATTAATTAATCCACCATAACTACAAGATCTTCTAAATGATGTTTTCATCCTATTTAGTTAAATTTTGAGGAACCAAATGGTCTTTAAACTAATCACAGATTAATGGATTTGAGGTCCCTATAATTCTATTAATCATTAAATTTCATGTGGTCATTGTTCTATATCACAATATATCATTGTTTGGTCATTAAAATATTCATCCATGTATAAATAATAACTTCTAACCTATGTTCTTCTACATGGGATCCTATATATGTGTATTCCAGATAACCTTCATATGTCCTTTTATCTCTTATCCAACAGATGTTTTATTGACCCTTTTTTGATATAGGATCACAACAAAAATATTTTCAAATTTACAACCATTTATTAATGACATAAAATTTAAATCTCATCTTTTAAATTTAATAAATGGTGAGATTATGGCACATTTATATATTAGAATATAAAACTATATTCTATAGTGTGATCATCACACAACACCGAGCACAGACAATATGTTAAAATTATAAAACATTATAACATAGATAATAAAATGATGCATATGAATATTATTAAATTCATAATGATATATATATATATATATTCTGAAATCGTATTTTTAATTATTTATTAGTTATAATTACATAATCAATCATTTATAATAAAATTAATTTTTTTATTCAAAAAAAAATTCCATAGAAACTGATATTTATTATTTTGTGTAGTGAAATATTAAATTTATTTATTGAAAATTATAAAAAATTTATATGATAGAAATAAAATAAATTTTAATATCAGCATGTTAAAAATAAAATATATTTTAGCTTTTGAATTTGTTGAAAATATTAATTATCCCGTCAAAAAAAATTTATAATTTTCTATTATAAAGTTATTTATTTTCATTATAATAAGAAATCAAAAATCATTCTTATGTATTGAATGTTATTTCAATTAACATACATATTATATAGTTTTATTTAATTACATTAATTACTTATGAGTAAACATTAATTTTGGATTTTAATATATTTATATTTTCTTGTTTAAAAATATGATTTTTTTTAAATTGGATTTAATGTGCATAATGTTTTTAAAGTAAAATTAATTAAAATAAAAATTAATGAGAAATGTTTAAAAGTAAATCTATAGATTAACTGGAAAGAAATTAAAATTTATATCAATTCAATTATTATTATCAATCATAGGGTTGATTTTACATCATAATTTGTTTGAAAAAATATATAATTCCTAAAAATCCCCATTTTCATCATGGCATTGTGTTTAATTTTCCATTATATTTTCAAATTATATGAATTGAATTTGAAATAATAGACTCTATATTTGTAAAAAAATAATAATATATATTATATAATAATTTTAAAAAAAGATATCAATAATTAATTGTGAAAACAATTATAACTAATTAACGCATATTAGGTCAAATGCATTTTTCATGGTGTTAAACTAAAAACATAATGTTTTATGCAAGATAATTTTTTAAATATATCATATGGTCATATATAAACCTTATATTATTTAGGGCCCAATAATTGTACTTTTTGGATCTTTTTCCATGTGAAAATGTAGTTACACATTTTTCTTTTCAAAAAGTACACGTGTTCCCCTTAAATATCATTTAAAGGGACACCCCAAATCCTCTCATATTAACACAAACAAATCCATTTGGATCATCCAATACCAACTCAAATATTTTCATTACTTCCCTCCCGATATCATATATGAAATATTTCATCTTTAATCTATCCTAAAAATTCTTTTTGTGTTTACATAAGGAGGTTTCCCGAGGAATAGGTTGGATGCTTAACTAGGAATCTATATTTGATTTCATATGCTACCTCCGTAAAATATTCCTCAATTATGATCACATAATAATAAAAATATATGAAATATATTTAGATTATATTTTGTACATATAATATTTTAAATCAATCTCCTCTTATAACAAATGTGATATGAAATCTTTATTTGTGTGTACGACGAATTGAAATCTCACAAACCAATGTGATTATTTTTCCATGATCTACACTCATGGATTTTTAGAATGATGTCTTTAAAGCACCTACATGTTATTTGTGAAATATTTATACTTATTTATTTATGTTTTCACATATATTACTTTTCTATCAATTATATTGGAGTTACAACAACGTCAATTGTTTTTTATACCAAAGTAACCCTTGTAATGATATGTGATTCATTTTCCAAAAAAGAAGTTTATGGAAGATAACAAGGATAATTTTAATGTATATAAATGTTATATAAAGAAAATAATAATTATATTCATTAAAATTTATCATTCTGAAATGTTAATATATAATTTTCCTTCTAACAATGAAAAATGACAACGTCGTTCGTGTATGTGGGGACTACAACCTCCATGAAATGAAAATATTTTTTTGTCATTGCCTAATAAAAACGATGATATATATAACTAAATAAAAATATATAATATTTTAAATATGATGCTTTGATAATTCTTTAAAAATTAGATAATTCATTACATAATTCCTTATTGATCATGGAAAAATGGAAATGTTACTCATGAGTGTTTAAGTTTTACCATATATATGATTTTAATATATTACATTTATCATAAAAATTTTCAAGACTGGTTTTAAAATTATAATTTAAGTATAAAAAATAAGGAAAATTTCATTATTATTGTTATGGAGATGTAGAATAATTGTCTATTTGATGACATTCATTGACCCGACCCACCGATTACCGCCTACCTGGAAGAACGCTGGGCCGTGAGTACCCAAATCACACCTCCATCGACTAGGGTTTATTGAAAATAACCCAAAGGATTAAAAACAATAAAAGGAATTATACATATTTACCTATATGTATGCACCCAACCATATATTTTTTGAACTAAAATGGAATAATAATTAATGAAAACAACCCCAATTGTAATAACCATATATGTAATAACTTCTAGGGAATATAAAAGTGTGTTGGAGTGCATTACTAATATTAAGGGGAACAATTCAAAACAAACTAGAATTTATTTCCTAATTTAAACTCAAATTGAAATGTATTATAGAGAGATTATAGCACCAGATCTCCAAACACGTACCACCATATACAATCAAAAGCACTTGGTTATCCATATTCTTCTCATCAATCATCATCGACAGATCATTCGTCTATATAAAACATAAAACCTAAAGGAAAATATTACGATGGGATGATTATATACATAATCGTGTGATTATAAGTGTTTTTCATTCGCATGTGACCACGATCATGATCACGTAAGCTAAAATAATACTCATGATAATGCTCTTGATTATAAGGGTAATACACATCTTATCTCATCCAACTTGAGCATTTGTATGTAATCAAGCTCATGATCATGTGATCTAAAATCATGAACATATAAATTGGTCATGTTCCATTGCACAATGTACCATAAAAAAGCATGGGATGTCTGGGCCATGCCATAAATAAACATTTTCTATCTTCCCATGCACATGTACACACTAAATTACAAATCAAACTCCCATGTATACATGATGTGTGGGTCCACATGGGATTTTGGGTGTGTACCATATGTATATGCTAAGTCAGATAGCAAGGGGTCACATGGCATATAGTCCCTTCACATGGTATAAGATATTTTACACATCAAAAAATCATTGTCACCAAAAAAGTAAATACTACACATCATGTGTTCATCACTGTACATGTCATGTTTATCAGTATTTTCTAGAGTTCATGAATCTTCCCATAGATTCCATAGATAGCTCTACCACCACAAAATCAACCAAATTAACATGAAAAAATTCTAGTAACCATCTATGGTCGTCAATTTCATCTCTCTAGAGGTTGTATAATAGATTTCATCGATCCACATGAATCCTTTACACCACATGACGTGCCAACTATCATTGATATGAGATCTCTTATCACAAATTGAAACAATTAATAAACCACACCACACATTCATTCTTACCCCATACGAATCTCAAAAATATATTCTATATTTTGTGAATTTTTCATGAATCAGGGTGTCCAATCATGCTCGAACATACTCGAAACATCAAATTCAAAACCATAGGCCAACAGTAGTGAATGTGAATAATGATAGGGTAGTAGAACATTATCTTTTCTGAAAAACTTCATTAGTCAATAATTATCATCCATATATTACAACACATGGAATTATATTTTTAGATCATGGAAATATATTTATAGTTGAATAACTAAACTGTTAAATTTAAAAAACAGAATAATGCTTACATCTTAAAATCAACCAAAATGATAATAAAATATTATTACATCTTTAAAATTTTAATCAAGATGATTGGAAGCCTAATTCATCAGTCCTACCTTGTGATTGAATTGTTTTTTTCATGAATAAAACATTCTCTAGATATGAGGAAGATCCTCAGTGTTTGATTGTTTTCAAACCACCTCGATCCAATTTTCCATCAACTATAGAACTTAATAATCTGGTGAATAATGGTGGAGCCTCATCTCAATAATCCCATAGTTACGAAAATAACCCAATGTATTTTACATAACATACTATTTATATAGGAAATATGGTTACAAGTATTAAGAGTACTTAATTACTTAATTAATTAATTTAATGTAATGAAATCTCCAATGAAAGCCTCATATGAATGTCTACCACCAACCAACATTATATCTCACCAAGGAAAATTATCATACTCTAGATTCAACTATGGTTTCTTATTATTTAAATTATAACCCAATCAATATAAAAATCAATTATTTATGAAAATATATCCATTTTTCATAAAATTTATAAATATTTTTTTATTACTTTTAATCTAGTATCATCAATCCTATGAATTAAGTGTTGTCTCATCACCTGGATTCAATATTTTGAATATATTTCAATATCTAAGAAGGAAAAATTATAGCATCTAAATAGTCCCTCCTTTAAAATTTTAAAACCAAAATGCTCTATCTAATTAAAATGGTGGGGAATAAAATCCATCATATAGCACTACGACTCCCATGAGATCTCATACAACCTCCCATGATTCTAGATTATATGAACCAAGGGAATATTCTATCCATATAGGTTCCACCCCATGAAATCCTAAAGAACATTTGTGTAATTTTTTATGGTGTATCCATCCTCGTTTTCAAACTATCCTCAATCAATATCATGCATAGTAACATGAACGTATCTTCTTACCAGTGAATCATGGATGACATCATGAACCCTCTCGAACCATTGGAGTATGTAATTGTATAATGAATCTAATTTATCCCAATAATAGATCTTGAATGTCCCGTTGGACATCAGAGATAGCTTACAACCCTAGATGAATATCTGAAATTCTTATCATTTGGAGACACTTAGGAAAATGTTCTTTATTAGCTCTTACTCTAAGGTAATATTATCCCTATAAAAATAATATTTTTGTTGTCTTATGGCTATATTCCTCGGTTCATGGATCTCCAGGACCTTCTTTGACATTTCCTGAACCATCTCTGGCTCAATAAGAGATGCATCACTGATCTCAGTCCAACAAATGGTTGGAATTCATGGTCTCCCATACATGGAAAACAATATTTACATGGTGATAGTTGAGTGGTTCTATATTTATAATAAATGAATGTTAACAGAATTAGAAACTCCCATATCTAGTTAAAGTCTAACACTCATGCTCTCAGCATATCCTCTAGAACGTTGGTAGTTTTATTGTTATTCTTATCTTTATGGGGGTCAAAAGCTATAATCATCCTCAGCAGTGTCAACAATTATTCATGTATGACTCTCCCAAACAGTGATGTAAACAATAATTAACGTTTGGATACAGCCATCTAGGGAACCATATTATGATGTGTGATCTACCACACATTAAATTTCTATAGACTCTTCAATGAACCATTCTATCTGAAAACAAATAATTTAACTGAATAGGTATGACAGTAAACTATCACATAGATAGTATCAAGGTTTCAGACATTATGTTGAATCCCCATCACCAATACCATATATATATATCATCATATTTATACTCTGGGGTCTCAAGGGGTAGAAAGAAACCTATCAGAACAAGGTTCTCTGCCTTCACATATTCTCTCACCCCCACCTCTTACAATGTGACCAAATCCACTATCCATCCGTCAAAGATGATAACATGATTTCCTATTTTAGTGAATCTATTTAGTGAATATCCTAATGATATATGGTTTCATTGTACTTCATGGTTGATGTATCATAGTTGAGCCTCCCTCACACACTAGAGAATATGAGTTGTGAACTCAATTTGATTAAGATATGATTCACCCATGTCCTACACCAGGGTTAGCTACAATGAAGCCAACTTATCACACAACTCCTCTTCCAGAATATAATGTGATTTCATACTAATGGAATATGTCACCACATTTCCATTCGTATGGGTATAGGATATCTATTTATCATATTCTAGTATGAACATCAACCATCACCACTATCTCATATTAAGATATATCTACATGAAGACATTCCAGAGACACTAATGGTATGATTAAACAACGTAGTTCTCTCACATTAGATATTTCATCGACACCCTCAGATGGAAAACCACCAATTCCAAATCTAGGTTAGGGGTCATGTAGTTCATTTCTAGTGGTCTCAAATTCATCAATCCATATGGTATCATTTCCTACATCTATATCAACAGGATTCCTAGTCTAGATCTATAGGCAATTATATATAATGTGTACACTATACCATCTAACACTACTCAATTGTAGTGAATTGCCACACTTTTGTAATCAAGGTAGTCAATGGGGATGGAATACCAAATGACTATACCATGAACATTATAAAGTACTCCTCCAAAACTGAAAAACCTATAAAAGATAACATTGTATTTGATGGATCTCATGAAAAAATTTCTTCATTCATAATTGTTTCTGCAAAAAATCCATTCCTAGAAATAAAATTCCCCAAAATGTAAACATCATGGATCTAGAAATGTATCATTGAGATATTACCTTAAATCAGGTACTTCCAAACAATGCTTATGCCCATCCTAAATTGATCATAAATTTACTCCAATCATAAAGATAATATTTATATTTAGTCAATGAAGAAAACCAAAAATTTATCCATGTGTGGATGGAACATATAGTTCAATAGATCCATAAACACACTACTCAAATTATTCAATCAAATAGAAATCCCTATGAACTCATAGTGTGCATAGAGAAATTGAAATACTAGAATATTAATATTAGTCTCACGTTCCATTAACTTGTGGTATCCAAACATGAGATCAAACTTTTTGAACCATCTTTCTCTTCATGAATTGTGAAACTGGTTATAAATCATAGGAAATGGGTAATTTTTCATTATTTTGGTTATGTTCATTCGACGATAATCAATACAAATTTGTATGCTCCCATCATTCAGTATCAAGAACATCACCGAAGCTAACTATGGGGGACACAATGATGGTGATAATTGCCTCCCCTAAAGGACCTATAACTACACCCTCATCATCATGAACTCTATTAGGGCCATCTGATATGCTTTATAAGACATCAATGTAGTCTAAGAATGGGTAGACCTCTTTTTTATCCACACCGATTTTCTACAAGCCACTATAATTGATTTAGACCTAGGATTCATAGTAATGAATCTATCTACATGGAGTCCCTTAGATATGAATCTCCCTCACACCAGTTTCTTCTATATGACTACTTCATATGAACTAATTTATAGGGTTACCAAACATGAATATATGTCTCTTTAGATAGCGGTCCTGAACTTCCAAACCTGGAGGTAACCATATTGAATCATGTTGAACGAGAACCATGTACGGTTATTGAACCTAAAAGTATACTAAAAAACGTTCAACCCTCCATTTTGTAACAAAAAAATCATAAATCCAACTTGAGTGAAAGAATTATATATATTACTACACTTTAAAGAACTAATAAAAGTATGAACATGAGAGTGTTGATTAATCATGAATTTTTGAGGTATATAATCCTTGAATGGCTAACCGATCATTTGAAAATTCAAGATTCTACTGGAAAAATATATTCATCTTGTTCCAAAAAAATAATGAATATCAGATCACCAACTATATTAAATCATCCACCATGTGGGGATCTGGATCCTTGTGGAACCTTTTCGGCCTTTGGCACTGGAACTCAATGAGCTCACATATCATACATGTATCCTTAGAAAGTTATACAGGTAAAATATTCTACTCAAAATGTAGTGGTTTTGTTACCTACTAACCTAGAGGACCTTTATTATGTGATAGCCCCTATTCATGGGCTTCATCAATCATCGGATCATCTTCAAGATCATTAATCAGTAATTATGAAAACTATATTTATAGAACGATCATAAAAATTAATTGAAGACATTACGTGGTCATATGGGAATATATTTATATAGAGAGAGAGATAACTCAAGAAAGATAGTCAAAGAACTCAGTCTTATATTATGGGATTCCAATGTTCCCTATGACCAATGTCTCAGTATTCCATGTCAATTAACCGATAGAAAAAGATATTTTTAATTCACACATCATCCATCAAACCAACACTAGGTTCCCTAAAATAAAATCCACACACAATAAACATAAAAACTATTTTACTTTGTTCCCAAACAAACATAATTTGGGTAAATAACACCAAAAACTATCTCAATCATGAAACCAATCATATGATAATAATTAAAAACTTGGCCCAAAGGGGATAAACATTCTTGTAGAAGGCTTAGTTGAAAATCCCCTAAGACCTCATCCATTGGCCATGACATGGTGATATGTTTCAAGAGGAATAGATAAAATTGGAATCCTTTTCTTAACGATCATGTATGAACACAACCAAACATATTTAAGTAGAAGTGCATAAGAATAATAACAAACTACAATAACAACTAGAGTAACAAAAATAAATTTAATAAAATATAGTATATAAAAAAGAGTATAATATTGAAATCTGAAATGAATGGGTAAAAGTACACACCCAACTAGAAATTTTGTCTTAACCAGAAGAGAAAAGGTTAAAAAATGTTAAGAGATCCTGGATATAGATTTCAAACCCCGACCACCATACGTGGTCAGATAAACCCATGTCGTCCTATGTTTCTTTGAAATCACCTTTGACTTGCCTATTATCTTCATAAGATATATTACATGAGGTAAATTACCATCGAATTATTATTATATAAATACCATTTATGATGGCCTAAAAATTGGAGGAGGGGATTTGGATACATGATATAAGTAATCATCTTAACACAATGAAAATGTTAAAGGAACCCTACAATGAAAATATATAAACTCAAAAAGAAATCCAGATGAGAGAGAAAGTGGATCTCCATCTCACATCCCAAGAAATGATGATGAGTCTTTATATAGTTCCAAAGTTCATTAAAGGATTTCAACATCTCTTGTATCAGTGTATTTCGAAAACTCCCCCACTACTGCATACCTTGATGGAGAATAATGAAAAAAAGTTAGGGTAGTATCACCCTTGTACAACATGTAACTTCTGCCTATGTATCATTAAAATGAGCATGGAGGACCTGTTTTTGTGTATAGAAAGTGAGTAACATCTCTATGGATAAGGGATATTTTCCCTAGTACGAGAGGGGAGAGTATCCAATGACTCTTCCTAATATATATAGAGGACCCAAACACTTTTATGATGTTAGAGTAGAATTTCTATGTATAAGGTACTTATATCCTGTTATGATAGATGAATTTCAAAAATAAATCATCATATCATGTTTGGAGCACCCACACATGGGTAAGATAGGGGAGTACTGTCTATATTGATAGAGGACTCGACCCCTTGCACCATTGGATAGTGCCTCCTCTTTATCTAATGATACTTCCTGATAACCATCATCATAAAGTATAACCTAAATTTTTTTAATTATTTTATCAATAGTAATTTTAGATAAAAACTTTTTCCTTGTAAGACATTGAAATATTTATGTACATTTTTTCAGAACTATGTTTTTAGATAACATGATATTCTGAGGCCCAGTGTGCTCATAATTAATTTTACATAAATATAAAATATATTTAATATTATGAATGGATATATAGTTCATTAATAAAATTAGATAACTGTTAAACAGAGTCATGGATTCGAAATTTGCGACCATAGTTGAGTCTGGAACATAGTTTTTACCCCCGATGATACAAACAATGGGTCGGCACAGAGTGTTTAGGGTCATTTCTCATTGGCAGTATGTTCATTGGTTTTATTTTATTTATTAACACAAATATGTAATCTAAATTTTCCAAAACCTTTTTTGCAAATAAATCATCAATGAAATTTTTTGGGAGTTAGCCTCATAATCTTGTAATCACCAATGAACCTATGTTTCATCATTATATTGGATGATCACATCAAATGACATTAAAACACCAGATCAGAGAAGATCAAGACCTAATGAAACCAATCGATTCCATCAATTATTAGAGAGAAAATTCAGTAAGGGAAAAGTACCAATATCCAGGTTGGACTCATCAATTGGTGATTTATGCCCTTTGATTAAATTCTTGATCAATTCCATCCCTGTTTATGCATCTATGCCAATTATGGTGGATTACATGTTCCTATGAATAGAAATCATAACTTTTTCCAATGGTTTATAAACCTAGGTTATCATCCATAATCATTCAAAATTAATGGTATAAAAATATTACTAATATTTTTTAACGCTACTTTTCTCACATTTATTATTCGTGTTCATCATATATAGGACCTTGTGTTCCTGGTTCAACATTGTTTGGTAGTATAGATCTACATCATACCCCAAAAATGGTGATAGATCAAGAAACAAATTAGATATTAGTGATTTTTTTCTAGATCTATATTGTTCTTCATTAATGGGATATCATTTTTCTGATATGGGAATGAATCCATGGAAATTTAAGGCATGTATGTGTGAAAAATGTATAGATATACCTCCAACAAACAAACAAAGCTGATTTTTAAAGAGATACATGGCCAGAAATCATGATCCATGAACCGAACTATATGTTTCAAGAGGATAAATATCAAGATGAAAATGTGAATGTATAGGTTTTAGGTGTATTAATTTGGCTGATAAAATCATGAGAAATCTATTATGCATGTTGTGAAGTGGGATGAACACATGGAATGTATCCCCTCAGTGGCTACAACTATGGTATTTTAATTATTTAGGGATCAAATATAGTGTAGACCTCCTAATGTTCGTGTACCTCTTCCCCTAATGTTCAAGGTTATGGATTTAATGGATGGGAACCACAATATAATTACATGAAAATGTACCAAAGTACATGGGGATGGGGTAAACAACACAAAAAAGGCCATGAAGACATGTCCTGATACCAGTTGTCTTTGAAAAATCATGTAGTCCAAGTATATAGTATTAACTGTTACCTATTATGGAAGTCATCTACCCCCATGGATAGGGCCAGGTGGTGGAGTGGGACTACAAGCCATGTGGATCCCCTCACACATAATGGACCCCTTGGGATTTATTAAACAAACTTCAATAATCCTTACCTCATTAATTTGAACTCATATTTTGGCATGTTAGTATCATGTACTAGGTTTTTTTCATATACATCAAGATGGTTCACTTTGTTGTGGATTTCGAGAGATGATGCTGAATTTCCCAGGCATGATGCATGGATTGGAATTTTTTGACAACGACAGTGATTGTGCAGGATCAGTAGGACCGTTCGGAGTGGTACCCTCCAACAATGTTGGGATGTGGAGTTCCTCAAATAACATTTAGGCTGGTACCATATAGTAGGGATGTTTAGTGGAGGTCAACATCATCATTTCCCAATGGTACCCTTTAGAAGGTAGGGATAGTGGAGTACCTCGATGATGTATTTAGAACACCCGTATTGATGTTTGTATCCTTGATTTCTGAATTTTTATATTTGAAAAATTAATGGGTAATTACTGGGAGAGGTTGATAAAATTTTGGGAAGGCAGGGAGTATTTTATATGGTTTATGGGTTTAATAAAATTTAGTGGGAACCTTGAAAAATATGTAGGTAACTATTCTCATTATGGTAAAGGCAAAGGGCTAGGAGCATAGTTAGGGTGCATGGTTTGCATACTCTATTGCCAAACAATGTAAAAATTTTAACATGATGTTGTGGGCTTTTACACAAATGGCACACAATTTTTATAAATGTGAGAGAAAACCGGGTTGTGAAACCATTGGATATTATAAGTATCATGGTTAGCGTGTGGTTCTACTAACCGTGTGATCAAACCTTGTGTGTTATTAAAATGAGTGTTTTAAAAGTGGGATCATTTGATATTAACCTAAAAACACCCTATATTTTTCTAAATCAACGATCACATAGTATTTTGTTTATCTATATGTTAGGTAGCCTCTCCCACAAATCTAGGAGGAATTTTAAGTCATCTTCATGGAACTTTTGGAAAGTCTCCCATGATATGTCTCTCTCCTTAGATTTTTTGTGGTTTTTTTGTAGATCCAGTTATCCTCATCTCTAAATTTTCTTGATCTACAGTCATCAGTATATTGATCTAGGGTTTTTGTTTTATAAAATGATGTTAGTTTGTCTTTACGATGTTGTAAATGATATATATGGCTGTTTCAGGCAAGAAATATCTATGATTTAGGGGTGGTTGGGTGTTTGTTGACTTGTTGGGTACCATAAGGTAGGTGAATTCACTCTCATTTTTCTTTTTGATAGAACAAGAAAGATTTAATTTCCAATTAGGTGTTTTTTTCTTGAAATTGGTTGGTATTTTGATATGTGAATATTTTTTGGAACCCATTTTTTAATGATTTG
Organism: Viscum album; assembly: GCA_963277665.1. Lineage (NCBI taxonomy): Eukaryota > Viridiplantae > Streptophyta > Magnoliopsida > Santalales > Viscaceae > Viscum > Viscum album. The sequence continues at coordinate 1,200,412,323 of OY728137.1, forward strand.
TGGATTTGGAGAAAAAATGGGTTTTTTATTTAGATTGTGCATTGTTGTTGAAATTTAAAAATGTTATTTAAAAATAAGTGTATTGGTAAATTTATGGAAAATGGTTAGTTAAAATTGGGATTCAATAAAAATTTACCTTTATTCATGTATGGTTGGTAATGAATAATTTATATGGGTGTTTTTAATGAATGGTTGATTTATTGAAGTAGTTTAGCATAATTTGTTTAAATGGTGTTGGGAATAAATGGATAATTTTGTGTGTTGATATGGTTATTGTAAATATTTATTGTTGGGAATTTTATCATATGTGGTATAATAATTTTTTGTAAGGGTGGGATAGTTGGATTGAATGAAAAACATCATGTATAGGAAAGTTGGTGTGATGTACCACATTAAGAAGGGAACGAGTTTAGACCTGAATTTCCACCATCAATGAAAACTCCGAGCTAAGGTGGAAAAGTGTGAGCATGTTCATGGTATGAATGATGATATGTGCAATTACATTTACTACACCAATAAAATATGAATAATGAAATTTTTTGTTTCATTCCCTGGTGTTGTGTTGATTCTGGTATATTTGGGTTGGTATGGGTTTTTGGCTTGTTGGAAATTGTCACCTCTTTTTATGGTTTCATATAAATTGCTTATAAAAATGTTTTAACCCATTCTATAATAGTGGTGTGTATTGGGATTTAATTTTTGGAAATCCAACTATGTATTTTTAGTCACCCTTTTCTTTGGAACTTTGATGGTTTTATAAATATTTTATTTTGGGGCACATGTAAAGGTAAAAAATTTAATTTCCTTAGTGGTTCATAGAAATTCTTAGGTGGACTTGTAATTCTTGGAGTATAGAGCATAATGTGGATCAATGGAGTTGTGTCATGTATTGAATGTGGGTTTTGATTCATTCTATTGGTAAAATGATTATTTATTATTGTGTTTTGGTTGTAGTTAGCAATTATTATGGTTTTTTTGTAATACATTATTGACATGCATCATGTAGTTGTTTGTGTAATTGTAATGTTTGGTCGGTTAATTACATTTCAAATTAAAAATCACACCCATAGTTCATGAACCCCTCAACATTTTTTTCTAGCCATTGGTGCCTTGGGATGTCACCTAAGACCGAATAACACCTCCACCTTGACTCAAGACAATGAGGATGGGTATAAGGTTACAAGTGGTATCGGCTTGTTCGTTCCTTAACATATATGTAAATTTGGTATTGTTCAATCATGGAATTGGAGGTTGGTCTTGGATTTGAAATTATTTCATATTATATTAATTGATATGGGATGGTATAAGGGTGTAGTATTGTCATAACATGAAATGTATAGAATAAAAGGATGTATTTAACCTTTTTATGTTGACATTCATGTTGTGAGGTAGTTGTGTACGTAACAGTTTCAAAGATACTGATAAGACTATGATCTCATTATCATGGGTGTATCCAATGAGATGGTAATTAAATTTTTTGTAGGAATTACTTCTGACAAAGATTTCATATTTAATTTTTCATAATGATTAATGTTGTGATATACATTTGTTTATTTTTTAAAAATCGTGAAATTGTATTAAAATTTGAAGTTTTGAAAATTGAATGAATAAGGTATTTTGAAAGAGGTCATTTTTCCAAAATGGGGGATCATTAGAATGTGGTGTCATAGTGGTAAGATTTAAATATTGAAAGAATTATTTTTCTAGTGTAATGTGATTAAATTTGAAATTGCATCCCATCAGTATTTAGGGGGTGAATCTTATTATTCTTCTAGTGTTCATTGAAATGGAACTAGGTAGGTGTCATAGAGAACAACTAGATGCTGATGTGGAAAATGTTGATTCACCTAAACACTAGGTTTTCCATAAGCTAGTTCAAATCAAAATGAAATATTTTCATGATTAGGAAAGTGTGTATAGTAGCGATCAACCAAGGCATGTGTACTACTCAATACCGTTTCAAAAGTAGAATCCACCAATTTTTTTGGGTTGATTCAGAGTCATAAATAGTAGACGCATGTTTGAAAAGGATGACTAAAATATTTTATTTTCTATTAATATTGGAAAAGTTGAATGTGAAGTTAGTTAAATACATGTCAGAAGATCATTCATGTTAGTGGTTTGAGTTTTCAGTCTACAATGGAGCAGACCAATATAATACATCAGACGGATTTATGGAATTTTTTAAGACCATTCTACCCTCATAGATTCTGAATTTAGTGAAAAAATATTTATTAAGTTTAAATGAAGATATCCTCTTGGTAATAGAATATATATCAATGTCCATGAATTTAGTATGGTTTGCGTCGGAGGATGCGGCTAGTGTATCCTTGAAGGAGCAGATCATTGAAAATGTTTTGAGGCAAGAAACATGTTCTAAAATTATGGTTATATGTATAAGTGATTATATAGTCATTGTGATTATAGATAAATTTGATGAATGTGATATCATGGGGGTATTTGTGGTTGAATGATTTTGGTACCCAAGGATAATTGTAAGAACTCTAATGCCCGGATTATGTAGAAGATGGACACTTATTTCCAAGGATGGTGTATAACTCAGAATATGATGGAAGGATCAGTGAATATTCCTAATAAGCCTTAGAGTAATCTGGGATGCTTTTACTATGCTCATAGAGGCCACATGATCTAGGATTATATAACACAACCTCGAAAATGTCATAATTACAAGAATATGGGGAATCTTTGGTATTACTATCTCAATGTTATGTGGTTAGATGTTTCTGATACTCCTCTAGGGGTACATGTATCCTGTTCATAGATGGGATAGTGGAAGAAGAATACCCCTCATCAGAAAATATGAGTTAGTCAAGGTGATTTTAGTAATACAAAGACTCATTAGAAGGAGATGGTTCATTATTGTATTTAAGAGTAGTGTGTGTCAAAGAAGATGTTTTTTGGTGCTGAGCAGGTTGTGGTGGATTATTAGTTGGAGACATCGACTATACGAGTTATGATTATTTGAATTGTACCTTTAAGAATGCAATGTTTTATATAGGTGAGTCATATTAATTCATTATTCTCATGCATTTTATTTTCTTAGTTTAAATGTACAAATGATTCTTTCCTTTTCAAAACATATATCTTCTTCGGAGTATAATAGATTATCTAACCCTTCATTATAGAGCATTTTCTATAGTTTCGTATGAGGTGGAGTTAACATGGGATTTCTTAGTTTATTAGATGGATGCATATTAAATAATCTGGTTTATGCATTGGTTAATGATTTTTAAGGCCCACATCAACTATTATACCTGAACTATTAGTTTCATGATGGGTGATGGTGTCTAGATTCTATTTTGAGGAGATAAAAATGTAAAAGTTGGTGAAATAGTCTTGTTGGAACCAGAAGTTGGTATTCTATCATATAAATTTACTCAATTTTATTTTTCATTGAAGTAATATTTAGGAGAATTAGTTTCCCAATATTAGTTTATCATTTATTTATTTCATTCTCCACGAATTCTCATGGTCTACTTCATTCTTCCTCCAATTTTTTAGGGTTTTCATTCCATTTGCATAGGTTTTATTGAAATTATTATTGAATTTTGAAATTCCAGATACTGTGGATTCTAACCTAGGGTTTGATTCTGGTTTTATTGGTCTATTATTTTGGTTTTAGGCTTGATCTAGGTCCCACTTATTGCGGTGGTGATGCAATTGGATTTTCACACAATGATTCAGGGGTTTTTATTATTTTGGTAGGTTATTCCACTATGTATAGAATTTTTGTAAATAAGCTTTCTGTGTTTATGATATTTTCATGTTTATATCATTTTAATGTTGCTGCAAAAATTGGTTTTAGTTGAAATTATAAAGAAAATGATTTATAAGTGCCAATTTTAGGTGAAATTGGGGGGGTTTTATATAAATATATTATTGGTTCATTAAGGTCTTCCCGATAAATATTTATTCGATTTTATAGAAATTTATTAGGGCTTAAAATAAATTCATCAATGTTATAATCCTTTGTTTGTGGAAGTGAAATTTGTTTTGGGTGTCATTGGTTATGAAATTTATTTTTGAGTAACAATTTGGTCTTAAATTGGGTGTTTTACATGGCTATTCTATGTGATGCTTATTGGGGTTGTTTTATAACACATGTAATGGGATTATAGAAATGTTTTGGGAATTTCAAATTCTATTTTGGAAAAATGAGTATGATCTTGGGGTTCAACGTGGGATTTTAAATGGATTTTTATATGCAAAGCATTGTTAGTTTTTATGATGATGTTTTGTTAAAAGTAAAAATGTTTTTTTGAGGGATTTAAGTGGAATAAAGTGTGTAAATCTAATATATTGTTTTTATATGACCTGTAAGGGTGTTTATATATGAAAAGGTATGTGTGTTGTTTTCTTAAATAGTTTTCTCGCAATGGGGGAAGCCCGAGTACTTAGGTGTGTGGATAAGTACTAGTACGACTAGTGAACAGGAAGGGTGGTGTCCCTATTTCACTGAGAAAATGGATAATAAAATCCCAAAAAAAACTATGTGGATGATTTTTTGGGACAACTAGGTTTTGTGTATGTTCCCTACTAGTGGCTCGTGCTTGGGAAATGATTGTGACTTGGACACTTTACACTGAGGTATGATGTGCATAGGGCCTGAGACAATAATTGCCTATGGATGTTCCCGGTTATTGTGCTCATTATATTTTTGGTATTTTCCCCTTTCTGATGACGTTTTTGGATTTTAATTAATGTATCTAACATGTATTATTTAATTTTATTAACATTATATCATTTTTAGTTTGAAAACAGTTTCCAATTGAATGTTATGTTTCTTGGAATTTATCACTACTTTTCTTTACATATTAAAACTACTTTCTTAATCACCTCGTATTGACTAATAATTTGAATATGTGGGTGGTATAATATTTTTCTTAGTCTCACACCCTACTTACACCCATTGGTTTTAAGTAGGCTTTGTTATATTTGACTCAGGTAAAGGAAAATCCATGAGTGAATACAGTTTGGGTTGTTAGAACACTCCCACGGTGAAGTGATTTGGAGACAGCATGTGGTTGACAACTGCCTTCTCACATATCGTCTTTGTGTATTTCTTTCCACTGTATTTATTTTTTATTTGGACCTCTTTTAATATTTTTAATTCCATGAATTCGGATCTGGTTTTGTTAAGACTTGTTTCGCAGGAAAATTTCAGTTTCTTGTTATTGATTGTTTTTAATGTTTTATGCTTTCATACTCGGATAAATCATTCCCAAATAGAATTTATTGAAGCTCGTTAACTTGTTACTGCACTTGGGGATATAGAAGGATAGTTTTTCTTTGTCATGGGTTAGATTTGTTGCTGGAATTAGTGGTGACTAGATCCGATTTGTGAAAAAATGGTATCATGGGAGGTTAATGTGTTTGGATTATATTACTATATTGGGATAAGTTGGGATAGATAGGATATAGGATTTTCATGGATCCAGGTTTTGGTCGTGAGTAGGGTGCCTAGACTACACCTCTCATAGAAGACCTTGAGTCACCATGGGAAGTTGGAATTGTCTGATTGACTTCACTTCGAGGTGAGACGTGTGGGATGCAGGCCATACGTAGACATCTGGTGGGGGTGGAGTAGTTTTTTCTATTACTACTATAATGTGTTTAGATTGTTTATATTATATTTATTTGAATAAAATTTTCAAAATTGTGTTATTGACTATTTTTTTGTGATTTTTTTATTTTGTGGCAGCATGCCTCCCTGAAAAGCTAACATGCGGCCACAGGAGGAAGCCAGATAGAGTTATCCCACACCTATTAATCATAGGCTAGTCGAGGTCGTGGTCTGGGATATCTAGGCTCTAGGATAGGGACCAACCCTAGTTCTACCTCTTGTTAAAGAGGATGAGACTGGTCATAGAAATGAAAAGGCCCATGAGTTCTTGAGAAATAATCCTCCTACATTCTATGGAAACATAGAACCCTAGGAAGTAGAAGAATGACACGAAAAGATCGAGATCATGATCAAGTTCCTGGATACACCTATGGATCTCAGGTTGAAATGTGTCTCTTTTTTGTTGGAGGGTCCCAGTCACAGGTGGCGGGAGTACGTTCTTCATACTTTGAATAGTTAGAAGATGCTATGGATAGATTCCAAGGTTGTCTTCAATATACAGTACTTCCCTGAGGAGTAGTAATAGGATTTGTCTTGAGAGTTCATAGAACATATTAAGGGGAATATATCCATGAAAGAGTATTCTAAACATTTTCTGAGTAGGTTTGGTACTCCCCTGAATTTGTCTCTAATGAGCACGAAAAGGCCTAGTGGTATGGGATAGGATTGCGAACATCGATATGCTCCCAGGTTTTCATGTTCAAGATGAGGACTTATGCTGATGTCATTGACCGATTGTGTTTGGAGAAGATTGAGTGGAAATTCATGGTTTGTTTCAATGAGTCAGTATCAGTAGTGGGCAGTGGAATCTCCTTAGTGATGAGAATGAAGTGGGATTAACATGTGAAGAAAGGAGGTGGTTGTTGTGGCCACTCTTCTAGTAAATTTTAATCTGTGGCTTCTGATGCAAGATCAGTCATGCGACACCAGAGTGCGTAGCCGGGACAAATACACCATGAAAGACCACTTCCTCTGAAGCATTGTTTCTAGTGTGGATGTATGTGGAATTTGCAGCACTTCTGTAGGGTAGCACGTACACTTCTGAGTGAGGCTAGGTCAGCGGCTTTAATAGGAGTGCCAGCACAATCTGAGCCATCAAGGACTAGGGATCTTGATTTTGAGGTCATGGTGGAAGGTCTAGGTCATCATATGGGCAGATCCAGTTCATGGAATATCCATGGATTAGCGGTCATCTTCAGGACGAGACTAGTCATCCCCGTGCAGTGTATGAAGAACCAGCAGGATCAGTGGCGGGGCCATCGAATGATCGAGGTACTGTTAAATCTCATCTTCTATATCTCCACGTCTTTTGAAATTGGTTCCTCTATTTCATTTATTTTGTCCCTTTTGTGGACACACTGAATTCCCCAACAGATATTTGTTATTTCGTGACGAAGTTGGTGACGTCGATGGGAATGAAGAAGGAGATGGGTCTTAGGTGCCCCTTGTGTGCGCTTTTCATGATAGGGGTTGAGATGGAGTGGGACCTCTTGGTCCAATATATGGATTTATTTTACATAATTAATGGCATGGAATGTCTAGTAAAATTCATGGCACACATTAATTTCTACATGTGAAGAGTTAGTTTCACGACACCTAATATGAGTCGTCGGGTTTTTTGTGGAGAATTGGATCCTCAGTCGGGTCGTGCAGGACCTCCACTACCAGAGGTGGGAAGTCTTATATTATAGTTTTTGTCACTCACACTGGAGTATGATGGTATTTACCATGAAGGTGAACTACCTAATTTAGTGAATGAGTTTCCAGAGGTATTCATGGTTTATTTTTCATTTTCCCCATATAGACGGAAGTGGAAATTTTTATTGACCAGTCGTCGAGAACACAACTGATATATAATCCCTCATATCGCATGGACCCACTATGATTAGGGAATTAAAATTACGACTAGATGACATAGAGTCCAAAGGATTATTTCGCCCGAGTGTCTCTCCTTGGGCTGCTCTTATGTTGTTCATGAAAAAGGATGATGGTTACCTCTGATTGTGCATTGACTATGAGAAGATAAATAAGGTAACAATTAAGAACAAATATCCTTTTTCTAGGATATATGATTTTTTCAATCAGTTGAAGGGGGAATGGTTTTTCCCAAATATTGTCATGCATTTGGGATACCATCCACTCATGGTGATAGAGGCATATATTCCAAAGACGCCCTTCCGAAGAAGGTATGACCACTTCGAGTACTTGATCATGCCCTTCGGATTTACTAATGCTCTAGTGGTATTTATAAAACCCATGAATAGTTTTCTCCCTTAGTATCTTGATTATTTTGTTGTGTTTTTTATGGATAACACTATAGTATACTATGGATCAAGGAGGAAAACGATCATCACATGATCATCATCTTGGGAACTTTGTAGGATCACCGCCTCTATGAAAATTTGTCAAATTGAACATTCTTGATCAGGGAACTGAAATTTCTGGGGCATGTGATCACTGAAGAAGGGGTTTTAGTGGACCCTGAGAAGATCAGTGCAGTCATGTCATCGATTAAACTGAAGAATGTGTTCGAGATCAATAGTTTAGTAGTCCTGGATGGTTATTACAGGCAGTTTGTTCAGGATTTCTCTCAGCCCGCTTCACCGATGATCGCACACAACTGAAAAGGGGTGATGTCTGTATGGGGCTCAGAATATCAGGCATCGTTTGAGGAGCTAAAGAGTTTTTTGACTACTTCTGTCATGATGATTTTATAGAGGCTGGAAAGTGGAATTTAGTCTATTTTGATGCTTCAGGTGTGAGTCTTGGTTGCATGCTTATACATGATGATCATGTGGTGGCATATGACTCTCGCCAACTCCGACCACATGAAAAGAATTAACAATCCCATGAATTGGAGTTAGTAGATATGATTCATGATTTTAAGACACGGCGTCACTATCACTTTAGGGGGATTTTTGTGGTCTACTCTAATAACAAAATCATGGACTATATTTTCTCGCAGAAGGACCTCAACATGAGGCAGCGTCGCTGGATCTAGTACATGCAAGGGTTCGATTTTGAAATTGTTTATACCCCAAGAAAGGGTAATGTGAAGGGTGAAGCCTTGAGTAGAAGGCTTCTAGTGTATGCATTGAGTAAGTCCATTAATGAGTGGACTATGACTGGGATCTTTGCTAAGATGCATGTGGAGACTATGGAGCATAGAAGAGGTGTGTTCTTGATGATAATGTAGTAAACACCTTATCTATTGGAGTTGATTCAGCATGAACATCCTAGTGATGAGATTTTTTAGTGGTCAAGGTAGTTTCGTCTTGATGTGGAGATGTCCATGGATTGGCCATCATCTCTCCAAGGAATCTTTTTATTTAAGGGTTGATCATTAGTGTCTTCATCTCTGCGAAAGGTGTGATGCAGTATAGCCACCAATATCAATGGGATGTCCATCCGGGTGAAACAAAGATGTATAATGATGTATGACGACAGTTATGGTGTCCAGGTATATGATGAAACATATCAGACATTTTATCGAGGTGCTACACATGGTAACAGGGGAAAACATTGCATCAAAGGCCCTCCAGTTTTCTGCATCCATTACCCATTTCTACCAGGATGTGGAATGAGGTTTCCATGGACTTTATTATTATCTTTCCTTGTACACCTCAGGGTAAGAATCACATTTGTGTGTTATATGACCATATTCCAAATTAAAACACTTCATTCCGATCAAAGATACAACTAAATTGGATGAGTTGGGTCATTGGTATCTTCATGAGGTGGTGAGACTCCATGGTGTGCCATCATAATTTTTCACTAATAGAGACCCCCACTTCACTTCTTTGTTTTGTAATGGACTTTATAAGGCCTTGGGTATCAGATTAAGATGATAATGACATACTATCCTCAAACAGATGGTCAGATGATGCGACCAAACCATATTTTGGAGGACATGATCCATACATGTGTTCCAGATTTTGGAGTTTCCTGGGATATCCATTTGGGATTGGTTTAGTTTTTATATTATAATAGTTACAAATACTTTATTCAAATGGATTATTTTGAGGTTCTCTATGGTTAGCCTTATCGGTCCCCACTGTGTTGGGATGAGGTAGGTGGGACCTCATTGTTGGGTCCGAGTGTAGTGTAGGAGACTTCGTAAAGGTCAAGATGATCTGGTAGTTCTTATAGACAGCTCAGAGTCTCCATAAATCATATGCTAACCAGATTTTTCAAGACAAAGGGTTTTCTATTATTGATATTGTATTCATGAAAGCGGCCCCTTGTCTAGGTCATTGTCGACTAGGAATGCAAGGAAAGATGATGCCACAGTATGTTAGTCCATTTGAGATTATTGTGTTCATTGTAAATGTGGATTATAGTTTTTCCTTACCTTCTCATTTGAAATCCATCCATGATGTCTTCCATATATCCGAGTTGAAGAAATACAACCCGGATCCATCCCAGGTGCTATGTTGGAAAGAACTTGAGATGGAGCCTGACTTGCCAGTCTCTGAGCATCTAGTGAAAAAAGTAGAATCCTAGGAGAAGGTTCTTCAATAGAATTTTATTCCACTAGTCTGGTTTCATTGGCATCATGGTAGTGATACACATGAGACCTTGTAGCAGATGTCATGGGTGGATGAAGAGTATCCGTTCTTGTTTTACAATCAAGATTCAGGATGAATTTTTGGGGAATGAATTATTTCACGGTGGGTAGAATTATTACATACATGAATTATTTTAAATTTAAATTTCATTTAATTTTATTTAATTATTTTTGGGGATTTTCCATACATTTTTTTAGGAAAGGGGTGAGTTTTCATGATTTGGGCCAAACCGGGACCCCATTTCTAGATTTAAAAAACAATTTTTATCCTTTATAAATATTAAATTATTAAATATTTTACAAGGATTTGACTTCTAAAATGGCCTCCCATGGCCTATTAACACCAACATTAAAATTTGTAACTTTTAGGAATTCATAATAATGGTGTATTTGTGTTTTAATTTAAGGAATTAGGCCATCCCAAAAGCCCATTTCATTTTTTTAAAAAATAGGTTGTTTAAAATGTTATTAAATATTAATGATTTCTTGGTGATTATAAATCTCACTCAAGAACATTGGTCACAGGATTACCCCATTACTTTTCCCTCCACATTGGAGCTCATATGCATCACGAATTAGGGCATAATTTCCTAGGGGTTCTCAAATCATCCAAATTTGAATTGGTAACTTCATTCATTATAACTCATTAAATTCATACTATTTTACCTCCATTTTAGTTCTCACATGACCATATCAAATTTAATTGAACCTCAATTACATTTCTGGATGTCTTTAAATTCAGTTACAAGTGTATTGGGGCCGATTTTTTCAACATCCCTCATGTAAGTGGGACTTCATCATTCTTCTTCCAATTTTGTTAGGGGTTTGTTTCATTTTGAATAGAGTTTATTAAAATTCATCATGATTTTTCTAATTTTCATCAAGTGAAGATTTGAACCATTGGTTTTATTCTAGTTTTCTTGGTCTATTATTATGGTTTTAGGCTTGATCTAGGTCCCTCCTGGTGCGGTGGTGGTGCAATTTGATTTTCTCATAAAGATTCAATTGTATTAATTATTTTGTTAGGTGATTCCACTGTGTATAAAATTTTTGAGACTTAGCATGATTTTTTATTACATTTTCATGTTCATTTAATTTTAATTTTTCTACCACAATTGGTTTTAGTTTCAATTATAATGAAAATAAATTTTATTTCGAATTTTTTGTTGAAATTGGAGGTTTTTCAAATATATCATTTATTGGTATATTAAGGGATTACATATAAAAATTTAGTTGATTTTATTGAACTATATTAAGGCTTGAAATAATATTTTAAATGTTCTTATCATTTTTTAGTTGCTATGATATTGCTTTTTGGTGATGTATGTAACACAAATGATTTTTGAGTAACAATTTGGTGTTAAATTTGGTGTTTTACATGGCTATTATCTGTGACGCTTATTAGGGTTGTTTTATAACACATTTAATGGGTTTATGGAATTTATTTGGGTGTTTAAAATTCTGTTTTGGAAAATATGCTCATTCCAATTGATTCAAAAGTTGTGTTTTAAGGGGTTTTTTTGTGTTCAAAGCATTGTTAGTTTTTATGAAGTTGTTTTGTTAAAAATAAAAAAGTTTTATTCAGTGATTTAAGTTATATAATGTGTTATAATATATTGTACTATTTTTATATGACCCATATGGGCGTTTTTATAGGAAAATGGATTTTTTTCTGCTGAAATTTTTTGAGCACAAAGGGGGATTCTCGGGTACCTAGGTGGGAAGATATGTACTTGTACTGTTAGTGAAACAAATGGATTGTGTCCCTATTTCACTGAGAAAATGGATAATGTCAACTCTAACTAAATTTTGTGGATGATTTTTGGGGAACACTAGGTTATGGATATGTTCCCTAATAGTGGTTCATTCTAGGGAATGGATTGTGACTTGGATACATTACACCGAGGTATGAGGTACATAGGGCCCAAGGCTATCAAGTTGTTGAGGGATGTTCCCGGTTTTGGTGATCATTGGATTTTTGGTATTTTCTTTTTTTGGTGAAATGTTTGGATATGAATTATAGTATCCAACATATCTTATTTAAATGTTTTAACATTATTAATGTTTTAGTTTGAAAACTGCTTTCAATTGAATGTTCTGTTTCGTGGAATTTATTTCAACTATTCTTTACATATTAAAACTATTTTCATAATCACCTTGTATTGAATAATATATAAAATATTTGGGTGGTATCCTATTGGTATCAGTATCACATCCTAATTACAGAGCATGGGTGTAAGTATACATGGTTATGTTTGACTCAGGTATAGGAATAGCCTCAGGTGAAGGTGGTTCTGGTTGTTAGACCCATCCTATTGTACGGTGTTGTGGATACAGCTCGGGGGTGACAACCAAATTCTCAATTGGAGTATTTTCGGATGTCTTTTTGTGGCATTTATTAGTATTTGTACATATTTTTCTATTTATAATTCCATGTATTAAGATCTGTTTTAGTGAATACTTGTTTGGAATGAAAATTTCAGTTTCTTATTATTGATTGTTTTTAATGTTTTATGCTTTCATACTCAGGTAAATCGTTCCCAAACCTAAAGTATTGATACCCGAGAACCTGTGACATCCTAGGTGATAGGGAATATTATTTGGGCATTGAAATTATCTAGAATTGGTGATGGAATTTGTGGCGACCAGATTTGGTTCGTGATAAGAAGTACTCAAAAAATGATTTGTAGTTAGAAGCAATGTTGTTGGATTTGAAAATATGGGATTACTATATATTCCATGGGAAATTCTAGGTGTATATAAATCATATTGTCTTGAATAATATATTCTAATTTTGTGATTATAAATTGAGGGAAAGGATATGGATGGAGAATCTACAGATGATTGACATTGACATTTTGTACACACTAAGTAAGGGAAATTTGGTGGTACATCCATCATGTTGAAACTTGTATCATCATGTTGTGAAAATGGAATAGTATCGATGGTAGTTGATGTTTTTTATACCAGTTATAGAGTAAGAATTTGAATATTGATTGGATGTAGCTATTTTATTGCCTCTCTCTTTGGTTCCTATATTTATTGGTTTGGTTAAAGTGGAGTATAATTTTGATTTATAGTGTGTATCTATGGGGTAAAAACTCCATTAGAATTAATATCTGTTATTTCAAAATATGTTTGTTATACAAGAATATTTTCTACAGAATATTATCTGTTATCATTATCATTCCTTATGGGATGTCCATCCTAGAATTTAAAAAATGTATAAATCATTTTAACCCCATTTTTTGTGGGTGTGTTTGTAAAGGAATGCGGATGGGTTTTTATCAAGATGCATGGATTCTCAGCAAGTCCAGGATGATCATCAAAATATGGAAGGTATGTTGTATTCATTACCTATACTAATGAAAAAATGGGAATAGATAGTGATTTTTTTTATTAATGGTCTTCCAAGAATGTCTAGGAAGAATGATTCTATTTGTGTGACAGTGGACTGGATCACAAAGTTGGCCCATTTTATCCCTATTTTTCAATCTCTTATTATGTAAGATCTATTCAAAATGTATATCAATGAATTGGTAAAGAGACATGGTGTACCATTTTCTATTAAATCAGGTAGAGATCTGAGGATCTTGTCTTTTTTTTTGAGAAATCCTATTAGTATTCCGTTGGGATAAATTTTACTACAAGTGTGACTTATTATTCAAAGATAGACAGTTAGTTTGAGTGGAAAATATAAAGGTTTGAAGATTAGTTTTTGGATAGTGTGATGGATTATTGTGGCTAATGTGAGGATAACATACCCTTGGTTGAGTTCTAATATAATAATTATTGTTATACCTTCATACATATGGCTTCATACAAAGCATTGTTTTGGAGTCTCTGTTTTTATCCACAATTTGGGGGAAATAGGTGACACATCGATGGATGTGACGATATTTGTACATGAGACATCATTAATGATTATGATTAAAGAGAAGATAACAGAGACATCTCAGAATCATTAGAAATTATAAGGAGACCATCATCAATAGCCATTATCGATTGGGGTGGTTGATCATGTGTTCTTGATAATCTTTCTAGGGTTGAGATATCATAGGATTTGAAATCATAGGGAGTTATCTCCAAGTAATAATTGGCCTTTTGAGATAATTTAGTGGGATAAAGTGGTGGAATTTTTATTTAATTTTCCACCATTGTTTAGTGAGTTGCACACTATGATTCATGTGTCTCAGATGATGAAGTATTTTCTAGATACTTACCGTGGTATTTGATGGGATAATGCCAATCTAGATCCGGTTTCTTCATTGGTTCATGTGCTAGTGCAGATTGTGGATAGAAAATAGAAATTATATCATGGTAAAATCGTTGATCTAGTTTAGTTTTTTTATAATAATGGTTAGATTAATTAGGATCTATTGGAGTTGAAGAAGGAAATGGCTAAGCAATATCCCCAACTCTTTCAATAAATTTATGGTTCTCTAATTTTTGAGGATTGAAATTACAATGGTGGGGAGAAATTCAGACCCCATGTTTGACATATGTTAGCAATTTTTATGAATTTTTATGTATTTAAAAAGGCTCAGTAATGTTTTAGAGGGCTTATAATGGTTTTGGAATGGTATTGAGGTTTTTCTAATGGCATAAATTTTATACAGAGTTATATTAAACAATACAAATAACCCAGGTATCCATGTAGAGTGTGTCAGAGGAAAGGGGTTGGGAGAACTATTAAGGAATACATTTTAAAAATTTAATGGCTAGCCCAAGTAAACAATGAATCTTGAGGAAGTTGGATTCTATAATGTTGGATCACCATTTTTCTAACAATATAGGGTGGCATTTAGTACAATAATAATATGAAGGTTTGCACATGGTTTATCTAATCATGTGAGATAATTATGCACCACATTAAAAACTAGGTTCTTAAAAATTGGATAACTCGAGAATAATCTAAAACACACCAAAATACATCCTACTGAATCCTCACCCTGTATTTTCTCTCTCCATTGGTCAGGGCACCTCTCCAACTCATCTGGGATGGTATTTGAATGGTTTTCCTGGAACATTGAATGAAAATATTCATTGGTAAGTCTCACTCCTTAGTTTTTTGGTGGTTTTTCATAGAACTAGTTTTCCCACTGTCTCATTTTTCTTTATCTACAACTATAACATGACAATATAGGTATTTTGTTTCCTTAATGGATTAGAGATGGCCTTGTAAATTTTTGGAAAATATATCTAAGGTGGTTTCATGGAATATTTCGATGGGATTTTTGTTGTGGATGAGAATTGGTCGATTTCTTCAAAACTCTTTGGAAGGTGTCTTCAATCTTATCTTCATTATTATATATCTATAAGGATTTAATTTCAAATTAATTTATTTCTATTATAATATTTTGTGATTATTATTTGTAAAGCCTTTTTGGAACCCATTTTTTGTTGCATTGGATTTACGTAAACATGGGTTATTATTATGGAATGTTCTATGTTTTTTATTTTAAAATAGTAATTTTAAAATTAGAGTCTTGGGTAATATATAGTAAATGGTTTGAGAATAATGAGTTTCAAAAAAAATTTGTTTTACAGATGTGTGGTTGGGAATAAATATATGATTAAAGGAGTTTTTAATAAATGGGTGGTTTATTGAAGTCTTTTAGCATATTACGTTGAAATGTTATTTGGAATAATTGGTTATGTTTGTTTATAAAATTGTATGTTGATATTGTATTGGTAAATAATGGTTGTTATGATGGTTGGAATATTTGGTATAATCATGGGTTTAATGGGATGGATTTTGGGAATGAAGGGCCACCATCAAGGATTGGAATGGGGGTGTGAAGTACCACAATAAAAGGTAATGGGGTTTGATGTGAAGCTCCACCGCAATGATAACACCTAGAATATGTGTAAAAGTTTGTGTATGGTCATGTAATTCATATTGTCAAATATAATTACTTCGGTTTTCCAAATATAAAATTAATTTTGACATGTTTGGTTGTTTTCCTCAGAATTGTATTGATTTGTATGAAGATGGTTTTGTAAGGGAGTGTTTGGATTTTTGGAAAGTGTTTCCTTATTTTATGGGTTCCAATAAATTATTTATAAAAACTTGTGAACTAGTTCTATCCTAGTTGTGTGCATAATGAAGTCAATTTGGGATGTCCTATTGGGTATTATTATACACCAGATTCTTGGGATCTTGGTTGATTTTGTAAATGTTGTATTCTGGGACACAGGTAAAGTTAAATCATCATATTTTGTAAGTAGTTCATAGTAATTCTTATATGGACATGTGGTGGTTGTAGAAAGGATCTTGGTGTGAAGCTATGTAGTTGTGTCATGTCTTCATTGGATTTTTTATTTAATCTTCTACTTGTCACTTTGATTATGGATTCTGGTCGTTTGGTAGAATTGATCATTTATTATGGATAGATTGTAAAACATTGTTTATAGTCCTCATATAGATTTGTGTGTGTGATTACATGTATTTTTCGAATGGCCTCCCCATATTAGATACACATTTAGTTCTCGTCTCTATCCCATAGCCTGTAATGGTGGACTTGGCTTAGTTTCGGCTGGAACCCTGACTTGGGTCAGGTAATGACATATTGGTACCAGTGCATGTTCCTTCATTATGTTGTTTCATGGAATAGTCCCATAATAAAGATTGTTAGGGATTTAGGGAAACATTTTCATAGTCCTTCAAGTATTTATCTCTTACTAGGAAATCTTTTAATGTTGTTTGAAATCAACATATCCATTCACAATGAACTTTACTAATTTCTTGTCAACAGGACATGCTGAGAAATTTGTTGTAGGGATCAATGTTACATTCATCATAATGGATTTATTCTTTTACTATTATTCTTGAGTCATACCCTCATTAATTATTTATATATAGATATTATCATATAAGAGTCATACATATTGAAAAATATCATGATGCCTTTGATATGATTTCTAGACCTGATACCTATTCGGGATCGTGATGATGACCCGATGAGCGATGAGGCCTGATTTCATGGAAAATCATGCAGACCCATTTTTCCAGATGAGAAGGTAGCATCACCTCTTCTTCTATTGTAGTATATCAGTCCACTAGTGCAGGATGAGGACATGTACATGATTAGAACACTCCATAATTTTATGCACTAGAGGCCAATGAGTTTTCTTGGTGATCTAATCCTCAGGGGGTAGAGGATTTGTCAGAGTTATTGGTCTGAATCTTCTATATTGTTCTATTCCAGAATGATCAGTTGGATCCATCATCAGTTAGAATCATATACAAACCGGTTCGATGTTAGTGGATCCACATAACACAGATGCATGGTGAGTGGACACTCACATGGCTAGACATCTAGGAGTTCTTCTATGAGGAATACTACCCATACTTATTGTAGTTAGTCTTGATACATCCTCTAATAATCATATATACGGGATGGATGATGGGATTGGAATAGACAAGAATGTTCACAAACCACACATGGCACACAATTAACATTATATGATATAATTACTTTAAATAGTGGATGTTTGGGAAGGTACTATGCCGAGAGATCCATGTATGTGTAGTTCCCTTCTATATAGCCACTTATGTTAGTGTACTGGAATGGGATTTGGTGAAATGTTTATTTCTATAAAAGGTATTATATATAAATGGGTATAAAATTTTAAATCATAAAGATGATTCAGCTATGACAAATACCATGGCCCAGTCGGTGAGACCTCAAAATATGAATCCATATCATGAGAAAACTAAGGCATGCGTTCATACGGTACAAATTATATGTAGAGTAATATGATATAATAGAGAGTGTCAGAAATTTTCTTGTGATGGGTGATGTCATGTATTACATGACTACCTGAATAGATGTTATCAGGATAACAAGAACGTATCTAATTGACTAGCACGACAGAGGAAGCTCTCTTATCCGGAATCTCATAGGAAGGGGAAGGGTGGTCCCTTAGGAGGTAAAGCAGGAAGTGGAGTAAGAGGATCTATGGGTGGTGGATGAATCTATGAGATCATTTACCCACCACCACCAAGAGGCCCACATCTGGATTAGGGAGCTAATGGTCGGGGCCATGGATTGTTATAGGATTTGGAGGCTTACGATCCCACAGTTCACAAAATGATAAAAGGTATGATTTGTGTTTATTATAATCATGATTTATTACTAGTAAACATATCTTTTATTCATTACATAATCTATATACTATTTTTTGAGAGTTAGAGAACCCAATTGAGGCACTAGACTTGTAGATATGTCTTGAAATTGTTTAGGGAACACATAATGAGTAGCATTGATCTTTCAGTAGTGTGAACTATCCCTAGGTTGAGATATGATCATGGGGGAAATTTTGTTTGTCATGAGGGATCCATATTATTTAATATTGGGTTTTATTATTTTTCCATGGAATGAGTCCTCCTTAAATGTCGCTGCAGACGATTCTGATACCTAGGATGTGATGGGATGGGATTTTCTATTTCTTTCTAGAGGTATATCATGGAATGGAATATGGGTTCAACAAAAAATAGGTTATATCCCATCACCCATTTTTTTAATAGAAAATCCCTTAATGAAAATGGATCTTCAAGAATCTAGTATCCTTTAGTTGTGGAGGATAACATGGATGTCTTCACTGATGATATTACAGGAATACCATAAAGGTGTGAGAAAGATTTATTTATTGAAATGCATCTAGGAACTGCTTTTATACCCTTTAAGGAATATCGGATGGTCCTGATAAGCCTCAGAACAGTGGATATTTTTAGAGGACATTTCTAAGAAGGGTGTCATCAGACATATCGTGTCCCATTGGGATTCTCTAGTGTTGTACATGTTAATGTTTTTGTGGATCTTGTGGCTTTGAATGGATTATCTTATCCTAAACGATGCCCCAAAAAATAGCAAGTAATAAATTATGATTATTTATAACCTTCTGACAAATTTTGTGGATGGGGTCAGTTCCCAATGATCAATGTCAGGTCTTGCTACACCCTATTATTGTTCCATGAGGTCGATATTCTAAATTTTGGGATTCTAATGTCATTATTAACATAACGAGTTATGATTGATTCCATTTGGTGTGATAAATTACCCAATAATGTTTATGGCTTTGATGAACCAATTTTCCCATCCATAAATGGACTATTTTGTTGTTGTATTTATCAATGAAATTATTTTATACTCTAATTTAGAGGAGGAGCATGAAGTGGACTTGGGGATTCTCCAAGATTTGTTTCAAAAGCACCATTTTTGTTGGAATCTTTCAAAGTTCCATTTTCAGGATACATGACGTTAAATTTTTAGAGATTTTCATTTCTGACCCTGATTTAGCCATTGAAACAGTGATTATCAATGAAGTTATTTATTGATAGAATCCCAAGAGTGTGTTTGAGTTTTAGATATTTCATAACATTGAAAGATACTATAAGAGTTTTTTGGAAGACTTATTCAAAATATAAATCCCTTTGACAACCTTGATGTAAAAAAAGAATATTGTTATCTTCTATGAGAAGTGACATAAGTAACTATAGGATTTTACAATGATTATGATGATTTATCTGGTGGTCAAACTACCATTGGAATGTGTTGAGTACATAGGGTATTACAATGCCTCAAGTACTAGTCTTGGAAGCATGTTTGTGCATCGATATTCATTAATCTTGTGAAAGTTTTCGTAGTTGGAACCCCAATATCAGAACTAAAAAACTCATAAAAAAGTACTAGAAGTTGTAGTCCTCACCCTGTGGATGTGGATACACTTCATTCTAGGATAAAGATTTGTGGTTTACTATGACCATTAGCATCTCATGTAAATCATCACATAGAAAGATAAGAACATGAGATAGTGGAAGTTGTTGGAGTTCCTACAAGATCATGAATTCATGACTTTATATACTAAAATCCATGGAAATGCTGAAAGAGATTCACTTAACAAAAATTTCCATGAATCACTTACTATTGGAGATTGTAGAGAATTTGGACTCCTTGAAACTGGCCCTAGTGGAGTAAGGGGGTACAATATTTATACATAATTTTTGTTGACTAGTATGCTTTCTGAGAATGTGAGGGAGTCCCCACTGGGATACATCGGCTATCAGGGCTTAATGTGATCCTATATGCATAACTGGCTCACCATATGCATATTCAAGAGGTAGGAATCACATCTCCTTTTTGGGGGATAAACATTGGTTCTATTCATGATGTGGGATGAGGTGATTCAGGGGTTCCATACATCTTCCATAGTTTTATATATAGGTTTGGGGAATATGTAATGAAACTACATGTAGTTGGATTGTGGATTTTATTAGAGATTAAGCATATATGATTTCATCTCTCGGTACCACACATGGTAAGCATGAGAAGCCTGAAAACTAAGAACGAATTTGTTTTGTATCCCCTTAAAATAACAATGTTTATGTAGGAAGATGCATACATGGAACTTTTATTGGGTTTCCACGTACAGTAATGTTCCATGATGCTTTTTGGGTGATATTTGAATGACTCATGATGTAGGAAGACATCTTTTCTATCAAGAGGCTTTGTTAGATAGAGATTTTGTTGTAGTTTTATATAAGATTTATGTTTCTCCATCATGGAATTCCTTCAATGAATATCATTGATTGGGGAAACTGGAATACATCATTATTGTTTATAGGAATGTAAGATGAATTTGGGACCCAAATTAGGAAGAGTATAGACGTTCATCCATATTTGGTAGGACCACTTTACCGTGGTATTGAATTCATAAAACAACGGATAGAAAATTAATATTGGTATTTCACCTATTGAGACCCTGTAATGATGTCCCATTATATCACCCTTATGCTCAAAAGAGATTAGTAAAACATATCTTATGGGTGTAGAGATAGTGTAGATAATGAAATAGAAATTCCATGTCATCCTTAAGTGGCTGAGTACGGACCAAAGTAAACTAAAATCATGAAAACATAAATTTTATAGGCCCATGGAGTTCATGTTAGGTGACTAAAATTTAATGAGTGTCTCCCAATGATGTGGAATATGGATATTTCTTTAAGGAGGATATCTATCACTGAGGTTCAATAGGCCATTCAATATCAAAGTGAGGGTTAACAATTTTTCTTACCACTATCCATACCCCAACAACTAGAGAAGTTGCATGATATCTTCAAATCTCATTGTTGAGGAGACACATGAATCAACCCCACACATCCTAAACTTAGATGTGATGGACATCTGGGATGGATCCAACTTTGTATCGAACCCGGGTGTGATTGAAAATTTAAAAGATAGGACCCTATATGGATCGAACCTCACATTGTTTCGCATGATGTGGAAGCATGAGAACATGCATGAGTTGTCATGGTAGTGGGGGAGCAAAGTGTGGGATCATTATCATTAGTTATATTTCTTTTTGGGAATGAAACTATTGATGGATGGAATGATGTAAAGAACCAAATTATTTCATGATAAAAATTTGAAATATTTCCATGAATATATGTGGATCTAATATTTGAGAAGAAATGAAATTATGAGGGCTGGGTTTCCCAAAATTAGTTTTACAGAAAATATATTTTATATTTAAAAATATGAATGTGTGGTTATTAAATGAAATGGGAAAAATCAAAAATAGAGGCTCGTATCATAAATATGAAACCAAATTTGCATTAAGAACATTGTTTTACCTGAGGTAAGACATAATAGGTTTTGGAAAGAAGTGTTCATACTCACCCATTGGAGGAATGTTCAGTGGTTTCAATTAATTTATTTAAATAATCAAATAATCATATTTGACATAAACTATCCCTAATAATACATCATCATTGGAACCTAGGTTGGGATATCCACATATTCCCAGAATCTCCAATGATGATACCCTTCCTACTATTGACATATCTTATAAGACAATGATGAATCATAAGATCAGAGAAGATAAGGACACAAAAAATGAAAAGACATTCTTTATTCATTGGTGAGAATGTTCTTAAAAAATCCAATCTCTATATTGGGATTTTAAATTGGTAATTTACTCCCATATTCTAAAATTATTCCTATGTTATATCCATGTTTTTGGAATTGAACAATTTGTGTCCAATTTCTTTTATTTGAGACCAATGATTGAAATTTAGGGAAATCCTAGTGGATATCATGTCTTAATAAGTATAATAAATTGATTAAACATCTGTATTTGATGAAGGGGATTACGATAATGGTGTGGAGTTATAAAAAGAAGATAATAAGGTCAAAATCATGCATTAATTATTTAATCATGAGTGTAGAGCCAAAAATATAACTGTCATACCACATGATAGGATAATTATTCGGTGATATAGATGTTATCCATTGATGTGAAAGATCCACTATTTTTTCTGTCTATCAAACCACTACAATCTATTCATTGATCATTATCCAATATGAATCCAATAAAAAAGAATGGTTGAACAACCTCAGTGATGTGGACAAACCTAGTCATTTTCTATTACAGGACATTAATTATGTGAGTTAGAATATGTGTACAATATTATGTAAATGAATGAATGAATGAATGCATTCATTTATCATACCTACCAACATCTTATTTAACATAAGGTCTGGTACAGACTAATTTTTGGTCATGCCATGGGTAAACCCAATGTTCCAGATTTAGATGTGGAATTATATTTTAGATATGAGACTCCAATTAGGATATATTATTTTATTCATTAATATTTGTTTGTGAATGATGTAAAATATATTTAATATTTTTATGGAATTAATTTCATGCACAACGGGCCTTGGAATCAGAATTCATCTTATCACATAGATCCAAAAAATATTTCTTATTTTATTTAAGAGTCTTACAAAGATAATGTAGTGTCTGTACACCACTACAAAACCAAACAATGTAATTTTGGAAAATAACACAAATATCATCAAAAAAACCACATAAACATAATTGATTAGATAACTATATATAACACGGTAAATAGTTTAATGAATGGAATAATAAGAATAAAAAATATTCTCAGTATATTAAACAATTTACATATGTTTATTATTATATAATATAAAAAATTATAATTATAATTTTGAATCATTATAGGGACTTAATCTAAATTTTCCTTCGTTGAGGGATATTTTAATTTTATTATCATATATTGTTTTATAAGATTCATAGATAACCCCTTTAGACATGATTTGTAAATACTTTTACTATTTTCATGATATTTATGGATATGTTTATTGTTATTCCTGGATGTGGCATACAAATAATGTGTTCCCAAAGTGATAAGTATCTTTTTATTCTAAAAAATCATTAAATGTTTTAGTTCTATATCTTTCTCATGCATATACTTGATTTTAGAATGTATTTATGCTATTTTTAAAATGGACATAAAATACATATAAATTACATTCTATATATGTTCTTTTTTTATTTTAATGGTTTCAAAAAGTAATATTTTTAACATATTTTATATGGAATAATTGTTTCTATTATAAACATACAAGGAGACAATGTCCTTTGACAAAGTTGTGACCCTTATTCGATTTGTGGTTTTCATTGCAATAATTCATGTATTTTATCAATAGAAAATCATTATTACCTCTTTCTATTTCTTTATTTAAAATAGTTTTTTAATAGAAAATGATATTTTTATATCCAGATTTGTTTTTTTGTATGGGTTGAAATGAGTGTTTATGTTTTTTTTATGATGAAATGGAGAAGTATTTTAAAAAATATATTTATGATATGTACATGAGCATTATATTTGAACCGGGAGATCATGATATACCATATATGACATTTTTATGCAGTTTAGAGCTTCAGGGTGAGATTGAAATAAATTATATGAATGGTTAATCACAATTTAAGCCCATTAAAAATTATTGTGCATATTATAGATTATACAAAGGATTTAGCCCCATTGTAACTCATGCATAACATGAGATCCATATTGATAATATTTAATTTGTGAGACCCATTATATCTCTCGATAAAATTGACTATTTATTAAATTATAATTTTGAGACAATATTTTTATAGTAAAATGGATTTGGAATTTTTTTTATTAATATGATCCTCTAAGTAACTGAAATGGATTTTAAAATTATTCTTATAGGTTATAACATATTTTATTTAGTAAAATGTATGTATTTTTTTCATGTAATTTTTTTATTTTCTAAGGCAAAATAATTTTCTTGTAAATGTAAAAAATACCAAAATAATCATGTTTTTCTCCATAATAATGGATTTTTTCTTCTTACGTACGATATATAGAATTTTTTTGAGAATTATTTGATTTTAAATGATTTCCACAGGGTTTAATGATTTAAAGGTAAATGATGAAGTCAAGTCAAAATCCAAGAATATTTATAATGATAATAAATAAAGCATGATTCTAAATTATTTACATTATCAGAATAATTGATTCCAATTGGATGTTTACACTTTTTAATTTATTCTTCATTAATGTATGTGTTTTGAGCTAATTTTATAAAAACCAAAACATAAAATTATTTCAATTTGAATGAAATTGATTTCATGACTAAATGTAAAAATAATATTTTCATTATGTTCGGGTCATTATGGTTGACATAAAAGATTCACTATCACGTATATTATCTGAATAGGGATGTAATTTATTAGAAACCACTCAATCAATACATTTCAAACATTTCATGACATTTTCATTTAATTTGTATTATCCTTAAAATTACACAAATAGTTATTCAAAAAAATATATCATTCTAGTATCAAAATATTAACTAATCATTTTTTCAAATAAAACATATATATAGAAAATAATTTTCCCCATGTTATTAAATTATTTTTAAAACGTAAAATTCATATAATTTGAACCCAATTTTCATAATACAATGACCATTTTCAAGGTTACATTTCATGATTCATCTAAATGAATCTAAACATGAAATATATCTTTTTATTCTCCTTAATGTTATTGTAAACCCCATTGACCCTATAAAACAACATTAGATAACCGAGGAAAATAAATAATAAATATTAAGTCAATAAATATGATAAGTAAACATAACATTTGAATAAAAATAATTATACGATACCATAAAAGATAATTAATGTGAGTAATAAAATTGGAGAATAATAAAAATTGTATCACAGGATCATGGAATGATAGTAAATATAGAATAACCATAAACATGGAACAAACATATTAGACGTATAATCACAATAAAAAATTTCACATAGTGGATAGAGTTATTTAATGGATTTGGTTCACTCCCTAATCCATTACATGAAGTCCCATGTAAATAAAATAATAACCAATTCATTTAATGGATATATAATTCTAGGCCCACCCCATCACATTCAAATAATTTACATTAAAATGTGTCCAACGCAAGTAAATTACTAATTTGGAATGACAATATTAATTACCCGAGGAAATAAAATGGGATTCATTATATTGTATCATATCATAATCAAATCATATTTTATAATGAACTCATTTGGGAGATGGAAATTAGGAATTTATTGCACCATTAATGTTATAGATAATAAAATATGAATATATATGAGATAATTATATACATAATTTAGAATCAATCCAAAATGAAAATTATTGTTTTCATTGATGGGATTTTTGTTATAATATTACAGGTAATATTACATGGGTAAAATTGCCTTTTTTATAATAAAATCCATTATTAAAAATAATAATATTTCAAAAATATAATAGAATAAATATTCATTAAAAGATAACAATTTAAACATATTATGTAATATTAAAATAATCTAATCATAATGATAGCGGTTAATTTTAGAAAAAACGTATAACAAAAAATATAAACACTTTCACACATTTATAAAATGGTAAAAAAATCCTCTTATAGATAAAAAATTATGATTACATTAAATATAATCTACAAAAATAAAGTCAATATTAATAATTTCACTCATAAATAAATTTTATCCTTTTCAAATAACATTGAAAATACTATTCTAATACATGGATATGGGAGAATAAATATTTTAACCCAATGAGGGAAATTATGTAATCATTGAAGAATATTTTCTCAGCACCTTTTCATAGTCGATAGAGGAAAATGGTACTACTAAATGTGAATTTTATGAATAAAAATATACTAATAGAATGGATGGGTATTATTATATAATGATCAAACAATATCCTACAAAGGAAATACATGGAAAAAAATCTCGAATAAAATGATATTGAAATATAAATCATTACCGATATGGTGTCATTTGAATCCAAATTATTATCAATTATGTTAGTTTATTGTAATATAAAATATCATTATGTTATAATTATTAATGATATAATAAGAAATTTTTATGAATATACACTATTTAAAATTAATAAAATGAATTAATGGAAATATGTATCAAATAATAAAGATTTTAAATGAAACCCTGACATCTTATCTGGACTTTTTAAGAATTCACATTACCTCATATATAATTAAAAATATTAAATTATTTTGAATGACTAATAATTTCTAGGAATAATTATTTATAATTAATCCATTTACATAATTTATTTTAAGGATGTGGTTAACTACATAATATGTTATGTCCATGTCTGCTATTTTGTGAATGACAAGTTCAAAAATTCAAAACAACATCGATGTGTTGACCATGATTAAAATATTCATTATTCCCTAAACTGTAGATATTAATCATCAAATAATAATATTTTTTTTACATCAATTAAAATATTAAAAATAAAAATTTTATATGGTTGTGAAAAAATATCTACATTATCACGGAGTCTATAAGACTTACATACAGAAGACTAACAATTATATTTTTCATCGATCATGATAGAATGTTGATAATTGTAATTATGTATTTTCGTAATAATAATAATATAATTAATATCTTATTAACTCATTAAATACCCTTTCTTGTACCATCTTTATGATGCTGTAATAAAAAATGAATCACAATGTTTTATAAGGCAATTTCCCACCGTATAGACGAATGATGTGATCAATTTTAAAATGACCGTAATGTAAAAAGGTATATGATATGAATTTTTTTATAAATTTTAATGTTTAATTAATATAATATAAAATCATTAAATACATCATATTGAATATATATGAGAGGTGATGATGAAAAATGAATTACAGTATCTCATGAAGTTGTAGTCTGTTGAACATATGAGTAATGGTTGTGTTTTTTTATGGAAGAGGAGAAAATTTAATGTTATACCGTAATCATAACAAAATATATGTGTATAGGGAAAAATGTTTATTTAAAATATATATTTTTATAAATTATAATTTGTTTTAAAAGAATAAGTACATATAAGGAGATCTTTGAAGATGATTAACTTCTCTTAGAAGGACCTCCATTGGATATCTTATTAAAAACCACATATTTTGCCTTTTGGGAACACAAGTATCTCAAGAGATTGGATAGTTAATTTTAGGATATAGTTTTTCTATAATTTCTAGATAAAAATTTTCTGAATGTTTTTAAAATGCAAGGGGAGTGGTTTAAATTTTATAATTGATGAAGAGTGTCATTTTTATAAATACCAAACATTATTCAATAATGAGAGGTCATTGTCAAGATAAGTACCACCTAAATTGAAAAATAATTATGTAGAAGATTTATAAGGAAATAACAGTCCTATATAATTTAAAATAAACATATTTTAAACATTTCATTTTTTTACCTTTAAGGTTACTCAACTTAACTATATTAATTATTTTACTGTGGTAACTATTTTTTTAATATTTTTACTACAAAATATAGAAGAAAATATCATGAAATTATTATATAGTGAAATTATTGTAAATAAAAATATTTAACACATTTTATCAAATTACATTCCTATAATTTTAATAATTTGTCTAAATGAAATTATATATGATAAAGAAAAAATATTTTCCAAAAAAGAAATTTTGCAATGACAAAATTATCTTATATTAACTATGTGAATTGAAATAATTGTATATTAAATTCAATTAAAAATATTTATATTCATTAATAAATTTCAATTATATAAATCTCTATTATGTGTTATTTTTATTAATTATAATGTAGAATCAATTCTCACTTCACATTTTTCATAAAATTCATCACTATGTTTAAGAATAAACATACGAAATGATCCATAATAAAGAATATTAAAATGTTATTAATTATATTAAATATAAATTAAAAATATATATGTTAGTTATAAATATTATTTAATATATAATGAAACATTTTAATTTGTTTTTTATTAAAAAATTGACCACATTATAGAAACTTGTATTTTTCACTATTCACTGAAAAATGAATTTTTCCCAAAATATCACAAAAATTAACTCTATGTAAATATCTTCATCTATATATTAAAAATTATTTTTCATTTAAAATATTAAAATTTTAATATTTTAATAAAACATAATTGAAATATTTCATCACAATAAAATAAAATATTTTTTTTCCAAAATGTATATTTAAATTATAAAAATACATTACATAAATATAAGTGCCTATAAATTAATAATTAATTAATAAATCTAGATTATATAAAACATTTATATATAATTTTAATAATATTTTTATTCCTATTAATATTAATAATTTTAATGTGTATATTATAACAATCATATTTAAAAAATTATATATAAAAAATATATCGAGGATTAATTAATTAATCTATAGCATGTTATTTAAAATATTAAAATGAAACCTATTTTAAAATACAAGGATATAAAAATCTATCTTGAACTTTTTTAAGTCATAAGTTATAATAAAAATTACACATTAATGTTATTCATTCTTTGTTTATTATTTACATTATTTATATGTTTAATTAGTTTTTGTATTTTCATCCATAACCATATTAGTTATTAGTAAATGATTATATCCAGTGTCATATCGAGTGAGGTAAATTAAATATCCATTAATTGACCTATGTAATCTTGTATAATTATAGGTCTACAAAATTATTAATTTCATGCATATTTATTAAAACTTTTTGGTCTCCACCTTAAACCATATTGATTGAGTTATCTGTAATAACGATAAAGATGGAAACTATTGAATCCTGTGTATATAACTACTCTATGCAAAATGGTTATAGAATAAAGCCCTACAAAATCTTATAATACTTATTTATGTGGTATTTTTCTTAATATTTTGGATATATTAATTTTCTTATAATTCATCAATTTTTCGTAATGGGATATCACTATACAAATCCCATGCATCCATTAAATTCTACAAATATGTAAGGAGGAGGATAAATCCAGTTTGGAATCTAATTCTTAATAATGAAAATAATTTAACTATGAGATAAAGTATTCTACTCTAATTAATTATATAAAAGAGATAATCATGCATGAATACATGGACATTATGAAGGAAAATATTTATATATTATATGAAATGATTCAATGTATTCCTCATCATTGAGATATTGGGTTATCAATTTATGTCATACCTTGATCTCCATCAGGATCCAAGACTCCATGTATAGTGTACTACGTTAAGTTTTATGAATCGTAGAGTCCTATACAAAATATTTTTAATAATTGTTTTATACACCTATCTTCTTTACAGTGGGGTACACCGATCCACGTCATCAATGATAATATTATGTTAATTAAACCATAAATTATATATTTTTAATTCAATAAATAAATTAAAGCCTCCCATTGATTGACTAATATATATATATATTTTTTGTACCAACATTTCAATATGTTTGACCTTCATTTAGAATTTAACAAATTAATGGTGAAGTTGGAAGATATACCCACGATAATATTTAGAATAATGGATGGAAACTATGAGGTCACAATGATTACCTTTAACTGAAAAATTCATCATCAATCAGCAGGGACATAATTATTAGAGTATTTACATATTATCTTGGAAATTTTACTATATTAATTGTATATTATATTATGATATAATCTAAGAGAAATTGGGAGTGTCAGGATCATTTGATTATTTTAAAAACAACATTATGAAATAACATGCTATGTGAATAGTTTAGAAAATATGATTTTTAGATTCTTAATGTGACATTATAAGAGATCATTACAACTAGGAAAGGGATATCTGTGGACCCAACTAAGACAATGGTGACTATGAAGTGGCCTAGAACAACATTTGTAATAGAGATCCATATATTACATGGAATTACGTGAAACATTTGATTTCTTGTGATGAACATTTCATGATTGAAAAATAAAATGACCAATCTAACATTAAATAGACTAAATTTTTTGATATAAAAATTTCTAAAAACATAGATTCATGGAATTAAAAAATAGGTTCTAGATGACACATGTAGTAACACACCCAATGTTTTAGGATTTTATGGAATACAATAATACTTAAATGAAGTGATCTAGATGAAAACTAATGAAAAATTAAAATGTGAACAACTATGTATCAAGGTAGGTAAAATATCATAATAAGAAACATATAAGTCATGAAATATAGTTTGATTTAATGATAATTACATTCTATATTTTTTGGCAGTGTCTCTATTTGGAGAAGTGTGAAATATATATGGGAAAGAGAACTTAAAATTTATATTCACAGAGATGGGGATTGATATGATTCAATGGAAATGGTTATAATTTATAAATTAATATTATTTCTCAACTAATTAATATAATGTTAATTAAAATACATTGGATGATAATCTATATTAAAAGGGCCATGAAGCCCTATTTGTTATGAGAATTGAGATAGATCTAATCTAATTAGAATTGAATATAATGGACATGAAAGTCACAAAAAAGTAAACAACACCAACCTATCTCACATGATATCTCTAAAATACAATTTATAGAAGAAATACATACTCATTGGTATTATGGAAAAATATTGTTGAATATGGAAGCTATAAGAAAAGGGAAATGCTTAGAGTTTAAACCGATAAATAATAAGTTATATTTTTATGCTTTCGACTACATGCACAATGATTTCCTGAGATAAATTAGGATATTTTAAATGATTCACATTTCTTACCATTATATATAAACCTATGGATAAATATGATTTATCATGATCTCTTATACCGTTATTAATGGGAAAATAAACATAATTTTGTTGTAGAATATTCATTAATGTTTGAGGAAGTCCATCAATAAATGGAAGAAATGTGATATTACAAGGGGATGATGCCACTTTTAACCATAACAATATAGAAATGTAAAATCAAATGAAATGAAAATTATTATTTGATTTTTGAAGACATACATACCAAATAATTATATATGGGTTGCAGTGGACCATCATTCAAATAATGGTAACTTATGCTGAGCATAGTGTTGCATTTGATGTCAGTAAGATCACAATATGTGTATGGACATGTCATGAATGATGTTGTGATGATAATTTAAGTGGTTATGATAAATGTGATTTTTTTGACTTAGAAAATAGTCTATTTTTATTATAATGATGTTGTTCTATAAGTAATGGAACTGGGAGAATCAGTATGAGTTGGCCTTGGATGTCACGCTTTAACATTCTCCATAACTAAATCAGATGATTTCTTATTATGATCATCAATTACCAAGATATGTGTCATAGAGGACACATTATTTTCTAAAATATGTCCTTGATTTTCAGGTCAATTCACAAGGAGTTGAATAATAGCTCCATCCATGGTTCGATGAAGGTTAATGAGAAATCATCTTTGGGATTCATGTTCCAAAAAGAAAATAATGAAAATGAAGAGAGAAAGACACCATGCATGGGTTCAGATTTAAAAAAGGATTCCATGAATTATTTTTTGGTGGCAAAAAATTCCATATTTTAATATAACTTTGTTTAAAAATTTTCATATGTGGATTAATGAAAATTTAAAGGCCAACCAAACAAGACACTGGCCAATATCAACCTTAGGAGAATACGTGACACTAGGTCAACCACACCCAAGGAAATCCAGTTGATCATGCCCGCAAGTGAAAAAAAATTGTGGACCTTGTATAGGCCTGATAGAGTGCATATGGGCAAGTAGAAATTCTATCATTTTGGTTGGAATGATGTCATAGTTGGTGTAGAGAGTGCACCCTCGTGAACCGGTGTGGGGTGGAACCTGAGCGGGGGAAGAGTGATATGTTATGTTGCTGGAATGCCTTGGTTTATATTCAAATATAATTATATGTTGGGTCTCAATGTGGGATGTTCATTATTGTGCTTGAAGAAATCTAGGTCATTCATTTAATCACATGAGTCTTCACGGCTACTCATCTCATCCAAGCGGTGATCATTTAATTGGGACTGCTCATCTAATCTCGAGCCTTCCTATTATGAATTATAGTTATCTAATCAATAACTAAAGATCATTATCTTCCTCCTCCAACAATGAACTGAAGCAATACGTCATCTCCACTACCAAACCTCCATGATCATACTCTTACCCCCATTTATGATCAAACCAATAGCATGATGATTGTCTGTGCAGCACGATACCATTCTTACAACCACGTTTTCATGAATGTAACAAAACAAGTAGATCAAACATTGTTGAGAGAAAAAAAACTTCTGGAGGCTGTTCCATTCTATGTTCAGGAAGTTATATTGAATGCATCAATTCACCTGATGTGTTCACAAGATATAAGGATCTATCATTGAACATAATCAAACTAAGAGAAATTCTGAATATATTATCCATGTTCGAAGTCTTCAAAATATAG
This sequence comes from Viscum album, assembly GCA_963277665.1. NCBI lineage: Eukaryota > Viridiplantae > Streptophyta > Magnoliopsida > Santalales > Viscaceae > Viscum > Viscum album. Next base: position 1,200,445,129 of record OY728137.1, read on the forward strand.
AAGTTATTAGTTATTCAAACAAAAGACTTTAGGCGATTCAATGGAATGATTTAAAACATTTATATTATCCAAAACTCACCTATAATTATAGGATAATCGAGATGAGAATATTTGATTCCTTTTTCATATGTGAGTGTTCATGCTTCGAAAAAAAATCATTCCCTAGTTTGAAATTCTACGAAATGAAGAAGCAGAGCTCAACAGACCTTCGACAGGCACTACACACTCTCAAAGTCATCACGTGATGGAGAACCACATTCAGTATAAGGAAAATCCATGAAAACCTATTTGGGTTTTCTAACACTTCGGTGTTCTTCCAAAAGGTGATTCCATAGAGAAAAAAATATTCCATAGGTACCCTTGATGAACCATTGTGAAGAAAGAACCAAGAACCAATTCTAATTATTTGAAGGAGATCCACGTGCATCCTTTTCATGAAGAAGGATAATTGTGACCATCATTTGTTTCATGAATAAAAAGAATGAAACCCACTTATTAGACGACATATATAGAATCTTTTTAGGGGTATTAGTTTCAATGACGAATATGATTGAATGTTAAGGGAATCATGTGTTGGGATTCACTCATGTGCCTGATATGAGGAATCCCGAGTCTATTGTGTTGTTGTGTGAAGAAGAAGTCCCACGAGGGAAGAAGAAATTCATGCACACATGCACTAATATGTAAGAATAAAATAAGTAGTGTATGCAAAAATGACACCATTGATTCACGTTCACATAAAAAATGTGAATCTTGGGTTACATCCATTCAGGTTTCGTTGCATACCACTAAAGAAAGAAAAGATGATGTGTGTGTGTGGAAAGATTGTGTGGGTTGTTTGAAGAACACATAAAAATCCTTATGCCCATTAAGTCCTTCACATAAGGTGAAACGGAGAGGAAAATGTGTGTGTTGATAGAATAGGGCATGGAATTTCTCATGCACATACACAAGTGAATGTATATAAATATATATCCTAGAATGTGGGTATATGTGTGACAATAATATGATGTTTGGATGTTAGGAATTTCATGAATGAAGCATAATTAATTGAGATATTCAAGTGAAAGAATCATGACTTCCTTGAAATCCATTCATGAAGAAGAAGTGTATTGAGACTGAATATGGGAATAGTTAGAGAAGATCATATAACTGAGATGAAATTGAATGAGAATTAAAGAAAAATAGATCATATGAAGTGTAAGATCATTCATGCCAATACAGATTCTTTATAAAGTTTTGTGAACTATTTCCACACATAAAAGAGAGGTTGGGTCTTCATCAATAGAAGAAATAATTTTTTGAGCATTGTTGCACTGAGGATTGATAAAAAAAGGTGATCAAATTTATTGACCAAGGATAATAGACATTAAAAAATAATGTTAAAGTTTATTGATGAGATTTACGGGCATGTGTGATTCTGCAAGCCTGTGGGGAAAGAGCCTCATCTTATCTACATTTAATCAAAGGGAATTCAAAGAAGCATGATACTCATGTGTCATGAGAGGTAGAAGAACACAGTGAGAATCCGAGAGGAGAATAAGTCTACAGTGGGACTCTAGAGCAGGCCTGTGTGACTATGGTAACACTATAGGAAGTAGTATAATGAACATCTCATGACCCGACTACATCAAGATGAGGGAAGGGATAAAATTTTTCTAGACCCTTACTTCTTCATGTTTAAGGAGAGATAATGATCCTCGAGACACACCATTAATAGGTCCTAGAGTGACGACTATCACCAAGGGTATAAAATCACACACAAGACGGAAGGCATTACCCGTTTAATTTAATAGGACTGGGAGATAAGATAGTAAATCCCAACAACACCAAAAGTGGAAATATATGTAAATCCAAAACAAACCACTCCCATATGCATGTTCCAAAAGTAATTTCAACAAGGTACAAAAAAAACCCAAAAAGAAAAAAAATACCAAAGTGAGTTTAACAGAAACAACAACTATCCCAACATCTGGAATAACACAATATTGCATGATCCCTGATGCCCTCCTGGAAACCTGAAAATAGTTTTATACAGATAGGGTGATTATACATGAATACTCAGTACGGATAACCAAAGACTCCCATGCACAAGTGGAGAGGCATTCTAATGCCCCATGAGAAAGGAGATAACACAAGCACCTAACAAGGTAAACTATCCACCCAAGCCTCACCATGGAACACTTCCCAAATAATGCAATTCAATTAATGTATAGTAATATAACAACGTTGTTTGGGTAACCCGCACCACTTTCCCACTGGTTATTGTTAACACCATACGCATCAAACCTCTCTCTCTATTCTCTCCGTAGTACCACTACCACACACCGCCCACACTCACATGGGACACAACCTCACATCTGGACCGCAAACACCTGGGCCACAATAATCACGCGTAACCCCACCTGTAAACACTTGGGCCAGAATAACTACTGCCACACTTGAAGACACCTGGGCCTCATCCCGAAGACACTTGGGGAACAACATACCCACACACACCTAGGCCAACCACCACAACTCTATACCTGAAGAACCTTGGTCTATAATGGACCTCAAGCCATCACATCCTTCCCGATTAATCTTGGGCTATTCGGGAAAGGGAGCAGAAAATGATCTAATAACTAGCCACTCATAGGAGTATTGGAAAAACATCCACCCCCATGAAATGGGGGTGTTCGGCACGAAGTGCTCAACAAGGGTGGGGTGCGAATAGAAAACATAAAAACTATAATTATATGTATAGGTAACAAGAACTAACCTAAACCAAGGGATTCCAAAACCAACTTAAGCATAAACACCCTCATTACTATTCATTCATAAAAGAATGTCACAACACTCATGTCCAAGTCACAACTCATTCCCAAAGCCAATTCCCCATTTAACCCATTATTGCATTCATGTTTATGTGATCTCATTTAGGTTAATTATGTACTACTGGGAAACTAACTGGCATAAACACAATCCAAATGATGTGAAAAAACCAAAAAACAATTTAAGCATTCACACCTGGTTCTCTTGTGAAGTCACAACAACAAAGGGATCAGTGAGATCCCTCACAGTACTATAACCAAATGAAGCCTCGATATACAACCCCACACAACATCAGATTCACAACAAAAAATCGTACCAGAACATAGGATCACATCCTCATCCTCATCACCTCATATGCATCCTGTAGGAAAACACACCTACTAACAAATAGAGTATGGATACTTCTATATTCCAGCATATTATTCATTCGGTTCTTCTTTATCTTGGTTAACCGGGGTGATCACACAGAGATTGTTGTTCACTGGACATTCCTATAGTCGGCTAAGTTTACGTGATTAACCAAACTCCCATGTTGGAGCTATTTAGTCATCAGAGAGGACATATATTCATTAATGCACCATGAAAGACCACCAATGACCATGATTTTTAGTGGGCATAGGCCCGCACAATTCACAAAATAATTAATCAAGGGTAAGGAAAACAAAAACAAAAAAAACATTGATCACACCCCCTTCATTCTTTAAAAGTACGTTTGCTATCTAAATTAATATTTTGATTCATCCATCCAGCAAAAACAAAAAGCATACCTCCCCGAAGATACACTGTAAAGAGAAAAGAAGGAGAACCCTACCCATATGATCAACGATGAAGTCTTTCTCCACACTCCAAGAACTAAGGATCCACGACATACAGTGGAGGAGCTCTGGGGACTCCAAGGATTAGTAGAAAATATCTAGCATAGGTGCACCACATGCCTCAGGAAGGGAACTCCAAACACCCCAAAGGAAGAGCTAACTCGGCCAATAAGAAGAAAAGGAGAAAAGCTAGTGCGATAAAAATATGTGCCCAGGTGTTACTGGATATCGAGATCTTCAGTGGTTTTAATGGTGGATCGTGGTTTCACCAAATAGTTGGGGGGCTACATAGGAAAAAATTAATTGTTATTTAATAAATCTCATAAAGAAAAGGGGGAAACAGCTGTGACTTTATATGATTTTATATAAACAGAGGGGGACGTTACATGGACACACATCTGGGTCCGTTGAGGGTCTCCCCACTCTTCAGAATTTAAACATTGATTATGGGGCCAAAAAAGGCCATGAACCATTTCAAAAAGGTTAATGTGGCTTAAAATTAGAAATGTGGGAAAAAATGGGAAGAAAAACTCGACATGGTTGTGGGACACCGATCATGTCCCAACGATCAGGGACACACCAATCGGTCGCACCGATCGGTGACATACTGATCATTCACATCGATCCGTGACACAATGATCGGTCCCATCAATCAGTGACATGATGATCGTGTCCCACCGATCATGTCATGCTGATCGATCGCACCGATCAGTGACACGCTGATAGTGTCATGTCGATCATGTCACCCTGATTGGTGAGACAATGATTAGTGACACCAATCATGTCACGCTGATCAGTCACACTAATCGGTGACACACCGATCGGTCATACCGATAGGTGACACCGATCCGTGACACACCGATAGGTCGCACCGATAGGTGACAGACTGATCGTGTCACACCGATCGTGTCACGCCGTTCAGTCGCACACCGAAATGACATCCTACCACTGAGACGCCACCCTCAGGATCCAAAATTTGGCAAAGGGATGGACAATAATGGTCTTTTCCATTACATTTGATAACCATAGAACTATTCTCGTACTAGAGAATCAATGCTAGGTCTGAAGTGGAGAGAGGGGTACGAAATCCCCTCCACGAAAGATACCCCTCGGGGACAAAACACCCCAAACAGTCATGCCGAACTAAAGGTCCATATTGTCCCATCACACGGTTCTGGGAGTTCCGTCCTCCATGCCAAGATATTATCTACTTTAGGTGGCACTGACTCACCCACACAAGTTTAATCGCATCCACCTTAATGAATCATGGTTAGGGATCAAGTCCTCCCATCCCCTCATATCAGCACTTTTCATATCATTTGTATGTTAGGGAAACAAGACACCTCATAAACCTACAAGGTCAGCATTACATCCCAAACGAGTACAAAACCAAACAGAACAAAACTCAAAACAGCTCTGGGTATTGGGCGCGCATCTGTGCCTCCCATTTCCAGGTACTCTCTTCGAGGCCACCATGACTCTATAACACACGAACCAAGGGAATGGACCATCCATGGAGCACAATCTCTTCATGATCCTCAATTCTCATAGGTTTTTCCACAAACGTCACGTCGGCCTCGATGTCCAGCTTTCCCCAGTCGAGGACGTGTGAATCGTTGTGTAGATACCATCAGATTTTTGAAACATGGAATAAGTCATGCATTCTTAATTGCGGTGGTGGTAGCATTAGCTGATAACCCACATCACCGACCCGCTTCAGAGCTTCGAACTTTCTGATTAAGATAGGTGAAAACTTACTCCCCTTACCGAACTAGCATTATCCACGCCGAGGGGAGACCTTCAATAATACATGGTCCCTAACCTCGAACTATAATGGTCTCATCCTGTTATCGGTTTATGAATTTTGTCTATCCCGGGATGCCTTTATCCTCTCCCAAATAAGCTGAACCTTCTCTTTCATGCTCTGCACCACCTCCGGGTGAAGAACACCTACTTCCCCACCCTCGGTCCAACATATGGGTGAGCAACATTGCCTTGCATACAAATCTTCGAATTGGGCTATGAAAATGTTAGAGTGATAGATATTATTGCAGGAAAACTCTACCAGAAGTACGTGTCATACCCAAGATCCCCAAGAGTCTAAAATCCATGCCCGTATCATATCCTCCATTGTTTGGAAGGTGAGCTCTATCTGTCAATCTTCCTAGGGGTTGAATGCAATGCTAAGACGTAGCTGTGTGCCAAAAGAATGCTGAAATCCTCTCTAGACTCATGAGGTAAACCGTGCATCCCTATCTGAGACTATGGACCACAGAACTCCATGAAATTGTACCACATCATCAACGTACCTCTAGGAAAAGACATCCACTGCACCCGACTCCTTGATCGCCAGAAAGTGAGATGACTTCGTCAACCAGTACACCACTACCCAGATAACATCACATCCTCCTTGAACCTTGGGAAATCCTGTGAATAAATCCATCGAGATGTCATCCCACTTCCACTCGGGGACATATAAAGGTTGTAACAGACATCATGGAAGACGGTGTTCAACCTTCACCAGCTGACACACTAGGCACCTGGCCACGAACACTGCCACTACCAGCTTTACCATCGGCCACCAAAACTGACTTCTCAGACCCTGGTACATCTTGAAAACACCCGTATGCACCAATTGGGGTTATTTGTGGAACACTCCAAGAACACTCTCATTCACCATCTCTGGAACAAACAACTTCCCTATGAAAAACATTCAAGTCTGATAATTCTCCTTCAACCCTTCTGGAGTATCGACATTGTTAACCTGGTCACACATTACTTCACTCTCTATGTATCCCCACTAAGACTGCTCCACCTGCCGTAGGAGAGAGGATTTCACTTTTATCTGAAACAGACAACTTCTACCACAATCCTTCCTTATATACAAGTGCAAGGAAACCAACTCATCCATCACCTTCCAAGCAACTGTCGACTCTCGAACCACATTCTTCTGCGACTTCCTTCTCAAGGAATCAGCCACCACATTCAGTTTTCCTGTGGTGTAGGAAATCATGAAGTCGTAGTCCTAAAGGAACTACATCCACCTTCACAGTCGTAATTTTAGGTCCCATTGGGAGTAGATATACTTCAATTTTTTGTGATCCATGAAGACCACAATACTTTCCCCGATGAGATGATTCTGCCACAACATTAGTGTGAACATGACCGCCACAAGCTCCAGATAGTAGCTGGCATAGTTATGCTCATGGGGACGTAACTGTCTAGACCCATAAGATATTACCTCTTGTTGTTGCATCCACACACACCTGAGGCTTTTTCCTAAATAATTACATAATACCTCATACGCTACCCCTTCTTCTAGAAACCTTAGCACCAGGGCACTAACCAACTTCCCCTTCAGATAGTTGATGGATGACTCGCACTGCCCACTCCACACGAAAGCCTGGACATTCATGGTCAAGGCTGTCAAATGTTCAGCAACCCATGAGTTGTTGGGCATGAACCTCTGGTTGTAAACTGGAAGCCCTAGGAAAATAATAACTTTTGGAATTCTCTTGGGTGCTTCCCAAGAAACGATCACCTCAACCTTCGATGGGTCCACCACAATTCCTTGTGAAGACACTACATGCCAAAGGAATTTCACTTCTCGCATCCAGAACTTGCACTTGGATATTTTTTTATAGTGTTGGTGCTGGTGGAGGACCTCTAAAACTATTCTCAGGTGTTCGGCGTGATCCTCCTCCGACTTTGAGTAGATCAGGATGTCGTCAATAAACACAAATACAAACCGATCAAGGTATTCCCGGAAGATGGATTTCATGTGTCCCATGAACACAGGTGGTGTGTTCGTCACACCGAATGGCATGACTACAGACTCAAAGTGTCCATACCTACACCTGAAGGAAGTCTTTGAGATGTAGCCCTTCTTCACTCTCAACTGGTGATATCCAGACCACATATCGATCTTAGATATCCAACCTGCTCCCATCAGCTGGTCAATGAGATCGTCTATCCTCAATAGAGGGTAACGGTTCTTGACCGTTACATGATTGAATCTCATGTAGTATATGCACAGCCTGAGACCACCATCTTTTTTCTTTGCGAACAAGATAGGAGCACCCAAGGTGACACACTTGGTCGAACAAAACTCTTCTTCATTAGATCATCAATCTAGATCTGCAAATCCCGCAAGACATAAGGAGACATTCGGCAGGGAGCCATTGAAATCAGATGGGCACTAGTTTGCAAGTCTATCCCGAACACAACATCACGTCGAGGGGGTAGAGTCGCCACTTCTTCCGGGAAGGTGTCCATGATCTCACTGACAATCACTAGGACTTATACCATTTCAACATCCTCTGACTCCACATATAGTTTAACTAACAAGGTTAGGAGGGGATATTCTCATCTGGTGATTTTTTGGAAACCCTTCTCACCGATGAATGTTACACGTCGGCATCCCAAATCTGAAAACAAGATACTTCCTCAGAAGCATTCAATGACAGCACATACAGAGAACAACCAGTCAATGTCTAGGATGAAATCGTATGGTTGTATCTGCAATAGTAGAACATAATTGATAGATTGATGTGGCCCTATCATCAGTCTACTCCCTCGGAATACATAAAGCAAGTCGGTCTGATCTCTGACCGGTGTGCTCAACACCAGGGGCACTAGAGGTCTCTCAGCCTCTAAACCCAGAGCACGGGCCAGATTGGGTGCAAAAAAGTAGTGTGAAGAACTTGTATAGAACAAGACATATGAAAGAGTACTAAACAAGATGATTGTACCTTGAACGACTTCTGGCCTTGCTGGAACTACTTCCCCTGCGGTGTGAAACTGCCCATGCCCAGCTCCTCTGCCTCTAGACTATTGGCCACCTACCCGACCATGCCCTGGTAATGGTCCTTGGGGGAACCCTGGGGTCAGCCTCCTCAAGCCACGTCTGGTCTCGGAGGGGCGGGAGCTTGCTGCCCCTGCTGTTGCTATAGAAAGGGCCTTGCTGGAAATGGCTGCTGCTGAGCAGGGCGTTGAACCTACCCACCCCCACTATAATGCACTCTGTCCGGCAACTGATTATAAAGGTACCCATGGCTATGATGGACAAAGCATCTTGGTCTTTGGCCCAAAAGGAAAGGGTGAGGACTAGGAGATAAGAATTGGAACTGGTGAGGCATGCAACCTATTGGTCGAAACCTAGAGGTCCCCGATGTTGGAGGCCTGCTGCTGACGACCTTTCCTTTCGACGAGCCCAACTGGATTCCCTGTCATGATACCCCTCCTAGTGTGTGCTTCCTCTCCACCACTTCATCCTTCTTCTAGACCACCATGTATGTTGGTAAGGTGAAGGGAGTAACAACATACTGGAGAGAGGGTCGAGGTTCCTCTTCCAAACATCTTTCCCTGGACTCCTCATCTGGAAAGAGGTCCGGAGCAAAGCGGAGGAGATACTTGAACATAATCCTCAACTCTCTCAGTGACATGCTCCCCTAAAAGAGGGAGAGTATCTCCTGCCTCTTCTCAGCCTTCATCGTGGAAGAGAGGAATTCTGCCTGGAAACCCTTCTCGAAGTCAGCCCATGTAAACTCAGCCTCCCACTTCTCCCCAAGATAAAGCGTCCACCACTGACGCGATGCTCCCTACATTTGGATTACAACCAGAGGAACTGAGTATTTAGTCGGAGCCCAGATCAAGATAAAAGCTATCAACAGCTCCTCTAGCCATCTCTCTATCTCCATGTATGAGATGCTACCCTCGTACTACATGAGGGTCTGCGCTGAAAGGCATGAAGCACCCTCTTCCAATGATCATTCTCGTCCTCTTCGTTAGCCATCTGTCGATCATCCAAATAAACCTTTGAGGCCTCGATCACCCGTACAACCCATGGTCACCATATAGGTTCTATAGATGCAAGGTAAAAAAAGTAATGCCTATGCCTGAGTAGTGTAGAAGTTTGCTTTTAAATTTTCTTATACTTCTTATTCATTTTCAATCCCCAAAATACCAAATAAAAACAAGAACACAAGTCATTATGAATCATAATCCTTTCCTAGGGTATCTACCCTGAAACTAGTGTATCCTCACTTGGTCGTTCGATTGGCCTAGAGTCCTTGCATTGGATCACTGGGGGACCTAAAATCCCATGTCCTAGATGGTCTTCCCTGGCCTATTTCATGCACCAAGATTACCCAACATTGTTGCCCTACCATCACATACAACCCACAATGTGCCTAACCCCAGACTACATCATGTCTCTCAATCCCCCAAACCTCTTCCTCTAATACCATTCTATCACGACCCTCCTTCACCAATATGAGGGAAGGGCCTGGAATCCTAGTGTCCCTTACCTCATCTTGGTGAAGGCGGGTCATGACAGAACCTCCCATGGGAATCAGGAGTGATACATTGGGACTCTTAATAAAAAAATTTAAATGATAATATGATTATAGTAGATAATTTATTTAGGGGTGAATAAGAAACACAAAAATGAGTAGTTCTTCGAATGGAATGATGTAAATCCTTGTGTCAAGTGCCATTACATTTACGACATCATTCTAGGTAAGGCTGAGACACACACGAAGAGTTGGTCGAGGATTTAACCATCCATTAAGGTTTAATTTAATAGAATCCTTTGGTAAAAAGTTTAAAGGGATTAATGATTCACCCCTCCCCCTCTCTATGATTCATTCTAATCATAGCACAACAATTGCTATCAGAGAAAAGCTCACCTCTGTAAGACCCATGGGAGTAATTATGAAGTGAATATTTAAATAAATGAGTGTCTAACATGAATTGGAGATATCTTCTAATACGTAGAAAAATAGAAATATGAAATAGGAATGGAATTTGAATAAGAAACATAGTGGTATTGTGGAGACACATTTTACTCAAGGTAATGTGAATGGTACAACATGTGATAATTCATTTTATTATTGAATATTATGGTGAATAATGTTCAACCTGGGATGATGATATATAAATTAGTGATCTTCAGTGTGTACTCAAAGAACATCTTAAGAATATCCATAGAGATGTGGAATGATATATTTCTATAATAATCAGTTTTCTTCAAGAACAAAAAATACAGTTGGAGAAGAAGTTGATGCAATGGAAGAGGAATTAGATAAAAGGGTTGGCATATCCAACACTAACAAAACTAGTGATATAAAATGAATAATAAATTACTCTTATCCATGAATGGGATGCTCAAGTTAGTGAATAATTTCATGGATGTATTTTTGAGAATTAATTATTTAAGATTGTATTTGTAAAGGAATTCCATGCATTTGAAAAGTTTCAAAAAGTTTCTATGGTTGGTAAAGAGGACCAATAGGAATAAAAAGTTAGAAAAGAAAAGGAGATTGAAATATATTGGAAAGAATTAAGAAATGTAAATGAAGAAAAAATGATAATGCTAAACGAGAATAGGTAAAGTAATCTATGATCATTTAAGGATGGGAAGAACTACCTTAACATGAAGTGTTTAGTGATGGAGGTGATATTGAAGAATCAACAGTCAAAAAAAGCTGGAAATTCCCAACCAAAATGAAGAAGAGATGTTTCCACTAAAGCATGCATTGTGGTAAATGATTTCAAAAGGAGTAATAGATCATCCATTAATCCAATGGTAACATCCTCTATGAAAATTGTACCATCCAAACCATCATCTTCTCATGTTTCTAAATATGTTTCCATAAAAATTGTAGTTTGGATGATAAATTATAAACAAATATGGATAAAGAATGGTGATTATAATCCTACCATAATGAATAGTGTGGATAAAAAGAATAAGTTGGAAGGTGGTTCCCTAAAGAATGAATAACACTTCAATAAAAATAACAAACAATCTTATGTACAAGATATTAAGAAGGGATAGTTTGTGGGTCAATGTTGGTGTGGAAACATGTTTCGGAATTGTGAATTAGATAGTTGGTACAATCCTCCAAATGAAAAATCCCAAAGGAAGACCATCTCAAGGGGGAGCTTTCCAGGGAGGAAGAAGGAACATCCACATGTCCAGAAGCATTTGTATACTGCAAACAGATTTGGAATGCTTAATAATATCTATTATTTATGAAAAGTAAGTGGCCACAATATTAGTACATGTCCACCTTAGCATGTATCCAAATATTATAAGAAAATAATTTTACAAAAGTAAGAAATGAAAGAAGAATAATCCTTTGGAAGTAAGCAGATGAGAGGTCTAAAAGAAAATTTTCCCATGAATTTGTCATGGAGTAAATGTGAGAAGTCCTAGGATTCTAAATCCAAGAATGTTAAGGGTACTGGAATGAACAATCATGAAAAGATGCTTCAGCTATGGAAAGAATGTTCATTGCATGGATCACTACAAACAAGCTAAGAAAATGAATAGAATAAAGATGAAATATATAAGAGGATCAATCTAGGAAAAGGCATGATTAATTGAAAAAATTCCAAAAAATAACATGGAAATGTTTCCTTAGATAGGTAACATGAAAAAATTTAAGAATCCATGTGGAATCTCGAAACTATAATATGTTAAGAATTAGTGTTTAGCTATCTTGACTAATCAATTGCAATTTTCAAGAGAACTGTAAAATGATGAAGATGAAGAACTAGCTAAAGCAAGGGAAAAGGAGAAACATATCATTCCACATGGAGATGGATTTGAATTTCTTAAGAGGTTATTAGCACATGATAACCCAAGTGTCTCACAAATACTATCCGGAAGGTGAAAAAAGGTTGGAAATCTTTCAATCAATTGTATAACTATTTTACCAGGTCAAATGTATATATTGATCATTGGAAAACACTCACTATTGGAAGCTACTTCACTACTGTATGAAGTATGGAAAAACAATCCACAACAGTTGAAGGTGAATGATAGTAAATGTTCCATGAAGACAACAAAATATCAAAATGTCAAATGGAGAGGATACACCAGCATGAAGAGTACAAGACACATTATAGGTACATGGAATGTAGTTTGTGGGTTGAGAAAAAATACTCACCCCAATTTCACTTATTAAGAGGATCACATGTGTTCCATCTAATTCTCTTCTATTTTATGTATACATGTGATTAAATTTTTGGGAATTGATGTTAAACATCATTATCAAGATGGCAATTGAATGATAAATGGGGAGAAAAACTAGTTGGATTTATTATTCTGGGTTTGATAAATACATGGAATGTTCCACAATGTAATATTATCAACATGCATATCATTATGATTATATAATGATATCTTCCACTAGGGTAAAGAAAATAGATTGAACCCCTTGAGGGGGAGAAAATATTAAGGAGATGATTTCAATGATTATTTCCTGAAAAATCATGAAATTTATATCGTATCATGAAGTTGAAACATAAGAAATTTATATCACACTTTCAACACTTGTTATAAATTGTATTTATCATCTCAATTAAGGGGGAGTGCTTGATTGATGACAAGATGTGAAAAATGTGGTTCTTTATCTATTCACATGAACATTTTAGAATGTTTGGTGATTTATGTTTTGGATTTAGCCTTTCCCTGATAAATCCGATTATCTCCAACCCCTTGGTTAAGAATTGAAACAATTTAAGGATGATTTTACATGTATGGTTTTTTTATGGACAACACTGAAAACCATGGTAATATATCATTGATTTTCTACACCAATTATTCTTATGTGGACTTATATTTTATTCACTACAATAACTTTTTCATGTGACTCGTGTGACATCATTCCTCTCTCAGAATTTTTCAAAAAGATATTCTTTAATGGATGGAGAAGATGTTTTTGAACAGACCCCACTAAATTTTTTCATTTAGTTTCCAATAAGGGGGGATAAAATATTATTGCACATATAGACCCATCAAACGTGTTCTTATGTGATATTAACAACAAAATACAAAATGGATATGGTTGAGAATAGTGTTGCATTTGATTTCAACAAGGTGTCAGTAAGTGTATGGAAATATAATGATTGATGTTGTGATGATAATAGAAGTGTTCATGATCAAAGTGATTCCATTTACATAGTGAATATCCCACTTTGATTATATTGAATTTGTTCTACATGTAATGGAACTTGGAAAATCAATATGAAAGTACTTTTTATGTCATGGCTGTATGTTTTAAATAACCAAATTAGATGATTTCTTGTGATGATATTCAAGTACCAAGACATGTGTTTTGAATAATACATTGTTTTCTATAAGGTTTCCATGTATTAAGTGTTATTGCTTGAGGATTTGAAGAAGAGATCCATCATCTGTTGGATGAAGGACGATGAGTAATGTACTTTGGGATTAATGTTACAAAAAAAGGAAGAAGAGGAAGAGAAAAAGATACCATGCATGGGTTTGGAAATAACTAAGGCATCCATGAAGGATTTGAAGGCGTCCATGTAATTAAATATTGTATTGAACATTTTTAAACAAATTATATTTGTGATTTACTTAAAAATAAATGGCCAACCATTCAAGGCATTGGCCAACCTTAACCTCAGGAATATACAGGATATTTGGTCATCAGCACCCAATTGAAGCCAACTGAGCATACATGTAAGAAGAAAGCATGTGCGGGATATGTATAGGCTTTTTGGAGTGAATATGGGTGACTAGAAATGCCATAGTGAGGGTCTACACAGAGGCATAGTTGGCGTAGAGAGTGGGCCCATGAGAACCAGTGTAGGGTTGCACTAGAGGGAGGAGTGGAGTGATCTACTATGTTGCTGGAGCACCCTAGTTTATATACCTCTGTAATTCCAAGAGGGGGTTTGATGTTGGATGCACGTTTTTGTGCCTGAAACAATCTATTCCATTCATTTAATCAATCTGGTGAGCGTGGACACTTATCCCATTCGATAAGTGATCAATTTATCGGGACCACTCATCTAATCATGAACATTCTTGTTATGAATTAGAGCTATCGTATAAATGAACGAAGATCGTTATCATCCTTCTCCAATCGTGACATGAATTAGTATGCCACTATCCAATACCTAAACTCCATTATCATACTATGGACACCATTGATGATCAAACCAATAAAATGAGGATCGTTTGATCAACATGATACCATGCATGCAAATTTATTTTCATGTATGAAACAAAATAAGTAGATCAACATTGCATAAGAGAAAAAAAATATGCTGAGGTTGTTCCATTCATTTTTTGAGATGTTGTTTTTCATGCATTCTTCCATGTGAGGTGTTCAAAAGAAATAAGGATCCATTGTTTAACAGAAAAAAACCAAGAGATATATAGAATATCTCATCCATGTTAATATATTTTAAAATACCAAAGATCCCAGTTGGTGAAATGGAATACCTCATCTGATTCCAAAGATATATTTAGAATGTGTAGATGCTCCGTTCCTCGCCTATAACTAGAGGATCACCGAGACAAATACAATTTTTTCCTTTCACCTACACGAGTTCTCCTATTTTGAAAAAAAAATCATTCCATAGATTGATATTGGACTCGATGAATAAGAAGAGTTGTAAAGACGTTCAACAAGTGATACAGACTCTCAAAGTCATCATTTGACGGAGAACCACACCTCTGGGTGAAGAAAACCCTTGAACTGAGGACTGTTTTTTCTAAACCCTAGTCATTCTATATGAAGGTGATCCCGCAGGAAAACAACTAGTGTACACCTACCCTTGTTGAACTTTTGAAAAGGTAGAACCAAGAATCAATTCTGGTTCTATGAAGGACATCCTCGCCCACCCTTTGTGTGAAGAAGGAGAACCATGACCATCTTCGGTTTCACCAAAAAAATATGAACAACCTATTATTTCCAAAACATATGTACACTGTTTAGTAGGGGTTATAGTTTTGATAAAGAATGTGATTTCATGTTATGTGAAGTACATGTTGTGATGCACTCATGTGCTTGATATGAGGAATCTCGAGTCCTCCGGGTGATTTTTCAAAGAAGAAGACTAACATGGGAAGAGGCCAAGAAGGAAAACATGTACTCATATGTGTGAATAAAATTGTTCTTGTATGCAAAAAGGACTCCACCCATTCATGTACACAAAAAAATGTGAATCCTAGGCTAAATCCATTATGTTTTGGTAACACACAAATAAATAATGAAAATAAAAAGTGTGTGTGTGGACAGATTGGATTTGTTTGGTTGAAGAACACATCAAATGCATTATACCCATTAAGGCTTGCACATATGAAGAAACAATTGGATATTTTGTGTGTTGAGATAATAATTCATGAAATCATTCCCACACATACACTTGTGAATGTATATAAAGAAATCACCTATATAATGGGTATACATGTACTAAGAAGAAAAAAGTATAGGAAGTTTGATTCAATGAATTTATTGCATGAAGCATAATTAATTGAGTATTCATGACTGACATAGTTGACATTGTGAAAGATCATTATTTCCTATCAATATTCTTGGAGAATTTGTGTGCACCCATTGCAAAGATAAAATTTAGGACGAGTCTTCATGAGAATTATAATGAATTTCCCAAGAATTATTTCACTATGTATGGATAAAAAAGGTGATCAAAATTATAAATCCAGGCCAGCAGAACTTATCAAATGTTGTTGAAGATTCGTGAAGAGATACTAGGGAATGTGTGATTCAGTAATCTAGTGGGGAAAGAGCATTAGATCATCTATAATGAATCAAATTGAATTCAATTTTGGAAGCTACTAATATGTATTGAGATCTAGAAGAACCCTGTGAGATTATTGTGGGAGAAGAATTATTCAATGGGACTCTGGAGAAGGACAGTGGGACTTTGGTTACAGTATGGGAAGTAGTATAAATAACCCCTTATGGGACATACGAGAGATTAAATGGGACACTGTATCAACCATTGTAATTGATAATAATATTATAGTGTCAAATCTGTGTGGGGGAGAATAACCAACAAATTAAGGAGTATGTATTTGAACAGATCATTTTAAAAACCATCTTCTCAGCTCCTTTACATTTACAAAGTCATTCGAGGTAAGGTTAAGAGACACAAGAAGGGTGTATCAATGCTTTAAAAATCCATAGAGGTTTAATTGAAAAGAATGAATTTTTAAAAAGTGAAATGGGGTGACTGATTCAAAAAATCCACCTCTCAACGATTCAAACAGATATGGGTACTTCAACATCAATGAAATTCAATAGTATTATTCAAAAGATTAACCTGAATGGATATTAATTTTATAACTAAAAAGGATACATGGAACAAATATATGGGTATTATCTAATTGATATCTATTGTTTTCATTTATTCTTTTAAAAATTACCAAATATTATCTTAAAATATCTTTGAGTATCTGTATGGTTTATCAAACATAAAAAGATATTGAATCTGAGTTCACTAAAAAAATACTTGATGAAATGTTGATAGGACAGTCAAAAGACTTCAACAGAGAATGTCATATGTATCCTCCTAAGGTGGATTTATGATAAAATAACTTTTTACAATCAATCTTACTAATGGATAAATATTAATAATTTTATTTGTAGATATATATAACACCCAAGTGAAATTATAATTTACATGGAAAAAATATTTTGGGACATTAAATTTTTGAACAAATGGTTGAAAGGGTAATGAAAATTTAGTGGAAAATAAAAAAAATCAGATGTGGAAAAAATAAATTACTAATAACTATCATATAGACTTGGAGTTTCATGCAGTACACAATGTGTTCTCCACATATCTCTATGAAGACAGTTCTGATATTTTGGAAGAGGTGAAATCATTTCCTTATTTATATCAACCTCTTTGTTATTCGATAATACATTGGAGTAAAAGCTTATTTACTAGAACTACCTACAACTCTTTATCATGTAAATAACAAGTTACATATATCCATAGAGAAGAATTTCATACTATACATCCCACTTATAATAAATTCAAATGTGGTATATGTATAAAATGATATGTAACATGAGAGAAACTGTTATTGATCAAGGACCATAGATATAAGGATCTACGCAAACAAAAAAACATAACTAGTCAATTTATTATGGAATAAATAAATCTTTGTTATAGAATTAAGAAAATTCATAGAAGTAATAATGTAAATGTACCCTAACTGTTTTTCAACTTGTTATGTTAAAATATATTTTTAGGTGGAAATTTCATAATGTGGGAAGAATTTAATGTCCCAAAAACTTTCAATGAACATTCTTTTGTAATTAAATAAATTTATTTCATATTTAGTAATATATTATTATATAATGAACATGATTCAAATTATTGAACCAGAATTATTTTATAAAAATTAATTTGTACCGTAAATTTTTAGAATAAATAGATCAATATGAATTGAACTAATTTTAATGGGAGATAATATAAATTAGGATAACTACAATATTAATTTTTTTATGTGTTCAATCCCATATAATTTTGACACACAAAAAAAATACTATAGAAATGAAACAAAATATTAGTAATTAAATGTACACTATTGGAATGGAAATATATATAATATTGAGTGAAATATATTTTAATTAATATTGAACTAAATGTGAGGTATTTATAGTAGGTAGGGATTTCATATGTTCCAAAAATCTAGAATGGTGAGTTTTTAATTTTTCTTTTTCGATATCGTATATAGACTTTTAGTATATTTATCTAATTGAGAAAATATTAACAAGTAATATTTAATTGTTATATAATATTTGATACAAATATATAATTAATTTAATGATAAATAAAAATATAATTTTGAAAAATGTTAAAATCAGTGTTTGTATTTTTGAAAAACATATATGTTTGAATTTCATTTCGATAAAAATATAATGTATTGAAATAAAATGCAATTTTATAAATATTATTATGAAAAAATATAATGTTTAGTTATGATAGTAATGTAATTATATGAGACCACAAAAACAGTTCAATGGGTATGAAAATTGATCACAAATAAAATTCGGATATTATTCAAATAAACATTGAATTTTTAATATTTTTAATCTAGTTAAATTTTTTCCATAAAATTGATTTCTTTTTTTATTCTACTAAAAAAATTTAATGGTTGTTTTAGGTATTTTTAAATTTTTTTAATTTTTTTTATTTATTGAAATACCACAAAATTATTTTAAAATAATCATAAGAAAAATAAATGTAGAAAAGAGTCAAGGATGATGTAAGTGGCCATTTTGTTCATCAAAAATGAACACGTTACTTTATATAGTTACAATATTTGTCACCATTTATATTCACAATATTAAATGAAAAGAAAAATCATTATTATATTGAAAACAATCTGCCATATCCCCTTATAAATACAACCTTTCACCAACCCATATCCTCATATATTCTATCATCCTTAAAATGATAATTCTTTTTTGAATAATCTCTTTAAATCCAACCCTTATCCATAGAATTTATGGTCCCATATTAAGCCCAATCCATTATTATATCACAAGAAACTAATATGTAGATATCTATAACAGATTATAATACCATCAATCAAATTTTTAATTTTTTATCCCATGACATCATCCATAGAAAACCAATATAACATGGAACAATATCTATTTTACCATATATATACTTTAATATTATTATGTTAGTGTAATACCTATCATCAACCATATTCATATTTCATTATCGAATGATTTTTTTTCACAATCTGTTGGTTTCAATACCTCCATGAACTATATACTTCATTTTATCAATCATCTTCATGGTAGGATATAAAAACAATATTATGGTTTAATATGATCATAAAAAGTATTTTACACGTTATTTCATGTATTTTAATTTATTATTAGTATTTTAATTAAATAATATCATTTATCTCATTATAGTTGGTAATTAAACTAAATAAACTAACAGTTTAACGATGAAATTTATACTTAATGAATCATCCATATGATAGAATAAAAATTGATAATTTTGAACACATAAATTTATATTATGATGTAAATATAATTTAATTTCCCTTATTGGAATCTAGTTTAATTTTACATGAACAATCGAAAATATGTTCATATTAATTTGATCACGTAACAATGAAAAAAACCACCTTTATATACTAGAAACAGAAATAATATCTATAATAAATAATAAGTGATAACATAAAAAACAATATAACAAATAATATATATTTAAATAGGTTTATCAATCATATATTTAAGGAATAAAATATGATTAATCTATAGGGAATGTAATATTATTGAATTAATCCTAGCATGACAAAAGGGACCTCCTAAAACAACCCTATTTTCTTTGGGTGATGTTTTCAATCTCATTAATTCACACTATATCTATACTCATATAATATATTTCTTATATGTTATATAGATATGTTACAAAGATATATTCCTTTTTTAATTATCATTTTGTTCATAACATTATTAATGTTTTAATTAATTCCTTGGCAATTTTTTTAAGATGATCCAAATAAATGGAAATTCTATGATTTATTACCTCATTTCATGTATAACTATGTAAAATAATTTTTTCACTTTAATGTTTTATAAAAAAATCATTTAATTCAATAATTGTTTTTCATATATGGTGTTATATAGTTTACTTTTCCCATATACAATATATTGAATATACTCCCCTTTTCTAAAATCCCACATAAATGGAATATTTACCTAATAATGTCCCCAATCTATCTAATGTCATATATTCATATATATTTCACTTCATGTCCTATGATTTATTATTTAACAATGAACATATATGATTTTTTTACTCAATTAAATCATTGAATTAAATATGATATTCCATTTTTCCATTCTATTAGATATGACTATGTAACCCATTTTCATTTAATGCGGTTATCCTTTTTAATATATTATTTACTTATTTGGAACAAAAACTCATGTAAATATAATGATGGGTAAAACTATATTGTTCTCCAATACATTGATAAATGTTTATGTATCAAGAGATGATATGTATGAGATTAACTTGTAAACAAAATCCATGATGAGTTTCATTCCACCGTGTGATATTGCCTTTGAAATTATCCAAGATATATTTTTATTCTATATTCTATGACTCATCCAAATTTATATGATATATTGATCGTTAGTGTTTTAAATAATTATGTCATGATTTTTGGGGTCCATTCATGTAACCTTAAATTTATAATATCATTTAATGTAATTTGAAACATATATTATGACTATTTGTCTTGTTTATCGACATAATGATGTTTTTATCTCATCAAATTTACTTCTCTATGACCAATTTTATACTATATAGTTTTAAGAGCTCAAAGTAATTTCATGTCTCATTATGGAGAATAAAATATATATGTTGTGTTTTATCCTCATTTTGATTTATTGTAAAAATAGTCTACCAAATAAATGTGGAATATAGATCATTGGGTTGTATTTATTTTATATTTATGTTAATAATATTGTAATAATCTTTTTATAACATTTTTGTAATTATCTAAATCAAAAAAATTCGGTTTCGATCCTTAGATCATTGACCTTAATTGAGTATAACTATTTTAGTAAGTGTTAGGTTGTCCCAAACCACATCGTAATAACTATTAAATCAATAATAATAACGAACTAGACCCGATAGAAAGTAATATATAATCAAGGGTAAATCTAATAACATTATATAGTGATAATGACCCAGGTGCTATAGTCACCCAATGGGATAGGTTAATTACATGGGGTATTCTCAATGACTATTCCAAAACCCAGAAAATCATCCATCCTTATATGGAGTTGTGCCAAAAACTTATCTGTAATGGTGTAAGAGATAAAAAAACATAGGAAAATGACACTTAAAACCATAATACTGTAACAAGTAGAGATTTCCTGAAATATTTTATTTTCTATTAATGGATTTCATTTTAATCGGGTACCTCCTTTTGGTTTCTGCAAAATGGATTAGTTGGATTTATCTATTCCTAAGTGAAGTATTCTAGAAGGAAGGTAGGATTTATGGGAAGAGTATTGGGCATTTATAGTCCAATCATTAAAGGATTTATAGGTTTGAAGAAGTGGGATATATGGTAACCTTTTATATGGAAGGAAAATGACTCACATGGAATTTTTGAACACATGTTATGTGACACAAAAGTTCTTACCTAGAAAAAGTCATTCAATAATAAATTAAATAAATAATGTAAGGATTATGGTCACATAATGGAAAGAGAAATTGTTTTGGACAAGAATTTAGATCATTTGCGATCCTAAGATTAATTTTTAATCCCCAAAGTATGATTAATTTCACATTAATCACTATGATTAATTTTAATCACTTTTACTATTAATTTTGGTAAAAAAATCAACAAGATCTAATTGGAGTTTTAATATTATAATAATTCAATTTTTTCTGTTATTTTTTAAAATTAATTTCAAATAAGTGGAAAAATTATGGCAAAGGCTTATCCCGAATATGAGATGAAATTACAAGATTTTAATGTTGAAATACATTCAAATGTTTATTAACTTTTTATATTTAGTTTCAAAGTAAAATTGATTATCGTAAGTAAAATTTTACTAATGGATGTATAGTTTATCTAAATTAACTCAAAAAAATTGAAATACAATTCAACAATAATAATTATTTTAGTGGAATAATTTTTTAACTATAAAACATTATTTTTCACTATTCATAATAAAAGATGTTTCTCTAAAAAACCCCTAAAATTCACCCTAATATTATTAAGTAATTATAAATTAAAAATTAATTTTCTTTTATCAAATTAAATACCAATGAGTTTATAAAATTAAATAGGTTATTGAAACTATTTTATTCAAGTAAAAGTTATTTTTAATGTGAAACGGAATTCAACAAAAATCATATATTTCATTACCGAAATGTTTTACCTATATTTAACAATATTAAGTAATATTTTTAAATAAGTTATTAATATTCATATAACTATGTTTTATCGATAGTTTATAATTATATGAGTTAAATAACTAATAAAAAAATATGATTATTCATAGAATCATCTGTGTTGCGTTTAATGTTTGCCAAGTCGTTGTTACAGGTAGTGAAAGCCTAGTCAGTATTGAATGGAGCATAATACAAGTCGGTATTGTGTGTAGATAAATCCATGTCAGTTTAGTCTTAAATGAATCATGGAATTAGGGTGTTAATATATAAATATAAATAACTATTTCTAGGGTCATGTGAAATGAAAAATATCAAAACGTTAAATTAATCATAAACAAATCAAAATTTATAGGGTTGTTATATTCTACTGCCCTTAATAAGAATTTCACCCTAGAATTTCATCATGGTTATCAAGGTTTGAATAAATGAAATTTTCATTCATAGAAACCCACTTCGTAAAAATGAATAAAAAATCATCCATAAAAGGAGAATGATGGAACCATAAGGGCTATCCCAAGTGATTCATAATTATATTCCCATATAAGAGAACATATGTGGGAAGTGAAAACATGGATGTGGAAGTTAAATCTCACCATCAACCTCTGATCGATATTGATAGAGAACAAGGTCAGTATAATGTCAACAATAAAAAATCCATAAATCTATGATGACCAAAGGGACCTTCTGATTCATGAGAAACATAAGTATAAAAAATCATTTTTTTTCAAACTACATTTTACTAATGTTGATAAATTTTCATGAACATATATACATGCATGATATCTGAACAATGTCCCCCTCTTTGGGTCATTTATCCACTTCACCCCATTTTTTCACAAAGGAAGGATAATTTTTCACTTCTTATTTACTAATAGATCATGAGGACAATGATATGACATCCCTTTTTTCATTAGTTATTATCACAAAAAAATAGTTCAAATAGGCTACAAAATATGAATAAATACTCATATATATAGATAACACATTAATATTAATCACTTCTTCTTAGGTTAAATATAATATTTTCACATATGGTTAACCTTATATTCCTTCTGAAAGAAGAAAATTCGAAAATTTGTAAATAATGTTGTGAAGTTGTCTTATCAATGATCCCTTATATATCACCAAGTACAAAATGGTTATCAAAGTTCAAAAATGAGAATAACCTAATCAAATATTCCCTTGAAACATAGTAAGATCCTTAATTACGATGAATACTTCTCGAAAAAATTCTTTATTTCTTATTCCAATGATTACTAGATATATTATTTAAACCCAAGAACATGTAAACTTAATTCCTAATAACATAGATCACATTGTCAGTAATATATTCCAATGTAATCTATACCATCCAATTTAAATTTTCATATCCATTATATCATTATCCAAACATCATTATCTCAACAATAGTGATTAATTAATGGTTACCTCCCTATAATAAATCTATCTAATTTTAATGAAATCATTTTTCATTGTGATCATCACCCTTCAGCATGTGCTTTTCAATCCATAATGAAAACATATGCTGAGAATAATTATATATATTTCATGATTCATATAATATAATCTCCATATTCAAAAACATAAACACGTCATTCTCCAAAAATTATCCAAAAACCATTACTCAGGATTCATTAAATTATTCCTTGATACCTATTTTCTAAAATTTTATATATAAATCATGACATAATGTTACTCATATTCTATCTAATAATTCTTACTAAATTTAATTTTAACAATACTGGAAATATATCACATTCCTTTCACATATCGTTTTGTGATCATATTATCTTCAGCTATATAACCAATACTCATACCACCTTACCGATTCTCTTTATTATATTTCCTCTTTTGAAATCGATTCATATAATTCCCATCCATTATAAATTTGATATAATAAATTTCAAAAATGTTCCTTTTAGTTCTATCCATTGTCTAAAACTAAAAAACATAGTGTAATCATTACATATCATAGTATAAAACCACATGGTCATGAATGTAATTAATAATAGTATGTCTAATTAATGTCACGTACCATTATCCATGTAATACTAGGTATATACAATTTTATGTATAGGAAAAATATATTTAAATCCTTCATGATGGTTTCTGAAGAGTTTTGTGATTTTCCAACGCATATCCTTTAGGAATGCTAAACTATAGTGCATCAAGGGCCATTGTCATGTACCAGATTTCCCCTAATCAAGCTCGAAATATCATGTCTGAGTTATTACCTCTAGGAACATCTTTTCGAGAGGCATGTAAAATTGAAATTTCTAGAGATGGATATAATAATATGAATCCACTCACTCTATCTTTTACAAAAATTCGAATACATTTTACTAAATGTTAAATAATCCTTATACTTATCCTTAGAGACATCCTTTGATATATCCTTATAAATATAACGACAATTATCACTAAATCATTCTCAATATCATTTCAAATGATGAATAAGACTATCTATTGAGAAAAACTACAATAAAAAAGTCTTAACAAACATTGATATTACACTATTTTAGAGAAATATTCAGTATAATACAATAACACATGATCAAGGACCATAATAGATATGTTTCATTAGAAATATGGAAAAAAATATTTTATGCTAGTGAGTGATTTTATACATCTCATATAGGGATCAAAACGTTTAGTACTTAAAACAAATACCTTTTTCCATAACCAGGAGAAAGGAAACATAATAAGGGGTGAGCTTAGATTCTATATAAGGGTAAATAAAGTAAATGTTTAAGAATAACATGAACACAGGGTACTAATCACGAGACTAACATTGTGAACATAATACCCCAAATATTAATGACCATAATAAATACATTAAATTCATAAGACATAGATCATAATGGATATAAGAGAATATATCTTGATAGAAAAACATCAGAATAAAAAATTGAAAAGGGGTAGACACATTAAATTTATATATGATTTCCATAGAATCCAAGGAATCACTATAAAGACCATATTGGTAGTATGAGTTCACTACCCATACCATATTGGTAATCATGCTTCACTCCCACGGCCAACTAATAAGTTTTATTTCACTTCAGATAGCATCCTGGTAGACACAGCCCAATCCCATGTCTATCATAGTTGTCATCGTTCATTCCCAATAATATCATAGATTATCTTATGAGATATTAATCTTTGACCAATGCATTCTACAAATATATAGGTCCCCCATCTCATAATTAAATCATACATACTTGTTCCACATGAACATAAATAATCATATCATAACCCATTAAATGAAATGGAAATAATAAAATGTAATCATATCATAACTAGTGAAAAATTATAGGTCTAATAATTATTTCATCCAATGAATAACCTATGAAATTGAAATCGATTTCATAAAATTATAACCCATGAATGTGAAATGGGTTATATAAACATTTAATGAATTAATGAGAAACAAAATTTATAGACATTTAATCTATGAACGAGAAAAGAATTTCATAACCATATAATCCATGAATGTGAAATCAGTTTCATATATATATTACCTATAAAAGTGAAAAGGGTTTTATAAAGACCATGATATTAAGCAAAACCCATTTAAAGAATGAATATGAATGTAACCTTTATATCATTTCCTATAGAGGAATAAGAAACATCAAATGATATCTTATTGGATTGAAAATAATTATTAAATTTCATTGAAAATTGTTTAGTGGGAGAAATATCCTTTCATTATTTGAATAATTCACATTAAAACATAAAACCTCATGCAAAAAATTGTCCTATAAATTTCAGTCAATAGTTAAAATGAAGGCTTGAAAATAATTTTGAAAAACTTTTCACATGAAAATGTAAAAAATAATCTTGAAACCATGTTGAAATCCTTTTCTGTTGAAAACATATAAAATAAGACTCAAAACAATTAAAAACCCATCTTTATTCAAGGAACCTTTAAATCTCCTGAATAGATATGTAAAACATTTTGAAACTAATTCGAATGAAAATTCCTTGATAACATATAAATATATATTGAAATTTTTTTGAAAACATTTCATTAAAAATAATTTTAATGCATGTGAATAATGATTTGAAATATTTTAAAAAAAATTTCACTTAATATTTTTCTTCAAATATCTTTATAAAACATTTTTCAAAACATTTTTCAAAACATTTTTTTTCAATAATATAAAAATCTGAATGAATAGTGAGATGATTATATTTTACATAAAATATTGTCTTATATACAAAATATTAGAAAATTGGTACTAATACCAATATATATTAGGATTAACAAATTTTGAATAAAATTCATAAATTTTTGGAGAGATTTGTGGTGGGATTTCATTAGTGGACGAATAATCACAAAAAATCTTAAAATATTATCAATTTGTTTTAATAAACTCCTATCAATTGGTAATATGTGATCATACACTCCATGTAAAAAAATAATTATATAATGCCTAAAATTTCATGAATGTAAATATATTCAGGATATATCATGTTCAATGGAAGTATGTAAACCTAAATAACATAGGTGTAAAACAAAACATGTGTCTTAATGAAGGAAAATTGAGACAAAAGTATCTGAAAGATTTGGTAACTATTGAAACATAAATTCCCTGAATGAAATTTAACAAAATTAATATTTGAATAACAATATATTTATGTAATATAATCATTTAATACATCTATATTCAATATACATACCACACAAATGGAATGTGCGGTGAATAAGTCTTGTATATCACAGAAATAAAAAGTGAGATGAAATCCCCTTACCTTGTATCTAGACTCTAATCTAAGTCATTAAAACGACCTGTAAAAGAAATAAAAATGTATAATACATATTTCAATTAACCAAATAAATATATATAAAACCAAATATGGTTTTATCATGAATTTATGTTACCCACTTGTAAATAATCGTACGTCATGGTTTCACTTCGGGTAATAATCACATTGTTATTTGCATGTGTCATATATTGTTATGTCATTTTTACTTATATTATATCCTAATTTCAATAATTTAAATAATGATAAAAATATAATTTATATACAGTATATTTTAATTATAATAATATATTTAATATATATATATACCAAATGGAATACTCCATCCATAGAGATGGTAAGCCGTACATATGATTGAATGTAGTTTCTATTTTTATTTTCATATTGAAAGAAAGTAAATAAAATAAATGTATATATATATATGAATATATATTATTATTATAGTATAATTATTATATAATATATATCATATATTTCAACCCAACCAATCCTTAATATATTCCATGTAGTGTTTGAATAAATCACACCGCTTTGAGGGGGAAGTAGTCCACACTTCCTCAAACAAATTATCATATTTACACCAAGAGGAAAGAAAAATATATCTACCATAATTGTTCTACAAAATCAGAAAGACAAAATAAAAAAGTAAATTTAATGTATAAATTGATTTTTTACAATAATTTCCACCATGATAGGTTCTAAAGGAAAAATGATCAATAATCATTTAATTATACAGTAGTTGGTAGTATATATAAACAATATTTTAATTTCACATTATATGGCG
This sequence comes from Viscum album, assembly GCA_963277665.1. Taxonomy (NCBI): domain Eukaryota; kingdom Viridiplantae; phylum Streptophyta; class Magnoliopsida; order Santalales; family Viscaceae; genus Viscum; species Viscum album. The sequence continues at coordinate 1,200,473,050 of OY728137.1, forward strand.
GTGTATGTAAGTGTAAGTAGAACCATTATAAAAACAAGGTCATATTATATTTAGGTAACTAGTGTTTCCATACATTCATTGTATAAATATATTGTAGTGTGTATAAAGAAAATAAAAGAACTCACATGATAGAAGGCATTAACTCTTAAGGGGTAACACCTTTTGGATTGTACTAAAAGGATTCCAAGGATTTCATTCTGCACAGGGGAAGGATTATAGGAGTAAGGGTGAATTTCAAGGAAGTAGATTGACTATGTATTTTTTTGATCTTTAGAGGTTTTACAGGTCATAATAACTTGAAGAGTTTGTGGCATTTTATAATGAGGGTAATGTCACATTGGATTTTTTTAAAATAAGTTAGGTGTACAAATGTTCTTACCTACAACAAGTCACACGAAAACATCCAGAATAAATAATGTAAGGTTTATGGTCAGATAATTTCCATGCAATGGTGTTTGGACTAGTATCATGGCCATTTGGGCACATATGATTATGTATTAGTCCCCTAATTAATCATAATTTGAGTTTAATCGATCTGATTTATTTTAATAAATTTTAATAATAATTATTGTGAAAAAAACAAAATAATCTAATTAGATACTAAATATTATACTTAAGAAAGTGGTGTATTTTTGTTTATATAAATTCAACTCAGATGAATAAAATTTAATATTAATTATAATCTCATATATGGGACAAAATTATCGTATTTTAATATATAAAGTAGTTCAACTGATTATTAAGATTTTATATTTAGTTTCAAGGTGATATTGATTCTAATGAAAAAAATTGTATAAATAAAATCATATTTAATGTAATTAAATGTTAAAAAAAATTAAAAAAAATAATTTATCATTATTAATAATTTAAAAAGAAGGCAGTTTCAGTCAAAAAGTGGTATATTTCACTATTTATCGAAAAAAGAATTTTCCATTAAAAATACCTAAAAATCACCCTGATATATTTTGGCATTATAAATTAATAAATAAACCTATTTAATAATATAAATTTTCTAATTTTTTTGAAAATTAATTCTATTATTAAAAGAGGATTATTCTAGAATACAATTTTTTTAAACATAAAAAGACTTTACTAAAAACATATATTTCATTACCATTTTGTATTATCTATATAAAAAATTTATAAAAAAATTTGTGAAATTTTTTTGTTACTATTTATATAACAATGTATAATGGAATGGATATAATTGACTATTTTAAATAATTATAATAAAAATTATTTTTAGTATAAAATTTTTTGTTGTGTATAATGTATTCCAAGTCTTTGTTTCGAGTAGTGCAATACAAGTCGGTGTTGCATATAGCGCTCGCTAAGTTAGAAGTGGATGTAAAACAATCCAAGTTAGTACATTGTGAATGTAATGTATGATATAATGTTTTAATATATATATATATATATATATATTTATAAATAACAATTTCTTGTTTCAAATTAAACTAAATATCTCAAAAAGATAAATTAATTAAAAAATTCACATATTCTCGATGTGTTATAGTCATTAGTTTAATTGATTTGGACCGTTGTTTACTATAATTATGTAATGAAAAAAAACGATGAAATATTATGGTCATTTTGCAGTAGGATTTTATCATTAGATTGGTTTTATTATTTTTTGAAAAGGAAAGGGTATTTTCATTACTGAAAAAATTATCCACTAAGCTAGATTGCAATGGGGATTTGTAGCAAAAGATAATCTAGGCTCAACACTCATTCAGTCTGCATAGTAGAGGCCAAATCATGAAATATAGAACCAATTAGAGTGAGTGGGATATGGGGTATAGATACATCATTTAGGGTGGCTTGGTAGTGGATTTGTGCATAGAATAGATCCCACAAATCAATATGGGGTGGTACGAGAGGAGGGAGAAGTGAATTTTTATTTGGGGGAGTTGTGTTTTTGCTTTATGGAATTGGAAAATCACTAACATAATTTATGTGGAAAAAAATACTATATCACCTAAATGAATTATGTCCACCTTCTACTCAAATATCATCATATGAACCTTCTGATTGATCATATCATTTGATCGACCACATCTGTGTTGTCTTCTCCCAGCAGCCACTAATGGAGACGGATCTAGAAGAATTTACTAATCGTATCACCATGACACATCAACCATCTTCTATATCCAAGAATCTAATATCTATTTTAGAATATTTATGATCCAAATATAATCAATATATTTTATGAAACCTCATTTACCTTATATAAGGATGAATAAATCATGCATTCATTGTTTGAAAAAGTTTGATATTTTGATTAAAATGATATACCGAGTCACAGAATTGATGTAGTGTGAGTGAGCTAAGTCGGTGCTCAATGCTAATAAATATTGGGGATTTCATTAATTATTTTGTGGATGATTTTGGGAGGACCTCATTTATGGGAAATGATTGTTCTCTAAAATTGTTTGGTTTGTGAAAAGAAGAACCAAACTCATTCTATTTACGTGGTGGAAGAGTAACACCTAGATATTATGATATGTGATTATCATACCACATTTTCATTGCAATGTAGAATTTTCAGTTAAGAATCATAGATAACACAATCCCCTTGTGTGTGTGTCTATCATTTTTTATGAATATTTTAAGGAACTACAATCCAATGAAAATATTATCTATATTTTTATGATTTACATATAAGAATAAGAGAATACATTTACAAGAGAAGGAAACTATTCTAGGTTAATGTTATGAATATGTGCAATACATTGTGAAGGAGTATATTCCTCAAAGTGTTCCTTACTATTGTGAAACGGTATTGAGGTTTCCTAAAGTCTATGTAACACACTGTTGTGAAAAGAGTATTAAATGATACATGGTTTTCATGACTTGATAGAGATGGAAATTTATTTATCTCAGATATATTTTTTGAACATTTAATTAATTGAACTGATTTATTTATTGAATGTTAGTGCATAAAAACGATAGTCTGTGTGATTATTTATCTTGCAAATTGGAATCCATGTATGCATATCCATTGTGCGGAGAGGAAGTGTTCCAGGGGTTTTATTTTTGCAAAGGACACAAACAAATTCAATGAGTATTACCAACTGAAAAATGTATGTATGTAGTAAAATAATTGATACAGTGTGAATTGATTGTAAAAGTGAAAATTGTGTTTGTTAATGAAAACAATTCACACATAAAAATTAAATTTCATTTATATAAGGAAATTTTTATTCACATGAAATATTTTTTTCCTAATTTGACATTTACATGCATTTATATTAACGCCTGATGTTTGATGAATTCCATGTGACATATTTTTGGCTTAATCACTATGATGTGATTTGAGACTGATGTCGGGGAATTTTTTCTTATATTTACTTGGAATAAATTTTATATCTTTGTTTTCAGTGTTTATAGAGGTCAGGTCCTCATTAGAAGCAAGAATTATATCTCATGTAGTGTTTTATTGAGGAATCTAACCATCTACATGTGATAAATATTGTTTGATAAAGACCATACCTAGTGAAAAGGTTCTTGATTTTTAAATGGTCTAGTCGGATCTGAAAAGATTATAGAGTAGATTATAAAATCATATTATTAGTGGATCAAATCTTATTTGACACATTATTTGGAAGTCTTCAGTGGAAATCTATAGTAGTGGAAGTCCCTAGTGGTAGTCTAGAGCAATTATATTGGATTATAGTAACACTATGTGGTTTAGTTAAAAGATCCTTCATTTGGACTCAAGAGTTACAAATGTTGGTGGGAACTTGTAAAATATAGTGGGGCTATCGAGTGTAACAATATGTGAATCAATATTGATGGGAATAGAACATTCCCTTCTTGTAACTATCTATGTATATTAAAAAATGTGTAATAAGGGGTTATTACTAGTTTCATAAAGGACATTGGACTTAGTACAAAAACTTGTATAATATTATGCGGTGTTTTTCACTTACATTAATCATTTTATACAAGATCCAACCATAATAAATAGGTTTATAGGTCAAAAGGGGTTTAATAAAAAAAATTAAAACAAGTCACAACTGATTCACCCCCTCTCATTGTGATTACAAAACACATGGTAAAATTAAATTGGTATTAGTGAATAAGCTACATATGATTAGATCTACTGTAATTTTCTTTTGGTTTATATCCGAATCATATGATGTGAATCTATTAGTTTTATGAAAATTTAGAAGAGAATTAGATGGAAAATCCAATCTATGATAGAATTGTTTATTTTTCTTTCAAGATTGTGAAAATATGAATAAAATAGTAAAAAAGAAATAGAAGAATTTTTCAATGATTAATGATGATAAACTATTAAATAAAGTAACATAGAGTATAAATTATATGTAAAATGAATTTGTTATAATTATAATGAATCTAGTATGAGTTGTGAAATTGATTAGATTGATTATAAATTAATATAGATTTGAAAGAAACATCCCAATGATGTGGCCACATATTTTATCAAGGATTTCAAGGTACATTGTGATGAAAAATTATAGGTAGAAGAAGATGATAATTCTATGGAATAATCATTAACTAAAAAGTCTGTCAAATAAAACAATCTCAAAAAAATATTAAACTTTAATACGTGAAACAATATGTCATTACAATGAAATATAGTCTAGATCATTTTATTTATTTGTTTTTATTTTTTGTGAGAAATATATTTTTAAATTGTTTTAACTTTAAACATTCATGAACATGACAAACAACATATTATATCCATGAAAGTATAATATGGTCAGCTGAATGATATAACATAAATAATTATACAACCTGAGAATTTATTAATAATGAAAAATCAATTGCATGTGCATCAGTTTTATAATGAAACGGTCCAATGGGTAGAAATAATAAATTTAGTTTACGATGAGAAGATTACTCTCATCTTACAGTGAATGGAACTAGAACTGAAACTGTGAAATTTGGGAGAGACAAAAGTTGAGAATTCCCAAGTAGCTGAGAAAATAATTATTCCAATGATTCTTTTTATAAGAGTCATATTTATAATAATAATAAAACTACTAGAAATAATATATTCACATTATCTGAGTGTAAATATACTATTGGATCAATGAAAAAGGAAACCATTTGTCTTGAAAAATCTCTGTAAACTAGTGTTGATTTGAATGGAATGGTTGGCCTCTATTTTGGGGTTTTAGTGTATTGGGTTGGTTCTATAATGTGTCTACAATGTAGGATCCATTGGGGAAAACTTCAATGATTTCTATTCTTCTTGTTTTGGTAACCCCATAGCCAAAAAGTGGTTTTTATTAGGTTTTCACTGAACAATAATGCGATTTATTTAGAAATACAAAGAAAATGGTGGCTAGTGGAGATTTATATTCCAAATCATAACAATAGTGCACAAAAAAATTCCACAGAGAATGAACTGCTGAAGAAATGTGAAACACATAAGTAGAAAAATGTAAATGTATGTCAGAAAATATTATTGAATAGTAAATAAGGATTTTTTTCTACTATTGGTGATATTGGATGTTTAGGAATCATAAATTTAATTTTTGGATAAATATTTCATTATATGAAAATTAAATAATTTCATCATTTAAAAGGATAAAGGGTTAAGAGAATATGAAACATAAAAAACAAGAAATCAATGAAATTTAATCATTATATCAAATATTAGATTTGATTACAATGATAATTCTTATAAATGTTTCAACAGAAGTAGTCATTGTTATGATGGGTTTTGGTATATATCAATCATGCATAAATAATATATCAACAAAAATATAATATCAAAAAAGAGATTAAATTAGGTAATAAATGAAGATAACATGCCCACTATGGGATGTGAACAAAAGAATAAGGTTGTTAAAAAAACATCTCCTAATATGTTTATGAAAAATTATTTGTAGAGTTTCTCAATAAATAAAATATATTTCTATTATTGAAAGAAAGGCCACATCATGAGTCATTGTAAAGATTCCATGATTATGCATACTGAAATAAGAAAGATAAAATCATTGATAGAATCAATCTATAAGAGAAATAACATTATTGATTTAGTGAAAGATGTCACTGATGAAGAATCTGACAAGTTTCTTAAATGTGGATACATAATAAATTCTAATGTTGTGTGTGTCAAATTCAATATTTTTGGATATTTAGGTAAACAATTTTGACATTTTTATCTGATCAAGAAGAATTTTACAAGATAAAATCAAAAACATCTATGACATCAAGTTTGGAGAAAGATAATTCAACATATACGGTGAATATTTAGCATGTTTTAAAGAGAGTTTGATCATCTCGTCATAATAGTTAGAAGAGGTGGGAATTATGGTTCAAGTAGAGAGAAATTTTATTTCATTACTATGAAATATGATGAATCCATTAATATCTAATAATTTTATTAGGTTGATGAAAACTAACAGCCATGTTTCTATTAATAAGTAGAATTGAGGAACCACTTTTACTATACGTGTTGTATTTTTTTGTTATATTGGTAATTGAAGGTGATGTATACATTCAGAAAGATAACTGAATTTATATTAGATATCTATAGTAGAATACTATTGGTATATTGTTTTCTATTCAGAACATTTCAAAAATTTATATATTATGATTCTTGGAGTTTATATATGAAGAAATAAAATGACGATAAAGTGGGTTTTAGTTCAACTCTTATAGATTAGTGGATAATATCGAAAAATATATATTTCTTTCTCAATTGATATCTTATTTGAAGTATAACTTCAAGTGATATTTGATTTGGATATTTATAATAGATACAATTTTTTATTCAGTTTATTGAGATGTATGCAGCGATTTAGTTTGAAATATGATGATAAATTTTAGAAAATTATTTTCTTTGAGTTGTATCACTTGAAAGATGTTGTTAGGGAAAATTGATATTAAATTTGATCACTTGACTTTTATACAGAGTTCATTTCCAATGTAGACTCACAAAAGATTTTTTTAGATATTTCTTATGCATATAGTGATTCCATAGTTCACATTAAATATCTAGACAATATGTTTATTAATAGAATAGGATATTCTTAATATTTGAATTTTTTAAATGGGAATTACATTCCATTAATTTATCATTGTATTTATTTAAAATAAGTGGGAGAATATATCATTAACTTATAGAAATAAAATGGTATTGAAATGAAATCCAAAGGGGATATCGAAGAGGGAATGTTATTTGTTGAAGGTGAAATCATTATCAATTAATTGATAATATGATAATTTAAATGAGTGCTAGTTGCATCAATTGGTTATATGGTCGTTATTAAAAATTACATGTGTATTTAGAAAAAAAAGTTATGAACAATTTCTAAAAAAATTATTTGAGAACTTGAAAAAGAAAAAGGAAAAATTATGGTTTTTTTCATGAGGATTTATTAAATTTCCTTGTAAAAAAATATTTTGAGAAGGAAAGGGTGTGGTCCATATATAAAAAAAATTTCCACCAAGACAGCAATCAAATGTGAGAATCACTAAAAGGGAAGAAATCTCTACCCCTATCCTACTAGCATAAAATTTTCCAATGTCATGTGAGAGGTAGTAGAAGGCCACCATGTTGGGTGAAACATTAGTGGAAGTGGGCACATAATTGAGATCGTAGAATTGTTATGGGGAGGAACTTGGTGAGTGAGATGATAATACTGAGATGAGGGAGCCACATTTTTTGTTTAAAGGGAGATGGATATCCCTGAATATTTCAATGTGTGATCGAATTCTACAGAATAGAAATGAATAATTCTTATCAGATTCCCCAAAATTCATCATCTGGATGGTTTGGTTGACCATATAATTCAATCGACCTCATCTGCATTGTCTCTTATAGAAATCCTCCAACGGAGGTGGTTTGAGAAGCTTATTCTCATCAGATCTCCATTCCATGTTAATTATATTATGTAGCTTATCATCTACTCTGTTTTTGATCATTTTGATGATGTAAATATGATTAAAAACATTGATGAAAAATAATTTTCATAATACGAGGAGTAAAAAATAATGGATTCATTGTGTATTTAAGTCTAATATTTTAGTGATGCTGATATCATATGTCACAGAAGAGATGAAGTGTGCATGAGATAAATCGGTTGTCAAATCTTATAAATATGAAGGCTTTCACTAATTTTGTGTTTATAAATGTTATAGGACCATATTTTTAGTGAAACAAAATTACATTTGTATATCTTATTCATGAAGGGAATTACCATGATCATTCTGTTTTCTTGCATGATTAATACATCGATTATAAAATTGATGTTTATCACACAAGTTTTTCATTGTGAAAAACAATATTCAGAAAATCAACTGAGATAACAATATTTTTTTATATTTTTTTCTACTGGTATTTTCATGAAGATTTTGATGAACTAAAAACGCATTAAAATATTCACTTTGTTGTTGTGATTGAAATATAAAAATCCATGAATTAATTTACTTAGAAAATAAATATATTCAGTGTGTACATTTTGAAGATGATCAGTATCTTGTGCTAGGTTATATTTCTTAATGCGTCTCTTACTATTTCACGAAGGTATTGTGTTTTCATAATGAAATAGTGAAACACTATTTCCCAATGATTATTAAATGTTTTTCCAGTTTTTGTGACTTGTTTGAGTAGGATGTGTATTTATCTTCAATATAGTGTTTTTCACATATGATAAGTGGGAAATGGGATTTATTAAAATTGAGTGAAAAAAATTTATAGTGTCTATGATTAGTTAAATGGAAAATTGGATTATGTGTGTGTGTGTCCCTTCAAGAAGGTGGAAGGGTGCAAGATCAAGTATCGTTACATAGTTTACATGAACATTCATTGAGTATCAGCTAGTGAACTATGCGTGTATAATGAAAAATATTTTATACAGTTTGATTTGATTGTAAGCGTGAAGGTTGTTTGTGTCAGTGAAACAAATTAATTCATTAAAATAAAATTTAATTAATAGAGATATTATTGAACGAATATGGGATAATGAATTCATGAATTGACACTTCCACAAATTCATTTTCATGCATGAAGCTTGAATAATTTCATGTGAAATATTTTTTTCTTAACCAGTGTGCAGATTTCTGAGTTTGAAATCGGGGCCGTTTTTCTATATACGATTTAGAATAATTTCTATATCTATTTTTCTAGTTCATTATGAGTCCATGTATTCATTAAATGTAATAATTTTTCATGAGATGTTCTTTACTCTGGTATATATCCATCTATAGGTGATCATTAATATTTGATAAAGGAATACACTAGTGACATGGTTCTTTATTTGTACACAAGACATTTTGATTGAGAATTCTCATGGAGGATATTATAAAATCATTTTATCAGTTTATCAAATGATGTGTGACTAAAGGTATTTAGTGGATATCAAAATTAATGTATGTCCCTAGTGGGACACTAGATCAGGTCATTGGGATGCTGGTAACAATCTAGGATGTTGGATAAAGGTACACATTTAGGAGTTAGAAGTCACTAGTATATGTTAGATCTTATAAACTATAGGTGGACCCAAAAGTGGAACTCTATGAGAATTTATGTTGATCAGAATGGGAAATTTCATTATTTTAACCATTGATATATAATGAGAAATCTATTACCAGGGATGATTGCCGATTGTAGAAAAGACATAGGTCTGAGTACAGAACATTATAAAAATATCATGTGTTGTGTGTCATTTATATTCTACATTTCCTATAGGATACACTCATCATAAATATTTTATAGTGGTTATAAGGATTTTTTGAAAATAAAAATGATTAGTAAAAATAAGTCACACCAGATTCACCACCTCTCTTAGTGTGACTACAAGATCCATTAGATACTTCAACACAAAACAATGAGCATCAACAAACAATGATATTATATTATAATAAGTATAATTATTATAAACTAGAAAAAAATAATATTTTATGTATTGTATTAAAAAATTCATGAAATATAAAAAAACTCACACTCATTAAAAATCAATTTATAAATGATCTAAAAAGAATAAATCGATTTTTTTTGGTAAAAATATAAATTATTCAAAAATATATTTTATCCAAAATTGATTTTAATTTTTATGAAAACATAATATAATATGAAATTTATAAAATTTTGTAGATAAGATAAATTTATTTTGGATTTAATAATATGAAAATTAACATAAGGTGAAATTATGGGTTTTTCTTGAAAATTATTTATTTTCTTGTAAATAGAGAAGGGGAAATGAATTTTCAATAACAATAAATTGTTATCAAATAATAAAGTAATTTCACATATCAATTTTTTTGAGTAAAAGTTTTATTTCTTTTTTATATTTAATCCACAATATTACTTTTGAATCAACTCTATATTTCGTTTTAGTGTATGTTTATTTTGTGTTTTTTAATGAATAATTTTGTAAAACTATTTTTAGGTGCATAATATTTGACAATTTAAATGAGTATTTATAATTACAATTGATTAATGTGTTAAATTAATTTATATAAGATTTATCAATAATTTATAATTTATATCAATTCAATGATTATTATTATAATTAGAGTTATTATAAAATCATCTTACCCTTACAAAATACACTTCTTGAAAGCATGCCCTTTTATCGTATTTGTGGTTTTTTATATTTATTTTTTTCATGAATTTATATATTATATTTGGGAAAGTGATTATTATTTTTTAAATCATCAAATTTAAATTTTATTATGGTGAATTTTTGATAATATTCTAAAAAGATTAATTTTTTACGAATATTGAAAAATAAATGAATTTTAATTGAAAACTGTATTTTGGTTTAATTTATTCATAACGATAAATAATATTTTAAATTTGTTTTAATATATAAATTTTTCAATCATAGTTATATTAATCCATTTTTTTCATTAGAATCAATTTCATATTCAATGTATATGTAAAAACATTGTATAATTTTGATCATTTTCTCTACAAAGACACGCTTTCTTATCACGTTTGTTGGATTAGTTTAAATTTATATTTTTCAAAAATATGAATGAAATTTGGAAATTTTGATTAAATATTTTTAATTATCATAATATACATTATTTAATATGTTTGAAATAATTTTTATCCATATTAAATGGTAAAATCATTTAAAATTATTATCCACAGTTAATTTAAAATTAGTTTTATTAAGGAAAATTATAAACTATAATGGTTAATGAAACCTAAAACTTTTCTAGAATCCATTTTATTTATATATATAATCCTTATATCATATATAATATATAATATTAAATTATTGGAGCTATGTGATAATAATTGTTTTTGGGTGAAAGTCATCCTTTCCATGAAAATGTACAAGTGTTTAACTCACTTCACACATAAAAGGTCCCCACTCTCCTATGCACATCAAACCATAAACAATTTTGGATCATCCTTGATAAAAATTCAAATCATCCTTACTCTCATTATATAAATCTAATATTAGACATTAATCCATCCTTGGAACGATTTTTGTGAAAACATATGGAAAATAATTGTAGAATAAGAAGTATTATTCATCAATGAGGATTGTTTTTATTTAGTTATGAATCAAATTAAATTATTATTATACCATTGTGATATAATAAATATATTGTCTTCCATATACTGATATTATTTTCTATTAATTTCATGACTCGCATCTATCATCACTTATAACAAATGGATTACTAAAAAAATCATTTAGGAGTACGGTGGGCTGCCGCCTCTTGAACCGATGTTATATAGTTTTCTACTACCACTTTCTCATGGTTGGAAATAATTTTTTTATTTTTTTAGATAAGATATTTATTATTTAGCTTCAATTTTTAACACACGTAAAATCATGCTTTCTATTTTTATGTAATATGATAATTACACCCATGTATATAATAGACCACCACTTCATAGACCGATGTGATGCGTTAACACTTTAAATGGGAGGTAATGAGGATGGGATTAAAGAATATATGTGAAATATATGAAATTTAAATGAATCTAGAGTTATAATATATAACTTAACTTTCATCATTTTACATCATTATGGAAATTGAAACAATATTCATGTGTATGTATTACCCTATATCTCCAAGAACGGTGTATTTCATTTTCTATCATTAAATTTAATATATTACTCTAATGAAAATAATATTATGTATTTGAGATACTTATATAGCTAATAAAAATATTTATATGATTAAATCATAGTTAAATTATGGGACAAAAAATAAAATATCAATACATATATGAAAAAAATAGATTATTACTTAAAATATAAATATAACATGGAATTGATAATAAATTGATAATAAAAGGTGACATGAAAATAATATATGTTTTTATATATATAAATATTTTTATTTACTATATTTCCAATAACCATTTATTTAATATGGGTTATTAACTATTGAATATAATTCTAAGACTTATGGTAAGGGATTTATGTCTCATTTTTTTACTTCTATGAGACACATGCCATATTCACAGCTTATTTCATTAATATGGCATTCATAATTAACATGAATTTTTAAAGATTATTTTTATGAATATTACTATTATTTACATATCAGTTTTAGGATTCCTCTTTCATGGGGTTTATATATCAAATATTACCAAATCGGTAAGGGTTTTTGTGTCAACTTTCCTTGTTTGATAAATAAGTTATGTAAAAAACTTATATAATTTTTCAAGGGGGTTATACATAAATTTTGATATTTAATTACATTTAAATATTTATTTTGTTGATATATTAATATTCATCTTATGTTTTTATTTAATGGTTATAACGGTTCAATGTTACAAAATTTGTTGCAATTTTATGTTATAATTTAATCGTTAATTGTGATTGTTTAGGGATGTGTTTATGATGATAAGGTATTATGATAAATAACTAAAATGTTTTAAATTTTACTCTCATATATCAATTAATTATGTTAAAATGTAATATAAAAATTTTTCCATTATTTTTTAAATAATTCAATATAAGTTTCCACATATGGTTTCAAATAAATGTATTTTGAAAATGTTTTCTGATTTTTTATTTTTAAAATCATTATTTTAAAAAACAGTATTTATCCTCAGGAACACTTCAAATATATTTATCATTGAAAATAATTCTTCAAATATAACATCTATTTTGGTTAAATATGATTTTATAAGGATGTCAACCATAGATAAAATTTTTATTGGTTTTATGAATGCTTCATTTTTATTACGAGAGTATTTTTATGAAACCATGTTCTCTTCAATGGTTTATACAATGAAAAAATAAATATGAAAACCTAATCCTTTAATATGTTATAGTAGTATGAAATGATTAAATTATTATTAATCCCTTCTCATTTACACAAGTTATGATATGCTGAAATATTAGTGAATTTATTTTCATTTCGAGAGTTTTTATATGAGGATTGTTTTATGATCTTTGGATGATGGTTACATAATAACCAAGAGAGGTGGTCAAGATATTAGAAAAAAATGTGGTTATGTTATAACCAAAGACTATTGGTTTATATATATCCCTCCAATTAGTTGGTTAATGATGTATTTCTATTGAGAAAGCATAGATTTGAAAATTGAGTGAAACTATTTTAATAATGGATATGATTTAGTATGAAGGTTTGGTAGTGATGCTAAACTACATTAATGGTTTGGGGAGTGTACCTATTCCACTGTTTCAAATTTGAAGCCACCATGGATAGGTTTATTTCCCTCCCTAGAGGTTTATCCACCAATGGAGTGCCATTAGAAGTCTTCAAAATGAACATTTACTAATAAGAAATAAATTTTATAGTCTTATCATTGTGAAACAATTCTTCATCTTTTGTCAATGTTATGAACATATAAATTATGTAATTTTATTTCCTTATTATTCATGTCTTATATATAATCAATCATTATGTCATGACTTTGGATATTGATCTTTGATATACAGGGGTTGGTTTTCATATATTATACACATGCTCTCATAACATTAAGATCATATCATGTTTATTGTTTACCTTTTTCACCCATTATTATCATATTATCCCATCATTTAATATGATATTTTTTCTCTATGAACAAATAAAGGATTTATAATAGGTATATCTATGAAGAGTACTAAATGAGAATATGGATGTGGGAAATATTGATAATTTATTCCCAAATTATATGACTGATTAAAATGTTTCCAAATACAAAGTATTATTACATTCTAATGGAATGAGTTTGTGTAATGTTATGAATATTCATCTAAAAATTTGTAATATCTTTGTCTGATAATCCCAAGTCGCTATAATTAGTAACATAATTAATGGTTAAACATCCTTTGAAATCAACGAAGATGAAGAATTATCAATATCCTTAGGGATATTTCTATTCATATTTCGAGATATATATCTATGTATTAGTATAAGGATGAGGATATGAATATGAAAATGTCTTGGAATTTTGGTATAGGATACATAAAGTGGTTTACAAAAAATTATATTCTTTTCTGAATAATAAATGTTGATATGGATTTGGAAAAAATTTACCTAGTTATGATAACTCTGAAAGGGGTACATTGAGCTCGACTCAATCATCAATTAGTGCATGAAAAGAATATTTTCTACACACCACAAATGACACTCTTAGGGAATATTCTTTTTAAATAAACATACTCTTTATGAATAAAAACATAATGAATTTAAATATATTTTTTCAATGAATAACTGTGGATAAAAATATGTTTATATAGATAAAAATATAATAATTCAGGATACAAACATCTTATAAGTGATTTTACTAATTGTTAGTTTCCCATTATTAAAATACTTGATCACAATTTACATTATTGGTTTTATTAAATGGTGATACCAAGAAGAATCTGAGTTATTTTTAAATATGAAGGGAAAGTTTTTGATGATATCCCAAATGGGTAAATTACTTTTGTAAATGAGGTTTTTCTTATACCTGTTCAATTTATGCAAAAAATGATTTACATTATATACCTCAAACAACATTCAAACTAACAACTGAAGAAAATGAAAGTGTTTCCACAATGATCAGGTAGTGGAGGCCATAGAGGAAAGATTATTTAGTTTCATATATGTTGAGAATGTGGGAAGAAACAACCCTATGGATGTCTTATAGAAACATGAATATTTTTTACTATGGTAAATAAGTTAAATAAGATTGTAACTATAATGGGGAAATAAAACCATATGTTATCTCAATAGAAGATAATAACATTCTCTCTAATATAACATTAACTATTGAATTTTACAATTGTGGAATATTTAGGAAATATAAAAATTAATGTCTTAAATGGAAATGCAAGGATGAATATTTGTAAAGATGTTTGATTAGTGGGGATATTAATGATGATAAAGAGAACAAGAATTAGATATGAAAGGAAATATTTATTAACGAAGAGGATGATGAATAATAGTTACTAGTTTTAGAATTATGTGGGACTAATTAAGTATTCATGTTTTATAATTCAATTATTACATTATATGAATCATATATAAATATTTTTTATAGCATTTTTCATTAATTAATTCAATGAAAATGTTGAATGGCTATATTGACATAGATAAGTGATTTAATACTAGTTTATATTTCAACAAAAAACATGGTTAATGTAATGATAACCCATAATGTTTTCATGATGTTATCATAATGATGATAATATAAAGAGATGATTAATATGGATAATGTCAATTATATAGTACCTATAACCAAGGATCTGATTAATGATTTGTTGAAAAATTGTTCTATTATTCCATTGAATATGATTACCACATTATTGGATCTTTGGAATATATTAAGTAACCAATTATCATGAATGTTTTTGTTCATGATAGTTGGTAATTTAGTTTATTCCAATGATTTAAACGAATAAATATTGTAGGTATTTACATATTTGGTATTAGACATTTGAGATCTACTTAATGTTTTTTGTGGTATTAATAATGGGTTCATTTTAGATACTTAGTGGCCTTCATTATAAAAAAATTATTTTAGAAAATCAAAAATTTAAAAAGGATAAACATTTATGAAATTTTTTATGTTTGACATTATATGAGGCATAATAGATTAATAATTATTTCCCCATATGAATATTTATGTATAACTAGGATGACCAACGTTTTGTTTTGAAAACAATGGATAAATGGGATAAATTACCCTTTTATTTTTAGATATTATGATCCATTAGTGCTTCAATCATAACAAATTCAACATCATTCATGGAATATGAGAGATGTAACACCCCGACCCTCGTTACCCAGAGTCGGTGCATTATTACATAACATTGGCATGATCACAAGAAAGATCAAATCTCGAAAGACCGATTGGTTTAGTAGCCTTGGAAACACTAGATATATTCATAAGTTTTACATTACATCATAAAATGAAAAACTACTACAACAACATAATGTATCCACAGTCCACACTATAATCCCCTCATAATATCCCTGCAGGTCATTCATAACTTACATCTTCACATCCTGGGAAAAATAAAACATAGAAAAGGGGTGAGCTCAAATGCCCAGTAAGGATAACAATATAGCGGAACATTCAAAAATAAGCATAAACATTTAAGGTAATGAATTACTAAAACAAAAGCCTTTTAAACTTGAACTTCAACATAGTATGGAAAAAGTAAAATGAAATAATGTCATTTACTTGTTCACATGGATATTCTACTAATCGAATAATCACATGCAATATCATTAACCACATTCATAATGTTGGAATGCATAATGCCAGACTATCATAACCACATATTCAAGGCCTCGTGCCAAGACTACAAATAATATTTTGCCAAGGCCTTGTGCCAAGACACTATTTTGTCTCATGAGACCTACCGATGCATCGAGGAGCTATAGCGCGCTCCACCCGTCACTTACTAAGTCCAATGCATTCCCATATGAAAAGGTTTAAACCTAACATAAACATTCGTATTAATACTAGCATACGAAATGTCAATACTTTCACCATAAACTATGAATGGTATAAAAATAGAACATCCACAGTCAAACATATCACAAAACCTTCAATACAATATAGATGTTTTGTATCATAATAAATCAACTTCAAATAATCTTAAAATCTATCAAAGGATGTTGACATAGATGAAATCAAAATTCTTTTTAAAGAAATATCTCCTTTTATTTTGAAATCATTTAAGATCCATATAAAATAAAACATTTTCTTTGAAAATATTCTTATAAGATTGTAAGGGTAGCTTTGAAGATTTTATAACGGCGGAAAATAGCTGCACCCGCCGTATAAGTTATAAAAAACATTCTTACCTTAATTCTGTCGAAAAGGTTAAAAAGGACCTTGTTTTGAAAACGACGGAAAGATTCCTTTATAAACCTCTTATAAAAAGATAAACAAGGGTATAAATGACTTTAACCCATATTCTTGTAAATAATAAAAATGTTTTGAAATACATTTTTATGAAACATGGATGTGGATGATAAAGAGATCCCAGTAGATTATTACGTATAAACAACCTCGGATAATGAAGAGATTGTGAAATAACCCTTACCTTGTACTTTTCCTTGGTTGGGGTAGGTTAACCTCCTGTATAATGGTGAAATAATTGTTATTAAATTATACAAGAATCATATATATTAATATGATATCATATATGATCTTTTAACATCGATTTGTTAATAATATCTTAGAATTATCGTCGTTTCGGGTGTTAAATTAATCATTTTCTTTTATATGTTTTGTTACATAAGCCATGTTTGTTGTATCTTATTCATATCCAGAATGATATCAAGTCCTTAAACATCATTTTTAAATCACAAATGATAATTATACTTGAATGGATACGATGGAGAATGAATCTCATCGCGTTCGTGGAGATGGTAGTCCGTACCTACGCACGAGCGACAATATCATTCTTTTGATATTAAAATAATATTTAAATGGATGGTATATCATATATACAGAATCATTAACATGTTATATTTATTATTTACATGAGTTACACATCATTATTATACCCATCCAAATAATAATATATTGAATAACAATTACACCACGACGTGGAGACGGTAAGCCGTACGTACGCACGTATGGTGACATGTTATTCAAAGGGTGGATAGAATACTGAATATGGATGTACCATATTTATAATAACATCATAGTATATGTGAGATACTGGAGTTATTATTTTAGAATGGTAATAACAAAGGAAGAAGAAGTGGAAGAAGAAATGAACTTGGAGAAGGGTGGTGAAATCATTACCTCTTCTTCGGGTTCTTCCTTTTGATTTGATCAAAAGGGCTCATTAGGTTGGATTTCTGATCAAACTAAGGCCTCTAGGTTGTAGTGAGGGATGTTGGGAGAGTATTTGGGCAGAGTTTGGCCGAACCAAAAGGCTTGGAAGGTGTGAACAAATGAGAAGGAGGAGTGCCCTTTTATAAGAGGGGTGAGGGGCACCATTGGAAAAGCTAGAAATATTAATTTATAATAAATTCATAATCGGTTTCCAATGGCTCCAAAGTTGACTATTCAAAGGTTAATGTGGGGATGGGTCGAAAACAACTCAACCAATAGAATTTATACAGGTTTGTGTACTTATATTAACCTTATCTTTAAGTATTAACTCTAAGTTAATTAGTTTCACTTTTACAATGTCTCTTTGTATTTTTATATAATATGGTTAATAAACGTACTACATACATCCAAGAGACCCCCAAGTGGTCCATTAATGATGCACCTATCATGATATAAGTCTCTTGGCCGAACCATAGATTTTTAGGAATTTAATATCAATTAATAATATAATATATGTTTTAAGAACTCTTTTATGTCAATTTTGACACTATTCAATAGTTGATTTTTTTGTGAAACTCATAACAGATTGATTACTTCGAACAAAGTCAATTAAATCAATACTAATATATCATATTATCCTATAAAATTAGTTTAATTCATTAAAAGTTTCATATTATATTTATTTGGGTATTTATAATATCAATTATTTTATTTTTTTACTATTACAGTAATTACTGCATCATCATTGTGTCATAAATAAAATAAATTATTTAATGTCTAAAAATTATAAATAAAATATCATTATGTAGGAAATCGTTTTATCTTTCTAATGAATATTTATAATCTAAAATCCAACATATATAACCCTAGGTAACAATTGTTTTGCTAAAAGATATATGCTTGTGTCGTTTTTGTATTCATTTTAACTTAATTAAAATAAAGTATCATTATCACTTACAAGTGGATCCATGGGGTCCCAAAATCGACCCAAAGATGCCCATGGTCGACCATGTATCAACCAATAGGGTTAAGACACGTTTTAGGGTAATTTAGTATTATTATAATATTATTTTTTAACCCTTATTTACCGGATTTACCCTTAACCATGGTAAATAAAATATTTACCGCAGTAATTATTCAAAATATCTAAAAATAAAAGTTACCTATTTACACAATTTGAACATCCTGATTCCAAATATGGAATCCATTTTCCTAAATTCAAAACACAGAAGTGGCAGAAATTAATTAAAAATATATTCCCGATGTCAAAACAAAAAGCGTGTTTTTAAGAGATAATAACTATCAAAAGATTGACACTTGTTTATGTTCGGTTTAATTGTAAAAATATGTCCAATGACCAAAATTATATTAAATGGTAAAAATATATTCTAAATATACTTTAAAATCACTCAAATTCATAATTTATCACTATTAATTATTTTGATTAAAAAAGTTGTTTTTAAGTAATTTTCACTATTCATCAAAATATGAAAGTTATCCAAAATGTACCAAAATTTTACCTTAGGCTAAATTCGATATTCCGAATCCAAAAATGATGTCCATTTTGAAATATAAAATATATATAATTTCAAAAAGTAGGTATAACTATTCATAACGGCTAGTTTAATTAGTTGTGGTGTGTGTTAGAACTCGAGGTTGCGTACAACACACGCTATCGCATTATTCGAAGGGAAACGTACCGTAGAAGCTTGGGGTGTTACATTCTCCCCTCCTTCAAATAATTGTGTCCTCGCAATTTCTAGGGTATTACTGCATAAAAATACTCGGGTGGTTCTTCATCATAAGTTCCTCGGGTTCCCACGTTGCCTCTTCCATCTTATGATTTCTCCACAAAACTTTTACCAGACGCGTCGTCTGGTTTCTCAGTACTTGTTCTCTTGTATCAAGAATCCTGACAGGCTCTTCATAATAAGACAGATCGGGTTCCAGTTCTAATTCCTCATAGGTAAGTACATGTGTTGGTTCAGGCATGTATTTTCTCAACAGAGATACGTGGAACACATCGTGAACTTTGGAGAGACTTGGCGGCATTGCCAATCGGTAAGCTACAACCCCAATTCGTTCTAGAATTTCGATGGGTCCGATGTACCTGGGACTCAATTTACCTTTCTTACCAAAACATATGACTCCCTTCCATGGAGATACCTTCAGGAAAACATGATCACCGACTTGAAATTCGAAATCCTTCCTTCGATTATCAGCATAGCTCTTCTGCCTACTTTGGGATGCTTTGATGTGATTTTGGATTACCTTCACCTTTTCCACCGTTTCCTCCACCAGTTCTGGGCCTACAAGTTTTCTTTCACCAACCACATCCCAACAGGTTGGTGTACGACATCTCTTTCCGTATAACGCTTCATATGGTGCCATCTGAATACTCGAATGGAAGCTATTGTTATAGAAAAATTCTACCAGTGGTAAATATTGATCCCACATACCCTGAAAGTCAAGTGAGCAAGATCTCAACATGTCTTCTAGGGTT
Organism: Viscum album; assembly: GCA_963277665.1. Classification (NCBI taxonomy): domain Eukaryota; kingdom Viridiplantae; phylum Streptophyta; class Magnoliopsida; order Santalales; family Viscaceae; genus Viscum; species Viscum album. The sequence goes on from OY728137.1 coordinate 1,200,493,755, forward strand.
TGAATAGTCCGTTCTGATTGTCCATCTGTCTGAGGGTGGTAAGCAGTGCTCAAATGAAGTTCAGTATCCAGGGATTTCTGAAGACATTTCCAGAATCTTGAAGTAAAACGGGGATCACGATCAGAAACAATCGATAGGGGTACTCCATGAAGTCTCACAACTTCATTAATATATAGTCTTGCTAGTCGTTCCAGGGGTAGATCTTCTCTTATAGCAAGAAAATGTGCTGACTTGGTAAGAAGATCAACAATAACCTATATTGCATCGTTCCTTCTAAGAGTCTTTGGTAGCCCCATGACAAAGCTCATCGTAATATTGTCCCATTTCCACTCCGGTATGGGAAGAGGTTGCATGACTCCTCCAGGATGTTGGCTTCCAGCTTTCACTTGTTGACAAACCATACATCTTGACACAAAATCAGCGATCTCCCTATTCATGTTGCCCCACCAAAAATGTTCCTTCAAATCTCTATACATTTTGGTGCTCCCAGGGTGTATAGAGAAATTGGAACTATGAGCATCATCCAGCAATTCCCTTTTCAGATCAGGTAAATCGGGAACACAATGTCTCTTCCCGAATTTCAAAATTCCATCTTCATACACAAAGTCTTTCAATCTCCCATCATTCACAACTTTAATCTTCTTCTGAAATTCTTCATCATCGGTCTGAGAACTCTTAATCCTTTCTAGTAAAGATGGTTTGGCATCCATTAGAAAAAGCATTGATGTTTCGCCTTCCCTGGTTATTCCCATGTCCATCTTTACTAGATCCATGAAAATTGGATCCCTTTCAATTCTCATATTGTTCAAAACTCCATGGTCTTTTCTACTCAAAGCATCTACCACCTTGTTTGCCTTCCCCGGGTGGTAGTGTATCGTGCAATCATAATCCTTGAGTAATTCAAGCCATCTCCTTTGCCTCATGTTGAGTTCTTTTTGTGAGAAAATATACTTCAAACTCTTGTGATCAGTATAAATCTCACATTTTTCACCATAGAGGTAGTGCCTCCATATCATCAAAGCAGTGATCACAGCTGCTAACTCGAGATCATGAGTAGGATAGTTTTGTTCATGAATTTTCAACTGTCGTGATGCATAGGGAATAACTCTATCATTCTGCATAAGGACACAACCAAGTCCTTTCTTTAATGCATCACTATAAATAACGAACCCATCATTCCCCGATGGTAGAGTCAATATAAGAGAATTGACTAATCTTCTCTTCAGTTCATTGAAACATTCTTCACACTCTTTTGTCCAAACAAATTTAACCCCTTTACGTGTGAGCTTCGTTAATGGGTTAGCCGATCGGGAAAAATTCTGGACGAAACGTCGATAATAACCTGCCAAACCAATAAAACTGCGTACCTCAGTTATACTCGTAGGTGCTGGCGATTCTTGGATTACCTTGGTCTTAGAAGGATCCACAGAGATTCCATCTTTAGAGACAATATGGCCAAGAAAAGAAATCTCCTGAAGCCAGAATTCACACTTGCTAAACTTCCCATATAATTCATGCCTCCTCAGAGTCTTCAAGATAATGCGCAAGTGATCTTCATGATCTTCATTGGTTTTGGAGTATACCAAGATATCATCAATAAATACCACCACAAATTCATCGAGATACTCCTTGAAAACTCTATTCATCAGATCCATGAATACAGAGGGTGCATTAGTCAATCCAAAAGGCATTACAGTAAACTCGTAATGCCCGTACCTGGTTCGAAATGCTGTCTTCGGAATTTCTTCCTTCTTTACACACAACTGATGGTATCCAGATCGAAGGTCAATCTTTGAAAAGTATTGGGCTCCATGAATTTGGTCAAATAAATCATCAATACGAGGTAGGGGATACTTTTTCTTTATCGTTATAGCATTGATCTCCCTGTAGTCGATACATAACCTCAAAGATCCATCTTTCTTTTTAACAAAAAGAACAGGGGCTCCCCATGGAGAAACACTAGGGAGAATAAATCCCTTATTACTCAGTTCCTCTAGTTGTTTCTGTAGTTCTACTAACTCTACAGTGACCATTCTATAAGGGGTCTTCGATATAGGCCTTGATCCAGGAATCAAATCAATGGAAAACTCAACTTCTCGTTCTGGAGGATGTCCAGGTAAATCTTCCGGAAATACATCTACAAATTCTTTCACAACAGGTACATCCTCTATTTGAACATTCCTTTCCTCACCGACAGTTATTTCATTCTCTTCCTCCCCAATAATTTAATTAATTTGAGCTACTGGGGGTGGATCTAAATAAGAATTAGGTTGTGACGATTCTGCTCTAAAGATAAGGTGTTCCTTATCATTATCATCAAGAATCGTAACCTCTTTCTTCTTATAATAAATCTTCGCATCATAGTCCGAATGCCAGTCCATACCGAGGATTATATCAAACTCAATCATAGGTATGACGATGAGATCAGCAGATAAAGAAAATTTATGTGCTCTAATGGGGACTGATTCACAAAACTTTGTTGCAATGATACTTCCCTTAGGAGTTTTAACCGACAACTCCCTTATTAAATGAAATTGGAAATATCTAATTTTCTTAGCAATCTAGGAAGATATGAAACAATGTGACGATCCAGAGTCAAATAATGCATTTGCTAAACTTGAGGAAACCATTAAATTACCTGCCACCACGTCTTTTGGAGCTTCTACCTCTGCAGTAGTGATAGCATAAGCCTGGCCTTGATCCCTTGGCCTTTTCTGAGGTAAGTTCTCCTGAAGCTTAGGACATGCATTTGCATAATGCCCCATCTCCCTGCAATTGTAGCACTGAACGTTGGTAGCTTCCTTCTTCCCTTTGTAATCACGAGCTTGGTGGCCTTTTTCACCACACTTGTAACAGACTCACATTCCCTTCAAGCAAGCACCGGGGTGTTTATTCCCGCATTTACCACAAGATGGATATTCAACCTTTCCCTTCTTCCCCTTATTTCAATTCCCAGATTGATCAGCAGGTCTCTTCTTCTCTTGCTTTGCTTTAAAGTCATAAGACTTAGAGAATTCCTTTTCGGTCTTGATAGCACATGAGACAATGTCTTCGTACGATGAAAAGGATTGTGAGACTAATGCTCGACGGAGAAATGGTTTTAACCCATCAAAAAAACGATCAATATTACTTCTTGGGTTGCGAATATAATCTCCTGCATACATTGCTAACCTTGTATAGTTAGCCTCATACTTTGTGACATTCTCATCCTCCTTTTGTCTCAGACCCAGAAATTGCCTTTCCATATCTGCTTGATGGTCGCGAGGGAAGTATTTTTCTAAAAACAGATCTTTGAACTCCCTCCATTCCATATTTGATACTTCATCATCTTCCTTCATGTTTTGAATCAATGACCACCATTGATCAGCATCTCCAGTGAGGCAGTAAACTGCAATGATATCTTTTTCCCTTTCACTGCTCCCCAAATCCTGAAATATTTTCTCTAGGGAATTTATCCACTGCTCGGCTACTAAGGGATTTGTACTCCCATTTAATGTTGGTGGTTGTTGCCTCACGAATCGATATAACATTGATCCTCCACGATGCGGATCAGGGTGCTCCATACGGGTAAGGTTATTATTCATAACCTGAGTAAGTTGTCCCACTATGGTGATTAGATGATCGGCACCAGTTGCATCACCAGCCCCACTATAATTATCTTGAGCAGGAGGGCAATCCCTACATGGAGTGCGTGCATTGATACAGTTTCCATTTCTTCCACTAGGCGCCATTTCTAAACAATGGCATAAACTAGATCAGTTTATGAATCAAAATACATAATCCCATACTTATAAAACACTTAACATAAATTGAACTATTTATGGATATAATCCATAATCATAAGAATGTTTTCTTTGAGGAGGTATATTCTCATAATCCCTTCAAAATGATTTGTAAAGAAAAATAAGAGTTATCCTAAGCATATCCCCCGGGAGTGTCGTAACCAAGAGTGCAGCAAGGCCCGTTGTCGTGCACCAGTTCCCGTTCGAGTCTAGCTCAAAGCGGTGTTTTCGGGTTTTACCCCTAGGTACATCTGTTTCAGAGCCGCCTCTACCTGCTCGTATCCAGACAGGGATGTATTGCTCAGAAAACACACAAAATCTCTACAATACCAAAATTCTAGGAAGTTCTTCTATACTAATCTTCAAAGTTCATCTTAGGTCTACGTGCTCTAATCAGAGTTTATCTAAATCTAGCTTCCGAGGTTTTTACTAAACTTCCTCTGATACCAACTGTAACGCCCCGACCCTAGTTACCCAGATTCGGTGCATTATTACATAACATTGGCATGATCACAAGAAAGATCAAATCTCGAAAGACCGATTGGTTTAGTAGCCTTGGAAACACTAGATATATTCATAAGTTTTACATTACATCATAAAATGAAAAACTACTACAACAACATAATGTTTCCACAGTCCACACTATAATCCCCTCATAATATCCCTGAAGGTCATTCATAACTTACATCTTCACATCCTGGGAAAAATAAAACATAGAAAAGGGGTGAGCTCAAATGCCCAGTAAGGATAACAATATAGCAGAACATTCAAAAATAAGCATAAACATTTAAGGCAATGAATTACTAAAACAAAAGCCTTTTAAACTTGAACTTCAACATAGTATGACAAAAGTAAAATGAATTAATTCCATTTACTTGTTCACATGGATATTCTACTAATCGAATAATCACATGCAATATCAATAACCACTTTCATAATGTTGGAATGCATAATGCCAGACTATCATAACCACATAGTCAAGGCCTCGTGCCAAGACTACAAATAAGATTTTGCCAAGGCCTTGTGCCAAGACACTAGTTTGTCTCATGAGACCTATCAATGCATCGAGGAGCTATAGCAAGATCCACCCGTCACTTACTAAGTCCAATGCACTCCCATATGAAATGGTTTAAACATAACATAAACATTCGTATTAAAACTAGCATACGAAATGTCAATACTTTCACCATAAACTATGAATGGTATAAAAATAGCACATCCACGGTCAAACATATCACAGAACCTTCAATACAATATAGAAGTTTTGTATCATAATAAATCAACTTCAAATAATCATAAAATCCATCAAAGGATGTTGACATAGATGAAATCAAAATTCTTTTTAAATAAATATCTCCTTTTATTTTGAAATCATTTAAGATCCATATAAAATAATACATTTTCTTTGAAAATATTCTTATAATATTGTAAGGGAAGCTTTGAAAATTTTATAATGGCGGAAAATAGCAGCACCCGCCGTATAAGTTAAAAAAACATTCTTACCTTAATTCTGTCGAAAAGGTTAAAAAGGACCTTGTTTTGAAAACGACGGAAAGATTCCTTTATAAAACTCTTATAAAAAGTCAAACAAGGGTATAAATGACTTTAACCCATATTCTTGTAAATAATAAAAATGTTTTGAAATACATTTTTATGAAACATGGATGTGGATGATAAAGAGATCCCAGTAGATTATTACGTATAAACAACCTCGGATAATGAAGAGATTGTGAAATAACCCTTACCTTGTACTTTTCCTTGGTTGGGGTAGGTTAACCTCCTGTATAATGGTGAAATAATTGTTATTAAATTATACAAGAATCATATATATTAATATGATATCATATATGATCTTTAAACATTGATTTGTTAATAATATCTTAGAATTATCGTAGTCCATACGTACGCACGAGCGACAATATCATTCTTTTGATATTAAAATAATATATAAATGGATGGTATATCATATATACAGAATCATTAACATGTTATATTTATTATTTACATGAGTTACACATCATTATTATACCCATCCAAATAATAATATATTGAATAACAATTACACCACGACGCAGAGACAGTAAGTCGTACGTACGCACGTATGGTGACATGTTAATCAAAGGGTGGATAGAATACTAAATATGGTTGTACCATATTTATAATAATATCACAGTATATGTGAGATATTGGAGTTATTATTTTAGAATGGTAAGAACAAAGGAATAAGAAGTGGAAGAAGAAATGAACTTGGAGAAGGGTGGTGAAATCATTACCTCTTCTTCGGGTTCTTCCTTTTGATTTGATCAAAAGGGCTCCTTAGGTTGGCTTTCTGATCAAAATAAGGCCTCTAGGTTGTAGTTAGGGATGTTGGGAGAGTATTTGGGTAGAGTTTGGCCGAACCAAAAGGCTTGTAAGGTGTGATGAAATGCGAAGGAGGAGTGCTCTTTTATAAGAGGGGTGAGGGGCACCATTGGAAAAGCTAGAAATATTAATTTATAATAAATTCATAATCGGTTTCCAATGGCTCCAAAGTTGACTATTCAAAGTTTAAGGTGAGGATGGGTCGAAGACAACTCAACCAATAGAATTTAGACAGGTGTGTGTACTTATATTAACCTTATCTTTAAGTATTAACGCTAAGTTAATTAGTTTCACTTTTACAATGTCTCTTTGTATTTTTATATAATATGGTTAATAAACATACTACATACATCTAAGAGACCCCCAAGTGGTCCATTAATGATGAAACTATCATGATATAAGTCTCTTGGCCGAACCATAGATTTTTAGGAATTTAATATCAATTAATAATATAATATTTTTTTTAAGAACTCTTTTATGTCAATTTTGACACTATTCAATAGTTTATTTTTTGTGAAACTCATAACAGATTGATTACTTCGAAAAAAGTCAATTAAATCAATCCTAATATATCATATTATCCTAGAAAATTAGTTTAATTCATTAAAAGTTTCATATTATATTTATTTGGGTATTTATAATATTAATTATTTTAATTTTTTACTATTATAGTAATTACTGCATCATCATTGTGTCATAAATAAAATAACTTATTTAATGTTTAAAAATTATAAATAAAATATCATTATGTAGGAAATCTTTGTATCCTTCTAAGGAATATTTATAATCTAAAATACAACATATATAACCTTATGTAACAATTGTTTTTCTAAAAGATATATGCTTGTGTCATTTTTATATTCATTTTAACTTAATTAAAATAAAGTGTCATTATCACTTACAAGTGGATCCATGGGGTCCCAAAATCGACCCAAAGATGCCCATGGTCGACCATGTATCAACCAATAGGATTAAGACACGTTTTAGGGTAATTTAGTATTATTACAATATTATTTTTTAACCCTTATTTACCGAATTTACCCTTAACCATGGTAAATAAAATATTTACCGCAGTAATTATTCAAAATGTCTAAAAATAAAAGTTACCTATTTACACAATTTTAACATCCTGATTCCAAATATTGAATCCATTTTCCTAAATTCAAAACACAGAAGTGGCAGAAATTAATTTAAAATTAATTCCCGCTGTCAAAACAAAAAGCGTGTTTTTAAGAGATAATAACTATCAAAAGATTGACACTTGTTTATGTTCGGTTTAATTGTAAAATTATGTCCAATGACCAAAATTATATTAAATGGTAAAAATATATTCTAAATATACTTTAAAATCACTCAAATTCATAATTTATCACTATTAATTATTTTGATTAAAAAAGTTGCTTTTAAGTAATTTTCACTATTCATCAAAATATGAAAGTCATCCGAAATGTACCAAAAATTCACCTTAGGCTAAATTCAATATTCCGAATCCAAAAATGATGTCCATTTTGAAATATAAAATATATATAATTTCAAAAAGTAGGTATTACTATTCATAACGGCTAGTTTAATTAGTTGTGGTTTGTGTTAGAACTCGAGGTTGCGTACAACACACGCTATCGCATTATTCGAAGGGAAACGTACCGTAGAAGCTTGGGGTGTTACAAGAGATGTATAAATTGATCAATTCACAACCAAAGGGTGAAATTTTCCTTAATGGAATTAAATTATATAATTATATATCTTAACTGAGAAACATATACTGAAATAAAATTTTTTCTTATGATCATCTATTGTGATGATATAAAAGACCTTTATTAGGCCTCTATGGTTTATAGTTTTATTTTTTTGTGATTTTATGGATCACCCAATTTATTGTGATCAATGATCTATATTACTCTATATAATTATTTTTGATTTTATTCTATGACCAAATCATAAAATCCTACAAATGTTCTTTTATGTGGAAACATATTTATGAGTCACTATAATAATTGTTTTTGATTCCAACAATACCTTTTAAGGTATGTTTTATTTTTTAAATATTTTGGTTTCTATGAATTAATTTTCAATTATTGTACCATCAATGATCGAGAAGAATTTTGAGGGAAAAATAAATTTTAATGGGGGTACAATGTCATGCCATAATATTTCATGAACATTTTTTTCAATTATATATATTCTTTTCAAAATTTCCCATATTAATATTTTTATATTCGATAATACATAACACTATGTTTTTTATTGTGTTGTATAAATTCCATGTTTAGCTTATGTTACATACAACGCCCAGATTTTTTGATCCATCAAATAATACTAATATATGAATTACAATTATAAACTAGATGTAAAATGTTATGATATTAATAGTGTTAACTACTTTATTAAAATATAAATATAATTTCCCTATAGCATAAAAATTAATTTATAAATTCCTATTAAAAAATCATCAATTTTTAGTAAAGTACTCATATTTTTCAAAAAATTGTTTTCTTTGAATATTAATTTTATCTATTTTATTAAAACCTAGTAAAATATATATTTTACTAAATTTCCTTGATAAATTTTGTTTTCAAATTTATCATACAAATATTTTGTTATGGGTATATTTTCAGATTTTATGAAAAATATTTATTATTTAGAGAATAGTGAAAAATACAAATTTTTGAAAAACGTAATTTATATTCATTAATAGAATATAAATATGTTCCCTTTTATTTTTTAAATTTACATTATAATTAATTATATATATTTATTATAAAATTGTATTTTTGAATCATTTGAATATTTAATTTTTGTAAAAAATTATTTTAGGGTTTAAAAGTGGGTTTTTATGAAAAATCTATTAAAGAGAATAATGATTATCAATTTTTATAAATTTAAAAAAAATAATGAGTAACTTACTAAATGAAATTATAAGATTATATGTTATAATTTTTTAATTTATATTCATTACATGATTAGTATCATATATTGAGTTAATAAAATATCATCTTGTCCTTAAAAATAAACATAATAAAAAACATTATTTTTTCCCCAACAATGGGGTTTTATCTATGAAATTATTTCTCCTATATTAAAATTTATTTTCAAAAAAAAAATTCCTTTAATGAAATATTCATTTTTAATATTATTTTATGCTCTATTGGTTATAATATTTTTAAAAACATAATTTTTTGGAGGAATGCTAAAAAATATTGACTTTTTAATTGATTTTTATTGAATATAACTTATTTATAAATTTAAATAACATTTTAATATTTATTTAAAAATAATTCCTTAATACCTTAATTAATACATTTATGTTCATTGTATAATTTTTCATAATAATTATTAATATAAAAATATTTTATAGTATTGAACATTTTGTCCATAATAATTCCCTTTTCCTATTACATCTCCAATATTAATTTTAAAATATAATTTTCCACATAAGTGAATAGAATTTGATAAAATAGATTCCATATTTGTAATCATAATAATGAATATAAACTAGTAAGGAATAAATAAATTTTATATACAATGAATTTTAAAAATTATATAACTAATTTGTAGTAGTTAACGTAAAAATAGTTTGACCATGGGTTAAACATAGAAGATAATTGATATAATCAACCTAAAATTTATTATAAAACACATGGATGGAAATATTTAGAGATCATCCATTTTATGACATATAATGATCCTATTTTGCAGCCATGTGACTACAAAAAAATCTAGGAGGAATTTATTCATTCAAATAATTACAACTGTTCCACCAATAATGATTATAATAGGTCAAAAATCTTTTATCCCCTTCATGAATGAAAACCTTTATATTAAAAAAATTATTAAACAAATGAAAAAAAAATTCCCTCCTCTTATCATAGATTAGTTATTTTGGAAATAAATATATCATATTATGGATTTTGGTGAAAAACTTAGGATGAACCATGAAGAAGATGCAACAATCATCAACTAGCATTTTTTTCACAGTTATTCACACAAATAATAATATATATATTATTACAGGTTGATATAATATCATAATATTCATATATATTATTATATTTTTATTTTAATGTAATTAAACACAACCATATCCACTTCAATGAAATGGGTTATTAAATCATCATTCGAGTGTACAAAAGAATACCACTTTGCGAAACGATGTCATTTATTCCATTACCACTGATCGAATTGTGAAATTCTTTTTTATATTTTTTTTTTATGATATTTATGTAATTATTTTTTGTATGAAATTATTTTCTCAGAAATACCTCCATTCATTCCATTTTATGGTAATGCGGTAACATCACTCCTGTTTGCGACTGACTTCCACCTCACGAAGTGATGTTATTCATCCAAGAATTACATAGAAGATAATAAGGACATTATTAATGATATTATGTAATTTATATGAAATAATAATGATACAATAATTATTATATACCATTTAAAATTTCCTTATTATAATCCAAAAATAAATTGGAAACATTATTCATGCGTATATATGACCTTCCATCACTTTTTATTGTGTATTTCATTTTCTATAAAAAAACATTTAATAGAATAATATAAATAAATATTTCATTAATATAGATGGTATTTATATAATGGTTAAAACTCTTGGGATGATGATTTTGATCAATTCTGTTGGCCCCAAATTAATATATCAAAACAAATACAAAACACAAACTATTATTACCCGAAAAGAAATTGATTCATGGAATTATAAATAAAATGTTCATAAAAGGAAATAAAAATTCATATATGGTATATTATATAATATATATATATATATATATATATTATATGTATAGTTATCATATACATATAATATAAGAGGTTATAATAAGTGTTAAGGAAGATAGACCTATGGTTAGAGATTTCAATACCATTTTTTACTTCTGTGTGAGTGAAGCCGTATTCAAAAACTATTTATATTTTGGGTTTAATATTCATCCCATGATTTTATTTTTAAGATAATTCTAATGATATATATTTATATTTGGATATCCATTTGGGGATATCTATTTCTTGCAGTTTTTAGTTAAATAGTTACCTAATTATCAAGGTATTTTTACTCAAATTTCTTTCCCTGAGACATATATTTTGTAATTCACCAATATTCTTTTGATATGAAAATATATATCCCCTTTGAAATGTAATTGTAGTAATTTATATATTCTGATGATATTTTAACATTCATTTTTTATTAGTCCATCATTTGGATTATGATTTATAATTAACAATGTGGTAATGATTTTATGTTATATTCTCATTTTTATCTATGTTTTTCATGACAATGTTTTTGATGATAAATCCCTACTAAAATTATACGATGAAAATCAGAGTATTTTTTATCCATGGGTAATTATTGATATTTAAAAGTAACAATAAATCATTTCTAATGTTTTTTAAATTAAATAAATATTTTTTTCTAAAAAAAAACAAATTTTAATTATTTCGTATGTAAGAAATGTGTTTTCATCCAAAATTTATTTTTCAAAAAAAGATTCAATTTTTTTTATATTTTTTCTAATGGTATATCAATGTTATTTTCACCGATGTTTTAATTTTTATATTTTAATCAAAAGTAATCTTCATGTAATTATTTCAAACATTTCCTAGTATTATTTTACCAAAATTTTAAAATGAATCATAAATCATAAGATTCACGATATTAATTGTAATTATTGATGTTATTACCATATTTTTATTTTAGGATTCACTTAATGGACTTTAAGGTTCATTTAAAATATAATTTTTTCTATTATACTTTTTAAATTTTTAGACAAATTATTTAAAATTAATAAATGTGATTTGGAGTATTTACCATTTAATTAGTAATGTGTATGAAATTGATGTTAAATTATTGTCTATGATCATGTTAGTTAGGTATTTTTTCAATAAACATTAGTGTTCACCATGGAGGGAATATAAGTCAAATATGGTTAGGTAAAATTTTTAATCTAGTTCAGGGAAATTCCTAAAGATAATGTTCTCATCCTTGAATGATTTCCTTTGACATTTTGATCACTACTACATTGATTCTACACATATTTATAGGGATGAAATTAGTTTGCTAATGCTCCCCCGCGAGGGAATAGTGGAGTCCATCATGATATGGTTTTTTATCTATCCAATGAAATTTTTTCTATTTGGTTGAGGTGGATTCATATGGTGATTTTTTTACCCTCCCTTTTAAAAAATTCTTATTATATCTATCTTGTAAATTTTTTTAAAAAAATTTGTTGATAAGAATGCTTTCCTACCTTGTGAAACTTTTATTGAAACACGATTTTGAAATTTTTTACTTAAAGTGTTCATGGATGTGGAGGGCCTATTTTTCAAGGTAAATGTTTTTAATTGGTTATATAAAATCCATTATATATTTTAATTTATATTTTTAGGTAAAAGTAATCTCATAAATAATAATGGATATTTAGTACTAAAAATATTATTCTAAAATAAATTGTATCATCATTATAAAATGTTAAATGGTATTTATATTTCAAAATTATCCTATTTTTATGATTAAATTATTTGATGTAAATTATTAATTTTTTGTATATATAAACCATTGATACCATTTTTACTCATCCTCTAAATGGTTAATTTTAATGAAAATATTTTTTAGGAAAATAATTTCACTTCCGTGGGCTATACCATGTTAAAATGATTATGAAATCATATTATATTCATGGGTTATGATATTATTATTGTTTATATAACTATGAAAATATTTTATTTACATGGGGTTATAATATTATTAAATGTTTCTGAATCTCATTACATTTCATGGGTTATGATATGGTGAATAATTTATGAACTTTTTGAAGACATATATATGATTATCATTATATGATTGGGGTTAAATTATATCCATAGAAGGTGGTTACATTATAACCTTGGATGGTTGGCTGTTATATCCAAGGACCGGTGTGATCTATATCTCCCTCTAATTCCGTGGGTGACGATTTATATCTATTGAGATAGACAAAATTGAAACTAGTTTCAAACCCTATTTAGTTTGGGAATTTTTTCTATATGATGTTATTGGGGGTGAACCTTAATGAATATGATTTTTCTGGTGGTGGAAATATTCAACTACAAGGAGTGGGATTCCATTATTGCTAGCAGTTTCTCCCTCCATAGGGGTGTATCCACAAATAGAGTGCCTTGAAAAATCTTGGAAAAGATCCTTGACTACTATGGAATGGATTTTGAATTCATATCTATATTATACAATTATTTTAATTTTTCAAATATCATTATTTCATGACTCATGTATAATGACTTACTAATGATTTATGTATTATGAACATCCAATCATTATTTCCTGAATTACTATTTGGATCATTGATAAGCACTGTGTGATATTCATATGTTATTCTCATAATTATCGTAACCTTATATTGATGTTATGTATCTTTATTTCCCTTATTTACCCTTACTGAGACTATGATCTCAAATTTTCATATGTTCCTATTAACCATGTTATAAATATTGGTTTTATATAGGGTTTTCATATGAATAAATAAATTTGATTAAATTTGTGAGAAACAGTAAATATCATTAACCGAATAATAATATTGGGTTCCCTGATTCCAAAGGTACTAAACTATTATACTCCCAATGAATGTTTTTGGGTAATGTATTGAATATTTATCTAAATGGTTTTATTATCCATTCATGAGAATATAGTGTCTCTCTAGGAATATCACAAATGGAATGACCTATCTAATGCTCAAAAAATTCCCTACGGGATCAAAATCACCTGAAACTATATTTTTATCTCATGCGTCCATATTGTGGGAGTGTTTTTTTATATTACATTCCTTCCAAATACAAATATTCCCCAAATTACAAAAAACATCCACAGTAAGAGTTTTATAAAAAACCAATTAGGGTGTTTAATTGATATCAAAATTCCACCACCTAGAGGGATATTTATATTTTGAGCATAACATCACCCTAATGGAATTTTAAGTACCAATATAGTCGAATTATTATTTCTTCATCAGCAGGAATATCGAAGGAAACCAAAGAATTATAATAAATCCATACATACCCTATATCTTGGATGGGTATAAACTGCCATTCACGATAGATAGATTTTCTGTCTTTTTGGGGTTTTCAAAAAACCTAAACCCATCCAGTAAAATAAGTTATTCTCCCATGTTCATGACCAATTATTCTAAAATCAATATTGGTTTGAATCAATGATTTTTTAAATAAGGTGACACCCCAAAATTTCACCCCATTTTACCAATAACACCTTCTCACCAGGGTCTAAATATCTCAATGGAACTCATCATTTTCTATTGGCTTCATCATGGATAGGCCACATCAAAAGGGTCACTCAGTCTCAAACTCATCTCCTAAGTGAAAAAAATTTAATCCAATGACATATAATAACATAGTGTCTTTATCATTTCAACATTGCCTCATCATCCCTACATGGGGTCCATTGCATGAATAAATGATGTGTGATGTCACATTGCAACCTCACATATTATATAATTCTTGGTCAACCATTAAAATCCTTACACAACTATATCATCAATTCATAATAATTTCCAACAAACTTGGAGAATAACTATTATTTCAAAAATATTGGTCCTTTATAATCTTATTTTAAGATTTCAAATCATTATTTGTAGTCCAATATTATAAGTGGATTCCATTTAATACACCCATGTAAATTTTTCCAATTGAAGATCACATAATCGAGAACAACATCCATATGTTCTCCAATCACCAAGGGGATATTACTTACTTGGTCATCTTTGGAAAAAACTCACAATAAATTTCTCAGAAGATCCAATAACAATATATTATGTGAAAAAAATCATCATGGAGGGTGTATATGGTATTTTCCTCATGTATTCGTTGTTCTCCTCAAAATATCATCCCATGTATTTGGCCAAAATCCAATGGGTGTTAAATATCCTTTGCTACACGTTCTGTACCATATACACATGTTTTATTAGTCACCTAAGGTAACTATTCATGTACCCTAAATGGGGTAAGGTTATGTACCCTACATGACAACTAGTTATGTATTTTCTAAAAACACCAGAGGTATACAATACATGATAATGTCCAACTGCAAACATGGTGTCCATCCAAGAAATTGATCAAACCCTGAGTATTTATACAAGTAATGTCCCAAAAATACATTTCATTTGACCCTATTATTCATCCCTTATCCAAAATAAAGACAAAATGATAGTTCATGAAATATAATCTTTGTATAATTGGGTATCTCGAATTGAAACCCCATTCAATCACAAAGAACCCAATATTTCGCTCAAAATATGGACATATGGTCTCTCACGACCCCCTAAAGTATTTATAGAGATATAAAATTTTAATAAAGTAGTAATAAAAGTATATTAATCATAAAATGAATATAGGGCCTTAATCCAAGTGTAAAACCCAAAAGCACCTCTATTAGATCCACATCATGAAACCAAATGGCTATGATCTATTTATTGATGAGATTAGTGAAAGCATTGTTTCCCCCATCTACATAGTTTGTTCTAATAAATATCATGACTACAATAACCATAGAAGGAATAGTTTTAAAAAAAATACTTATAGGGGAATGAAAAAGGGAAATGAAAAAAAAGGGAAGATGTATCCCCCGCCCCCACATCACCATTGATCACAACAAATACGTGATAATTTTGATCCATGATACTCTATATGCCACTAAACATGATGACTAGATGTAGATGCCTATATCATAACTTTGTTATCACATTAAAACCTATTTTCCAAAGGTTCAAATATGTTATGAATTCTATTTCTTGAAATACACTAAATCTCAATTCATAATGATGTTCAATACACTCACATGATACATAGATAACTCCCCAATGTGTATTGTCGATTATAAATCTTAATCAAAACCATCTTAGGGTGTCAAAATTATTGGGTTTACATTTATCACTAGTTTTGAACATAATGAAATAGAATCTAAGATAACTTTTTGATCCAAAACTAATGGTGTCTAGGACTCCACCCCTAGTCAATCAAATATACACTATCATAAATAATGATCCATGGGGAATCAACCATGTTGATATCTAAAAAAATGGCCCTGGTAAGACCCTGATATTCTAAATACTATATATTATTCCATACCTAACACCATGAATCACATTCTATTCCATCCACCAAATTGTGTGCTAGAACATGACCTACATAGGAATTGATTATTACAATGCTTCCAGCTATGGGATGAGGCCCCTAATAATCACATCCCTAATGTTCAGGGTCTTAATACAATTGTTCGTCCCATGATGGTCTATTCCAATGAATAATAAAAATAATGTTATGATAGATATAATGGAATTAAAAACATACATGAAACTCCATATAATAGTATATTGAAACATGTAATAATGGAACAAGAATAATAGTAACACATATAAGGTCTAATTCAAATAAATCACATTCATATTAATACTTACTAGGGATTTCATACATCACTTTCACTTATGGATTACTCAACCATATTCTCCAGTGATCATTCCTCTATATAACCACCATGAATGTATTTTAGACACAAACATGTATAAAAAATGATCAAACAATTTAAAATTCCACTATGTATAGATGTTGGAAAATGACATATGAGGTGTTTTTTGAAAATAATAACATTTGGGAGTATCTCATCGGTGATGAAAATCAAGCAACATTCTTACATGTCATGTCTATTAATAAGTGTTAATAATGATTCAATTATAAACCTATTATATTTACAACTAGAATCCAAAATACAATAAATCATAATCCCAGAAGATCATTTTAATATCCTGGAAAAAAATTATTAGAAATAAAAACATTAAAATAATGAATTTAATTCATGATCCACTAGTAATAACATATTCTTATTTGGAAAACTTGTATTTGATGAAAAACTAGGATTTCCACCCCAATCTCAGACACGTTACTATATATCATTGATACATTATCCCCAATATTAAAAATAAAAAAAATAATATGATACCACATTGAAACATATCAGGAATATTACTATGAATTGTAAACAAAAGTCTTGTACCACAAAACCTCAGTCGTACAACATAATATTATATATACAACAATCATGGGTCTATTTATATAAAAAAAATACTACAATTAATGTATCATAGTATAATATAGTATTAATATATGAAAACACATTGATAATAATTAGTTAGTATATTGATGTAATAAAATGGAATATAGGAAATTAAATAACAGAAAAAAATTCATAAATCTAGAATGGTCTGGACCACATACAAAACCGTTTCCAATACTAGGAATAACATATATTCATGAAGAAATAAAATTAAAATAATGTACATGGGAAAAATTTGTATCTTTGAGTCATAGCTCAACTTGGTATCCAATATATGTCAATATAATCTATATTAATGGATATAATCTATTAGAGTGTCCCATTGTGATCAAGAAACATTGGGTTTTAAGCCTATGATGAATGTATATATTCTCTAAATAAATGAAACCATAAGGACATTATGAGAACCAGTGTGTACATACAGTGGTTGAAAATATAATCTTTAGTAGGCCACCCTCAATGGTGGACCTCTAATATATAAACATAAGTGAATACCCATGGAAAAAACCTATCATAATCAACATATAATTGTAGGAAATAGATAATGTCAAAATAAAATAAAAATAACATCCCATGGCGACTAAGTCCTACCTTGAATCAATTAAATAGTTGTAGTAATTAGGCTTATAAACCTGATAAACCATACACACTTAATTTATTGTTAGTTTGTTTCAATGTAGATTATAATTACAAAAAAAACCATAATGAGGTCTCAGGATCACACACTATGGAATACAGTGAGAATGACATAGTTTATTAAATTAACCCCATAAATAGTGATAATTAACTAATGGATAAACACATTGTAGAATATAAAGTACTAAAATGGGGAAGGTGCCATATGGGTATGTAAACTAGGGGACTCCACTATTCTAATATAAATGGTCCTCACAATATTTCAACATAATTACCGGTGACATGAACATGATCTTCTGAGACACTGGAATCCTTGAAAGTAAATTATTTGTAGGAATTATCATATTCATAGAGGTGAAGTAATATTGGATCAAAATATTTTATAGCCTCACCAATTTTATAATTTTCTTCTGGATGTGGGTAGTTTTCATTAGTAACATAGACCTCTGTAATATAGTAGTTATCAATATTATCACAGACATCCTTAGTGATTTTTTCTGTAACACAACATATGGATTTTTTTGTTTTTGTAAATATATTACCACCCTATAGAATTTTACTATTTGAAATAAAACAATTCCATCCTTTTTTTACTTTATCACTGCAGGAGAATTTTCATTTAAATATTAGTAGGGATACTAGCTAGACCCATATATTTCTAATTAACCCATACATGTCATATATATCAAAGGTTTAGAATATCACTCCCATAATATCTCAAATACATTATCTTACTCGGGTAATCCATCAATCACAAATTCCCATATAAACCATTCCAACATCCCATCTGAACAACCCAGAACGCTATAACTATGATGGGATGAAATATTCAACATTGATTCTAAGGTGGAACCTAATATGATTACATGAAATTCCAAAATTATATAAAATTAAAATGATCAATTTACGACTTGGTCCCCCAAAGGGAACCATACGTCGTATCATTTCATGGACAACTCATTAGGGTCCCACATTATCAAAAATGGCTCCTTTTCCAACACTTATTACTTAGAGATATAATATCTCTTTCAATGAAAATATTATTATAATGGTCTCAAATGACAAACATCATATTCACCTTTCTAGAGAGATAAAAAACATACATCACATACATGGTCATCTAATGATTGGTCCCACACTCAGAACCTATATCTCATCAATCATCACTCATTCCCTGAAACCAGGAAAAAAATTATTTTAATAAAAAGCAATGGTATTGGTAATCTAATTCAATGACCTCCCATTATCCTCCTCATCCCAAAACTGTAAGAGGATTCTAGATCAATATCGTTTTGGAAATCCTCATACACAATATAACATATTCTTTAAACCAGGAATATGGTATCTACAAGTTGATAGAATAAAATAATCATTATTTATATAATGGTAATCCCAATGGAAAACTCACACATTAGAATATTATTCGAGGGAATTAATAAATAGAAAAATACCTCCACTGAGGGAATACACAACATACTACACATTTATAGGGTCTATTCCAAGAAAAATCATTTGTAGTTATGGGACACATCCCATATATTTTACATTATCTTGATAAGAACATCATATACCATACATACATGGTGTGTTATTCACACAGTTTACATGGCCATGTACAGTACATGGGGTCAGGCTATGTGCCCTACATGGCCTCTGGATGTGTACTACACAAGGTCTCCATTCATGTTCATTGTACGACTATGTCCCTTGAACATAGGTTCCATGGATGGGTCCCTTCAAAAAAATTTCATGGACCTATATGGTGTTCCCTCAACACAAATTTATGGTAACAAACATCTCTAAACCTTCTCCCAAAACTGAAACAAAGATTATTTTTTCATCAAAACCATATTTTTGTGTAATCGTGTATCTCAAATTGTTTCTCTGGGTGATCCCCAATAACCATTCTTTTGGAAAAAAAATTATATCACAAGGGAACTCATGTAACCTCAAAAATCACATATAAATAATTATGATTTTATAATAAATTATTTGGATCAATGAAAAAAATTTAAAATAGGTCATACCTCAAGGATCAAAATGACAACTATTCTCTCCCATATCACGGATGTACAACCATAAATCATTGATCTACCTCCTGAAAAGATCTGTAGTGACACCCCCTCTTCCTACTCCCCCTTAAACCACTGACCATTTTTTATCATTTGGACCAAAAAGGTGGTAGTTTAATGTGGATGAATTAAAGGGGTAGACATTAAAATAAAAAGGATAAATGTAATATAATGATAAAATTAATGAAAATATAAAACGAAATGGAGCCAAACCCTAGCATATGTACTAATAATAATTTTATTAACCACCATAGAAAACTGACGATCCAAACCATTATAATGATGTAAAAATCATAAACCTATTCTATGATAAAAAAATATCATCATTATGAAATGAATGAATTAATTAAAATATAATTTTCTATATATTATATATTCCACCAAAAATTTAATGGCTCGAAAGTCAATCAGAAATTATTGTTTTGTTAAAAGAAATGTTATAGGATAATAAATTTGTTATAAGTATTATAAAATATATTATTCTAAGAAAATTTTAACATTTTACTCCACATAAGAATTAAAAACAAAGACATATATTACCCCTATATTTTATAGCGTACAAAATTTGATCTAAATTATAATATAATATATTTTTTTAATAAGATTTTTTGTTGAAATACTTATAACGTATGGGCTCATACTTATAAAGTAAATTTCTATCATTGATACTAATAAATGTGACTCACGTTTCCAACCAAAACAATATGATATCCCATTGAAAAATTAGATTACATACATTATTAAAGAACTATTGGGTTTATATTTTTATATAATTAGTACTATCGCTTATATAAAAAAGTTTGATGACTTCATAAAATATTTTGTTACTTTCTATACATATTTTCATATTATATATGTATCACCCCAAGCTTCTACGGTACGTTTCCCTTCGAATAGTGCGATAGCGTGTGTTGTACGCAACCTCAAGTTCTAACATACACCACAACTAATTAAACTAGCCGTTATGAATAGTAATACCTACTTTTTGAAATTATATATATTTTATATTTCAAAATGGACATCATTTTTGGATTAGGAATATCGAATTTAGCCTAAGGTGAAATTTTGGTACATTTCGGATAACTTTCATATTTTGATGAATAGTGAAAATTACTTAAAAACAACTTTTTAAATCAAAATAATTAATAGTGATAAATTATGAATTTGAGTTATTTTAAAGTATATTTAGAATATATTTTTACCATTTAATATAATTTTGGACATTGGACATAATTTTACAATTAAACCGAACATAAACAAGTGTCAATCTTTTGATAGTTATTATCTCTTAAAAACACGCTTTTTGTTTTGACAGCGGGAATTAATTTTAAATTAATTTCTGCCACTTCTGTGTTTTGAATTTAGGAAAATGGATTCAATATTTGGAATCAGGATGTTAAAATTGTGTAAATAGGTAACTTTTAATTTTAGACATTTTGAATAATTACTGCGGTAAATATTTTATTTACCATGGTTAAGGGTAAATTCGGTAAATAAGGGTTAAAAAATAATATTGTAATAATACTAAATTACCCTAAAACGTGTCTTAATCCTATTGGTTGATACATGGTCGACCATGGGCATCTTTGGGTCGATTTTGGGACCCCATGGATCCACTTGTAAGTGATACTGACACTTTATTTTAATTAAGTTAAAATGAATACAAAAATGACACAAGCATATATCTTTTAGAAAAACAATTGTTACATAGGGTTATATATTTTGGATTTTAGATTATAAATATTCATTAGAAATATAAAACGACTTCCTACATAATGATATTTTATTTATAATTTTTAGACATTAAATAATTTATTTTATTTATGAAACAATGATGATGCAGTCATTACTATAATAGTGAAAAATTAAAATAATTGATATTATAAATACCCAAATAAATATAATATGAAACTTTTAATGAATTAAACTAATTTTCTAGGATAATATGATATATTAGGATTGATTTAATTGACTTTTTTCGAAGTAATCAATCTGTTACGAGTTTCACAAAAATCAACTATTGAATAGTGTCAAAATTGAAATAAAAGAGTTCTTAAAACAAATATTATATTATAAATTGATATTAAATTCCTAAAAATCTAAGGATCGGCCAAGAGACTTATATCATGATAGTTTCATCATTAATGTACCACTTGGGGGTCGTTTGGATGTATATAGTAAGTTTATTAACCATATTATATAAAAATACAAAGAGACGTTGTAAAAGTGAAACTAATTAACTTAGAGTTAATACTTAAAGATAAGGTTAATATAAGTACCCAAACCTGTCTAAATTCTATTGGTTGAGTGGTTTTCGACCTATCCCCACCTTAAAATTTGAATAATCAACTTTGGAGCCATTAGAAACCGAATATGATTTTATTATAAATTAATATTTCTAGCTTTTCCAAAGGTGCCCCTCACCCCTCTTATAAAAGGGCACTCCTCTTTCCCATTTCTTCACACCTTAAAAGCCTTTTGGTTCGGCCATACTCTGCCAAAATACTCTCCCAACATCCCTCACTACAACCTAGAGGCCTTAGTTTGATCAGAAAGCCAACCTAAGGAGCCCTTTTGGTCAAATCAAAAGGAAGAACCCGAATAAGAGGTAATGATTTCACCACCCTTCTCCAAGTTCATTTCTTCTTCCACTTCTTCTTCCTTGGTTCTTACCATTATAAAATAATAACTCCAGTATCTCACATATACTATGATGTTATTATAAATATGGTACAACCATATTCAGTATTCTATCCACCCATTGAATAACATGTGACCATACGTGCGTACGTACGGCTTACCGTCTCCACGTCGTGGTGTAATTGTTATTCAATATATTATTATTTGGATGGGTATAATAATGATGTGTAACTCATGTAAATAATAAATATAACATGTTAATGATTCTGTATATATGATATACCATCCATTTATATATTATTTTAATATCAAAAGAATGATATTGTCGCTCGTGCGTACATACGGACTACCGTCTCCACGAACGCGATGAGATTCATTATCCATCGTATCCATTCAAGTATAATTATCATTTGATGATTTAAAAATGATGTTTAAGGACTTGATATCATTCTGGATATGAATAAGATACAACAAACATGGCTTAAGTAACAAAACATATAAAATAAAATGAGTAAGTTAACACCCAAAACGACGATAATTCTAAGATATTATTAACAAATCAATGTTAAAAGATCATATATGATATCATATTAATATATATGATTCTTGTATAATTTAATAAAAATTATCTCACCATTATACAGGAGGTTAACCTACCCCAACCAAGGAAAAGTACAAGGTAAGGGTTTACATTACAACCTCTTCATTATCCAAGGTTGTTTATACGTAATAATCTACTGGGATCTCTTTATCATCCACATCCATGTTTCTTAAAAATGTAATTCAAAACATTTTTACTATTTACTAGAATATGAGTTAAAGTAATTTATACCCTTTTTGACTTTTATAAGTGGTTTATAAAAGAATCTTTCGGTCATTTCCAAAACAAGGTCCTTTTTAACCTTTTCGACATAATTAAGGTAAGAATGTTTTTTTTAACTTATACGGCGGGTGCGGCTATTTTCCGCCGTTATAAAATCTTCAAAGCTTACCTTACAAGCTTATAAGAATATTTTCAAAGAAAATGTTTTATTTTATATGGATCTTAAATGATTTCAAAATAAAAGGAGATATTTCTTTTAAAAGAATTTTGATTTCATCTATATCAACATCCTTTGATGGATTTTAAGATTATTTGAAGTTGATTTATTATGATACAAAACTTCTATATTGTATTGAAGGTTTTGTGATATGTTTGACTGTGGATGTGATATTTTTATACAATTCATAGTTTATGGTGAAAGTATTGACATTTCGTATGCTAGTTTTAATACGAATGTTTATGTTATGTTTAAACCTTTTCATATGGGAATGCATTGGACTTAATATGTGACGGGTGGAGCCCGCTATAGCTCCTCGATGCATCGGTAGGTCTCATGAGACAAACTAGTGTATTGGCATAAGGCCTTGGAAAAATCTTATTTGTAGTCTTGGCACGAGGCCTTGGCTATGTGGTTATGATAGTCTGGAATTATACATTCCAACATTATGAAAGTGGTTATTGATATTGCATGTGATTATTCGATTAGTAGAATATCCATGTGAACAAGTAAATGACATTATTTCTTTACTTTTTTCATACTATGTTGAAGTTCAAGTTTAAAAGGCTTTTGTTTTAGTGATACATTGCCTTAAATGTTTATTCTTATTTATGAAAGTTTCCGCTATATTGTCATCCTTACTGGGCATTTGAGCTCACCCCTTTTCTATGTTTTATTTTTTCCAAGAAGTGAAGAAGTAAGTTATGAATGACCTGCAAAGATATTATGTGGGGATATGAGTGTGGATTATGGAGACAATATGTTGTTGTAGTAGTTTTTCGTTTTATGATGTAATGTAAAACTTATGAATATATCTAGTGTTTCCAAGGCTACTAAACCAATTGGTCTTTCAAGATTTGATCTTTCTTGTGATCATGACAATGTTATGTAATAATGCACTGACTCTGGGTAACTAGGGTCGGGGCGTTACAGTTGGTATGAGAGGATGTTTAGTACAAACATTGCAAGCTAGATTTAGATAAACTCTGATTAGAGCACGTAGACCTAAGATGAACTTTGAGGATTAGTATAGAAGAACTTCCTAGAATTTTGGTATTGTAGAGATTTTGTGAGTTTTCCGAGCAATACATCCCTGTCTAGATACGAGCAGGTAGAGGCGGCTCTGGCACAGATGTACCTAGGGGTAAAACCCGAAAACACCGCTTTGAGCTAGACTTGAACGGGAACTGGTGCACGACAACGGGACTTGCTGGACTCTTGGTTACGACACTCCCAGGGGATATGCTTAGGATAACTCTCATTTTTCATTACAAATCATTTTGAAGGGATTATGAGTATATACTTCCTCAAAGTAAACATTCTTATGATTCTGGATTATATCCATAAATAGTTCAATTTATGTTAAGTGTTTTATAAGTATGGGATTATGTATTTTGATTCATAAACTGATTTAGTTTATGCTATTGTTTAGAAATGGCGCCTAGTGGAAGAAATGGAAACCGTATCAATGCACGCACTCCATGTAGGGATTGCCCTCCTGCTCAAGATAATTATAGTGGGGCTGGTGATGCAACTGGTGCCGATCAGCTAATCACCATACTGGGACAACTTACTCAGGTTATGAATTATAACCTTACCCGTATGGAGCACCCTGATCCGCAGCGTGGAGGATAAATGTTAGATCGATTCAAGAGGCAACAACCACCAACGTTCAATGGGAGTACAAATCCCTTAGTAGCTGAGCAATGGATATTTTCCCTAGAGAAAATATTTCAGGCTTTAGGGAGCAGTGAATGGGAAAAAGTTTTCATGGCAGTTTACCGCCTCACTGGAGATGCTGATCAATGGTGGTAATTGATTCAAAATACGAAGGAAGATGATGAAGTATCAAATATGGAATGGAGGGAGTTCAAAGATCTGTTTTTAGAAAAATACTTTCCTTGCGACCATCGAGAAGATATGGAAAGGCAATTTTTGGGTCTGAGACAAAAGGAGGATGAGAATGTCACAAAGTATGAGGCTAACTTTACAAGGTTATCAAGGTACGTTGGTGATTACATACGCAACCCAAGAAGTAAGATTGATCGTTTCTTTGATGGGTTAAAACCATTTATCCGTCGAGCATTAGTCTCACAATACTTTTCATCGTACGAAGACATTGTCTCATGTGCTATCAAGACCGAAAAGGAATTCTATAAGTCTTATGACTTTAAAGCAAAGCAAGAGAAGAAGAGACCTGCTGATGAATCTAGGAATGGAAATAAGGGGAATAAGGGAAAGGTTGAATATCCATCTTGTGGTAAATGCGAGAAGAAACACCCTGGTACTTGCTTGAAGGGAATGAGAGTCTGTTACAAGTGTGGTGAAAAAGGCCACCAAGCCCGTGATTGCAAGGGGAAGAAGGAAGCTACCAAGGTTCATTGCTATAATTGTAGGGAGATGGGGCATTATGAAAATGAATGTCCTAAGCGTCAGAAGAACTTACCTCAGAAAAGGCCAAGGGATCAAGGCCAGGCTTATGCTATCACTACTGCAGAGGTAGAAGCTCCAAAAGACGTGGTGGCAGGTAATTTAATGGTTTCCTCATGTTTAGAAAATGCATTATTTGACTCTGGATCGTCGCATTGTTTCATATCTTCCCAGTTTGTTTATAAAATTAGATATTTCCAATTTGATTTAATAAGGGAGTTTTCAGTTAAAACTCCTAAGGGAAGTATCATTGCAACAACGTTTTGTGAATCAGTCCCCATTAGAGCACATAAATTTTCTTTATCTACTGATCTCATCGTCATAGCTATTATTGAGTTTGATATAATCCTCGGTATGGGATGGCTTTCGGACTATGATGCGAATATTTATTGTAAGAAGAAAGAGGTTACGATTCTTGATGATAATGATAAGGAACACCTTATCTTTAGAGTAGAATCGTCACCACCTAATTCTTATTTAGATCCACCCCCAGTAGCTCAACATAATTCAATTATTGGGGAGGAAGAGAATAAAATAACTATCGGTGAGGAAAGGAATGTTCAAATAGAGGATGTACCTGTTGTGAAAGAATTTTTAGATGTATTTCCGGAAGATTTACTTGGACATCCTCCAGAACGAGAAGATGAGTTTTCCATTGATTTGATTCCTGGATCAAGGCCTATATCGAAGACCCCTTATAGAATGGCCACTGTAGAGTTAGTCGAACTAAAGAAACAACTAGAGGAATTGAGTAATAAGGGATTTATTCGCCCTATTGTTTCTCCATGGGGAGCCCCTGTTCTTTTTGTTAAAAAGAAAGATGGATCTATGAGGTTATGTATCGACTACAGGGAGATCAATGCTATTACGATAAAGAACAAGTATCCCCTACCTCGTATTGATGATTTATTTGACCAACTGGATGGATCTCAATACTTTTCAAAGATTGACCTTCGATCTGGATACCATCAGTTGTGTGTGAAGAAGGAAGACATTCCGAAGATAGCATTTCGAACCAGGTATGGGCATTACGAGTTTACTGTAATGCCTTTTGGATTGACTAATGCACCCTCTGTATTCATGGATCTGATGAATAGAGTTTTCAAGGAGTATCTCGATGAATTTGTGGTGGAATTTATTGATGATATCTTGGTATACTCCAAAACCTACGAAGATCATGAAAATCCCTTGCGCATTATCTTGAAAACTCTGAGGAGGCATGAATTATATGGGAAGTTTAGCAAGTGTGAATTCTGGCTTCAGGATATTTCTTTTCTTGGCCATATTGTCTCTAAATATGGAATCTCTGTTGATCCTTCTAAGACCAAGGCAATCCAAGAATGGCCAGCACATACGAGTATAACTGAGGTACGTAGTTTTATTGGTTTGGTAGGTTATTATCGACGTTTCGTCCAGAATTTTTCCCGATTGGCTAACCCATTAACGAAGCTCGCACGTAAAGGGGTTTAATTTGTTTAGAAAAAAGAGTGTGAAGAATGTTTCAAATAACTGATGAGAAGATTAGTCAATGCTCCTATATTGACTCTACCATCGGGGAATGATGGGTTCGTTATTTATAGTGATGCATCAAAGAAAGGACTTGGTTGTGTCCTTATGCAGAATGATAGAGTTATTGCCTATGCATCACGACAGTTGAAAATTCATGAACAAAACTATCATACTCATGATCTCGAGTTAGCAGCTGTGATCATTGCTTTGAAGATATGGAGGCACTACCTATATGGTGAAAAATGTGAGATTTGTACTGATCACAAGAGTTTGAAGTATATTTTCTCCCAAAAAGAACTCAACATGAGGCAAAGGAGATGGCTTGAATTACTCAAGGATTATGATTGCACGATACAGTACCACCCGGGGAAGGCAAACAAGGTGGCAGATGCTTTGAGTAGAAAATACCATGGAGTTTTGAACAATATGAGAATTGAAAGGGATCCAATTTTCATTGATCTAGTAAAGATGGACATGGGAATAACCAGGGAAGGCGAAACATCAATGCTTTTTCAAATGGTTGCCAAACCATCTTTACTAGAAAGGATTAAGAGTTCTCAGACCGATGATGAAGAATTTCAGAAGAAGATTAAAGCTGTGAATGATGGGAGATTGAGAGACTTTGTGTATGAAGATGGAATTTTGAAATTCGGGAAGAGACTTTGTGTTCCCGATTTACCTGATCTGAAAAGGG
Organism: Viscum album; assembly: GCA_963277665.1. Classification (NCBI taxonomy): domain Eukaryota; kingdom Viridiplantae; phylum Streptophyta; class Magnoliopsida; order Santalales; family Viscaceae; genus Viscum; species Viscum album. The sequence continues at coordinate 1,200,522,038 of OY728137.1, forward strand.
AATTGCTGGATGATGCTCATAGTTCCGATTTCTCTATACACCCTGGGAGCACCAAAATGTATAGAGATTTGAAGGAACATTTTTGGTGGGACAACATGAAGAGGGAGATCGCTGATTTTGTGTCAAGATGTATGGTTTGTCATCAAGTGAAAGCTGGAAGGAAACAGCCTGGAGGAGTCATGCAACCTCTTCCCATACCGGAGTGGAAATGGGACAATATTATGATGGACATTGTCATGGGGCTACCAAAGACTCCTAGAAGGAACGATGCAATATGGGTTATTGTTGATCGTCTTACCAAGTCAGCACATTTTCTTGCTATAAGAGAAGATCTACCCCTGGAACGTCTAGCAATACTATATATTAATGAAGTTGTGAGACTTCATGGAGTACCCCTATCGATTGTTTCTGATCGTGATCCCCGTTTTACTTTAAGATTCTGGAAAAGTCTTCAGAAATCCCTGGATACTGAACTTCATTTGAGAACTGCTTACCACCCTCAGACAGATGGACAATCAGAACGGACTATTCAAACCTTAGAAGACATGTTGAGATCTTTCTCACTTGACTTTAAGGATATGTGGGATCAATATTTACCTCTGGTAGAATTTTCCTATAACAATAGCTTCCATTCGAGTATTCAGATGGCACCATATGAAGCGTTATATGGAAAGAGATGGCGTACACCAACCTGTTGGGATGACGTTGGTGAAAAAAAACTTGTAGGCCCAGAACTGGTGGAGGAAACGGTGGAAACGGTGAAGGTAATCCAAAATCACATCAAAGCAGCTCAAAGTAGGCAGAAGAGCTATGCCGATAATCGAAGGAAGGATTTGGAATTTCAAGTCGGTGATCATGTTTTTCTGAAGGTATCTCCGTGGAAGGGAGTCATACGTTTTGGTAAGAAAGGTAAATTGAGTCCCAGGTACATCGGACCTTTCGAAATTTTAGAACGAATTGGGGTTGTAGCTTACCGATTGGCAATGCCGCCAAGTCTCTCCAAAGTTCACGATGTGTTCCACGTATCTCTATTGAGAAAATACATGCCTGACCCAACGCATGTACTCACCTATGAGGAATTAGAACTGGAACCCGATCTGTCTTATTGTGAAGAGCCCGTCAGGATTCTTGATACGAGAGAACAAGTACTGAGAAACCGGACGACGCGTCTGGTAAAAGATTTGTGGAGAAACCATAAGATGGAAAAGGCAACGTGGGAACCCGAGGAACATATGATGAAGAACCACCCGAGTCTTTTTCTGCAGTAATACCCTAGAAATTGCGAGGACGCAATTATTTGAAGGAGGGGAGAATGTAACACCCCAAGCTTCTATGGTACGTTTCCCTTCGAATAATGCGATAGCGTGTGTTGTACGCAACCTCGAGTTCTAACACACACCACAACTAATTAAACTAGCCGTTATGAATAGTAATACCTACTTTTTGAAATTATATATATTTTATATTTCAAAATGGACATCATTTTTGGATTCGGAATATCAAATTTATCCTATGGTGAAATTTTGGTACATTTCGGATAACTTTCATATTTTGATGAATAGTGAAAATTACTTAAAAACAACTTTTTAAATCAAAATAATTAATAGTGATAAATTATGAATTTGAGTGATTTTAAAGTATATTTAGAATATATTTTTACCATTTAATATAATTTTGGTCATTGGACATAATTTTACAATTAAACCGAACATAAACAAGTGTCAATCTTTTGATAGTTATTATCTCTTAAAAACACGCTTTTTGTTTTGACAGTGGGAATTGATTTTAAATTAATTTCTGCCACTTCTGTGTTTTGAATTTAGCAAAATGGATTCCATATTTGGAATCAGGATTTTCAAATTGTTTAAATAGGTAACTTTTATTTTTAGACATTTTGAATAATTACTGCGGTAAATATTTTATTTACCATGGTTAAGGGTAAATCCGGTAAATAAGGGTTAAAAAATAATATTATAATAATAATAAATTACTCTAAAACGTATTTTAACCCTATTTGTTGATACATGGTCGACCATGGGCATCTTTGGGTAGTTTTTGGGACCCCATGGATCCACTTGTAAGTGATAATGACACTTTATTTTAATTAAGCTAAAATGAATACAAAAATGACACAAGCATATATCTTTTAGAAAATCAATTGTTACATAGGGTAATATATGTTTGATATTAGATTATAAATATTCATTACAAAGATAAAACGATTTCCTACATAATGATATTTTATTTATAATTTTTAGACATTAAATAATTTATTTTATTTATGACACAATGATGATGAAGTAATTACTATAATAGTGAAAAATTAAAATAATTGATATTATAAATACCCAAATAAATATAATATGAAATTTTTAATGAATTAAACTAATTTTCTAGGATAATATGATATATTAGGATTGATTTAATTGACTTTGTTCTAAGTAATCAATCTGTTATGAGTTTCACAAAAATCAACTATTGAATAGTGTCAAAATTGACATAAAAGAGTTCTTACAACAAATATTATATTATTAATTGATATTAAATTCCTAAAAATCTAAGGTTCGGCCAAGAGACTTATATCATGATAGTTGCATCATTAATGGATCACTTGGGGGTCGTTTGGATGTATATAGTAAGTTTATTAACCATATTATATAAAAATACAAAGAGACATTGTAAAAGTGAAACTAATTAACTTAGAGTTAATACTTAAAGATAAGGTTTATATAAGTACCCAAACAGGTCTAAATTCTATTGGTTGAGTGGTTTTCGACCTATCCCCACCTTAACCTTTGAATAAACAACTTTGGAGCCATTAGAAACCGAATATGAATTTATTATAAATTAATATTTCTAGCTTTTCCAAAGGTGCACCTCACCCCTCTTATAAAAGGGCACTCCTCCTTCCCATTTCATCACACCTTCAAAGCCTTTTGGATCGGCCAAACTCTGCCCAAATACTCTCCCAACATCCCTCACTACAACCTAGAGGCCTTATTTTGATCAGAAAGTCAACCTAAGGAGCCCTTTTGATCAAATCAAAAGGAAGAACCCGAAGAAGAGGTAATGATTTCACCACCCTTCTCCAAGTTCATTTCTTCTTCCAATTCTTCTTCCTTTGTTATTACCATTATAAAATAATAACTCCAGTATCTCACATATACTGTGATGTTATTTTAAATATGGTACAACCATATTCAGTATTCTTTCCACCCTTTCAATAACATGTCACCATACGTGCGTACGTACAACTTACCGTCTCCACGTCGTGGTGTAATTGTTATTCAATATATTATTATTTGGATGGGTATAATAATGATGTGTAACTGATGTAAATAATAAATATAACATGTTAATTATTCTGTATATATTATATACCATCCATTTATATATTATTTTAATATCAAAAAAATGATATTGTCGCTCGTGCGTACGTACGGACTACCGTCTCCACGAACGCGATGAGATTCATTCTCCATCATACCCATTCAAGTATAATTATCATTTTATGATTTAAAAATGATGTTTAATGAATTGATATCATTCTGGATATGAATAAGATATAACAAACATGTCTTATGTAACAAAACATATAAAATAAAATGAGTAAGTTAACACCTGAAACGACGATAATTCTAAGATATTATTAACAAATCAATGTTAAAAGATCATATATGATATCATATTAATATATATGATTCTTTTATAATTTAATAACAATTATTTCACCATTATACAGGAGGTTAACCTACCCCAACCAAGGAAAAGTACAAGGTAAGGGTTTACTTTACAACCTCTTCATTATCCAAGGTTGTTAATACGTAATAATCTACTGGGATCTCTTTATCATCCACATCCATGTTTCTTAAAAATGTATTTCAAAACATTTTTACTATTTACTAGAATATGAGTTAAAGTCATTTATACCCTTTTTGACTTTTATAAGTGGTTTATAAAGGAATCTTTCAGTCGTTTTCAAAACAAGGTCCTTTTTAACCATTTCGACAGAATTAAGGTAAGAATTTTTTTTTAACTTATACAGCGGGTGCAGCTATTTTCCGCCGTTATAAAATCGTCAAAGCTTCCCATACAAGCTTATAATAATATTTTCAATGAAAATGTTTTATTTTATATGGATCTTAAATGATTTCAAAATAAAAGGAGATATTTCTTTTAATAGAATTTTGATTTCTTCTATGTCAACATCCTTTGATGGATTTTAAGATTATTTGAAGTTGATTTATTATGATACAAAACTACTATATTTTATTGAAGGTTTTGTGATATTTTTGACTGTGGATGTGCTATTTTTATACCATTCATAGTTTATGGTGAAAGTATTGACATTTCGTATGCTAGTTTTAATACGAATGTTTATGTTATGTTTAAACCGTTTCATATGGGAATGCATTGGACTTAATATGTGACGGGTGGAGCCCGCTATAGCTCCTCGATGCATCGGTAGGTCTCATGAGACAAACTAGTGTCTTGGCACAATGCCTTGGCAAAATCTTATTTGTAGTCTTGGCACGAGGCCTTGGCTATGTGGTTATGATAGTCTGGCATTATGCATTCCAACATTATGAAAGTGGTTATTGATATTGCATGTGATTATTAGATTAGTAGAATATCCATGTGACCAAGTAAATGGCATTATTTCATTCTACTTTTGCCATACTATGTTGAAGTTCAAGTTTAAAAGGCTTTTGTTTTAGTAATACATTGCCTTAAATGTTTATTCTTATTTATGAAAGTTTCCGCTATATTGTCATCCTTACTGGGTATTTGAGCTCACCCCTTTTTTATGTTTTATTTTTCCCAGGAAGTGAAGAAGTAAGTTATGAATGACCTGCAGGGATATTATGTGGGGATATGAGTGTGGATTATGGAGAAAATATGTTGTTGTAGTAGTTTTTCGTTTTATGATGTAATGTAAAACTTATTAATATATCTAGTGTTTCCAAGGCTACTAAACCAATCGGTTGTTTCGAGATTTGATATTTCTTGTGATCATGCCAATGTTATGTAATAATTCACCAACTCTGGGTAACGAGGGTCGGGGCGTTACAATATATTATGTCATCAATACCAAAAAAAATTACTCACATATGAAACATTTATAGACTCAAAACAGTCATCAACATTTTTCATAACATAGTAAAAAGAAAATATAATAAGTGTGATCTTAAATTCTATGCATGGATAATCAAAAGAATCAATAGTTGAATACAGATAATGATGGTAAGACAAGTATAGTGGAAATATGACATAATAAATGAGGATTAGTATTACATAAGATAATTTAAAACAAAAAATACCTTGATCATAAATACTAAAAAATGTCATAATACTATACCAAAGTAAGATTGTCATAGTAATTTATATTCATGAGAGATTTGATGTGATCTTTGATCAATGGAGACATTTAAAACTAATAGGAATCATAAATAAAATGTTTTGGTACCTCTGAAAATCAAAATTATAAAAAAATTACAAAACCTATTAAAATGGAATAACCATGAAGCCCCCTTAAGATATAAATTTTTAGAGTATACAACCATTACCTAATTCATTGGAGAAGTATCTCAAAGAACCCATTATATAATCTATATCGACCTCACCTATGAGATACAATGCTGATTGAATGTTCAAAACCATCTTCCATTTATATTATTAGGAAAAATAAAATTGACTAAAAAACTAAACCCTTCTGAAACAAATAATGGATATCGAATTAAACACTTTTTTAAAATAATTTTTCTAAAGTATAAATGACCAAAAATAGGATAAATAATTTTTTTTAATTCATGAGAAAATGATATCATATATGTGAATCCGAAAAAATACATAAATAATCAGGTGTGAGAAATATTACATGTCTCTCTATAATATAAAGGTGATTATTTATTCATAACATGATTTATCCATAGAAAAAATGGGTTCCATAAAAAATTTATTTCAATCAATATAGATCCATCTAGAGTGAGAATGCGGATGATTTCCTTACAAACTGTCACCATTGGTCTATAAGTAACAATAAAGTTTTTTGATGTTGATAAATAAAAATACCAGTAAGATTTCATTATTATATACTTGAAAGAATAAAACTTTTACTTCAAAAATAAAATTTATCAAATTAAAAAATTATAAATATTTTTGGTACAATTTACATTGATAGTAAAAATATAAAAAATTAGTATAATTTTAAATAAATTTTAGTTTCTTGAATGAGATAAAATTCTTAGATGCCTTAAACACTAAAACTAGTAAATCTATTCAAACATTTTCTAGTATGATGTATAATGTTACCAATCTGTAAAATGAAAAGAAATTCCATTTATAAAAAGTTTAAAATAAGGTCAAAGATCATGTACATTATAATTATGAAGTCATTTAATTTAAATAAATTTCATTTTTTAAATTTTTTTAAAAATTATGGATATGGAAGAGAACGTCTCCCAATATAAAAAAACAATATTGGTACCTCTCACCAAAAAATTCATGATGATTCAATAATAAATTATAGATAAAATTGAAACTAATCCTTGAAAAAATCATAAATATATGTTAGTAATGATATTATTTTCATGAAAATAAATTCATATGATTTTTTTCCATTGGAACATTGAACAAAAAAATCATAAACCAAAAGATATTTCTACATAATTTTTCATCCACTTTACAAAATCTTCAATCATAAGACCAAGAAAGAATAAAATCGATTGAAACGTTAATTATAATTAACATAATTTTTTGATTATATATTATGTAAATAATAAAGTATATATTCACTAAAAAATATGACTGGTTTATATCATAATCATATGTCCTAAGGGAAGATACATCGAGAAAAATTACCATAACAACTATCATATACTTAAATCAATAATTAATCATCCTATATATTTTCTGTTAGAAAATTAAATAATAATTAATAATTGAAATGATAGATTAATAAATTTTTACATAAATTCCCACAAAATCAAGGTATAATAATTTAAACTAAAAAGTGTTATGACCCATAACAATGAAATTGATATAATATGCCTTTTACCATTTTTTAATTTTCAAGTGATACCCCATTGGAAGAAATTATTCAAATTGAAAAATAAAATACAATGAAATATGAAGGATTATATATACACCAAGATATGGGTTATTATTTAATGCATAAATGTAAAAATAGGTTCATAAAAATAAAATATATCTTAATGAGAGGATGTTGAGACAAAATCTCATTCATAGACACTAGGAATTCTACATGTGATATCTAACACCGATATAATTAATTCTTATCAATTATTTTCTTTCATAAGAATAGTATTAATGATTAATCTATTATCATTTATACACTTATTTTTTTTAAACGATGTACATAATTAATTACATAAATAATCTAGTTGATGTCATGTGTTTTGTGGGCATTTGGTCCGAAATTGTAATATAGAAATAATTTGTAAAACATGGTCAAAATGGTCATGATTCTATCATATCCTAATTAATAATCATGAAAATTTTATTTATATAATATTAAAATTATCAAATTATATTTTACAATTTTTTTAAAATGAACTAATTAACAATCATGGAGATGGTAGGTTGTATGTACATATGTCTAATGTTACACTTATTCAATGATAATAATTGAATGAAGATATGTTTAATTTCAAATTTCCATTCTTATAATCATTTATTAAATATTTTTTAATGCTAATAATACCTATATGTATCATTCATGTGATATGTTGATGAAAACTAAACTGAATCTTTTCATAGAAGTGGTTGTCTACACTTACGCATGAACGAAATTATCATTTTTTGTTTAATAGAAAGGTATGATTATAAATGATATAAAATTATTTAATAATGGTAAATATTTCAGGATTATCAAATATAAAAAATAATTAAATAATTATAAATATCCTTGAAATGTGATGGTGGAAAAAATCACATCGGTGCATGAGGCTATATTATTTCGTATAGATGAATAATGAATCCCTTTCAAATTTGTTTATGGTTGGAGATAAATATATATTAATAAAATAACATAATATAATCTATGTATATTTAAAATAATTATTTTATTATATAATCATTGATAATGTGTATTTGAAGGAGTTGGAAGAATAAATAAAATTAAAAGTGTTGATTAGGAAGGTTACAACTTCTTTAGGAAACTTTTTTTATTATAATAAATGAAGACCAATATAGTTGGAAAAAACCCTAAATATGGACATAAGAACGTGGGATGGAATTTTAGGATGGTATTTTGGGTTTTTTTATAAACGAATTCTGTTTTTTTGTTCAATTTCATTGGAATAAGAGATTAAATTCTAGAAAATTGGGGAGGGGGTGTCATGGAATTTCTAAAAATATTAAATTAATATAAATTTATGATTAATTAAAAATAAAAAATGTTTTATTTATAATATAAAATATTTATGGATCATAATTATCTCATTAAATAAATACTTTTTATGTTTTGAAAACATTTTTAAACTTATGTTTTTATTTTAACCCCCCATTAACCCCTGCACAGTTTCTGTGACAACAATGACTTTTTATATTTGGCGGTCATTATAGTTACTAAAAATCTAATAATTCCCCATAATGGGACCATGGATAATATTATGAGAAAAGTATGACTTACATGGATGATTAAAAGTTTTTTATAAATTTTATTTCATTTAATAAAAAAATATTTATTATAATAAATCAAATATTTTCAATTTGTAGAACTATTCATTAACTTGAATTTAATAAGATCATTAAAAAAATAACATTAATAAAATAATTTAGTACATCTATAAAGATTTAATTTGATATATTAAAATTATGGATCACATTATTTATGGATAATTGTATGAAATTAAAAACGTTTAATATCAATTATTTCATTTTTCTATTAATTTATTAATTATTTTGTTAGCATTTGATAAGTATTTATGTTTGTTATTTCATCAATAAAAATAAAAATAAATTACCATGATAAAAAATCATTTTTATTTCAAAAAAATAATTTTAATATAACATATAATATCATTATATCTATTTAAATATTATAGCTATTAAAAATAATTCTTGACATTCATTTCTTTTCATTAAAAAATATTATAATGGTAATATGTGTATCCATTTGAAAATGGCCATATAACCAAATAATATATAAATATGGATGAAATATAATTATTTAAAAAAATTTATTTAGGTGTCAGAGTCATTTCATAATCCTTATTTTTATAATTTTGTCTTTAATAAATAGATTTACCCTTTATCGTTGTAATGAAAAAACTTGTACTATTTTTATTCATATTAATCAAAAATAAAATGGAACTATATTCCAAATTTGATAATCTGATTCAAAATATGGATTAAATTTTTATAACTACAAAAAAATATGATGATTTAGATAATTTAAAATCAATCTTAAAAAATAGGATAAAAAAGGGTATTTCAAAAAAATGATCATTAATGTTATTTTTTAAAAATAAATTGAAATTAAAATTAATTTAATTAAAATAGTTGTATTATTTAATATAAAAATAAACAAATAATTTTTAAAAATGTTAAATTTTTTTTTTCATTTCAGATACTTTAAAATGAGAAAATATTTTTCAATTAAAATATGTACATTTAATAATCACTATAAACAAACCATTTTAGAAAAATAGAGAAATATCATCCAATGATAATTATGATATTATGATATAATAATGATAAATATTACATTAATTTTCAAGTCATATTTTTCCAAAATTAAATTTTAATATTCACTCAACTAATACAATTCAAAATCTTTTTTAATGGGAAAATATAATTTTTGAATAAAACATCATTAATTAATCTTTGGATATATTTTTGTAAGACTTAACTAATAATTTTTTATTTATATATATTATATATATTTTTAAAATTAATTAATAATATTCATAACAAAATATTTAATCCCAATGTTATAATGGTAATATTATATTATTAATATTCAATTGTTCAGTTATGCTTTGTGTCACATATATTTTTTGGTATCAAATTTATTCGTTATTCATAAAATATTTTAATAGTGAAATATCCCAAAAAAATTAAATTATTCAATCAAAATTTTCAACATGATATGAATAATAAATTCTGAAAAATTATAGTACCTTTTTTTAATCCAAAATATTATAAATGGAAAATAAAACATCCAAAAGAATAGAGATAAATGGACGTACAAATATCATCTAAAATAACCCATAAATGGGATTACGTATAGAAAAACAGTGATGGGAAGTTAAAAAATGGATTTGGAATAAAAATCTATATACCAATGACAAATAATGTGTGATAGAGACAAGGTTTTGTGAAAATTTACAGAAAACTATAAAATTATGATGGTTTAAAAGGACAATGATTTTTCTATAAAAAGGAAATAGATAACAATTTTATTTCAAAATCCATTTCCTAAAGATGAAAAATTATTTTTAGGAATTGACTTAGAACATAATAATAAAAATCTAAATGATATGAATTATTATATTCTCTAAATAATTTGACCATAAACTCAATATTTTTTCCAATTGATGATTTTTCAGGATAGATTTTGTTTTCAATTCAGAGTCAATAAAATAAATATTCAATGAGTCACATAATCTATTAATGAATACAATACATTTTTACTGAACTTATACATTATCCAAAACGAAAATCGTTATTATAATTAAATAAAACTCACAAAATAAATAACCCTTAAAATTTAGAAAACTACATATCCAAAATTCAATAGTAATATAATAATATTAACATTGATCATTTAGAAAATAACTATCCCTAAAATTCCTCAAAGTATTTAGAAAAATATTGAAACCTAAAAAATATAATGAATTTAATTATATTATCTACCAAAAAAACGTTACCATTTATATCTAAATCGCAGAAACATATCATATATTTTCATTCCCAAAACTACATTACCAAAAAATATAATCTATATGATATTCTTACCATTTCCAAAAATAGTCAGAATGACCCTTTGGACTCAACAAAAACACATGTTCATAAAAATGGTATTTCAACATTTATTCCTCAAATAGTACTTTTCCAGAATATATTGGTTATATAACCCCATCCCAATAAAATGGATTCCAAAATATTATTACCCACATTAAAATCCCAAAACAAAATACCAAAAATGGTTTTTTTCTGACATTGAAAATTTAATAAACCTTAAAATTGTAAACCAAGGATGGTTTCCGTAATTCTTTTTGAAACCTCAAATGAAAATATCATATTTTCCAATTTTGTTTATACCTATCTCTGAATATAATTGTACGAACATGAGGTTATACATCACATTTCTAGCATTGAAAGTGATAAATGATAAACAATTTTCTAAGATAATATTAATACATCAAACAGAAATATTCAATCAAAATCATGTCTAATCACCTTTTAGTATTTTATTTTATAGAATTGGGAGAATACTTACATAGACATCAATCATGTTCATCAATATAAAAATACATTTATATTCAATTTCTATAATTTCTACTGTACATTTCCTCACATAAGAAAACATTGTAAAAAAACATGTATATATAAAATATGGATAACCAAGGGTAATGTAAAAAAAGAAGTGTGAGATCAAATTCCTTTAGAGGATAAAAATAATAGTGACTATTTGAATATCATTAGTGAGGGTCTGTTATGAATAATGGTTTGATGACGTAATTAATGTCCATGATCATAACATAATATAATTAATACAAAAAATAAATAGATAATCATTAATATAAAATGGCATAATTCTTTACATCATGTGAGGAGTAATAAAAATCAGTAATTTATTACTACTAGTTTCAATAAATATACCCATTATTTAGGTTTGTAAGTATATAATGTGTATGGGTGATGTTTGTGGGATTTTGTTGTACATTAGGTGTATGTTTTGGTGATTTTATATAGGTTCATGGATTTTGAACTATTTAGGAAATCATTCCACACCTATAGGAAATCTTGAACAATGATGTATGGTTGGGCGGGAATGTTCACATATAGAAAACATGTTTTCCAAACCATGTGGCTTACTAGGATAAACAATGCACTTTGAAACAATGACATTGGATTTTTGAGATAGTGGTTTCGACATGGTTAGTGAATGGTTTTGAATCTTTTTGAGGAAACCATGTGAAGTTAATCCCTGAGGTAGTGGATGGTGCACCATTAGTGCATGGTTTGTCTAACAGTGTGGCTAAAACACACGCTACTATAAACATAGATCATAAAAAATTGGATCTAGTATTTCATTGTGATTTAATACATCATTTCACACCAAAATATCTCTAAATAAGGATTTTCCCTCTCCAATGTTTGATAACGTATCCACATTGATTTATAAGGAATTTGGAGGCTTCTCTAAGTATTTAGAAGCTGTATTCGCATGATAATTGTTCATTCTTGGTAATTCATTATGCTTTTTCCCTGAAAAAGTTTTCTATCTCTACCAGTATCATAGATCTACATCTACTATGGATATTTCTAAGATAGTGGATGAAAAAAACATGATTCTATTTTTCATTGTTTTTCCTGGGAGAATATATCTATGTTGGATTTTTTGAGATTCAACATGGTTTCATTTGAATTTATTTTCCATTATTTGTTTCCCCCATTAAACACAAGGTAGGCGGCTTTACTCCCTACACCTTTATTTAGAACATAAAAACTAATTTCTAATTGATTATATTTATTTAATACTATTGTGTAATTGGAGTGAAAATCCTGATAGACACCTTATTTTGTGATGGTTTTTATCTTTTTGTGAAATTATGGAATTGTTTTGGAAATTTTCATTGCGAAATGATTTTAAACTATTGATTTTAAAATATTTTGTTTTGTTGAAATATGGAAGAAGGATTTGAATAAAGGGTTTGTTTAATTGAAATGTTTTTGTAATTATTGATTTGGCATTGTTTTTTTTTTCATACTTGATTTTTTGTGTTCATATAACATTATTTGGATTGGATGAAATATGGAATTTTGCTCGATGATTATGGTTTAATGGAACATGGGACTTATTTACCTTGTGATGACACGGTAGATCATTGATAAGACACTCATTATTATGAAACCAACATAACAATGCAAGAATGTGTGGATGTGTGGAAGTGTGGTTTGGAATAGGATATGACAATTGATTTATGAAATGGATTTTGAATATTTTTTGGTTTCATTATTTGGAACATGTTATGGTTATGAGAAAATATGCTTTACTATGGAACTTGTTTATATTTTTATTTAATCTATTTTAAATATTTTTTATATAAACTATTTTATAAAATATTTCTATCATGTTCTATACTAGTAGCGTGAGTGGGGATGTTATTGGTGATAATCTACTAGAATACATTAATAACCACTTCATTGGAACATTGGAGATTTTGGATATGTTTTTTATTGATACATGAATCAAAGAAAAGTATCACACATATTTATAACTATGTCATGATACTTTGGATGTTTGGTGAATTTTGTGCATGGTTCTTGTTGGAGCATTGGAGTTATATTTTATTTCAAGTCTTTTAGATTTATTGTCATCCACTTTGTAATTTGATATTTTATTCATCTTTTGTGTCACTTGGGTTTTGTTACGTAATAATATAAATTAAATTTATGATTTATCTTTCACTGTTTCATGAAACATATTTATTTTATTTCGATATGAAATGTTTAGTTTGTTTTTTAATTATAAATAGTAAAATCATCCCAAGTTATATTGATGCCCTTTGGAATTTTTTTTCCAACTTATGGTGTCGTGGGGATGCCTATTAAGGCCTAGTAACACCCTTCCACCATCGCAGGAAAATGAGGAAGGTGGGGGATGTTACAATTTTGTATTTGTTTTGTTCAGTATAAAGTCTATTTGAGACGTGTGATATCATCTTGTTCAGTCATGCCTAACATATTTTCTTCAGTTTTCTTGGTCATGGAGTTGATATTCAGTTTTTTTCTATTCCTAATGTTGGGATTGTTGAAATTATTAGGATTTTCAGAACATGAAATATAAAGCATTAAAAATATATAATGATCCTTTTTTAATCCCCATGTTACCATGGAGTTGGGTATAGAAGTGTTTTGTAGAATCTTATAAGATTTAGAATGTACTTTTAATGGTTATAGACAATGATACATGCATGACATGCATTAGAGGAATGAATTACCACAGGGAATTTATATTTCATTTTCTGTAATGACAAATGATTTGATGAAATGTGTTTATTTTTTATAAAATTTGAATTTTTTTTCAAATGAATGATTTTGAAAAGATCATTGTTTTTATATTTTTGAAATGTTTTCATTTTCAAAAGATAGTGTAATTTTTTGAAAAATATTTAACATTCGAAATTTTTATTTTTAAGTCTTTTTTATGATATTGTGAAGTGGTATAATTTCAAATGTCAGCCATTCTATTGATAATGAGTAAAACATATTTCCTACTATTGTTTGTATATAAAATGGTGTTCGGTACGAGTTGTAGAACCCAACCATATGAAGCTATTTAAAATGGGTTTCACATAATCCATAGGTGAAACAATAGATGGATTAGACTGTAGTCCAAGATTTCTAGGATGTGGACAAAAAGAACGGGATGGATGATCCAAAGAACATGGATTATTCCATCCAGTTTGAGAAGAAAAATCATCCCATCATTGAGTGTGATTTTGAACCAGAGTAACCAGAGTTGTGGCTAAATTGGATGAATCATATCATTAATTTCATTTAACACCAATATATATTAAAGAAACAATTAAAATTTATATGCTAATCTATCTTTCATTCTAGGGGTGGGATTTAGCAGTTCATGCTAAATTGAACCTTGGACTTTCATTGGAGGATTTTGAAGAATTGGTCAATAAATATTTCTGTCCTCATACATTAAAAATTCATAAAATGATGGGATTCATCATCTTGAACCATAAAAAATATCTGATAGAGGGTACAAAGATAAATTCATAATTTTAGAGCACTTTTCTACTAATGTTTCTTCTAGTGAATTTTTGATACCATACATCCATGAATCATGGATGATATAGTATATATTGTTGATGATTTTTGTGATCTGTATTATTAATTATATAATGATAGTGAATATAAAATATGTGGCTAAAAATATATATGTCAGGATATGTGGGATGAGTATGTATATTGATACCGTTAGGAAATAGTGAGAACTATAATGCTAGGAGCAACAAGAATGGGGAAAAATATTTCAAAGGATGAGAGTGAGTGAAAATAAAAAGGTTTGATTGATTAATATTTATTAGAGACCCGCAAATAAAATTCAATGTTTCTAATTTTTTTATCACATGATTCAAGACTATATGACACCACCAAGGGAATGCTAAAATTTCAACAATATGGTCAACATTCTATGAACTAGTCAGGGTGTTACATGGTCGATAGATGTAGATACATCTATTGTGTCAGATGTATAATATGATTAGATGGGATGAGGTCAGTAGAATCAATCTTGTTTGTAGAACTAATCTAGACATGGTGAATCATTGAATATGGCAACTACCTAGGAACTACAATCTCTAAAGGGAAACAGGTAGAAAGGTTCAGTGATAAAGAAATAATAATTCTTAACAGGTCACTGTGGATGATTAGTTTGGATCATCTATAGTGATAGCTAGTAATCTTTTTAATTTTATGCTTATGAATGGATTCTTTGATTCGAGTTCATCCCATTTTATTATTTCACGTCATTCTATTTATTTTACATGTATAAATGTTGAGATGGTGCCTTCTGGGATAAAATATAATACTCTTCTTTAGAAAATTGAATTCCATTACTTTTTGTGTAGAACATCACAATATCCATTTATAGATATTAGATGAAATTTGGATTATCTTGTATTTATTTTAGAATCAATGATATAATCCTAGTTATGGATTGGTTAACAAATTACATGTATCACATTGACTATTATACAAAAACTGTCAGTTTTAATATAGTGTATAGTATAGAGAATCACTTTTGAGGAGAAAAGAGGGAAAAGGAATGTGAAAAGAGCATGTTTGAACCAGAAACTAGATCACCCTTATAAATTTTCCAATAATTGTCTTCTTCATCGATGCAAGAAATTGAGATGAACATTTTTTCAGTAGGGGTTTATCAGTTTCTAGATGTCTTCCCCAAATTTTTTTTAAGGATTTACACCAATAAGGGAAGTGGATTTAATAATTGATCGCATTAATATAGCCATTTATAGTTCCATTCCATCTTATAGTATATAAAAAATAAAATTAAGTAGATGAAGGTACAATTGGACTAGATGGAATGGAAAAGGCTCATTCTTCTGAGAACATCCCCTTAGATAACAGTGGTATTGTTTGTGAAAAAAGATGGATGAAAATCTTCTATTGTGTGAATATTATCATAATAATAAACATGTTACAACAACGGAATGTTATCCAATTCAATGTATTGATCATCTATTCAATCAATTTATGGTATAATATCGGTTATCTAAAATTGAATTGCAATCAGTATATCTCTAATTGAGGGTAAAGAAGGAGGATATTCAAAGGACCTCATTCATAAGTAGATGTGGCCATTCTGAATATGTTGTAATTCCATTTGGTCTTATGAATTCTCCAGTGGACATTATGGAATTGATGAATAAGATATTTTAACTATATCTTGGTTCTTTGGTGGTTGTGTTTGTAGATGAAATATTTGTGTATTCATGGTCAAGGGATGAGCATGAATAACTCTTAGTGATGGTGTTGTGAATCTTGAGGGACCATAGTATTTATAAAAAACCATTAAAGTGGTATTTTTTTATAATAGAGATACGATTCTTTGTCATCATAATTTTGGATAAAGGTGTTTCTATGTATCTAGAAAAGATTGAAGACATTATCTATTAGAAAACATTGAATATTATTTTTGAGATATATAGTTTAATTTGTCTAGATTGTTATTAGAGACACTATTTGGTGAGTTATCATGTGTATCTTCACCTATGAAACCATTTATTTAGATGAATATTCGATTCCAATAGACCGATGAATTCCAAAATTAATTTTGAGAGCCCACGATTCACCTTACATCAACAGCTATCTTGATGTTTTAGAATCAGAACAATGCTATGTGGTGTATTGTTGTCATGACCCCTTCACTACCAAGTGTACCCCACTTAGACTAGATATAGGTGAAGATAGATAATGACACATGAGTCCCAACACTAGTTGGCCTTGGGTTGGTGACTATAATTTTGGTTATAGTAAACATACAGTTGAGTGGAATTACCATCTATAAGAACACATGAAAAATATAGTGATAAGAAAACCGGAAACCAATTACTACTTAGTATATAAAACGAATTAAACCACATATTTTCATATGTAATGACATATAATAACAACAAAAACAAAAAGGAAAAATATGATGTGTCGGAAAAAATAAAGATGATAGTGACTATGAATAAAAAAAGAACCTACTAAACCCCAAGCTATTATTTACCAGCCTAATCACAAACCTCCTAAACTAAAAAAAAATATATTTATATATGTGTAGGGTGAGTATTACATTATACTAAATAGGATCCCACTCAGAGACTTTCATGAAAAACTAAATAATTCATGTTGGAGAACATTGAACAATAAGGGAGACTAACTAATCTCCTAAACAAGTAAAGTATGTTCCTATCCTGAACATGGATAATCTCACCATGAATCACATAAAAGTTAATATAATAGAAGAAATAATATCATTGATTTCACACAATTAATTCCCATTAGTTTTTTACTTTGACCCAACATCGCATGTCCTGAGTATCTCTCTCCAAAATGTATTGCATGCAGAAAACTGGTCAAAACACCACAACATTCAACTCATGATTGAGACCACCACATCCATATTACCAAAAGTAACCAGGTAGTTTCTGAAGGTTTCAGACAACATTTATAATGTGTATCATACATCAGGTACTATGTCTCCTGCCATCACATCTCATACACCGAGGAAGGAACCTCAATCCATCATAGCATTTACACATTATACCTAGAGTAATACTAATAAATTTATATCCAAAATACTTGTTTTTTAATGAAACCAAATCAATTAAATCCCTCTATACATATATAGGGAGAACTAACTATCATTCATACTAGAACAATTAACTACCAAAATGGAAGAGTGGGGTCAATGTGGGTAGTCATCCATCCATCACCAGAAAATGATGTTTGCGAAAACACCCCCAATACTCAAAATCACTATGGCGTCAGTGGCCCTATCTGACAAGGTGGATTAGAATATAGAAATAAAAAATGAAAATGTAATATATGTCACCACCACACTCTAGGAATAACATAGTCTACGACTAAACTATAACTATCATCTCCAAGACTCATAGATTCCACTACTGAGACCATATATTATATAAGCACACAACCATTTAATGAGTTTCATCAAAATTTTTAATTCTATTTCATCAATTTCACTTAAAATTGTTTAATTATTTGAAAATTAAATAATCATTTACATTTTTTACATTACATTACATTATCTTCAAAACAATGTTACCTACCCTCTAAGAATAAAAACCGAGTCCATGACTTCTCTGAATTATATCCTCATTATTCCATCCCAGGAATCCCTAGCTGCAAGGGTTAATCATGTATTCGTTTGTTAATAACAATACCTCTATATTACTAGGTACTCTAGTAAAACATCAAATTCTACCAAAAAATGGTATATAACCAAGAACATCCATCTCCATTAGGCATTGGGGAATAGAAATAAAATAAAAAACAAACTCAACCATCCTCCAAGCAACTAATTCAATAAACACATATATTTTATTTAGATTGGTAATAAAAACCCCAACAGGTTCTATCATCTCGTGTGTCCTACCCAACACCGACATGTATTAAATGATGCATCTATCCACTCTAGGATTTATCTATTTCTGTAATAATTGGGACTCCATACCACATGTACCACAATAGAACTTAGGGATCAACTATTTAGGCACTAGACACATCTGGGACTCCACACTTGACATACCATAATAGCACTCCTAGCATAACTATCCCATGCTCACAAAAAAATCATAAGCAATATGAATCAGACAATAAATTAGGCCCTTGGACCAAAATAAAGGAATAGCGCCTTTGAATAAAATGATCAATCATGTCTCCAGAGCACAACACACACAACCTTTATAAAAATATAGTCAACTTGGGCCAGGAAAAGGAATTTTATTTTATCACACAAGTTGTTCTATTTTCCATATTGAATTAACTAATTTATTATTCAATGGTTTCAACTATAATAATCCCATGTATTAATCTATATAATGAATTAAAAAAATAGATAAAAAATTAATTTAAAAGGCATCTAATTCATTTATCAAAGAGAATTTACATGGTTCAGGTTCATTAACCCATTCAATTGAACATGCATACTTACAATAATTTAATAATAATAAAATAAAAAATCCAATGGAACCATTAAACATGAATCATTAATCCATTTAACTAATTAATTGTCAATTAATTTTATAGTCACATTCTTTAATAATTTCAATACGGAATAAAATTATATCCAATAAAGGAATATAAATCACACTATCTATAAAATCATGATAAAAACTGTTATCACATTACGGTGAAGAATCATCGCTATACGATCGATAGAAATTATTTAACCTTGTTTAATAATTTTTTGTAAATTTTAATTGTGATCCAATGGGATAAATCATGTTGGATCTACGATTTTATGTAAATTATTATATAAGGATGGAATCCCTAAATCAAAAGGGGTTAATGAACTTTGCACAATAACATACCAACAAAACTAATCCCAATCACCTCTCCTACAAGAATTGAATCCATCTATGGATGTCAAGACGCAACCACACTAACCAAACACCAAAAAAACACTACTTGAAACATATATATAATGAAAAATCACATGGAAAATATGAACATGAGGAAACTAATTTAAGAAAAGACATGATCAAATGAAGAACATGCACTATTTTGATGATCGATTTCAACATGTCAAATGAGGGAATCAATGAATAAATCAATGATAAAGTAATTCAAAAAATGTCAATGTGGGGGCATAGGGTCTCTTGGAATCCAGAAGGTGATAATGTAGCTGTGGGGTTTTGAATAACCAGAGCGCATTAAACAATTAATACATCATGGATGTGGGGAATTACATGACGTGTGGTCCCCTTTCAAATAATATAACACTCTAGATTATATATTCACCAACAAAATGTGTCTCCGATTCAATTTATTTATTTTTCAAACCATGATTTATTACATTTATTAAAACTATCATTCACATTGTGTAAAATATTTACATGCTGTGAAATCTCCCTACTTCCTAATTTTAATAGCTCTTTCCCTCCATAAATACTTTGAGAACCATAGTTTTCTGAAATGATCAAAGGGTTTCACTACATGGATATATGCATTTATATTACGTGCCTATAAAAACATTATCATCCTTGGGAATCCAAAACCAAACTAGAGTGAAAATAAGAATGTTGTCATATGAATGACCACACCATGGGTTACCTCTCAAAGGATCCTACCACCAAAAGAACTCAACCACCCACATCCAAGAAAAAGAGCCTCAACACGATGAGTAGATGAACTAATAGTTGATTCTTCACCACTTATAGTCGGATATTAGTATCATATAACCTCAGGAATAAAACAACTAAGATCACATGGAATTCCATATGTGTCTTCTCCACCAATTGAAACGGTGTAATACATAATAATTAACAAGATAGAGCAGCATCTCATAAATCAAAAAGAGGTATACAAACATAAAATGAATTGTGTTATAAGATAATAGATTAAAATAAAATAGATTAGGTTTCTGAGAATTTATCTTAAACTAACATTCCCATGTTATCTCCTCCACACCACTATGCTTCCACAATACACAAACCAAAGGGGGTTGCTCACTGGTGCAACACCTTCTGATGGAGGTATGGGATATCAACAATACTATTTTTAATATTTTCACCCATGTCATAATCGATCTCTCCCAAATAGATAATTTGAGAGTCCTCATGAATATAATTATGGTGCCTTAAAAATTGAAAAATATCATTTATGTGGATCTTTGGTGAGGAAAGATCTATTTGATACACAATGACCCAAACCAAAGACAACACCTCGATTGGCTCGACAGACTCAGGGGGAATGCTTACTCCCACAACCAACCCTTCTAGAAAACATGATCCACAATGTTTAACTATAAACGTGTCATTATATGATTTATGTAATATTTTTGATGATCCAGTACTTCATTCATCATCTTGAAAATAACATGAAACATCTTTATCGGGGTTTGTCCTAGTTTCAGCCTGGGAATTTCAGACTCTGTTACACTAGTCCACTAGAATGGAGAGTAGAATGGTCATCCATTCATGGTATAAAATGGTACCATACCTGTGGTGGAGTGAAAGGTCCTAATACATGAACCTCCAATATTTTCGACATAATAACACAATATTTCATCAAAATGCCTGAGGATCCGCTCGTTTCACTATCATTTTGTGGGTGAATATCAGTAGTAAGGCATATATGAGAACAAAAATATCGTTGGACACCTAACCAAAGATAAAGGTAAAAATAGTATCTGGATCATAAATTATCATACTCAAAACCTCATGGCGTCTAATTACCTCCTCTAGATACCGCATGGAAAAAACCTACACTAATCTCCACTAATTGATATCTATAATGTGTGTCAATTTATTAAAACGATAAATGGACACCCATATAGTGTAATATCCTCCCAAATATTGAGGTAAACCAGTAACAATGTTCATCGAGATGTCCTCCAACTTCCACTAAGGAACATCTAATGGATGGAGAAAACCATCAGAAACACAATGCTCAACCTTCACCTTCTGGCAGACCAAACATTGAGACAGAAACTATGTAACTTCAAAATTAATCTCAAGACTCCAAAAACCACCTCATAGAGAAAGGTTCATATTTTTTCATTCTAGTATGTCCCACCAATTTCAATCTATGTAACTCTCTGAGAACAATCGCTCACATTTCTAGTAGTATGATAATTTATACCTGAAGAAAAACTCGATGTTGTTCATCCACAAACCAACTATCAGGAGCCTCGCCAGAAACAAAATGGTCCCTCTAGAACTCCACTTCATGATAAACCTACTTGGATTCCTCCAACTAATACACCGGATAAGTCTACACCTTCATTTGATAAACACATCCTCTACCCCAACATCTACAATATCCATTTGTAATGATGAATGTTCTTTAATCACACTATAGGATTCACCAGATTTTCACATTTCATCCCTACGTGACATCCTATTCAACACATCAACAAAGTAATTTACCTTTCCAGGTGCATATGATAACTCAATGATGTGATCTTCTATGAAATCCATCATGTGATGTCGAAACTGGTTCATGTCATTCTAGGATAAAATGTACCTTAGGCTGTTATGATCAATGAGTACCAAAATAAACTCACCTATGAGGTAATGTCTCAAAAAATTTCGGTAAAACATTGCAGTCTCCAACTCGAGATCATAGGTGGAATAGTCATGCTCATGGGGATGTAACTGTAGAGACCCAAAACCAATGACAGATCTCTACTACATTAGAACATATACCATCCTTTGAGGTGAAGAAACATAGAAACCCTCAAAACCAAACTCCATCATTTGGAAGAAAATAACTTCTGGTCCAAAAAAATATCAATAGGATAATAAGAATCTATCTATAATTGAAAAATACTCAAGAATGTATGATTCTTTTGGGTCAATGATATCAGAGGAGACACAACCCATTAGAAATCAGCAATGACCCACTTGTAATATTTTGGAAGACCACAGAATATTTGCATCACTACCACTCTCATGGGGTATTCCTAAGACACAAACACTTATATCATTGATATATTAAAAACTAAACCCTAGTGAAATAAAACATGCCCCATTAAATGGACATGTTGATCCCAAAACACACACTTCAGAAACATCACAAACCACATATCATAGTGAAGAACTCAAAAAATTTAATTATGATTATCTACATGCTCCTCCTCAGATTTGGAGTACATAAGTATGTTAGAACTGAATACCACCCTGAAATAATCCTACATCTCATAGAAAAAAGTTCTTATTAACCCCATGAACAAATTTGGATCCTTATTTACACCGAAAGGCATCACAAAAAATAAATAATTCTCATAGAGACAACATAAATCAGTATTCAGAATGTCCTCATCCTTTACACACATCTGATGATATATTGACTACACTTCAATCACAGAGAACCAATTTTTACCCTTTACATGATTGAATAAATAATCATTTTGTGGAGGGTGATAACCGTTTTTACCTGTCACATTGTTCAAGTGTTCATAATTGATATGCAACCAAATAATGGAACCATAATACTTCATGAACAAAACTACTGCCCCCCCACGGCGACACACTTGGAATAACAAAAACATGATTTAATAATCTATTGAGATATATAATTAGCTATCATTAACTAGAAGGATCCATCATATATGGGGATATCAATGTAATATACATGAATAGTTGTTGTTCGATCCTCAACTTGATCTCTCATTGTGGGGGTAATGCTATAACCTCTACATAAAAGACATTAGTGTACTCTTACAAAAACCCAGGAAAAGATAACTACTGATCCTAGAATGAACTCAAAATAATCTCATCCATCAACGATGACATGGATGGAACACTCCTCTAGCCCGTAGGAGGGCCTCTCCTTCAAACTAACACTACTGGATGTCCATCATCATTTAATAACAGAACAAACCACCAAAAGAAATCTCTGATAAGCTACGACTAATACAATTAATTCATGAAGGAGATGATATCATATGATTTTATCCAAAAAAGGAAATATCATCAATAATGGTGTTTCCCTAGAATTATCTAACTATTAATATACACTTGAAACAAGTCATATCAAACTCTAGCTGTCATAGTCAATGCCAAAGGAATTGGAAGTATCTCTACCTCAAGTCACAATGAATAGAAAATGGAAAATAAAATGATGGAGTCCATCACTCTAAGATAAAATAAAATTGGCACCCATGTATAAAAGATGAATATATTACCTCGAATGATGTCTGGATCACCTAGATCTAGAAATGATAAAGAATGAAGCTAACCATGACCTACTCTATGGCCAATCAGAGCATGATAAAGGCCACCTCCATAGACTCTCTACACTATCTAAGTATTGGGAGAATCCTTATGTTGTCATCTGCCTACCCCATCTATTCTCATGTAAACACATACTAAAGAAACCTGCTACTGCTGAGTCAGAAGGGATAAACTCAACCAATAAAACAAAAGTATTATTACTAGTGCACATTGACTACTCTAAAAGGTAAGGAACTATCGACACTTATGACCTCAATGCCCACAAGAAAAACATGTGTTTAAGAACTTGGAATAGGCCCAAAAACCTATACCCTAAGAGAAATAGGACCTTGAGGGTAGGGAATTTACACCGACTGTTCAAAATCACTTCTTTCCTGACAACTATGAACCCCAAACCACATCACATCATCATAAGAAATTCCAATGACTCCCCTCTCAAGAAGATTTGGTTCTAAATATCAATTTCTCAATTACCAATACTCTCTCCAACACCTCAAGATATGTATTTATAATAATTAGGGTGACTTGGCATTGAATATACAGAATAAAATCCTCATAGAAATTCCTTACTATGGCCACCTCATCTGGAAACATTTCCTCAACATTTTACATAATTTTCCTAAAATAGGTACCCAAATCTTGAAAACTGATGCTCCCCTACATAAGGGTAACTAACTTTTGAAGACTACATTCATTTACAGTCTAAGAGATAATATCATCTCTAAAAATATCTCAAAAACCATTCATGAGACTACTAAATCAATGTGATATCAATGGGATAATAACGACCACTACTTCCCTACGCCACACTACATGATCACATCTATTGATACCATGTTTTCCTTCTAATCATGTATCAATTTGATGGCTATATCAACATCCTGCAACCAGTCTTCTATGATTGAATCTAAAATTGATCTATTATACCTATGTAGACTATTCTTTTGAATATTATATTGTGTCTTCCATGTTTCTTCATCTTCAACCTCTACATTGCAGTAATCTGATGGATCACCATACTGAAATTATATTGGACAAACCAGATTCGGACATCGACATGGATCCATAATTTAAATTAAAAAAACAATTAGAACTCCTAATCTAAAATATGTAATACCTTAACATTTTTTTTAATAAATTAATGTTGACATATCCCATGTTCTACCAATTAAATCCTTGGATCAAAGAAGTTAGATTCAATTTTATTTTCCAAGGAGTTTCCTAGTAACTATTATCACATTCTATTGTTTCTAACATAAGCCTAATTTTCCATAAATCAATCCATATGGAACCCTAAATAGATGTTTCAAAACCATTATATCATATTTATAGCTCTTTATAAATTTAATTTGTTCCATTTTGTTACTAGAACATGAATCCTCACCTTTTCCTAACTCCAAACTCCATATAATATGTCTTTCAATCCTATAATACCACTCTATCAAAACCCTTTCCTAATTTTGTGTACCCCTCCTTGGTCAGATATGAAATTAGAGATATTATGACACCTGAGTCCCACCTATAGTTGACCAATTGTTGGGAAATAGCACCGACAGTATGTTAAAAACACAATTGTAAGGCATTACCCTATATGATAACACATGAAAAATAGAGAGATAAGACTAAGAACAACCAACTCCATCTCAGAATGTAATATAAATGAAAAAGTTAACATATTTAGTTACATGGATGAGCTACTACAATGGGAATGAAAAACAACAATTACTAAAAAATAATATAAACAACATTAGAAACCATAAAACAAAAAATTCTCTTGAAAAACCCCATGCTAGTAGTAAGATGCATGATATCCAACCTACTCTAACTGACCAAAATCATATTTTAATATATGTAGTATATGTATAACATTATACTTTTTAGGATCCTCTATGTAACACTCCTGAAAATGTAAAGAAAGTAAACTAAATCATAGTAAACAAAAATTGAAACTAACTCCTCACTAAAATAAGTATACTAAGTTCCAAAAATCATCATGTTAAATATCACTAAGTATCTAATAAAATAGAATATAATATAAGAAACAATATCAATGGAACACTTCTACTACTTCCCCATTGGTTTTCCAATTTTCCACTAAATTGCACTTACTAAGAATATCTCTCTAAAAGACTAGCTTGCAGAAACCTAGTTGATGAACCACAAAACACACCTCATGAATCACACAACCATATCCATGTTTCCAAAAGTAACTATGTAATTTTTAAAAGTCACCACAACCCATATAACCTATATAATACACTATGTTTTATACCTCAATCCATCACATCCCATACACCGATTAAAGAACCACATATCGTCATATCCATAACAGGTTCTACCTATAGTAGTCCTTAGAAATCATTATCTATAATCCAAATGTGGGAAATATCAGAAATATATTGTAGTCCTCTAAAAACATATGCGGTGAAAGATAACAACTGTGCATACTAGTGCAACTAACTACCAAGAGAAGATAATGGGGTCAAAGGGGGTAGTCAACCGTCAATCCTCCCACTAGAATGTTAGGGAAGATACCCCAATGCTCAAAATCAATGGGGTGTTATTTTCCCTAACTGAAAGGGTGGAGTGGAGTATAAAAAAAATAGAACGTATAAGATATAATATAGCAGAAAAAGTCAATATGGGTGTACCCTTGTATCTAAATCAACTATTTCTAACATATCAGAGACTCTCAAATTCCACTACTAAGAACATATATCGTATAAGAACATAACCATATAAATATCTACATTGAATTATTTAATTCTATTTCACAAATTAAAATTTATGTTAATTAATTATTTACCCCTTAGTTAACCATTTTCAATTTCTATATTACATAAAATTTTCATCATATCAAATTTCCATGGATTCTATGCACAAGCAATCTGAGTCTAAGTCTTCTCTGAATAATAACTTCTACTTTTCATCCAATAAAGATCCAACACCATGAGTTAAAAAGTTATTCTTTTATTAAAAAAATAACGCCCATAATACTAGGAATTATATGAAAACATATTATGCTTATAAATAATTGTATACATCCCTGAACATCTGACTACCACAACCAGTGGGGAATGGAAATAAAATAAAAACCCAACCTAGCCATCAGAAAACAAAACTCAATGAAAATCATAAATTAATATTAATGCCTAAAACCATCTTCAACCAGTTCCATCATAACTTGTGTCCACCCCAAAACCCATGCTTAAACTGGAGAATATCTCTACTGTATGCATCAACTGCAACCACAACAATAGGGACTACCAGTCCCATGTACCACAAAAGCCCTCTGAGATCAACCATACCAAGATAATAAAATATTTGAGACTCCCAACCCCAAATACCACAATATCCCTATAGGATCACTAATCCCATGCTCTAGAAAAATCACAAGAAATAGGAATCACACAAGCAACATATATTTTGTCCCTAAATTAAGTCACCCAACTCTTAAAAAATGAGCTCTCATGGCTCCAGGACACATGTAACTCAGCCTTTAGCAAGTAAACAAAAAACTCTGGCCATACTAAGGAATATTATATTATCAAAAAATTGTTAATTTAATCTATAATGAATTTAGAGATTAATTATTCATAGGTTCCATCTAGAAGAAACCTATACAGAAAGCTATCTGGATCAATCAATAATTAATTAAACAATTAAATTAACATCAATGTAATTATTTGATTAAAAAAATCAAGAAGATTTACATTAATTTTCCTATTCAATTTAATTTCTTCAATTTCATCAATTTGATAATCATCAAATTACAACAGCAAAAACCTGATTCATTAAACATTAATATATAATTAGTTTATCTAAATAATGATTAATTAATTCTGGATTTCTGTTCTTTACAAATTTCCATTAAGAACAACCAGATAACAATGAAATGAATAAATATAAAACTATTCATAAAATCATGATGCAGACAATTATAATGATATAAGGTAGAAATATTATTAATTTATCGATACCAATTCTTTAATTAGATTTAATAATAATTAGTTCAATTTCATTTTGTTCCAATGGGTTAAATCATTCTAGCCCTATAATTTCACATTAAAAAATTAGTATGCAATGAATCCCCTACCTCAAAAGGGATTCAATGTTGTTCTCATGAGAATATACCAAAACAATGAATATGGATCACATATTCACCAAGAACTACATTGTTCCTAGGATCCCACAGAACAACCTCACCAACATACAACTACGAAAACCCCATTTGAATCATTGAAATCAAGCACCATCAAATGGAAAATACGATTGGGAGGAAACATATAGAGATATTATAATAATATAGCTATAACATACCATTGATTGAAGATGTATTTCTATGGATCGAATAAGGGATTCTAGTAATCATTACATGATGAATGAATCCCCAAAACATCGAAGAGGGGTCATCAGGTCACCTGGAATCACGAGGGAGACACTACAGCTATAGTGTTCTGAATATCCCGAGCAGATAAAATTATTAATAAGACACTATAACATGGAATTAAACATAATGAAATCCCTTTTCACATTGTCTAATATTATGAATTAGATCATAATTGAAAACAAGTCTCTTATTAAATTTTTTTTCATACCCTAATTCATTACAAATCATCAAACCCATTTTCACATTGTGTAAAATGATTACATGATCTGAAATCTCATCAATCCAACTTTTCGTAACCAATTCTCTAATTAATTACCTTGACCCTACTCAGAGAAAATTATTCTTCATAAATTAATAAATTGTCAATCCACATGTATCCATGAACATATAATTTTGATTCTACTGGATCTTGGTCAGGATTTGTTCTCAATTATGGAGACTGTGTTGTTGGTTATAACTCAAGTGATTTAAGAGTGCATGAGAATAATTACCCCACACATCATTTTATTTTATTTAAAAAGTTCAATGATTTAAAAACACAGTGTCATTATCTATTTGGTGATAAATTTTCTCTATTCACATAATCTTAAAACATATTTTCTCACAATAGAAATCCAACCTGAGATAAATAAGATTGATGGAGAATCACCAAATGTTTGTCTTTGACTTGATGTATACACTAGGTAAAGGCAATTCAGGGGCTGATATGTTGAGAAAAAAAGGCATATACATAGTTGAAAAAATATGCGTTAGATGAGTGGCAGTTGATATCATTCCTAGATTACATGCACATTGTATATGAAGCCTTATATGAAGTTATAGTTATCATTATGTAGAGACCCGAAGCACGATGTACATTTACATTACATTAAATTTACAGAATACTTAGTACATAACAAAAATACACACACAAGGATCGTAATAGTTTAGTGTCTTTGGAAACTCGGAATATAATCTTCTAATCCTGGTAAAGATCTTCAACATCTCCCATAAAGATATTCCTTTTTTTAATACCTAAACCCGTTCTTTATATCCTGGGGAAAAGAAAACATAAAAGGCTGATCTCAAATGCTCATTAAGGGTAAAAAAAATAAATATCAATCACATCATATACATAAGCACATAACTTTTGGAAATCTTAACCTGCAAAAGAGATCATAATTTAATAACATGGGATAAATCATGGTAGTGTAATGTAATCACAATAATCATAACTTAAAACATGAAACTTTGTGGCATTCACACATAATCATAGAGAATCATTTCTTGTTAGTCAATACTCATTTCCAAGACTATCTTAGTGGAAAAAGTCCCTTTCTGAACCGAGTCACCCTCGTTTCAGTCCTGTTTCACTGAACCGGTATAACCTACCGTTCCAGCCATGTCTATCTCATGAGATATAAAATCTGTACCCAATGAATTGGAGGGAGATATAGGTCCCACCCATCTAATAATGATACCATTCTTATGTGTGCCACAAAATCATAAATCATACATCATTACATAACCCATGTAATAAAAATGGGAATCTTAAACATCGTGACATCATAAAACAATTCATATAAGATAAAAGAATTAATAAAAATATTTTCATTACAACATAATCAAATCCATGTAATAATAGGGATAGAAACAGAACCCTATATTGTCTTAGATGGAAAATAATTTTGATAATACTCTTGAACTCCATTCTTGAGGAAAATATCCTTTCTACTTCAAAAACATTTATCCTTTCATAACATGTCATACATTTTTAAAATAAAAGAAGTTGATTAAAAATAAAAATGAATACTTTTAAAGGAATATTCTTTTAAATAATGTTTTAAAAATCTATTCATTCCTTATAAGTTAAAAAAAACATTCTTTTCATATTTTTTTCGGAAAAGTCAAAAAGTACCTCATACGAAAAACGACAAAAGATTCCTTTCATATCCTTTACTAAAAACTCTCCGAAGGTTAAAAATGGATTTAAACAATTTTAGGTGGATTGAAATAATATTACATATTGAGGAAACATGGATGTGGATGATAAAATACAACCCAGTAAATTTCAAATTATATATAATCTCGAATAAAAATTGAGATTGCGTGATTTTCCCTTACCTTTGGTCCGATTTGCTTCGTAAGTGTCTGAACCTCCTGTATAATGATTTAAATAATGTCATTGACTTATTCCAGAATCATATTCATTGTTATGATATCATATATGGTTCACTTATGACTTTATATTACTCATTCTTTTGTAAATTCCATGTTAAAGAAGCGTTTTGGGTAAAATCGTTTCATTTGTCGTCCATGTTTTGATGTGTAATTATTCATATGATTACTTAGATAATGATTACTTAATTCCAGAATATAAAACATGATTTATATATAATATATATTCATAATATACATATATATAATAAATCAGTAAATGGAAAGAAATACACCGTTCATGGAGACGGTAGGCCGTACGTACGCATGAACGCTATTCTCGTTTCGTTATTGAGTTGACTGGAATTAAGTAGATGAAATACATATATATACACATAAATCCAGTATCATTATTATGTCATATATTTCATGATTACTTATTATATGTACTTTATAATCATTCACGAATGGTTAATGTGGAGAATGAATCTCATCGCGTCGTGGAGACGGTAGTCTGTACGTACGCACGAGCGATGATATCGTTTTCTTGATTATTGAATTGAATTGGAGTTGATGATACAATATATCAGAATCATTATGATGTTATAATAACTATGTATAGTTATTATTTACACCATTATACCCATCCATGTAAGGTGTTGGTGGAAAATAGATTTCACCACGTCGTGGAAACGGTATTCCGTACGTACGCACGCGCGGTGATTTCGTTTTCCGTAGGATGGATAGATGGTGAAATAGGATTGTTTCATACTTATAATAACATATCAGTATATGAGTGATACTGATGTTATTAATTAATAATGAAACAACCTAATAAGAAGAAGTGGAAGAAGAAATAAAGGTGAAAGAATCGGTAACGGAAATTACCTCTTCTTTGAAGCGCCTCTTTGAGACCTCCTCTTAGGACACTAAAATTGGTCTTTCAGGAATCCCAGAACCTCTAGGATGTTTCTAGGGAAGTGGAGAAGAGAATTTGGAAGGGATTGGTGGAGCATGAAGGCTCAATGTTGTGTGAGGAAGAGAGGGAGGAGGTTCCCTTTTATAAGGGAGGAGAGGGGCACCTTTGGAATAACTAAAAATATTATTTTATTAAAAAATCAAGTTCTATTTTAAATAGCTCCAAATTCATTTATTTCTATGATAAGGTGGGGATGGGTCGAAATACTCTCATACAATAGAATTTATACAAGTTTAGGTTATTATTTTAACCTTATCAATTAGATTTAACTCTAAGTTAAATAATTTATCTTTTACCGTGTCTTTTTGTTTTCTTACACTATATGGTTAATAAACATACTATATCAAGCCAAAAGAATCCCAAGTTGTTTATTATATATATATATAATCTTATCTAAGTCATTTGGCTGATCCTTAGATTTTTAGTAATAAAATAACAATTAATAATATAATAGTTTTTTTAAAAACTATTATTTGTCATTTTTGACACTATTTGGTACATGATTTTTATGAAATTCATAAAAGAATGATAAGTTCAAACCAAGTTACTTAAATCAACAATAACATGTCATATTAACCTATAAAATTATTTTAAGTCATAAAATGTCTCAAATTACATTTATTTGGGCATTTATAACATCAATTATGTCAGTGTTTCATTAATAAGACAATTACTGCATCATCTTTGTGTCATAATAAATGATATTATTTAATCCCTAAAAATTCTAAATAAATTAATATGATGTATATAATTGTATTAGATTTCTGGATACTATTCATGTTTGAAGTTTCATGATGTTTATCACTAGATTAAAATTATTATACTTATAAGATTTAAGAAAGTTACATGTTGTCACATTCTTTGGTTTTAATAACAATTAAATTATTTTCATTGAAAAAATTTAATTAATTGAATATAATCATACCCTTAGGTGATATGGGTCGAGTTTTAGTCATACAATAGGATTTTGACATTTTTAGGGTAATTTTAAAATATTATATTTACCCTTAATTACCCGATTTACCTTTACCTATGGAAAATAAAATTTACCATAGTTACTATTAATAATTCCCAAAAATAAAAAGTATCCTATTAACATAATTTGGACCCGCTGATTCCAAATATGGAATCTTTTTTTAAAATTAAATACACAGAAGTTGCAGAAATTAAATTAAAATTAATCCCGTTGTCGAATAAAAACGGGTTTTTGTTTAAAACATTGCAAAAGATTGAATTGATTTACATACGAAATCAAGGTAAAATCAATGCTAATGACATACATTATATTAAATGGTAAACATATATTCTATTTATACTTTAAAACCATTCAATATTATAATTTTACAACATAATAAATTATGATGAAAAAAGTTGTTTTTAATTAAAATATAGCGTGTTGTTACTATTCATTAAATGTGAAAGTTACCAGAATAATATGAAAAATTTATCCAAAGTAAATTTTTATTTCTTGATTCCAAAGAAGAATTTTTTTTGTCAAATTGAACTTATAAACATGTCAAAAAGTAGATTTAAAGTGGGTGCACCATCAAAAGGCGGCAAAAATGCATTTTTTGAAAAATACTTATTTTACGCAAAAATTTTATTTTGTTCTTATACCATGTTATAGAAATGTGTAAGATGAATAATAATGTTATAAAATAGAAAATTTAGTTATTACTATTCATAACGGCTAGTTCATGACAATATTACAAAAATATAACATTGTTTATTAAAACCCGGTATTGCGTACAACACACGCTATCGAGGAAGGTCGCGATTGCGTGTAATGCAAGCCAAGTCAGGGTTGCGTGTTGTGAAAGAATCCTTCGTTGTTTCGTATAACAGAATCCAACCATATTTCATTTATACATTGAATATATATATATATACTCAATGTTGTGTAGAATAACTATTATCAAAATTGTGTGTAACACGATCCAAGAATAGTGTTGCATATACTCCAAGATAATACGGTGTTGTGTATAGCGCAAGGTAATCTTGGTGTAGAATACAACACAAGACATTAATGAAATTAAAAGAATATTTTTCATAAAATATAGGGGTGTTACATTCTACCCCCCTTAAAATGAATTTCACCCTCGAAATTCGTCGGGGTTATAAATGGTTTACTACTCGAAAGTTTCTTTAATAGAAACCCACAACGTAAAGAGGAATACCAAAACCAATCATTAAAAACAAAAGTATGAAACGTAACAGTTACCCAAATAAACTAATCACTAGGTTTCCACATAGGTGAAAATATGGATATGGAAGAAAAATTTAACCATCATGTTCTGATGGAGAGTGGTAGAGAACATGGCTATGAAAAGGCCAACAATCACAAATCCATAAATTTGTGACTATCTAAGGTACCATCTGATTTATCAGATATAAGAGCACTAGGACAACATTTTTGGTTTTTAAGATCGTTTCCCAAAAGTTGAAGAATTTGAATTAGAATAAATACTTACTTTATTTTGGTACAATCTCACTGTTGTTCGTGCCTTGAACAATTTCCACTTCATCTCTTAAATAAATGAAGTTGAATTTGTTATTCGTGATGTGTTAGCAGATCATGTGATAGAATGATGGGTCATTTCATCTGTCTTAAACAAAAGGTTAGAAAAACTTATTAAATATACATAAGTCATTCTATAGTGAGATTAATCATATACGGTTCCTAAAATGGACTTATAATTCATATATCATACTGATTAATATAATAAAACTAGTTTCTACTAAACAGGGACTTCCTGTAGGCCAGTGGTAGGCGATAAAGGCCAGTCACACTTCTGTTGTGGGTTTGATTACCGCAGCCTTGCCCGACGCGATGGGCTGTCGCCCGTCCTACAGGTTGTCCTTTTTCTAAAGCTATATTA
This sequence comes from Viscum album, assembly GCA_963277665.1. Lineage (NCBI taxonomy): Eukaryota > Viridiplantae > Streptophyta > Magnoliopsida > Santalales > Viscaceae > Viscum > Viscum album. The sequence goes on from OY728137.1 coordinate 1,200,556,625, forward strand.
CTATAACATCCCATCAATAATATCGAAAAAAGTTTTATCCTAACTTATGTCCAACATAATCCATTCTAATCTTTAGGCTTATCTAAAATACTTTGGTCCAAGCTCATAGTATAAAGAAAATGATTACTTGAAATGTCACAGAACAATCACGTGAATGCCATCATTTATCCCCCATATATCACAAGATATATCTTGCTGGTCAAATTACAAACATGTGAATACCTTAATCATGTATTCTCATGAAGAATGAATACCCATTGAACCTTAGTGAAAACATGAATGCAGTTAAAAGTTAACACTTTCCACATACCAAAATCCTCAAAATTCTATATACTCAAACCATGATATCACTTAGTCCTTATATCAATCATGAGCTCATGAATACTGTTAAACATTTCGTTTTCTCAGTTTCCCTTCATTATGAGCATATCATATTATTTCCAAAAATATCTCAATCACTTTGAATACCACATTAGACCAATACATAAATATTCCAATACTTTATGATACAACATTATTTTGGAATCCCATTACATAAACACTTAATCATTCCACCACATCGTTGTCATATTCAACATCGCCAATGGTGATCTCATGTGAATTCCCTTTGTCCTTTGCCTTAAGCGGTTGCTCATGTTGATCATAACTAACCATTGGATTAGGGAATTTATTATCATAATGCCCCATTTCCTTTCACTTGAAGCATTGAAGTGTCGGTGGTGCATTCTCTGCAGTGTTTGCTTTATTCACATCATTAGAAACCCTTTTTTCCATTACTTCGACACTCAGCTGCTCGATGACCTTCTTTTCCACCCATAAAACATTTTCTAGTCCCTTTAAGAAAATCTCCACCATGATTCTTTCCACACTTTGTGCATAAGGAAACATTCATATTCTTTTCACCATTATTATGAGATTTCTCCTTGAACTCCATCTTTCGTTTCGTGTCAAAACCATGAGATGGGTATGTAACACCAAATTCCATTTCTACCTTGATAGCACAACGCACAATTTCTTCATAGCTACTGAAGTCTCTTATAGCTAATTCCCTTCGAAGACTTGGTTTTAAGACACTGAAAAATCAATCAACTTTACTTTCAGGTTGGATGATAATGCCAGATGCATACCTTTCAAGTCTTGTAAAATTCGCTTCGTATATACCAACTGATTCATCATCCTTCTACTTCAGCTCAAGAAACTCCTTTTCCATCTTTGTTCAAAGAATACAAGGGAAGTAATTACTGAAAAACATGTTCTTGAACTCATCCCATTCCATGGACTCAATTTCATCACTTGGCCTTGTATTCTTGATAAGATTCAACCATTGATCAGCTTCACCTTCTAAACGATATACTGCTAAGATGACTTTATCATGATCAGAACATTGAAGAACTGAAAATATCTTTTCAGTGGTACTGATCCATTGTTCAGCAACAAGTGGATTGGAAGACCCACTGAAAGAAGGTGGACATTGCATCATGAAGGACTCAATAGAATATTTTTCCCTTCTCTGCTCATTTAGAAGTCCAAAATGATTCATAGATTGTGTAAGTATAGAAATAAGATTTTTCACTCCATCTCCCATAACATTTGTTTGTTCAGGAGGTAAATCATTGGATTGTCCATTGCATTGATCAACACGGTTCCTTCGTGTTCCAGCCATCGTCTAAAACCCAAAAAGAATAGTGTGAGAGGCAAAAATCATGCTAGAGAAAACAACATTATAAAGGGGGATTATCCTCAATATCTAACATCTTAGGTTAAATTCTATGATAGTTAGCGTAATTCTAGTACTATAATCTATACGTATACTTAACCTTAGGGACATCCCTAGACTTATACATACCTTAGAAATATCTCTAGGGATCTCACTAACGTTTTCGCATCCTAGTTTCCAATGGTTGACTAAACCTTTCCTCAGATACCAACTGTAGAGACCCGAAGCTTGACGTACATTGACATTACATTACATTTGCAGAATACATAGTACATAACAAAAATACACACACAAGGATCGTAATAGTTTAGTGTCTTTGGATACTCGGAATATAATCTTCTAATCCTGGTGAAAGATCTTCAACATCTTCCATAAAGAACTTCCTTTTTTTTAATACCTAAAACCTTTCTTTATATCATGGGGAAAAGAAAACATAAAAGGGTGAGCTCAAATGCTCAGTAAGGGTAAAAAAAAGAAATATAAATCACATCATATACATAAGCACATAACTTTTGGAAATCTTAACCTGCAAAAGAGATCATAATTTCATAACATGCGATAAATCATGGCAGTGAAATGTAATCACAACAATCATAACTTAAAACATGAAACTTTGTGTCATTCACAAATAATCATAGAGAATCATTTCTTGTTAGTCAAGACTCATTGCCAAGACTATCTTAGCGGATAAAGTCCCTTTCTGAACCAAGTCACCCTCGTTTCAGTCCTGTTTCACTGAACCGGTATAACCTACCGTTCTAGCCATGTCTATCTCATGAGATATAAAATCTTTACCCAATGCATTGTAGGGAGATATAGGTCCCACCCATATCATAATGATACCATTATTATGTGTGCCACAAAATCATAAATCATACATCATTACATAACCCAAGTAATAAAAATGAGAATCTTAAACATCGTGACATCATAAAACAATTCATATAAGATAATGGAATTCATAAAAATATTTCCATCACAACATAATCAAATCCATTTAATAATAGTGATAGAAACAGAACCCTATATTTTCTTAGATGGAAAATAATTTTGATAAAACTCTTGAACTCCATTCTTGAGGAAAATATCCTTTCTACTTCAAAAAAATTTATCCTTTCATTACATGTCATACAATTTTAAACTAAATGAAGTTGATTAAAAATAAACATGAAAACTTGTAAAGGAAGATTCTTGTAATTAATCTTTTAAAAATCCATTCATGCCGTATAAGTTAAAAAAACATTCTTTTCGGACTTTTGTCAGAAAAGTCAAAAAGTACCTCGTACGAAAAACGACAAAAGATTCCTTTCATATCCTTTACTAAAAACTCACTGAAAAGTAAAAATGGATTTAAACAATCGTAGGTGGATGGAAATAATATTACATATTGAGGAAACATGGATGTGGATGATAAAATACACCCCAGTAAATTTCAATGTATAAACAATCTCCGAAAAAAATTGAGATTGCGAGATTTTCCCTTACCTTTGGTCCGATTTGCTTCGTAAGTGTTCGAAACTCCTGTATAATGATTTAAATAATGACATTGACTTATTCCATAATCATATTCATTGTTATGATATCATATATGGTTCACTTATGATTTTATATTACCCGTTCTTTTGTAAATTCCATGTTAAAGAAGCGCTTTGGGTAAAATCGTTTCATTTGTCGTCCATGTTTTGACTTGTAATTATTCATATGATTACTTAGATCATGATTTTTTAATTCCAGAATATAATAAATTATTTATATATAATATATATTCATAATATACATATATATTATAAATCAATATATGGAAAGAAATACACCGTTCATGGAGACAGTAGGTCGTACGTACGCATGAACGCTGTTTTCGTTTACTTATTGAGTTGAATGGAATTAAGTAGATGAAATAAATATATTTACACATAATTCCGGTATCATTATTATGTCATATATTTCATGATTACTTATTATATTTACTTTATAATCATTCACGAATGGTTAAAGTGGAGAATGAATCTCATCGCGTCGTGGAGACGGTAGTCCGTACGTACGCACGAGTGATGATATCGTTTTCATGATTATTGAATTGAATTGGAGTGGATGATACAATATATCAGAATCAGTATGATGTTATATAACTATGTATAGTTATTCTTTACACCATTATACCCATCCATGTAAGGTGTTGATGGAAAATAGATTTCACCACGGCGTGGAGACGGTATTCCGTACGTACGCACGCGCGGTGAATTCGTTTTCCGTAGGATGGATAGATGGTGAAATAGGATTTTTTCATACTTATAATAACATATCAGTATATTAGTGATACTGATGTTATTAATTCATAATGAAACAACCTAAGAAGAAGAAATGGAAGAAGAAATAAGGGTGAAAGAATCGGTAACGGAAATTACCTCTTCTTTGAAGCGCCTCTTTGAGACCTCCTCTTAGGGCACTAAAATTGGTATTTGAGGAAGACCAGAACCTCTAGGATGTTTCTAGGGAAGTGGAGAAGATAATTTGGAAGGTATTGGCCGAGATTGAAGGCTAAATGTTTTGTGAGGAAGAGAGGGAGTAGGTGCCCTTTTATAAGGGAGGAGAGGGGCACCTTTGGAATAACTAAAAATATTATTTTATTATAAAGTCAAGTTCGGTTTTAAATAGCACCAAATTGATTTATTTAGATTCTAAGGTGGGTATGGGTCGAATTCCTCTCATCCAATAGAATTTAGACAAGTTTAGGTTATTATTTTAACCTTATCAATTAGATTTAACTCTAAGTTAAATAATTTACCTTTTACCATGTCTTTTTGTTTTCTTACACTATATGGTTAATAAACTTACTATATCAAGCCAAAAGAACCCCAAGTTGTTTATTATTAATATATATAATCTTATATAAGTCATTTGGCCTTACCTTAGATTTTTAGTAATAAAATAACAATTAGTAATATAATATTTGTTTTAAAAACTATTTTATGTCAATTTTGACACTATTTGGTACATGATATGTATGAAATTCATAACAAAATGATAAGTTCGAACCAAGTTACTTAAATCAATAATAACATGTCATATTAACCTAGAAAATTAGTTTAAGTCATAAAAAGTCTCAAATTACATTTATTTGGACATTTATAACATCAATTATGTCAAAATTTCATTAATAAGACAATTACAGCATCATCTTTGTGTCATAATAAATGATAATTATTTAATCCCTAAAAATTCTAAATAAATTCCTATGATGTAGATAATTGTATTATATTTCTTTAGACTATTCATGTTTTAAGTTTCATGAAGTTTATCACTAGATTAAAATTATTATTCTTATAAGATTTAAGAAAGTGACATGTTGTCACATTCTTTGGTTTTAATAATAATTAAATTATTTTCATTGAAAAAATTTAATTAAATGAATATAATCCGACCCTTAGGAGATATGGGTCGATTTTTAGTCATCCAATAGGATTTTGACATTTTTAGGGTAATTTTAAAATATTATATTTACCCTTAATTACCCGATTTACCATTAACTATGGTAAATAAAATTTACCATAGTTACTATTCATAATTCCCAAAAATAAAAAGTATCCTATTAACATAATTTGGACCCACTGATTCCAAATAAGGAATCTATTTTTTAAAATTCAATACACAGAAGTTTCAGAAATTAAATTAAAATTAATCCCGTCGTCGAATAAAAACGGGTTTTTGTTTAAAACATTGCAAAAGATTGAATTGATTTAACCTACGAATTCAAGGTAAACTCAATGCTAATGAAATACATTATATTAAATGGTAAAAATATATTCTATTTATACTTTAAAACCATTCAATATTATAATTTAACCATATAAGATATTATGATGATAAAAGTTGTTTTTAATTAAAATATAGCGTGTTTTTACAATTCATTAAAATGTGAAAGTTACCAGAATAATATGAAAAATTTATCCAAAGTAAATTTTTATTTCTTGATTCCAAAGAAGAATTTTATTTTTTCAAATTGATATTATAAACATGTAAAAAACTAGATTTAATGTGGGTGCGCCATCAAAAGACGTCAAAACTGCATTTTTTGAAAAATACTTATTTTACCCGAAAAATTTAATTTTTTCTTATACCATGTTCTAGAAATGTGTAAGATGAATAAAAATGATATAAAATGAAAAATTTATTTAAAAATAGTCATAACATCTAGTTCATGACAATATTATAATAATATAACATTGTTTATTAAAACCCGGTATTGCGTACAACACACGCTATCGAGGAAGGTCATGATTGCGTGTAATGCAAGCCAAGTCAGGGATGCGTGTTGTGAAAGAATCCTTCGGTGTTTCGTATAACAGAATCCAACCATATTTCATTTATACATTGAATATATATATATATATAATCAATGTTGCGTAGAATAACTATTATCAAAATTTTGTGTAACACGATCCAAGAATAGTGTTGTGTATACTGCAAGCTAATACGGTGTTGCGTATAGCGCAAGGTAACCTTGGTGTAGAATACAACACAAGACATTAATTAAATTAAAAGAATATTTTTCATAAAATCTAGGAGTGTTACACATTACCCTTTCATATTTCAATACTTTGGTGGATATGGATAAATTGGAATTGAAATACAATGCAGAATTTGTGTCTATGAGGTAAAAACTCAATGGTAGGGACACTATTTAGAGTTGGCATCTAGTTGAGAGTTCAATGTTGTTTTTCTGATATTGTATGGTCAAAACAATGGATTTCCCCAAATTAATTCTTCATGGTTAAAAAATCATTATGGGATTTTAATTATCGAATATGGAAGATGCTTAAGGTGTTGAAGGAATACTTTTTTGTAACTGTCATGATCCAAGCCAGGTAACCTTCCAAACCATCTCCCAACCCTATCAATGGAATATCATGAAGGGTGTTTCCTATTCCTATAGGCTAGCACATGTTCCCAGGTAAAATAAATAATGGTTTTGTGAATTATTTAACTGGGTTTAGAAAAATTAAAAACCAGAAATAATAAATAAACTAAATCTGAAAAATTCCACTAAAGAAGTCTTAAAAAATTTAAGAGTTTAAGTACATAGTTTTAAACTGATCCCATAATGTAAAAAACTAAAAGGGAGTAGGAATTCCTACTCTAAAACCACTATGCATAAATATAAAATCTCCATAAATCCATCTCCACAACACTACACTAAAGAATGAAGCTAAAAACACGAACCACCATCTCAAAAGATCATTTACATACCTTTGTTAAACATTAATAAGTCAACATAGACCCAAATGTGTTATTAGGGTGTGAGCCTAAGCCCAATAAGATTAAACTAAAAGAGATTCCATGTGAATAACATTTTCAGACAAAGGGCTTCCATGTTTTCATAAATATGAATTTCAAGTAACAATTTATAAGAGATTTAACATTAAAAGAATGAATTTTTCAAGATGGTAACATTAAACAATAAACAATTTTAAAGAAAATAGATATTATACATAATTTCCCTAGAAAAAAACACAGTATCTGATGGTATGAACAATATATTTAATAAGGAGTAGTCATAGGGAATACCCCTAGGTAGATCATATCTTTGTGTAAAAGTAACCAAAAACCAAAACCACATTCATTCTCATGCACGATTCAATATGAGGGGGCAACCCAATGTCCTAGTGATCTCCAAACATTAATCATTATTTAGTTTGTGTTTTCATAATCATTAGTTCTTTGTGAAATTGGAATAAGGACACTTTTGGATCACTAGCATACTTGTACTAGTCCACCCACCTAGATACCTCAGATTCCCTCTTTGTTCCCTATCATGTTTCAAATGTTCTAAAATATCATTTTATATTCAAAACACCATTTCATAATCACAAAGACACCAAAATGTATAATAAAATTTTCCCCACAATCAATGTAATTCAATAATCCCTTTGACGATTTCCTAAAACAATTTTGATGAATTAACACAATGGATTGCAAAAAAAATCTATTAAAAAATCATCATTCAAGTCTAAATGACCAATAATACCTTAACAAAATATAATTAGAATCCTCATAACCATATAATAATGTAATTTAATGAATCATAAAATAACACCAAAGGATTAAACATTGAATACAGAAGAAGAACACCCTATTACATGTGAAAATGCAACATTAAAATTAAACAAAAATTCAATTTTACAGAAAAATGGAATTATCACCACACAAAATTGATGGGAAAAAAGATAAATACTTCCATAATTCAAGATAAATTCATTAAAAAGTGTTTATGAATGGAACATCCTACCATAAATTTCTAAAATCCGAAATCTTTATGTGAAATGTCATCTGCACCATAACCTCACCACATGTGAGTGAAAACAAACACTAAACATAAATATTGATCCAATAAATGCAATATTAAACCCTAGGGAAGAAACCCTAGCTACATGAAAATTAGAAATGTAAGAATGGGTGATGAATACCTATGTATAAGGAAAGAACATGTAGGGAATTCACATACATAAAGAATATTTATGTTTCTAGGAAAAAACCCCTTAAAAAGAGTTCCAAGGATGCATGAGGTGGGATGGAAGCCATCCATGGATATAATGGTCAAATGGGCGATGAAAGGAGAGAATTAGGTTTATTTCTGAATGGGAAAAAATTGGATTAAAAAAATAAGGACTGAACATTGTACATGGTTTATTTTTACGGTTCAGAAAATTGTGCATCCAAACAGTGCGCCAGGTTCTTCCCTACCAAAAACACTCATTCTCATCCAAATTTTAAGTGGAAGAAAATAGGTAAAGATTATGGAAATATATGCCAATAATAAAAGAAAAAATACATGAAAAAAGTACAAGGATTTGACAATTCTTCCAACCATTAAAACATTCCTACCCGTAAAGTCAACCAGATAATTAATCAGAAACAAGAATAGATACACTATCTCAACACAATGATTCTGTTCTCATGGATCATTAGCACCATTCTGATGCTTCTGATAGACATGGAAAATGGAATAGACACTACAAGATTCACCTTTATTTAAGAATCCACAATTCTCACTAGTCACTCAAACAATGATAAATCAATCTCTATTTCAATATTATCCCAATTAAACACATGGGATAGTTCTAGATTTTACTTATTCAATTAGGAGACATGTAATATGTATTCAATTAATGTCAATTAATAAGGAAAATATTATATATATTCCACATTTTCAATCCACTCAGTGATCTCTTAAGGGGAACCATTACTTGGAATTAGCATTCAATGCTTTCCCAAATGATGATGATCCAAACAAGAGGCCAGATTCAATAATAAATGATCACCCAATAAGAACTAATGATCTTCACAGCTCTTGTAAGCATAAGATATGTGGAATATCTGAGCTATGAATAACCTCTACTTGATTATCTTTACATTTTTTGATGTCTCTAGCATAAGGCTCTACACATACAATGAGGTCTCACAATCCTTATCCCAACATAGTGGGGACCAGCAAAGACAACCATAGTGCGCCCCAAAAGGATCCATTCAAAAAGATTTTTTGTAACTGTTACTATATGAAAACCTGACCAATCTCAAATTTATATCCTAGGGTCCTCTGAAATCATAATGAAAATTTAGAAGCATGTCCTCTAGTATCTAGTTTTCCTGCTCCATATGATAATCTGTTTGAAGATGGAATGTCATTCACATCTTAATATATGACCCCAAATCCTTCTTAATGGATCCTGAAAATCAAGAGGTATAATGAGGGTATCAATAAAAGACAAATTCTATTGACAGACCATGAAGCCATACATGTTCCTTAATAAACAATCGGCCCAACTCATCCACATTAGATGTATATATGATCAGAATGAAGTGGGATAACTTTTTCAGATGATTAATCACAACCCAAGTAGAGTTCTTACCCCGTGGTGTATGAGGTAGACCAACAATGGAATCAATGGAGACTTTATCCCACTTCCATATAGGAATGGGTCATGACTGATGAAAAATGAAGGGTCTTCGATGCATTGCTTTTACCTAATGATATGTATTGTATCATGACATTAAATCATATATGTATCATCTTATACCTAGCCACCAGAACTGGCTACGTACGCCATAAAAAATTTTGTTTTCTCTCGGATGAACGACCTATAATGATTGGGGGCTATCCTACATCACCACCTTCCTCAAAAGAAATAGAAATGCCAAACGACCCTTAAAAAAAGGTACCCTTGGGAGATGAGGACTAATATGAAAACATCTCCCCACCATGATGAAACTACATATACAATTTAAATATATTGTCACTATGAATATCCTTCTAAATCAGCACTACATTTGAGGTAATTAACTAAATTCTCACAAAGAACACACCTACAATATGCTCCTTGGTCAACACATGCATCTGAGCGGGGAGACACATCAGATTCCACTTGTTGTAGGACATCCTCAATGATGGCACTAGTAATTTTCGGCTCAAGGTGTCAGCCACCAAATTACCCTTTCCCAGGGTATCTATGATATCAATGTCAAACCCCTACAAATAATTAATCTAAAGGCACTACCTCATATTTGAAATATATTATGAGAAGATATAGGGTAAGCTTTTATGATCAGATTAAACAACAAACTTCTCCCTAAAGAGGTAGATACACCTAGTATTCAATGCATAAATAACCACTACTATCTCAAAATCATGGGTCGAGTAATTATTTTAATGATGTTGGAGTTGGTGAGAGCCATACACCACCACATGATCACCTTGCGTAAGCACACACCTAAGTCCCATTCTTGAAGCATCACTGTAAACCACATAACCCTTTATATATTATTGATTGATGAAAAAATGGATGGTAGTTAACATATTCTTCTCCTAAAATGATGAAATACACTATAAGCCACATTAAAACATCACCTCTTTCTATGTTCACATGTTCATGGGTGAAGCATGCTAAGATAATTCTTTAATAATCCACTTGTAGAAACATTCCAAGTAGAAGAATATTCTGATCTCGAACAAATTCATTGGATGTTTCCTAGACATAACATCAGCGATCTTCTCGGGGTCCATAGGAAGCCCCTTATTTAAGATGAAATGACCCCAAAACAACACTTACCTAATCCATAATGTGCATTTGGACAACTATCCATAACAGAAACGATCCCATAGAGTGCCCAACATGATCCATATATGATTCCAACACTCCTCCTCGAATAACAAGTAAACATGGATGTCTTCAATGTAACCCACAAAAAGGAAGCTTGATATTGGTGGAACAATTATTTTATGAGTGCCATAAAAATAGATGATGATTTTTTTCTATCTAAAATGTGTGTCTAATTACTAAATGTGTTAGTATGGGCTTCAGAAAGTCATTTTCGGGATATCCACCTCTCTCACCATGACTCAGTGGTAACTTGAAAGAAAATCTAATTTTAAAAAAAACTTTTCTCCTTCATTTGATAAACAACAACATAAATTTATATAAAAGAATACTATTTCTTGATGGTTAAATTATTCCGCTTCTGGTAATCAATTCACAACCATATGGATTTGTAGGCCTTCTTCAAAAAATTAATAGGAGTGTCCCAAGGAGATATGCTCAGGAAAATGAATCATTTTAATTCCAATCATTAGTCTTTACCTTTAATTATGTCAAATTAGTGGCGGGCATATCAAATGATGGAAGATATATCAGTTGTCTTCCTGGTGCCAAATCAATCGAGAAATCCACATCCCACTCTGGTGGAACGACTAAAAATCATATAAAAAAACCTCATACAACTCATCAACTAAATGATTTAATCCACTCTACGGCACACAAACATAATTCTCTAGCATGAGTGATGATATCTAGAAAATAAGGTTTCCTAATTCTAGTAGTGGAGGTCCCACACAACCCAACCGAGGATCACATTCTCCAAGAAAAACATCAGGACTCCAATAATGTTCCATGAAACTCACCTTCTGACAATAGAAACTGATATTTTCATGATCATAAAATAGCCAATCCATGCTAATGATTACATAAAAAGGGTCCATATACAAGATCCTGAGGTCCCATTCCATCTCTACCCAAGACACAGAAAGCATAAATAAAGGGAACCTGAGAAATTTATTATTCTTATTATCTAATGGAATCACAAAATCCATCATGAATGACCACAACTAATTAGTAAAATTCAGTATAAAAAGAAAACGAGAAGATATTAATCAAATAGAAGCTCCAATATCATATAAAAATTATCTATAAAAGATGCAATAAATATATTACTTCAAAATATCAATCGTCTTACATCTCATCTCGCTAGTGATTGACCTATAAAATAATGATTCCCGGTCTATTCTTGAGAACGAACACTCACCCATGGCTCTGGCCTGAACTGGATCTGCCCCGAAGATGATCATTCCTTACCACCATGTCCATCAAATGGAGATCCCACCTCAGAGATGGATATGACTGAACTGACACTCCCCTAGAAGCTAGAGGTCTTTCTCCACTATGATGGGGATGCATCACCTTGAGAAATCACTGCATGTTCCCCTTTTCTCCACAATGAATATAAAATTCTAGATGTATATGTACATTAAGATCAAGTGTTCCCAACCATGTTGAAATGGTGGAACACACCAAACTATGCATTAAAATCCACCGATTAAAACTGCCTTGGAGTATGACTTGAACTACCACTTCCCTTATTCTCATACTTCTCTCAGTTCCTTTTCTTATTAGATGAAATACGACTAACCTTAACTGATAATATCCAAGATAAACCATACCAATACATTCATTCAATCACTTCCATACATTCTTGACCAACCACCTCAGCATAAGTCTTCTCCTTAAACAAGAAGACCTGGTAATAGATCTATGGCTGTAATCTTTTTTCAAATCTCCAAGAATCCATCTGTTTAATATATAATATCTTGGGGTATATAAAACTTTCTCGGAATAGTGGATTGAATAATCCATCATTAATTAGTCCTACTAAAAAATATCAATAATCTTCCAGGATCTGGGAAAAGCCAATATTTCAGGATAGTACTGGTCTTTGGAGATATCATTGAAGTCATTCTATCTCATTAGATCAATTTTATTATATTAAAGCATTATTTCTGCCCATCTACAAGCAGGACCATCTAGAAAAAAATGAGTCAAATTTCACCATAATCTCCTCAGGTGTTTCAAGGAACTCGAAAATGTTTTCAATCGTCCCTTGACACTTGTATACTTTTTGAGGATCCGTGATACCTTGGAATGTTGGAGGCTTGTTCTTCAAAAACTGAGGGGATTTGTCTGTCAAAGGAATAAATTCACACTCTCTTACTAAAGAATGATTAGGAACCACTATAATATCTAGATCCAAGATGTCCAATACAATAGTTTCTTCCAACCATTTATCAACCAGTAAGGGAGAACTTTGTCCATCTTTATCACTTGGGTGCATGGGAGCTGTTTTGGGACGCATGCTTCTACAAAAAAAGAAACAGTCCTAAGAGAAATCATTCATACAAAAACTAGGAAAAATTATATCTAAAAAATCAATAATAAATAAATTAAAATCTTCTAAACAACGAAATAAATTTTTTTCCCACACTCAATGTCCACATGCACTCTGCAGCCTGCTTTTACCACCTTGAAGATATGTCAATTGAAAATCCCAACATCCTATGGAAACTCAAGGTCTATCATGAGTGGTGTGGGCCAAAAACCATAATCACATCATAATCATCAAGCCTCAATAGTCCTTGATTTATTATATCTAGACTCATAACAAATAATAAGACCCAAACAGTTGAACCATATTACGATAAAATTTTTCACAAACAATGCATGGTCTGCAGCCAAATCGGTACCTGACCCAGTCGATGGGAATTCCCAAAGGGAATTACATAATACCGTGGACTGGAATCCATGCCTGACTATCATTAATAAAGGTTTGTTAACTATTTACCCATGTTTATGAACATAAAACATCCATATCTAATAAATGAACAGAAAAAAAAAAATTCACCAAGAAAGCCTTTAAAAAATTCAGATTTGAATTTCATTGTTTTAAACAAATCCCAAGAGGGAAAAAAACTAAAAAGGAGTAGTATTTCCAACTCCAAAAAGAACCAAACAACATGGGGAAATAACCCTCAAATCATATCCCCAAAACTGCACCATGTGATAAAGAAAAAAATCTGAACTTCCATCTTTAATGTCCTTTCCATTACCTGTGTGAAACTCTACTAAGTCTATATACACCCAAAGGTGCAAGTAAGGTGTGATCCTATTACCAAAAAGTTGCCACCTAAAAATATATCACGTGATATACATTTTATGTCAAATATCTTGAATGTTGTAATAAATAGGAAATGAATGTAAAAATTTCAAAGAGTTTCAACATCAAATGAAGGCATTTTTCAAGAGGGTAACTTCAAAGAATGAAAAATTTTAATGAAAAGAAACATACTAATAAATTTACCAAAAAGACACACTATATTATTATTGTATGTACAATATATTCAATGAGCATTACTCTTGATAAATACCATAATGTACTAGATAATAATTGGGCCCTAGGTACATATTATCTCAGTGTAAAAGTAACGAAAAAACAAAAATAATTTTATTCTCATGCTCAATCTACTAGGAGGGGACACCCAATGTACTAGTGGTCTCCAACCAATCATAATTGTTTAGTTAGTGTTTTAATAATTAAATATGATAAGTGAAATTAGGACAAGGACTCTTTGGAATCACTAGAATACTAGTCGAAGTCTTCCCACCTAGATACTCAGGCTTCCCTCTTTATCCTTAGTAAAGTTCCACATGTTCTAAAATAGAATATTCAATTCAGAACACCATTTTTAAATAATAGAACCACCATATTGGATAGAAACATTCTTCTCAACCACAATTCTATTTATTAAACCCTCTAATGATTTTATAAAACAATTAAAAGATGTATCACAATCATTTTCAAACATAATCCAGTCAAAAATCATCGTTTAAGTCCAAACTCCCAACCATACCATAAAAAAATAATGTGGATCCCTATCACCATTTAATAAACCAATTTAATGAATAATAAAATAACCCCAATGGCACAACAAGGGATATACACGAGAACGACCTAATTCAATGTCAAAATGCAACATTGTAATTAAAATCCCACTAAATTCTACTAAAAATGGGGTATTCACCAGAACAAATGATTGAGAAACAATCTTAATGACCAATAAAGCTAGATAAATTATTTAAAGAATGTTTACATATGGAAACACCTACCTTGAAATTCAAAAACCTCAAATATTTGTGTGAAACTTAAACTGCACCCCAATAGTACCATATGTGAGTGAAAACAAACCCTAACCAAGAATATTGAATAAAGAAACTCAATAATAAAAACACAGAACAAAACCCTAGAAGATGGAAATTTATAACCACAAGAATGAGGGTAGATACCCCAAGTATATGCAATGATCAAGTAAGGAATTCACTTACATGGAAAATCACTATGATTCCCCACTAAAACACCTTCAAAAAATACATCAAATGAGGAATGATTGGGATTGGAATCCTCCAATTTCTGAATTGGTAGAACAAGGTATGAAATGGTGCATTAGGTTTATTTCTAGAAGGATAACTAGAATAAATAAATTATGACTGGGATAATATGCTCAGTTTCATAAATCATGCTGCCAAATCGTGTGCCTGGTTCTGCCCTCCCAAAAACGACCATTTTCTTCCAAAATTCAAGGGTTAGGATAAGGGAATCCTAGAGAGAAAGATAAGATAAGAATATAAGCAAAATAAATGAAAGAGGGAAGTGGATGTGATTGGATCAACATTAAAATGATGGTATATGAGTTTATTCTGATATGCATCACTTATTAGTAAGTAATGATAGAGCATGAGTGACCGGTAGTTATATTTATGTCTTTACCTATCCATGCGAGGAAATGGGAGGATAAACCTATGGGTTTTCTTTTTGGTATCCCAAAAACAGTTTGGTAGAATGATTCCATATGGGTGATAGTGGATCTATTCACCAAGTCGGATCATTTCATCCCCATTCATGAATCTCATTGTTAGGAAGACATGCCAAAAATCTACATCCAAGAAGTTGTAAATAGTATTGGAATACTATTTTGAATCATTTCCGACAAATATCTGAGATTCATGGCTCAATTTAGAAAAATTTAACAAAATTCTCTTAGCACTCAGTTTAAAATGTGTATGACATATCATCCTCAGACTCATGAGAAATTCGATATGATGATACAATGAATAGAAAATTTTTTTGGGCCTACATACTAAAATTGAGTGGATCATAGGAATACACATTCCATTAGTAGAGTTCTCATATTACAACAACAATTGTAACTCATTACATAAGGTTTATTATGAAGTATTGAAGGAATTACATTCACATTCTCCACTTAGGAGGGTTGGAATATGTGATTGTTCCCTAGTTGGGACAAGCTTTGTCCATGAAAAAATGGATAATATCCAATTGATGAACAAACAGATGACAATGACTTAGGGTGAATAAAAATCATATGCAGATCATCATCAATGATCGTTGTCATTCACTGTGAGTGATCATGTGTTCTGGAGGATCTATCCAAGGATTGGGTATTGTAATTTTTAAATGGATGGAATGTTATATCCTATATATATAGTCCATTTTGAGATACAAGAATGGATCAGTGAGTTTGAAAATAAGTTTGAATTTCCACCATGATTTAGTGTTGTGCGTAATGTGGTCCATGTATTTTTGTTGAAATAGAATCTGACGGATCCATCCCATGTGATCAGATTTGATCACATTTACCAAGATCCAAATGATTCATTGGTGCATGATCTTGTGTAGATTTTAGGTAGGAAAAAGAAATTCTATCATGGTAACAACATCATTCTTATGTGGGTTTTGTGGCAATGTGGTTTGATTTAGTAGGAGACATGGGAACGATTGAAGGAAATGATATTGAAATTACTATGACTATATCAGGGCATCGATGGTTTTCTCATTCTAAGGATAGAAATTCTAATGGTGGAGAGAATGTAGAACCCCTAATTTCATTTAATTAACACTTTATTGATTATTTTTTTCTATATAAATTGTTTTGGTAATGTTTTGATGTTTATGTAGAACTATTAGAGTAATATTTTGGGAATTTCGACAAGTTCATGGTCAGTGCATTGTATAGTAAAACTATGAAACACCAATATGAAAATATGAACTATAATTGATGGGATGATGTGAAGGGGAATTGGTGAATATGGTTTTTCTAAATCATGTGGAATCATAAGATAAAATGTTCATTTTAAAATAGTGGATTTGGCCTTTTTAGAATGTGGATTTGGCACGGTTGGTGCACATTTTATAAATCATGTGATACAACCATCTGAGGTTCTAACATTATGTAGTTGTTGGCACACAATTAAGATAAGGTTATCCTAAATATGTGACTAATCATTTTGTGGTCTGAAATATAGATCCTCAAAAGAGAATCTAGGCTAGTTTTGTGTTTCAATTCTTAATTTTCCTATAATATGCACCTAAATAGGTATTTTTACATCACAATGGTTAGAGAACCTCTCCCCATATTTTTGGAAGAAATACAGGGTCTTTTCATTATGATTTAAAGAGTTATTCTCATGGTATGTTTTCATTTTTAGTTGTTATTTGGATTTTTTTCCTAGATCTAATTCTCTATCTCAATGGATTTCTCATATCCACAAGAGCCATGGATAAGTCTAAGATAATGTATTCCATATATGATTAAAATTTTCTTTTTTATAGGATAAGAAATATAATGTGGGTTTTTAGATATTCAACCTAGTCTTATTTTATTTTAACAAATGTTCTTCATTTTCACCATAATACACATGGTTGGTGGATTTAATCTTGAAGCCTATATTTATAACATGATTGATTACATTCAAATTGATTAAATTAAATGAAATAAATTGTGGAATTAGTGTTAAAATCCTGATTGAAATCTTCTTAATTTATGTTTTGTATGTCTATGTGAAATTGTGGAATTTTTTTTCATATGTTGGTTCTTAGATGACGTTAAAAAAATTATTTAATAATTATTTATTGGTTTGATTTATGAAAAAATAATTATAAAAGGTTTGTTTTATTAACATGGGATCTTGTGATGGGATTGTAATGGTTTTTCAGAGTACA
The DNA here is from genome assembly GCA_963277665.1 of Viscum album. Lineage (NCBI taxonomy): Eukaryota > Viridiplantae > Streptophyta > Magnoliopsida > Santalales > Viscaceae > Viscum > Viscum album. The sequence continues at coordinate 1,200,574,518 of OY728137.1, forward strand.
TGGTGGTGTGTGTTCATACTCCATTATGATTCTTGTTTGAAATATGACATTTTGGTCGGTGAAAACTGTGTAATGGAACATTTTATTTAATTACCCTATGACATCATGGTAGATTGACAGGAAAATTCTCATGAGTATGAGGCACTTATAATAGGTAATGAATATTTTGATGTGTGGATTTTTGGTTTTTAATTAGATTTGGTAATGTATTTTTGAAATGGTTTGATAATATTTTTTTTCATTCTCTTGAAAATGATATGGTTTTGAGAAAAATATCTTTACTATTTTACATGTTTAAATTTTGATATAAATTATTTTACAAATTGGTTTATATAAACTAGTAAATATAAATTTTTATAACAATGTCGATCATAGTGGGATGAGTAGCGATGTCTTTGGGGATAATATGTTGGGTTTTATTATTCCTAACTTCTTCATAACTATGTTGTGTTTGATGATTTTGTTCATTGAGACAAGGGAAAATGTAATGTGTCACATATCTTAATCACTACCTCGTGACACATGGGCTATCTAGTTGAGTTGGATCATAGAGCTTGTTAGAGCTTTGATGTTATTGTAATCTTCTTGTCTTGTTGGTATATAGTCTTATTTACTATACAATGATATTGCATTCTTCTACTATGGCAGCTGGTTTCAATGTGGTGTTAATATACATGAAATGTTTCATTTCTATTTCTTTGTTTCATTAATAATATATCATATATTTGGTTATGGAATCTTTGGTTTGTTCTTTAATTCATAAAGGGAAATTCCTCCCCCATCTGCATAGAAACCCTTCGACATTTATTTTCAGCCTTTGGCATCTTAAGGTTGTTTCTTTGGGCTGAGTAACACCCTTCGACATTCTCAAGCCAACGAGGAAGGAGTTAACATTAAAAATACTCATGAGAAATGTGATGTCAAACATGATCAAAAGACACATTCATTACCCACATTAATTTTAAATGAAATTTGATGGTAAATTCATATTTCATTATCATAGAACTCATAAAAAATCCACAAAAATGGAATAATTGTATGTCTGATATCCAATATAGTTCTACAATTAATAGAATCATTAACCAAGTAATTGAACATCTATTTCGATGAACCTATCATATATTTTCTATTAGGATCACTGTTTGCTATAATAGGGATCTACCCTTCATAAAAAAATTCCTAAAACTATTTTTTGAATAAAAACAATTAGTATATCATTTAAACATAGTTAAAAACTCTTTTTGAAATCAAAATACATTTTTCTTTTATAACAACATTTTCAAATCATATATCACTCTAAAAGAGATATATTTTTTTCAATTAACAAAACATGAAATCTTATAATATAATCCAAACACCAAATATAGACATTAGTTTTTTCCAAAATTAAAGGTTTCCATATAAGTTTAAATATTACATTTCATTCAGAACATGATTAACCATGAGAAGAAAAACATGTTCCATGAAAATATCTTTTCAAAATAATAATCTATCCAAATAATGAATGTCTACGGTGTCACTACAACATATCCCATGTGGAGTTTATGTAACATCCTGGGATGTTGACGTTGGTATATGGAAATACCATTAAAAGACCCTTAAAAAAATTCTAATGGAATATATCATATTCAATTTGATAATCATTTTAAATGACTGAAAACATAAAACATATTAATGAAATATTTCCTAATGAAAATAACCAAGTAACATTTTTAGTGACCATATATGAGTAGGATTTGTTCTATGGGTTGTACATCCTTATCCAATATAATTATTGAGACAACAACAAAAACCGATTGATGACTCAGAATCCAAAAAGAAACCATGTACCCTTTTAATAAAATCCTCATATCCTTGAGGTACAATTAAGGACTTATAATCCACCTATTTCATAAATGTTAAAACGATATTTTTTCAAACATTTTGTAAAAGGGACTATAAATCCACCCATTTAGAAAATGTTAAGAAATTTATTTTTTAAAAACATATAAAATTTGTGTCAAATATCATTTTAAATAAAATTATTTTTATTTTTATTTATAAAAAAAATTTAAATCATGTTAAAAATATGGGATATGGAATTGAATGATTCTCTATATTATTGAATATACATATTAGTACCACTTAAAAATAAAATTCATGATGTATCCTTAATAAAAATTGGAGGAAATGTAAAACCAACTTGTAAACCACACTCCTAACCATATGTGAATAAATAGACATTTTTCTTGAAAATATTAAAATTTTATTTGACCCCATTCATCATTGTACTTAAAAAATCCTAAAATGAGATGTTATTCCAACATAAATACGTTTTCACTATATTTATTCATCAGTTATATTTACATGAAATAATAACATCAATTGAAACCTTAAGTATCATTAAAATAAGGTTTTTCATGATATATTAAGTCATAAGGGTATTATATACTCCTCATAAAACAAGATCGCTCAAAATAAAAATCATTTGACCCTAGGGAAAGGAAATTGAGATTAATAACCCATATAATGATTATATAATTTAATTATAAATTAATTAATGGATATATTATTTGGAAAACGTTTAAATCCACAAAAAACTATTTAAAAATATATTTATTCAATTTATATATCAATTTAACAATAATCATGTCATTATAATTTTAATGAAATGGATGGATAACCCAACGTAATAAAATTTAGTGGAGATTCTGTTTTCCACATGGTAATTATCAATTCAAATCCCCTTGGATGAATAAATTCAAATTGAATCATAAAATAAAATTATATATCAATGATTTTGTGAAATAAAATTCAATGTATTTGTAAAAAAAATAGAAATGAAATTTGGTGCATAACAATATAATATTTCTCAATAAGAGGTAATTGAGATGAAATTCCATACATCGAGTCATGAATTTCCATATATATCATTCAACACATGTATAATATAATATTATAAATTTTTTGATCTGTTATGAAAAATATAAATCATTAATATCTAATTCTTAATCAATTTATATAGTTTATTTTATTGATTGATTTAAATACATAAATAATAATGCTTGTGACTTGTGTTTTATGGATGATTGGTCCATATTTTCAAAACAGCGTTGGTGTGTTGACCATAGTGGAAGGGGTAATTATAATTAAAATATACCGAATAATAATCATGAAATAAATAAACAATTAATTCTTAAATAACAATTTCAATTATAATAATCAAATATATTTATGATATATAAACTACGTTACAATCAAAGAGATGGTCGACCATTTGTACGTATAAGTAATTTTTCCATTTTTCAATGATCATTATGAAATGAATTTATGTATAGTTTTATCATTACATATTGATATTAAAATAATAATTATCAAGTTTATTAGGGAATTATAATTATATATATCTTCTTTGTCATGTGGGGATGAAAAACAAATCAAATCTCTTCGTGGAAGTTTAAGTCTACACCTTCACATGAACTTCAAAATAATTTTACAATGATTGTAAATATTAAAATAAAATCAAATATAATTTTATCATAATGATGAATATATCATTATTATTATATATAAACATTAATTCCATCATTATACCCATCCATTAGAGGTGGTTATTGAAAATAAAATACATTAATTATTGAGTTGGTAGTGCACCATACATATTTTCATTGGATTCTTATCCAATTTGGTAGAGTATAGTGATATTTATAGGTTATATTTTTTAAATAATAAAATATATATCATTTAATATACATATATTATAATATAATCATGGTTAATGAATATTTTAATGATTATGAGGAAGAAATAAATTAGAAACATTCCTTTTAGAATGATACATCCTTTTTCGAAAAACACCATTTCTTATAACCATAAGGGTACAATGTTTTTTATTATTTCATGAAAATTCCATCTCAAATGTAGAGATTTATTTTTTTAGGGGATTAGGCTAGGTATTATCTAGAAAAATTGGTTTTTGAGTGTGAATAAATTGGAATAAGATATTCCCTCTTATAAGAATGGGGGGACACATGGAATTTCACAAAATTGTAAATTATTGTAAATTTATTTTCAATTTGAAGTGGTTTCATTACCTATCCCAATGGGGTTTATGATGAAACTACCCCATGAATTCCTCAATAGTCTAGTGGTTTACTACTAGCACTGTGATGTAATATCACACATATGTGATTCATTATCATTAGTTACCTCTATGCACACACACATATCCAAGCCCAGAAAATGATTAAATGTAAAAAAATCATGAAAATGGATGAATGAATATAAAATCCAACAATTATATTCAACGATAATGTAATGGGTGTCAGGAAATTGGGGGAAAATAAAATATTACCAAAAAATGAAAAATATAGTCTATAATATATAAATCTAGGGGACTACTTTGAAATGCAACAATGTTATACACCTATATCGATTTATCAAAATCATGATCCACCACATCTTAGACTACCTAGGACTCGATAAAAATGATTGTCATATACATACTATATAAAACATGTTTGAAGAGGTAATGTAGTGGTGTGTATATCAATATCTTGTAGGATAAACCGAAATAAACAACCACAAAGCATCAAGAGTTTTGGGAAAACCATTGGAATAGTTCATTAATTTGGACCTATACCAACTGTTTGGCCAAAACCGTTGGTATTGGTCACCTTTATGGAACTATACCAACAGTTTGTCCGAAACTGATGGAATAAGTCCCAAAATAAAAGAACCTCTACCAACGGTTCTCAAAACCGTTGATATAGGTACATTTATTGTCAATGGAATATTCTTACCGAGGAAATTAAATAAATATAAAATTTAAATTACATATGATAATACATTATATATTTATGAAATTATGATCACCAAAGTATGTTAGGTTAGTGGTTAGGTCGTTCAATCACAAACAGGTGGTGCTGGGATCAAAACCAATCAAATGATTATTTATTGAATTACATATACCAACAGTTTTATGGAACTATTGGTTTAGATTATATATTACTAATACAAATGGTTTTCAAAACCATTGTTATAGGTCTATACCAATGGTTTTCCCAAAAATGTTGTAATAGACCTATCCCCACTGTTTACATGGCAATGGTTCTCCAAACTGTTGGTATAGGATATATAAACGATTTGGAGGATTATACCAATGGTTCCAAACCGTTGGTATAGGGTATATTTTTAGTTGTGACACCCTGACCCACATCACTGGATTGGGAAGTATAACAATTAAGTGTTGGTATGGATTTTTGGGGTGGTTTGTCCTTGAGAGGTATCGTTCGAGGTGGTTGTTCAGACCCCTCTCTTCTTTTCGGGTCTAGCTTTGATTCATGAGGATTAGAATAGTTTGAGAGGTATCCAATGTAATGCCCAGACCCGCCTGGTCCATCCCTTTGAAATATTCTAGTGTTTGGCTCGCCCTAGACCCATCATATCTATATCCTAATGGTGGTATATCGGTAGAGAGATTCCATCGTGGTTTCAACCATCAGTGACACCGATCAATGGGTCACTGATCAGTGTGACGCTGATCATTGTGTCACCACTGAACAGTGAGTCACCGGTTTGTGTGACATGAATGGTGCATCACCGATCGTGGGGTCACCAATTAGTGAGACCTGATATGTGTGTTACCGATCGGTGCCTTAGGGTATTGTCATTGTTTTCTTCCTTAGTTTTTTCAATAACATCACTTTTGCATTTTTCTAACCTTTTAAAAGTGGTTCAAAGTCGTTTTTTCTCATAAAAAAAATTTTAAATTCTTAATTGTGGGGCGACCCTCAACGGTCCCAAACTATGTTTTATTGTTATTCATTTTCTATATGTAATAAAATATTTTAACTCACAGCTTTTTATATAACATCTTCAATGCCAATTATTAAATAACAATTAATCCCATTGTATGTAACCAACCAATCGCATGGTGAACAAATGATCCTCCTTTAAATCTGGTCATGATCATTATATCCTATAACTACAAGATATCATCTTTATATCACACTAAAATTCATTTCTTCTTCTTCTTGGCTGTGTTCATTTTTCCCCTTGGTGCATTTTGAGCCCCCCTTCCTGATGCTAGTGTTGTACCTGTGCATCTCACATTGGGAGTCCCCAAAGATCCTCCCCTGAAAGTCATACATCCCTAGTTCTAGGAACATGGAGATGAACATCGATCATTGATCATCCAGGTAGGGTTTTTCCTTCATCCCTCTTTAATGAGTATTATGCATGGTAGGTATGCAATTTTTTCTGTGGGGAAGGATGAAACCAAAATTTAATGAACATAATATACATACTTTTAAAGAATGAAGGGGGTGTGTTTGACGATTATTTTTTGGTCTTTTATATTCATTTATATTTTGTGGATTATACAGGCTTATTTCCACTAAAAATCATAGTCTTTGGTGGTCCTTCTTTGCTAACTAATGAACCTATTTTTTCTTTGATTTAATGGATGTAACATGGAAACTGGTTAATCATGTAAAATTGGTAGATTAAATGTATGCCCAAGGAATAATAATCATTTTGTGGTCACCCCAATTAACCAAACATAATGATGAAACTAAATTAATGGCATATTCAAATTTGAAAAAACACTTCCTCTGTTCTGGTGACATTTATGTTTGATGGTTGTGTTGTGACCTGGATGGGGATGGGATCCTATGTTGTGGTACAGTTGTTGGTTTTTTGGATTTGAGGCCATATGGGGACGTATGGTGGTGGCTTGGTTTGGTTCCAGTACTTTGAGGTATCTCTCATATCCCTTTTGTTGTTGTGACATTACAAGAGAACCTGGTTTCCATTCCTAAATTGATATTTTATTTTCCTTGGCTCATGGCTATGAAAATTAGCTTCCCAGTAGTACAAAATTATTTAAATGGAATCAGTCCAGTATGAAAAAAGGAACCTGTTCGATGGGAAATCTGTTTATGGGAATGAGTTGAGACTTGACTGTGGCTGTTGAGCTTTTCTTAATGAATATTAAAGAGGTTTTTTGTGTTGGGCGTGTATGCAACCCCTAGGTTGGGATGAATGACTATTTACCTATATGTATAAATTAGTTATTTTGTTTCTTATTCACGCTCCACCCAAGATAATCACATTATGCCAAACACCACCATTTCATGGGGGAGGGTGTTTTTTCCAACACTCTTATGAGTGGCTGGTTATTAGCCTTTTTTTATACTCCCTTTACCAATTATCCCAAGAACCTTCAGGCAGGCTGTGATGGCCTGATGTTCTTTTTATTCCACAATTATTTGGGAAGGGAAGTTGTGGTGGTTGGTCGAGGTGTGTGCAGTCAGGTTGTATCCGATGTGTCTTTGGTCGAGGCCTAGGTGACTTCGGGCAAGGCAGTGGTTGTTCTGGCTGAGCTGTCTTCAAGTGTGGTGGTGGTTGTTCTGGACCAGTTATTTGCAGGCATGGTTATGTGTTATTGTTGTGGCCCAGGTGTTTTCGTGCAGGTTCTGTGTTAGTGATGTCCTAGGTGTGTGTGGGCAAGGTGTGGTAGTGGGACTGTAGTGAGAATGGAAGGAGATTTCTGATGTATAGGATGTCTCTAATAACTAGTGGGAAAGTGGCGTAGGGTACCCAAAAATCATTGTGTTATTACCATTAAATTACTTGAATTGTGTTATTTGGGGAGTGTTCCTTGGTGAGGTTGGGGTGGATATTTTCCTTACTAGGTTCTCTGGTTATCTCCATTTCTCATAGGGCACTAAAATTTATCCCCGCTTGTGCATGAGATCTTTTGGTTTTCCCTACTGAGTGTACCTGTATACTCACCCTATGTATATAAACGGGTTTTCAGGTTTCAAGGACGACTTCAAGTATCATGCATTATCATACTAGTTCAGACCATGGGACAATAGTTGTTGTTGTTTTTCTTTTCATTGGTACTTTACATTTGGTGTTTTCATGTACTTTTGTAGCATTCACTTTTGGAAATGCATATGGGAATTGTTTTCTTTTGGATTTACTCATACCTTCATGTTTTTGTGTCGCTGTGATTTTCTATCTTATCTCATGATCCTGTTATATAAAAAGGGTAATCCCTTCTATTTTTGTGTGATTCTATACCCTTGGTTCTAGTCATCACTCTGGGATGTATTGAAGGTGGGTCTCGAGGGTCATTATCTCTCCTTCATCCTGAAGAAGGAAGGGTCTGTAAATATATTATCCCTTATCTAACCTTGGTGATGGCGGGTCGTGACATCCTCAATTTCAAATGTATGAAAGATCACAAATAAATGAATTGTCGATCTTCCTACATGGAAGATCATCAACCAGATCCTCACTGAAATACAATGTTTATGTGGAAAACCATAAAATTTGATTATAATTGGGTTTATGATGAAGTTTATGTGGTAATTTATTGATCAAATTCAATTTATTTAATTTATTATTTACACCCTAGACATTTCTTTCACAAACAATCAATTTCACAAATTTTTGATTCATAGAAATGGTAAATCTCAAATTATAAGTTCAAAAATACCCTCTTATTTCTTACACCCCCCCTTCTGGAGCAATTCCACTATTTTAGGAAATTTGAATGCATGTAATATCAATACATTCATATATTTCCTAAATTAATTCCATCTACACTGGGTCACAAAATCTCTCACCATCTCAGCGCTTATATAAACAATATACCCCTAAATATTCCTAAAAAATAGATAGTAAAAAATATGGATGTTACATTATTCCCTACATCCAAATTTTTTTTCCAATTAAAGCTCAAAAAGAGAAAATTGTGGGAATACAGAGCATTTACCTAGGTCTCATACTCCCATGAGCACTCCCAATGGTTCCTAATGCTATCAACCAACATGAACCGATTAAAATCAATTGCCAAATTTTTTTATCTCTCATAATGATCGTAAAAGTTATAGAATCCTTCAAAATGGGAATCATGACTCCCACAATCTATCACACTCTAGTAAACAATGTACAATTATGTTGTCACATAAAAACATTTTTGTGACATGTGGAGAACAGAAAGTATCCAAAAATTACATTAGCATTGGGGTTATGCCGATGAACACATTGTTAACCTATAAAATCACTAAGAAAATGATGGGAACAAGATTCATAGAGATAACCTATCTCCTGAATATAGGACTTTGTAACTCTCATATATAAAATTCCATTATCAAAACATCATTGAGGACTATTGAATTTTACATTATAGTCCTAATCACCCCTGGATGATTTGCACCCTCTAAAACCATCAATATCACCTAAACTAGGACCAAATAATTGTTACCCACTAGACCTAACGAGAACTACATGGACATCTAGGGTATTTCACTCATGGTATAAAAATGATCTTTTTTGAGGGTGGGGTTATAATCATATTGATTTGAATACTCCACTGATACTGGATGATTCTTTCACCTATGGATCTATATTTACATGAAAACCCAAAGCATGTTCACTATAACATCAATAGTTCATTCTAAAAGGATATATTTATGGGGTAAACCATTAATCCCAATTATAAATGAGTCCCAAGAGGCTTCTTACATTATCACCCAAATCATGGTGTGAAGTTAACCTGATACCCAAAAACGATTATCATTGGAATTATATGATTTGATCATTATTATTGTACACAATGGTTTCCCAAAATCTCCGCAATTCTTTACTGGCCATAAAACATATATAGAAAAAACATGATGTGTTTAACAGAAAATATAAATTCAACTCCCTTGTATTACTAAAGGATTCCTTGAGATAATGATACATCCTTAACTCCACTAGGCGTACTTCCATGTGAAAATAACCTGAATAACACCTCTTGTCACATTATAAAAAATCATCACCCATCTAGAGTTAAAATATTTATTTCATTGCTCCTTCATGAAATTAATCATCATTATATAAATTAGATATATGATCATGAAACATATCCTAATAGATATTCTTGTGTCAATACTATATGGATTTAAGAATTGTGATGGGTAAAAACTATTTAATAATGTTACACTACATCAACCTCTTGAGTCTCTCACTCTCGATATCTATATAAATAAAACATTAATTCCATAAAATAAAACTATATTGAACCTATCCAAGAAGGATTGATGATCCAATACATACGTCTTATATTCCCTCTATGGGTTAAAACTCACCAAACAGTAACATTAAAAACTCAAAATAAGCTCACTATCATTGGAAAGCGTCAGATGGAATATAATATTAAACTGTAAGGATGGTGATACCCTATATTGAGGTCAACCTTTGTTATTCACATCACACCCATTACTTTTTAATGAATCCAACAATTCTTGGGATATGGTACTCTATTTTTACTATCCTATCCTTGTGACACTAACCCAAACCTATCCTCAAGAAGTAGGATACCTATCATGCGATCAACACATGGCGACCCAAAAAAATTGGTTTTATGAAGACCCTAATTTGACACACTCCTATTACAACACATACGGATCCAAAAAACTACACGTGGTCATCCAATTTACTAGTATAGATATCCGGTGATCACTGATGAAGGTATATTAAAAAATAAACACTCAATGGTGATTAAATATACAACATACTCAGGATGGATTCCATCATACTCTTCCACCTTCATAGGAAGAAAATAGAATATCATACTATATTCCATGGCTATCACTATCTGGTTGATAAATTCAATTGTAACATCCTTTAAATGAGCTCATACTTCCCCACTTGGGATCACATTTTTCATAGAAAGAAAACATCATCCTATAAAAAATAATCACTGCAACTGTCACTTATAGAAGAAACCATGAATTGAATATTGGAAACTAATCCTTATGTAAGAAAACATCATAGGGTCTAACTATGACTATGAATATATTCTATATGGGGACCTCTCTCGTTCTCAAGTTAGGTCAGAACAATTGCAGAAGTGTCTAATCCTGAATCCTCTTTCTAGGAGCCTCAAGCACCTTGGTCAATAAAAAAGGGATGAGGAGGTTTCATATGTTCATGAACATGGGATATAGTCATGGAAAATTAGATCATAACATTTTTTTAAATTTAATACTATGGAAGAGAATACAAATGGTGTATAAATAACCACACTCAAAGCCTATGTGAGCATCAACCTCTCATAACTCATCCATTTTTATCCCAACTATTTATAACAACTATGTCCCAATCCATCAACTTGTAAAATTAATAAAACACAAACACACAACCCTATGAAACTATTCTACTACACAATAAAACAATATACTTTTAGTGGCATAGACTCTCCCACAATGTATTGGTTCACATCCTAAAAATTCATCTCAATGGAGTAATTTTCACTCTTCCTTACACATCCAACTTCATGGAAAACATCACCAATAAGGGTCTCCAGTAATATACAACATATCCATATAAAAGGAAAACAATTTGTGAAAACTAGTGGATTCTATCTTCACTGAAAAACAGTACAAAAAGAGTAGATGGAAAAATTATAGTACGACAAAACACTCCTAGATCCATAAGGAAAAGAATCTTTAGTGCTAGCAGCTGCACATAGCCTGACCACTTACATTCTATGAATGAAGTGGAATCCCATGGGGTGGTGTTGTTAGAATCATTCAGAGGATCCATCCACTTCATACGACTCCCCATCCCCCTTATCAAATCAACTAACGTAAGGAGCTCTATGATCTTGCCTCTGCCATTAACTTCGAGTATCATCAACAACATCTATAACTGCATCACAATAGATAGGAAAATCCCCTCAATAATGGGACACACATGATAATTAATTAAAAAATTCTTCATTGTAGAATATAATTTTCCCATAGTTCATGGAAAAAAGCTTTTGTTTTTTTATTTCATCCTAAAAATACTATTAATTTGTCTTTCTGACTCTACTCACCAACTAATCCCTAATATAAGAGCTCATGATATTCACTCTAACCCTATGAATAATCATACAATATGAAAAAATCCATCAATGGTTTCGTCTGACATACCAGATCCACCAAAAGAATTATAGGTGGTTTTATGTCCTTTTATATTGGTGGAAACTATATTAGTTGTCTACTTGGAATAAACAACCCCACATGAGCATTCCCTTACAAGATGACCTCATCACTCATCAGGTGGAACTCTTGACCCAATTTTAGAATCCTCAGAGTATATCATCATGAATAAATCCTAAAAGATGACAAGATGTACAATGATCTAAGAGTATATATAGAGAGTTGACTTAAAAATTGACTTCAAATCCAGAAAAAATTCATATCAGTTTAATGTAGAAATTCTCTTCCTCTATCTAGTTCTTAAATTTACCAAGTCCACAAAAATGATATAATGATCCTCTTGAATGGAAAAAAATCTCGCTGCACCAACACTAGACAACAAGGCCTACATGATATTCTCAAAACATTTTAACCCATTTTCCTTAGAATAAAATCAAAACCACATATCTAGAAAAATGATACTCCCAAATCCTATAAATACCTTAGGAAGCATCAGAAAAATTTAGTCTATGTGGTCCATTGATTCAATTATATCATGAACCAACCTGTCAGGGCCTGATAAGAATATTTCGAAATCCCATATTCAAAAGGATTGTGGCTAGAGAATAGTGATAATATTTCATATCATAGATATTAAAATCCTGAAAAGTGGAAAAAATACATGTCATCTAAAAATTGGAATGTAATATTGACCTGCTAATAAGGAGTGGGCTATTTAAAACATAAACACTAGTATACAACACATTTTTTATATCCCAAATAGTCTCCATATTCTCTGAGTCCACCATAGACTCCTGATATATGTATGTCATTTACATAAGATAGACCATGTGTGGGAGGATCCCATGAATAAGTCATTATAACAATTACCCAGTAGGACACCATAAAATAATGAATACAAAAAATGAAAATCCTTCTTGTCATAAAAGGATATTTCAATAATAATTTGAGACATATATCAAAACATCCAAATATAATCACAAATGACTTAGAGACTCAATGGTCTCAGCCATTATCAACTATATACCAACTAAGAGTTTTATAAGTAATTCTCATCAATGGTATATCACTCTACCATCTATGATGGAACTCATTGAAGATATTTTAGTCTATTGAGAATCTATATTCCAATGGAACATCCTAGCCATTTTGAATTACATAATTTTGAGGTAAAACAATTATCAAGTCTTGTTACTATGAATAACATATAAATAAAGTGGTTTCATATGAGATACAAACATCACCAGACCAATAATCGATTGGAAAGGTTAGATATTGATACAAACATATGAGGGAAAATATCATGGTTTTTTGGGGGAAATAAGACCCAACTTGAAACAACTAACTTGATAGTGGAGTGACACCCATGTAAATTTTTGATACACAATTTCTAATAAATTCATTAAATGTAAGCACTATTGACACAAGGATCACTATTTTCCCCTTAAAGGGACAGATTCTTGAAGATAAAGAGTTTATAACAGAAGATATAAAAGATAACTCACTCCAAAATAAGAGAACTATCCAAGAATAAAATAATACGTAGAAGCTATATACGGTCACTATATTTGATAATAATTGTATAATAAACTGATCCATCTTAGGAAGGGACTAGTATAGAACACTCAACAAATACAGGACAAAGGAGGCTCACATAAGTTCAGAATGAATATGTTTTTATAAGAAAGAGGAATCCCCTATCTCCTTAATGAGTAAATTGTGAGTCCTTATGTGTAAAGGGTGTGTCTCCCTAACCATGGAACTACCCATGTCTTGAATGTTAATGAAGGTCACTTTTCCACAACACATAGAATGTCCCTCGAGGTACACAACATATTGAATTTTCCCTAGGATGTGGTGTGATGTCATTCTAATTCTCATGTACAATAGATCATGTTCATGTCCATGGTCATGTTCGATGACTTTTCTCTACCCATGTACTCCAGCCTACTCATGTACTTCCCAAGTACATAGAGTGTGGGATTCATGGACACATGGGTGTGTACTCCCTGCACATGTTGATCCATCTCCCACATGGTGCACATCATGCAAATTGTTATAGATGACATGGTGCAGTACATGTACTCTAGGGTGTGTACCCTCAATATACACCAAGCATGTCAGCTAAGGATCACACAACATGTGACATGTTTCACATGATGGTTTATCCATATCTCTTCCAAAAAACTACATTTCCACATATATGGAAATAAATTTCATGTGTTCATTAGAATATAATCCATGTAATAATTTTTCTCCTAGAAATTATAGAACAATCAAATACTTAATATGATGTCTTGAAACCCATCAATTCCATTGGGAATCATGCCACATGTTGAACATCTATGTTTGATTGAATCTCCTCACTTCATATGGTTGAATTTAAGTCATTTTTCTTACATTCTTATTGTGAAATAATAAAAATCACTCTACATTAGTACTGCATGTCAAAACCATCAACCACATCTCAATACCCATTCATGGATCAAATTTTGTAATCATGAACCCAACCGATGACATCAAATATCCATCCTAAACCGGTGGTTCTATTAAATTATTCTAATGACTAAATGTGTAATGATCATTGGTTGGGTATCAGCAAAAATATAGACCAAATGAATTTTCCTATGATGACTGTAGATAGAACGCGAAGATAAAACCATAAACCATAGTTGTGAGGACAAAACAAATACCTTTTTTCCATTAAACATTGATCTGTTTTCATAGGAATAATGAATGAAGAGGTATTGAAATCAATGAACTAAATAATAATAAATATCCTAAAATCATAAACTTAAATCCCACAGCCAAAAAATTATTGATCTATGAATCAATCAGTTAGTCGGTTGATATGCATTCATTGGCAGATAATAAAATGAGATTAAATACAAAAATAAAAAATCCTACGTTAATATATATCAATTTTTAATGAAGAAAAACCATACAAAATTTTAATTGGTGAGATCCTTGATTTCAAATGGAACAACGATCACCAATTATAAAATCGTCATTGTTCATCCATAGAAGCTCCTTTATGGACTCATCACTCAAATTTCATAGTTATGAGGAAAACCCTAAATTCTTGTTAAAACTATATTTATAAAATATATTATTTTATTCCAAAATATTTAAATAAAATAAATTGAATTTAGTAATTATTTTATTATTTATATCTGTTAAAAAAATTTCAAAAATTCTCAATGCTAAAAATTTCAATGTCGTGCCCAGTATAAAATTACATTCTGAACTCAATTAGGCCTTAGTATTTCCAATTTTGGAACCAGTTTGGGAGTTATTCCACTTATTAATAAAACTATTGTGTCTTTATATTAATATATTGGAAAATTATAAACAATTTATGTCAGAATATCGGGCATTAGAATTCGACATTGTCTAATTTCATGGCTCAAGAAACATTCATGGAAATATTCCAATGTCCTACAGGGTAAAAACATGGACATTATAGCAGGCTCTAGCTAAATTTAATTAGAATATTTTGTTTTTATAGATCTAAATAGTATCTTCTATTAAAAAATATACATTGTTTAATCGATTTTTTACTCAATTGTTTTTGTTTTAACCCATCATGAACCCATTTAACACATATAATGACAATACAGATTTTTTAAATTTAGAGAAGAAATATAGAAATACAAAATTTACTAAATACCAATACATAAAACACATGTGATATTATAATTCATATCCAAATTACTTTTCCAAATATAATAATTTTTGGAAGTTTATATCATTTAGTGAAATATTATTTATCCTAATAGTTCAACAGTGTCAATTTTCTGTTCTTTATATAAATTTTATTTTAATAATATAAAAAAAATATATATAAACATTAATATAATATTTTAATACCTTCATATAATGTCATTTTGGAATAGAAAATTCAAGTACCTATTTAAATATATAATATTTTAATACTTTTAATATTTTTAAAATCATTTTATTTTTTTTATGGTTGGGGTCGAAGCCTCATTTTTTATTATTGAAACAAAGCAAAGACCTCTTTAACTGGGTAGAGGGAGACCCATTACATAGCCAGAAGGCCCAGTGGGCATTTATCCAATTACATAGCCCGTAGGCCCAATTTTTTGGCCCAAAGCCCATTCTGTGAATAGTACTACTACAGTACCCGTTCTGCTACAGTACCCGCCGCTGCTACAGTGCCCCTGCCACCGCTACAGTACCCCTACCGCCGCTACAGTGCCGCTGTTGCAACAGTATCTCGGCTGCTACAGTATCGCTACAGTGCTGCTACAGTAGCCTGCACCCAATGGGTTTTGAACCCCCATTTTCCATGTATAATTATGGGGTGCTTACCACTAAGCCAAACCCCAACTACTTTAAAATCATTTGATTGATTTTTATTCCATTAATTGAAAAACGACAACATCAGATTTTTGTAACAATTAATTATTTATATTTATTAAATAAAATTAAAAAATAAAATAACCTAATGAATTTAAATAATTTATAATTTAAAATAATATTTATAATCAATGAATGACTCTGGTTATCGATATATATAAGTTTTTATATCTAAATAAAACACAAGTTTGAATTTTTTTACATGACTTTAAATAAAATATTATAAATATTATAATCAAATAAAAATAAAATATTCAATCTATTTTTTATATTTTTATTTATCCAATGGTCTCATATGATAAAATTAAAGAATGTTTTATGTTAAATTGATAATTCATATTAATTTATTTTTTTTATTTGCCTTATTTTCCCATTATCCTATAATAGAATATTACCGTGGACACTATTCCTACTAACCAAAAATATTGTGGGCAGAAAAATTATGTTTAGACCTTATGACTCAAAATATGAAATTTTATTTTTTAAAATTCAAATAAAAATTGTATAGGACTTTAATATTAAATTAGTGTAGAAAAAGGTGATGGAAACTAAATTCTCAGTAAAAATACCTTCGAAAATAATATATATATATATATATATATAATATAACTATATTTATTTTTTATAAAAATATAATTTTATTAAATTTAAAAGTATCTAATTTTTTTAAATTTTTATACCAATACAATATATTCTTGTAATTCTCAATACTTGATCAGAATTTTCATTTTCAATAAAATTCATTATTTTAAACATTCATTGTAAAATATATATTTTCTAAAGAATAGTAAATTTTTTCACAATCTAAATTTTGAAATGGTAATTTCAAAAATATTATTTATCTAATAAAAATATATTTATATATTCTAATGGATTAAATTATAATTCTCCCTCAAAATAATAAATAAAAACATTTTTGAGGAAAACATTTTTTTAATGAATTAAATGACTATTCAAAAATTATGATCTTATTTTTAATGAATTAATTAAATTATTATTGACTAGATCAATTATATACATTTTTAACATCATTTAATCAACTTAATAACTTCCAATTAATTGATAGGTTATAATAGATATATTTGAATAGAAAAATTTCACTGTTAAATTACCCTTGGTGTTATGTATTTTTTATTCAATCAAACATATTCCTCCTTTTTAAAATCATGGGATATTATAATTAATATATAACTTATAAATAAAAAATAGTGTAAGATGTTTTTTTAAAAAAATATTCATTATCATTTCCATTTCGAGGTATGTATTTGTTAAACCAGATAGAAAACCTTATTTTTTAACTCAAGTAAGGTATACAGATTTACATGACTTAATAATAAATTAGTCAATATTATTTTTTATTTAATATTATAATTTTTATATAATAATTTAAATTATTCAATCGGAAAATTATATAGATCACACATTTAATAACTTCTATTGATCTTACATTTTTTATTTATATTAATTTGTAATCTCCATCCATAATCCACTAATTATCATATCCCAATCAACTAGTATTTTCATACACGATGTTATTTAGTATACCATATTAGTTATTTTATTATTTATTATCATAATATCAGATTCCAAATTCTATTTATATTTCCTATTTTTGTTTTCTCTTCAAATTTGTTACCATCATTATTATTTTATCCATTCCTCTTTCCATTAGATTAGTTATATAAAAAAAGTTAGATGGATATCTCCCCATGTTTTGAGATAATTATTTTTAGCATACTATAACCCATTTATTATTCTTTTTATACATTATCTTGATGAGTATCTCTATTATTACCCTCACGCTAGAATCTGGTACATGGTTTATTACTATATTACATTGGAATAAGATACATGTAATAGAATCATGATAATACAAAAAGTTTAGTCGTATTGGATAACTGGATAAATTCACGAGTACTGTATTACTTTTGAATTCAAAAATTAAGTCTTAATTTTTCTCAAGGATGAAATTACTCAATATATAGTATCCACACATATCACATATAGTAAATGTTGTTGAATCCTAGTGAAATGGAAAAAATAATCCTAATCGGATATTCCTAATAAGGTATAAGTACATTAGAATATATTATGAATAAATGAATAATAATCAATTAGGAATGATCAAAATGAAATATTAAATATCTGAAAAGTCATGTAAGTTTAATAATTTACTAGAATAATAAATTATAAGTTAAATAACATAAAACAAATTCCATTAAAATAATAAATTGAGTAGAATTATTATATAATGAATAAAAATTATGGTAAGGGAAATAACTGAACACACATTCAATGTAATCAATAAACATGAAATGAAATAATCTAGATATAATTTGATTATGAAAATATATTTTATAATAGTAATTTAATACTATATTAGGAAAATTATTAATTTTTGTATTACATGTTTCCACGGTACATGATAATTTTACCATCAAGACCATCCACAAGATAGTTTGAAACACACTGGGTACTAACCCACTTTTCTAGGGTTATGCAATTGATTCCTTCCATAAGGATACTAATAAATCACAAGGATAAAAATAACTAGGCCCACCCATGAAATACGAGTCCAACGAATTCCTCATAATTTTAATAATCTATTTATTTCATAAACAATTTTCCATATCATTGTTTATTCATATTGAGTAATAGATATATATTTATAAATTTTTTCCCATAATAAAATCAAATTTAATATAGAAACCACTATGTAGAAATGGTGAATTATTTAAGAAGTAAACATATCTATGATAAAAAAAATATGAATATTTTGGAGAATTATAATCTTAATATTATTAAAAATAATTCATGGGTGAGTTAATGAATATAAAAATTGAATAAAGAAAGTGAATGTGAACAACTTCCATGTTAAAATTGATCAAAAACTGTAAATATTAAAAATAAGGAAGGGATGAACAAAATCCATTATATTAATAATAATGGTTTCTTTCATTGATAAATATAAGTATCCTGTAAATATCATAAAAATCACGAGGAGAATACCCTTTCATTCTTAAAATATTTTATTATTTCAAAAAAAAGGTAAAAAGTTTTTCATTTAAAATATGCTAGAAAATGTGAAAATAAAATTTCAATGAAATGATGTTATTGATGGTGGGTAATTTTATACATTAAACAAAAGTAAATATAAATTTCTTTCCCCTGTGTATGTATATTAGAAACGATATTTGTTGGGAAAATTATATGAAGATTCCATTCAAGTTTTTTTAAATGGAAAAATAATTTTTTTGAAAATAATGTTATAATCCTTGAAAACTATTATTAGATATTCAAAATTGCAAAAAATAACTTTTATAAAATAATTTATAAATTGTTATAATGATAATATAATATATTTATTGAAAATAATTTTTTTATGAAAACATATTTTCAATAGAATGGAGTGACAAAGTTGGATTTTCTAAAACATATTGTTTAAGACATTTTAAGTAACAAGGGAATTAAAAATGGTACTATTATTTTAAATTATCATAAAATAAAAGAGTATCTAAAAATTTTAGTGTTTATTAAGAAATTATTATATTATTACAATCATTTTTTTCTTGAATGAATATTCATGATTATAATGAAATTTTATTTAAAACCCATGAGAAGATAATAATTTAGAATTGAGAATCAACTGATCAATCAATTATGTGTATAAAAACCAAATCCAAATAAAAAAGTGGATATAAAACATAAATTAAAAAAAATAATTAAAAAATAATCGTAGAATTGAGAAAACATTAATATATATGTCTAACCCAATGAATAGAAATTATGTTAGTAAGTCACTTATCATGCGCTTCATTTTGGTTGAACATGAATTAACCACCAACAAAGATGTAATGACCGATTGTTTTATCAATAAAAATACCTTACTACAATTATTTATAATATTATATTCACATTGTAAATAACAATTTAATATCAGGATTCTAAATATTATGTGACCATTAAACATAATTTTGTCACCTCCATGTTTTGAATTTTTCAAATTTGATATACATGGTTGCGATAAGTAAGATATTTGGAGTTCGACAGGATAAGCATAATTTTTTGTTTAATATTATCCTACCCTTATGAAAATTATCCCATACTTATGAATAGTAATATGAACCTTATAAATATTAAACCATCCAAAAAATAATAACCTCGCAGATGAATGTATAAATAAAATTTATGTATCTTATAAGTTATAACATGACCATAGTAAACGTGTTGTTATGTTTCTAAGTAACAAATAATTTATTATAATTAATTAATTAATTTAAAATAAAATAAATTTCCCTAAAATGGTTTCATAAATTGAAACTTTTATGAATTCTATTTTTATGATAATTTTATAAGGCATAATGTAAATTTTGAATGAATTAAAAAATTCGTTTTAATTTTAAATTCTGTATTTTTCATGAATATTTTGATTTTAAATAAAAATATAATTATTTATACATAAAAAATTATATTTGAAAATTTGATTTCATTTTTGGATTCTACACATCTAAATATTTTTATACTAATTTTTTTATTTTTATATGATATACTAGAATATTTGATGAATAGTGAAATTCTATAACATACAAAATAAGATAAATACACTAATTATATACTCATGTATGATAACCTGATGATGTGAGACCATTCTTTTAAAATCACATGCAATTATTACTATTCTTGGTCATGTAATTTTCACGATTACTAGTCCTGTGGATAAAAAATAAATTAATGACTATAGTATTGAGAAAAACCATTTCCCCTCCACCATAAATACAACCCCTCGCACCCTCAATTAATCACACCTACATAGCATCAAGACTTGCCTAAAATATACCAAAAAATATTCCATAGCCCCTCTTCAACGTGTAAGAGATTATTGTCTCATCAAAATATCAATTCAAGGTGCATTAAAGAGGATTCAAGAGGTAATTCCACACATTCTCTTTTCCTTTTAGTTCCTTTAAATTTCATGTTATTTTCATAATATCTCCCCACCTATAAACATACACATGGTATGGTAACTCTAATATCATACATGTAATGGATGTTTTTCATAGTAATGGGATAATATATCTTCCAACACATTTCTCCTCTTCTATTTATTTTAGAAAGGAGAATGCTTTTCAAGAGGTGTACATTTATTACCTTCAAGAACAACATGTTTTCATTTTCTGTTACCCCTTATGATCTGGTCATGAAACCATTTTTATGGTTGAGCCATATTATGTTATATGTATTATGTCCTATTTAATTTTTGGGAGCGAACTTATATACATATTACTATGTGATTAAAAAAATGTTTGTTGTGGTCGAAAACATGACTGATTTAACCAAAACAAGCAACATTAAATTCTTATATAATGATTAATCCACATGGAATATAATATAATTCATTATAAGATCATTTTAACTCCTGTAATATCATTAATAACATGCAATATATTCCATTTATGTTTATCCATGTTCTACATGAACATCCATTTATTAATAAAAGTGAACCATTCAATAAAACTATAAAAAAAAACATTCCCGACCAACCAATTTAAACTCCAAAGATAATCCAAAATCCTATAATTGAACATAAAAAAAACCTTAATGAAGATTATTAAATTATTAAAAAATAATTTAATTGTTAATTAATTAATATAATTTAGTAATAAATGATATTGATTTGATGAATGCGTTCAGATACAAGGTAAGGGGAAATCTCAAACCCAACTCTCATACATTGAGTTTTCCTCCATTCAACGAATTTTATGTATATATATTACTTAATAATAATTTCATTATATTCATCTTACCAATTCTATGATATACGTTTTTTATAATTGAGTTTATAAAAAACCCAGTGTTCTTTCATAATAAAACATCTTACAAACTAAAAACCACTTTTTTACTTCTCAAAGATTCTTCCTACATCACTCATCATTGATTGTCCCATGTCCGGAATTTATCTCATTTTTATTGTAGGAGAAATTTTTTATGAATGTATTCATTATGATTTGAAACCCATTCCCTTCCAAGGGTAATTGGATGTTTATGTCTAAAATATTTTCTTTGTGGTGTGCATGATAAGGTAAATGTTATGATGTGTCGAGTGCACCCAGAATTATAATGAGTTCTAATGCATTAGGTAAAGTGATGAATATCATGTGTTTAAGTGAAATGATGTGTTAATATTATGATATTTTTGTTCACAAATATGTGTTTTAGTTAACCCCCTAAGACATGATGTTTTATTTTCTATGCATTTCCACATATCAAGTATTTTATTAATTCTTCCTCTCTTGTTAATGATCATTTGCCTATGTTATGATTATTCTTACCCATGGATGTATTGTTTATATCTATCCTCTTACAGGGATTTTAGCTCACCCATTTAGTTGTATATCCTCAGGTGACTACATTTACTATGTAGAGGTCATGTTCCAATAGGAATCTAGATAAGAAGGAATTAAATAAATGTTTATGCTTGATGTTGTAATTTTTATTTATAGTCCACGTTGTCTGAAGAAACTAAACCTATGGATCATCATGGTGTAATATTATTATATTATTTATAATTAAAATAATGTAATAGTAATGTATAAAAAGACAGGGTTTCAAAAGTTGGTATCAATGGCAAGGTATAGTTAATTTGGGAATTAGGATTATTGAAACCTAGATAAATCCTCTAGTATGAGACTAAGTACAAATATTCACAAAATAATCTTTACAAAGTGATCCAAGAAGTTATTATTTTAGTGAATATTTTACAAAAAAATAAGTTATTTATTTATGAATCATTGACTTATGTTTTTTTCGTACCTTTTCTGTTTTAAAAAATGGTGGGGACAAAGAGAAACTAGGCTTAAAACCCATGTGAGGGCCAATGCAACAATTGCTCGAATAAGTACCCTAATGGTTTTGGAGGTGGAGTTCAAAACATCATGGTTATTCTTACCCAACAATCTCAATTTATGATAATTACATGAATAATAAGAAACATCTTCCATCACTAAGGGGGGGGACTAGCTATTGAGTAACTTATGCCGTATTGTCTACTGACGTTTGGTGGATCTTCTCATCCACTACTTGTGGAAAAATGGGTCAACTCAATGGAGGAGATAATTTATGTGATTCATTGTTCTGAGGTGGAGAAGGTTACATTATCTGTGTGTCTTCTAGAGGGAGAGGGTGATCAATGGTGGTATTTTATTAATAACACCAATCCATGAGTCAAAATTCTAGATGTGGAATGGGAAGACAATAAGATCATGTTTCTAAACAAGTATTTCCCATGAAATCTTTATAAGACGATGGAGAGAGAATTAATAGAGCTCAAGAAAAAGGAAGAAGAATCTGTCATGACCTATGAAGAAAATTTCACAAGGCCTTCAATTTATGCTTTGGGTTTTGCTATTAATAATGATACAAAATTTTATAGATTCTTTAGTGGATTAAACCCACACATTAGAAAGGGTCTTATAATTTGTGACTATGGGATTAATGAATAAGTTTTTTAGTGTGCCCTCAATGTGGAGATTATGTTTGGAGAATTGTCCCATGTCTATGGTTATAAAATTCAAAAGAAGGAGTTTTAAGATAGAGGCCGTAATATCAAAGGTGGGAAGAAAACTCAAGGACCACATGAAATAAATATGGGAAAAAGAATCCTAGGAACTATCTTAAAGGGAGAGGTAAATGATTCATGTGTGGGAAAGAAGACCACCATGCTCATGAGTGTTGAAAAGTCCTGATAAGGAAGGAGAATGTTGTGGAGGAAAGGGGATACCCACCCATATATGATGCTATAAATGTAGGGAGCAATGGAATGTAATCCAATGCACTAATCCTTGATTCCTCGAGGGAAACCAATGTTAGAATCCACCAAAGACACGGGAACATGGGTAATTCCATTAAAACTGCGGAAGTGGAGAAGATAATGAAATCATACACGGTACACTTCTTATTCACTAATGAATAGAAAAATTATAATTTTATTCTAGTTCTACGCATTCATTTATATATTTTATGTTCTCTAAAACTATATAATTGAATCCCCAAAACCATGAAGTAGATACATCTGTAAAAACCCAATATGGTGTTGTCACAAACAAAATCTGGTCGACATCATTAATGTAACCAAAAATATCTCATGGCATGGTCCGAGGGGCATTCCCTCCCCCATAGGCTGGAACAAGTTTCTAGGTATCATTAATAATGTTTTGGGAATGATATACTCGAACTAAGATACATAAGAGTGAAAAAAATCAATAAAAATCAGAAAATTCAACCCAAACAGGACTTAATTAAAAATTCAGAACTTAATACAAGGTTCTTAACAAGACACAAGTGGTACCAAACTACAAATGTGGAATAAAATACAATTCAAAACCACCACTTGAAAGGGGGTCATCACCCACAATCCATCTCCACAACATCACAAAACAGAAACTAGAAACCCAAACCACCAACTTTAAAAGACATTACCTTACATGTTTCAAACATTACCAAGTCTACTTACACTAAAACGATTAATTTGGATGTGATAATAAGCCTAATAGGATACTACTTAAAGATTTTATTTGACAAGTATTACAATATAGAAAGCCTCCAACTATTATAAAAAATGATGGAAGCAATAATTTCTAAAGACGCATCTTTTAAATGAAATTAGTTTTCAAATAGGGAAAATTTAATGATTACTTAAATTTATATAGAACATGTAAGCTACCAAATTTTCCATTTAAACAAATTGTAAGCCAAAAATAAATTCCAAATAGTCTCTGAGCACTCAACATGGGAACACCCATATGTAGTAGTTAGTTTTGAGCCACATTTACATCACATATCGGTGTGAATGTAACCATATCAATATCCATTGTCGTGCACGAGCCACTAGTTAAGGAATCACGCATAACCTAGTGGTACTCAATATCATAATCATAATAGTTTTTATATTGTTCTAAACATCAAACTTTCTATGTAAAACATGGACAAAACCACTCCGAATCACTAGCATGCTTGTACACGTCCGCCAACATAGATACATGGGTTTCCCTCTTTTTTCTAAAATAGGTTATACATGATACCAAGTTACACTTAAGTATAAAAATACATGTTATGGTCATAAAAAATCAAAACAGTAGCTAAGCATTTTTTTCACCATTTTTATACAACAAACACTTATAATAACCAAAAAACTATTATACAAGTTATAAAAAAATTTTGGACATAAAACCAATTTAAAATCTCTATATTAGAACAAATTTCATGCCAATATTAAACCAAATCAGATCTTTCATCACTGAATTTTTTATATAAATCTATTCCATGAATTATAAAATCAACACCAATGGGTAAAACATAGAATGAAAAAGTAAAAACACCCATTTTCACCCAAATTGGAACTTTAAAATCAACCACTTAACAAATACAAACAAAAATAGTTTTCGCACTAACAATAATTACTGGGGAACATAAAATAAATATAAATATAGAAAGATAAATCATTCTATAATTCCTACACATGTAATTACCTACCATATATGTAGAGACCCGAATCGTGACGTACATGAACATTACATTACTTTTGCAGAATACTTAGTACATAACAAAAAACAAACACACAAGGATCGTAATAGTTTAGTGTCTTTGGAAAATCGGAATGTAATCTTCTAATCATGGTGAAAGATCTTCAATATCTCCCATAAATATCTTACCTTTTTTACCTAAAACCTTTCTTTATATCCTGGGGAAAAGAAAACATAAAAGGGTGAGCTCAAATGCTTAGTAAGGGTAAGAAAAAGAAAAATCAATCATATCATATTCATAAGAACATAACTTTTGGAAATCTTATCCTGAAAAAGAGAGCATAATTTCATAACATGGGATAAATCATAGTAGTGAAATGAAATCCCAATAATAATAAAATAAAACATAAAACTTTGTGGTATACACACATAATCATAGAGAATCATTTCTTGTTAGTCAAGACTCATTGCCAAGACTATCTTAGTGGACAATGTCCCTTTCTGAACCGAGTCACCCTCGTTTCAGTCCTGTTTCACTGAACTGGAATAACCTACTATTCCAACCATGTCTATCTCATGAGATATAAAATATTTACCCAATGCATTGGAGGGAGATATAGTTCCCACCCATCTCATAATGATACCATTCTTATGTGTGCCACAAAGTCATAAATCATCCATCATAGCATAACCCATGAAATAAAATGGGATTCTTAAACATCATGCCATCATAACATAATCCATAAACAATTGATATCATTTCATCATAAAAAAATTGAATCCATTTAAATCATAGAGAAATTTTACTTGAAACATACACATATGAAATAATTTCATCTTAGATGTAAAATAGATTTGACAAAACACTTGAAATGAATTCTTGAGGAAAATATCCTTTAATCTTTAAAATCATGTCCTTTTCACAAAATTCCATGAAATTTTAAAAGATAAGAGTTTTATTGAAAATAATAATGCAATCTTGTAGAGGAATATTCTGGAAAATGAGGCGTTATGAAACCGTAAGAATCTATTCATGCCGTATAAGTTAAAAAAACATTCTCCTCATACTTTTGTCGGAAATGTCAAAATGTACCTTATATGGTAACCAAACGAAAGATTCCATTCATACAATGTGGTAAAAAGTAAATAAAGGGTAAAAATGAATTTAAAAAACCATGGAAGAATGGTAAACATTTTATGAAATAATTTTTAGAAATCATGGTCATGGATGATAAAGGTAACCCCAGTAAATACTCACGTATAAGCAATCTTGGATAAAAATGAGATTGAAAATTTATCCCTTACCTTAAGTCCGATTTTCTTCGAAAGTATCTGAACCTCCTGTATAATGATTTAAATAATGCCATTAACTTATTACCGAGTCATATTCATTGTTATGATATCATATATGGTTCACTTATGACTTCATATTACCCGTTCTTTTGTAAATTCCATGTTAAAGAAACGTTTTGGGTAAAATCGTTTCATTTATTGTAGGTGTTTGGACTTGTTGTTATTGACATTATTATTACTTATATCATGATTTACTTACTTCCAGAATATAAAAAATGATTTATATACCATATATATTCAGTATATATATATATTTAATAAATATATAAATGAAATGAAACACACCGTTCATGGAGATGGTAGTCCGTACGTACGCAAGAACGCTGTTTTCCTTTCCTCATTGTCTTGAATGGAAGTAAGTAGATGACATATATATATATATATAAATCCAGTAGCCTTATAATTTCATATATTTAATTATTATTTCTTATATAAACTTTATAATTATTCTTAAATGGTTATCATGGAGAATTAATCTCATCGCTTCGTGGAGATGGTAGTCCGTACGTACACACGAGCGATGATATCATTCACATGGTCGTGGAATTCTGTTGAAGTGTATGTATAATATTTCAGTATCAATATCACTCTATAATAATCATATATAGTTACTCCTTACACCATTATTCCCATCCAATTAAGGAGGTGGCGTAAAATAGATTACACCACGGCGTGCAGCCGGTATTCCGTACGTACGCTCGCGCGGTGATTTCCTTTTTCGGTAGGATGGATAGAAGGTTAATTATATTTGATTCATATTTATAATAACTTATCAGTATATAAGAAATACTTATGTTGTTACTTTATCATGAAACAACTAAAGAATAATAAGTTGAAGAAGAAAGAAATTGAAAAAGATCGGTAATGGATATTACCTCTTTTTGACGCGCCTTTTCTTAACCTCCACTTAAAGAACTAAGGATGGTCTTTTAAGAAGGCCAGGACTTCTAGGATGATACTAGGGAAGTGTAGAAGAGATTTTTGCAGGTTTTGGCCGAGCTTTAATGATCAAATTGGTGTGAGGAGGAGAGGGAGGAGGTGCCCTTTTATAAGGGAGGAGAGGGGCACCTTAGGAATGTCTCAAAATATTATTTTATATTAAGGTCAAATTCGGTTTATAATGGTTCTAAATGGAATTATTTAGAAACTAAAGTGGGTATGGGTAGAAATCCTCTCATACAATCGGATTTAGACAAGTTTAGGTTATTATTTTAACCTTATCAATTAGATTTAACTCTAAGTTAAATAATTTAACTTTTACTGTGTCTTTTTGTTTTCTTATACTATATGGTTAATAAACTTACTATATGAATCCAAACTAACCTCAATTTGTTTATTATTAATATATCTATCCTTATCTAAGTCATTTGGCCTATCCTTATATTTTTAAGAATTAAATAAGAATTAATAATATAATATTTGTTTTAAAAACAAATTTATGTCAATTTTGACACTATTTGGTACATGATTTTTATGATATTTCTAACAGAATGATAAGTTCTAACCAAGTTACTTAAATCAACAATAACATGTCATTTTAACCTATAAAATTAGTTTAAGTCATAAAAAGTATCAAATTACATTTATTTGGGCATTTATAACATCAATTATGTTAATATTTTCTTAAAATGGTAATTACTGCATCATCGTTGTGTCATAAATAAATTAAATTATTTAAAGTATAAAAATGACAAATAAAATACCATTATTTAGGAAATCTCTTTATCTTTCTAATGAATATTTATAGTCTAAATTGTATTATGTATAACCCTATATTAAAAATGTTTTATAAAATAAACTTTGATTTTAACTCTTTTAACTCTTCTTTGAATTAAATAATAATAAATGTCCTAATCTAATCCAAGTGGGCCTAAATGATAATATTTTACACTTAAGGTTGTTTTTGGTCTAGATACACTTGTCCAATAGGATTAGGACATGTGTTAGGGTAATATTAATATCATTTTTACCCTTAATTACCCTATTTACTTTTAACAGTGGTAAATAAAAGTAAAAAGTTACTATTCACCAAAAATTATTTTCATCTCATTGAACCACATTTTACTTACTGACATCAACCGTGTCTCTCGGATTTTTGAAATTCCATTCACAGAAGCGGTAAAACTAAGATTTATGAAAAAATTAATTTTTTTAACTACCACTTAGTAGTTTCACTATTCCTCAAAAATTGGAGTTTTTCAGAAAAATACCAAAATTTCACCCTAAGCTATAATTGATATTCCAAATTCAAAAATGATTTCTATTTTACAAAATTCATAACATATAAGTTGCATTAATTAATTTTATAATTATTTTTCGTTGTCACAACAAATACCGTGTTTTTAAGAGATAATAACTATCAAAAGATTAACACTTGTTTATGTCTGGTGTAAATGTGAAATTATATCCAATAACCAATATTGTATTGAATTGTAAAAATAAATTCTAAATATACTTTTAAACCACTCAAATTAATAATTTATCACTATTAATTATTTCGATTAAAAAAGTTGTTTTTAATTAAAATTTAGTAATTTTCACTATTCATCAGAAAATAAAAGTTATCCGAAAAGTACAACAATTTCACCCTAAGCTAATTTCGATATTACGAATCCAAAAATAAAGTCCATTTTGATAAAATAAAATTTACAAAATTTCAAAAGGTGGTTATTACTATTCATAACGGCTAGTTTTAATAATATTTTAATAGCTATTTCTGTTTAGTGAAACTCGTTATTGCATACTACACACGCTATCGAGGAAGTTCACGATTGCGTGTAATGGAAGGCAAGGCAAGGATGCGTGTTGTGAAAGCTTATTTTGGTGTAGCGTACAACACAAGACATTAATGAAATCAAAAAGAATATTTTTCATTAAATTTCGGGATGTTACATTCTACACCCCTTAAAATGAATTTCGCCATCGAAATTCGTCGGGGTTATAAATGGTTTACTATTCGAAAGTTTCGTTAATAGAAACCCACATCATAAAAAGGAATACCAAAACCAATCTTTAAAAACAAAAGTCTGAAACGTAATGGTTACCCAATTAAACTAATCACTGGGTTTCCACATAGGTGAAAATATGGATATGGAAGAGAAATCTAGCCATCATGTTCTGATGGAGAGTGGTAGAGAACATGGCTATGGAAAAGCCAGCAATCACAAAGCCATAAATTTGTGACGATCTAGGGTACCATCTGATTCATCGGATATAAGGGCACTAGGACAAAATATTTGGTTTTAAAGATCATTTCCCTAAAGTGGAAAATTTGAATTAGAATAAATACTTACTTTATTTTGGTACAATCTCACAATTGTTCGTGCCTTGAACAATTTCCACTTCATCTCTTAAATAAATGAAGTTGAATTTGTTATTCGTGAAGAGTTAGCAGATCATGTGATAGAATGACGGTTCATTCCATCTGTCTCAAACAAAAGGTTAGCAAAAATTATATACATAAGTCGATCTATAGTGAGATTAATCATATACGGTTCCTAAAATGGACTTATACTTCATATATCATACTGCTTAATATAATAAAACTAGTTTCTACTAAATAGGGACTTCCTGTAGGCCAGTGGTAGGCGATAAAGGCCAGTAGCACTTTGGTTGTGGGTTAGATTCCCACAGCCTTGTCCGAAGCGATGGGCTGTCGTCTGTCATGTAGGATGTCCTTTTTCTAAAACTACATTACTATAACATCCCATCTATAATATTGAAAATCTTCTATCCTTAAACAATACTAACTTATGTCCAACATAATCCATTCTAATCTTTAGGCTTATCCATAATACTGCAGTCCACTCTCATAATATAGTGAAAACGATTAACAGAGATTTAATACTGTCGTTAATCCCCATATATCATAAGATATGTCTTGTTGGTCACATTCCAAACATTCAAAGGCCTTAATCATGTATTCTCTTGAATACCCATTGAACCTTAGTGAAAACATAAATGCAGTTAAAAGTTAACTCTTTCCACATACCAAAATCCAAAAATTATATATACTCAAACCATGATATAACATTCTCCTTATATCATTCATGAGCTCATGAGTACAATCAAACACCTCATTATCTTATTATTCCATCATTATGTGCATATGATCTACTTTCCAAAAAATATCTGAATAACATTTCATAGTTACTAGTACCATTAATCATACACTTTAAAATCTTAGGAAAGACAATAGTGTAACAATCCTTAGATGTCTCTTTATTCTATAGTACCATGAGATTACTTATACAACATTACCCTTGATAAACATGTAATCATTCCACTACCTTCTTAAACCATTGACCAAGCATCAACAATTCTTTCATCTCACATATCATTTTTAGTCTCTTCATAATCATCAACATAAATACTTCCCATATGACCATACTGATTATCATCATGAGAGATTCCCTTAGGGAATTGGTTTGCATAATGCCCGTACATTCCACATTTAAAACATTTAACCATTGTTGATGTCGTAGCAATACCATTATCCTCATCCATGTTGTTAACTGAGCCTTTTCCTTTTCACTTACTTGCATTGTGTCCTTCCTTTGCACACCCAAAGCATCTTCCAGTTCCTTTGAAACATTCTCCTTGATGCCTCTTCCCACATGATTTACATAGGGGAAATTGAACTTTCTTTCCTCTATGATCATCATGAAACTCCATCTTTCTCTTATTAGCCGAGTCAGGAAAATTACCAAATTTTACTTTATTGATCATATTATGGGATTGCTGATCCGGCATAATAATGATGTTTGGACTTCCAAATCCCATTTCATTATGAAGAATATCATTCCATTGTCCATCATATCCTCCATTATCGTGAATCATCTTGTTTCCAGCCATTTTCTAAAACCAAAAAAAGAATAGCATGAGAGGAAAAAATCATGATAGGGAAAACAACATAATAATGGTGGAGTATCCTCAATATCTAACATCTTAGGTTAAAATCTATGATCGTTACTGTAGTTCTAGGACTGTATCCTATACGTATACTTATCCTTAGGGACATCCCTAGACATACCTTATAAATATCTCTAGGGATCTCACTAAAGTTCTCGCATCCTAGTTTCCAAAGGTTGACTAAACCATTCCTTGGATACCAACTGTAGAGACCTGAATCTTGACGTACATGAACATTACATTACTTTTGTGGAATACTTAGTACATAAAAAAACACACACACAAGGATCATAATAGTTTATTGTCTTTGGAAACTCGGAACATAATATTCTAATCGTGGTGAAAGATCTTCAATATCTCCTATAAAGATCTTCCCTTTTTTTACCTAAAACCATTATTTATATCCTGGGGAAAAGAAAACATAAAAGGGTGAGCTCAAATGCTCAGTAAGGGTAAACAAAAGAAAAATCAATCACATCATATTCATAAGAACATAACTTTTGGAAATCTTAACCTGCAAAACAGAGCATAATTTCATAACATGGGATAAATCATAGTAGTGAAATGAAATCCCAATAATCATAACATAAAACATGAAACTTTGTGGTATACACACATAATAATAGAGAATCATATCTTGTTAGTCAAGACTCATTGCCAAGACTATCTTAGTGGACAATGTCCCTTTCTGATCCGAGTCACCCTCGTTTCAGTCCTGTTTCACTGAACTGGTATAACCTACCATTCCAGCCATGTCTATCTCATGAGATATAAAATCTTTACCCAATTCATTGGAGGAAGATATAGTTCCCACCCATCTCATAATGATACCATTCTTATGTGTGCCACAAAATCATAAATCATACATCATAGCATAACCCATGAAATAAAATGGGATTCTTAAACATCATGGCATCATAACATAATCCATAAACAATTGATGTCATTTCATCATAAGAAAATTGAATCCATTTAAATCATAGAGAAATTTTAGTTGAAACATACACATATGAAATAATGTCATCTTAGATGTAAAATTGTTTTGACAAAACACTTGAAATGAATTATTGAGGAAAATATCCTTTCTTCTTTAAAATCATGTTCTTTTCACAAAATTCCATGAAATTTTAAAAGATAATGGTTTTATTGAAAACAATAATGCATTCTTGTTGAGTAAGCTTCTTGAAAATGGGGCGTTATGAAACCGTAAAAATCCATTCATGCGATATAAGTTAAAAATAACATTCTCCTCGTACTTTTGTCGGAAAAGTCAAAAAGTACCTTATATGGTAACCAAATGAATGATTCCATTCATACATTGTGGTAAAAAGTAAATAAAGGGTAAAAATGACTTTAAACATCCCTGGAAGAATGGAAAACATTTTATGAAATCATTTTTATAAATCATGGTCATGGATGATAAAGGTAACCCCAGTAAATACTTACGTATAAGCAATCTTGGATAAAAATGAGATCGAAAATTTATCCCTTACCTTAAGTCCGATTTGCTTCGTAAGTGTCCGAACCTCCTGTATAATGATTTAAATAATGTCATTAACTTATTACAGAATCATATTCATTGTTATGATATCATATATGGTTCACTTATGACTTTATATTATCCGTTCTTTTGTAAATTCCATGTTAAAGAAGCGTTTTGGGTAAAATCGTTTCATTTATCGTGGGTGTTTGGACTTGTTGTTCTTGACATTATTATTACTTATATCATGATTTAATTACTTCTAGAATATAAAACCTGATTTATATATCATATATATTCAGTATATATATATATTTAATAAATATATAAATGAAATGAAACACACCGTTCATGGAGACGGTAGTCCGTACGTACGCATGAACGTTGTTTTCCTTTCCTCATTGTCTTGAATGGAAGTAAGTAGATGACATATATATATACATAAATCCAGTAGCCTTATAATGTCATATCATTCATTATTATTTCTTTTATATACTTTATAATTATTCTTAAATGGTTAACATGGAGAATTAATCTCATCGCGTCGTGGAGACGGTAGTCCGTACGTACGCACAAATGATGATATCATTCCCATGGTCGTGGAATTGTGTTCAAGTGTATGTATACTATTTCAGTATCAATATAACTATATAATAATTATATATAGTTACTCCTTACACAATTATACCCATCCAATTAAGGAGGTGGCGGAAAATAGATTACACCACAGCGTGGAGACGGTATTCCGTACGTACGCACGCGCGGTGATTTCCTTTTTCAGTTGGATGGATAGAAGGTTAATTAGAGTTGTATCATATTTATAATAACATATCAGTATATAATAAATACTGATGTTATTACTTTATCATGAAACAACTAAAGAAGAAGAAGTTTAAGAAGAAAGAAACTGAAAAAGATCGGTAATGGATATTACCTCTTTTTGACGCGCCTTTTCTTAATCTCTACTTAAAGAACTAAGGATGGTATTTGAAGAAGACCAGGACCTCTAGGATGATACTAGGGAAGTGGAGAAGAGATTATGGCAGGGTTTGGCCGAGATTTAATGGTCAAATTGGTGTGAGGAGGAGATGGAGGAGGTGCCCTTTTGTAAGGGAGGAGAGGGGCACCTTAGGAATATCTCAAAATATTATTTTATATTAAGGTCAAATTTTGATTATAATGGTTACAAATGGTCTTATTTCGAAGATAAAGTGGGGATGGGTCGGAATCCTCTCATCCAATATTATTTAGACAAGTTTAGGTTATTATTTTAACCTTATCAATCAGATTTAACTCTATGTTAAATAATCTAACTTTTACCGTGTCTTTTTGTTTTCTTACACTATATGGTTAATAAACTTACTATATGAAGCCAAACGTAACCCAAGTTGTTACTTATTAATATAGCTATCCTTATCTAAGTCATTTGGCCGAACCTTATATTTTTAAGAATTGAATAACAATTAATAATATAATATTTGTTTTAAAAACTAATTTATGTCAATTTTGAAACTATTTGGTACATGATTTTTATGAAATTTCTAACAGAATGATAAGTTCGAACCAAGTTACTTAAATCAACAATAACATGTCATATTAACCTAGAATATTATTGCATGTCATAAAATGTCTCAAATTATATTTATTTGGGCATTTATAACATCAATTATGTTAATATTTTCTTAAAAAGGTAATTACTGCATCATCGTTGTGTCATAAATAATTTAAATTTTTTAAAGTATAAAAGTTACAAATAAAATACCATTATGTATTAAATCTATTGATATTTCTAATTAATATTTATATTTGAAATTTTATTATGTATAACCCTATATTAAAAATGTTTTAGTAAATATACTTTGATTTTAACTCTTTTAACTCTTCTTTGAATTAAATAATAATAAATGTCTTAATCTAATCCAAGTGGGCCTAAATGATAATATTTTACACTTAAGGTTGTTTTCGGTCGAGATACACTTGTCCAATAGGATTAGGACATGTGTTAGGGTAATATTAATATCATTTTTACCCTTAATTACCCTATTTACTTTTAACCGTGGTAAATAAAAGTAAAAAGTTACTATTCACCAAAAATTATTTTCATCTCATTGAACCACATTTTACTTACTGACATCAACCGTGTCTCTCGGATTTTTGAAATTCCATTCACATAAGCGGTAAAATTAAGATTTATGAAAAAATTAGTTTTTTTAACTACCACTTAGTAGTTTCACTATTCATCAAAAATTGATGTTTTTATGAAAAATACCAAAATTTCACCCTAAGATATAATTGGTATTCTGAATTCAAAAATGATTTCTATTTTAAAAAATTCCCAACATATATGTTTCATTAATTAATTTTATAATTAATTCCCGTTGTCACAACAAATAGCGTGTTTTTAAGAGATAATAACTATCAAAAGATTAACACTTGTTTATGTCTGGTGTAAATGTGAAATTAAATCCAATGACCAACATTGTATTGAATTGTAAAAATATATTATAAATATACTTTAAAACCACTAAAATTAATAATTTATCACTATTAATTATTTCGATTAAAAAAGTTTTTTTTAATTAAAAGTTAGTAATTTTCGATATTCATCAGAAAATAAAAGTTATCCGAAAAGTACCAAAATTTCACCATAAGCTAA
This sequence comes from Viscum album, assembly GCA_963277665.1. Classification (NCBI taxonomy): domain Eukaryota; kingdom Viridiplantae; phylum Streptophyta; class Magnoliopsida; order Santalales; family Viscaceae; genus Viscum; species Viscum album. The sequence continues at coordinate 1,200,610,785 of OY728137.1, forward strand.
TTTCGATATTAAGAATCAAAAAATAAAGTCCATTTTGATAAAATAAAATTTACAAAATTTCATGAAGTGGTTATTACTATTCATAACGGCTAGTTTTAATAATATTTTAATAGAAAATTGTTGTTTAGTGAAACTCGTTATTGCGTACTACACACGCTATCGAGGAAGGTCGCGACTGCGTGTAATGGAAGGCAAGTCAAGGATACGTGTTGTGAAAGCTTCTTTTGGTGTAGCGTACAACACAAGAAATTAAAGTTATTAAAAAGAATATTTTTCATAAAATTTCAGGGTGTTACAATATATTTCAAAACCCTCAAATCCGTGTGCAGAACATCAACCATACCAATGTCACACCATAAGGGAGTGAAAATGAACCTAAAACCAAATTATTGGATCAATAAACTAAAAATTAGGCCACAATTTTGAAGCCCTAAATTTTGGAATATTTGATATTCATGAACAATGGAAGAAACCTTAAGAAAATTGGAGGAGGGACAAAGACAACCTACTTACCTGACAGATCATGAATACATCTCCTCAAATCCACCAAAGGCTGAATCTCCATGCATCAAAAACTGGTTGCGAGGTTTAAATGAGACTTAGTAGGTCATGTGGGTACTGAAATGGAGGAAAAATAGTGTAAATTTAATTATTTATATATGAAACAAATCACCTTCTCAAATCTAGATGATTTGAGAAACCTTGAGATGTTTCTCCCGAATATATGATGAAAATGAGCTTGGAAGTGGAAAAAAGATAATGGGGGTGTGTTTAAGGCTGTTGGATTCTACTGAAAGGGTGAATCACTTAAATTGAGTAAAAAACTAACAAGATATTAACGAATTAGAAAAAAACCTAATGTATGAAATGTGCATACGGGATGGCCCAATTCCTAACTAAATCACCCAAATTAAAATTCATAATTACTTCGTAAAAGTTGAAAATGGATAGGGTGGTTTATATAGGTCAGGGGAGGCCATGTATTAATTGTAATAGAAGAAATTTTTTGAAAATGAAGGATTTATAAAACGAAAAATATTTGTTTCTAAATCTGGAAATGTGATCATGGTTGTTCCCATATCAAGAAAACCCACCATTTCCTACAAAAATTCATGGGAAACACAAACAAAAACTCAAGAATATAAATTATATGGAAGATAACATTAAAATAAGTTATGTATGTGACAATTATCTCCACTATAAAAACATTACACCCTCGATAACTAAACTTGAATCCTGATCAGATAAGAGAAAAAAAAAACTCATCTTCGACCCAGGACATCCACTCCCATGTCTCATTCTCATCCGTCTCTTGTTTCTAGAGGACTCAAACTAGTAGAATATTCTTCCCTCAATGAAAATGTTATCAAGAGTCCAAAATACGAACTGGTCGCTCAACAACAGATAGATCAGTCTCTGTATCCAACTCATCCCAATGCATCACAGGGGACTGATTCGGGTTATATTTCTTCAGTTGTGAGACAATGTAGACATCATGGATAGATGTCAACTAAGAAGGAAAATATAACCTATATGAAACCCTTACAAGCCTCTCAATAATCTCAAATGGTCCAACATACCTTGGTCTAGCTTTCCATTCTTTCCCAAATGTTGATGCCCAGAAGAGGGCCACATTCAAAAAAACCCGATCACCCACTGAAAAATCTAGTTATCGATGCCTCTAATCAGCATATTATTTGTGGAGACACATATATCTCATTAAACACTTATTTATCAACGTGATCTTCTGAGAAGTCTCCTACAAAAGAATCTTCCCCAATAATGACATATCACCTACCTCAACCCAATATGGGGGGGGACCAACAAGGCCAGTCATAGATCACCTCAAAGGGATCCATTCAGACTGAGGATTGGTAACTGTTATTATAATAGAACTCAACCAATCCAAAATTGATATCCAATGAACCTCTAAAGTCCAGAAAAATTTCATGGATCATGTCCTCTAAATTTTGATTCTCCCCCTCTGTCTGACCATCCATTTAAGGATGGTATACCATGCCCATTTTAATCTGAGACCCCAAGGCCTTATTAAGCCCTTCCTAAAAACATGACGTTAAATTGGGGTATCTATCTAAGAAAAATGTTGATGACAACCCTTGAAGCCTTAACACCTCATGATGATACATTTTTCCCAACTAATCCTCTTTAGTAGTATCTTTTATCAAAATGCATTGATATGATTTGGTCAGAAGATAAATCACCACCCAAAGGGCATTCTTGTCCCCAAGGTGTACGAGGTAGGCAAAAAATAAAGTCCATGGTGACCTTGTCCCACTTATAAGTTGGAATTGTTCATTTATGGAGAAAATTGGAGGTCCTTTAGTGATCCTCTTTCACCTAATGACATGTTTTCTATCTCGACATGAAGTTAGCTATGTCATGTCTCATACCTAGCCACTAGAACCATCGCCGCGTAAGATAATACTTCATGGGGGCACCCTTATGGGAAATCCACTAAGAATAGTGGCTATCCTACATCAACACCTTATGTAGAGAATACAACATTACTAAACATCCCATGAAGCACAATATTCCCTCACGAGATGATGTCCAATCAAAAGATATCTCCCACCATAAAGAAACTGCCTCAACTACTGATAAAGAAAATCCATGTTCTGTTCTTGCTGAATCAACTCCTCTAGAGAAGGAGCTAACTGAATGATCATCAATAACACACCTCCATTGTGATCCTTATTCTCCACATGAGTGTAATAAAATTTCCTCATTACAGTCCAATAATCCCTAGACGTCCTCAATACTTTCACTGGTACTTTTATACTCAAAGAATCTACCACCAAATTTCCCTTTCCTAGGGTATAGACAATGTCATAGTCAAACCCCTTCAGCTACTCGATCCAAAGGCAGTACCTCAGATTGATATCCTTATATGAGAAAATGTATGATGTTCTCTTTTTGTCCTAATAGATCATGGACATCTCCCTAAAGAGGTAGTGACACAATGTTTTCAATGCATTCATCACATCTATTATCTCCAAGCCATGGGTTTGGTAATTTTATTTATGTGGTCAGAGTTAGAGAGATCCATACACCACCACATGATCATCCTCGATAATCACACTTCTAAGATCCATACCTGAAGAATCAAAATAAAACACATAGCCCTTTCTTGATTATACCAAGATCTAAACGGGGGTGGTAGTTAGCCACTACTTCCACTCTTGAAGGATGGCTAACATTCTGGTACCCAAACAAAATTCATCCCATTCCAGGTGACCATGTTCATGGGAGAAACAAGACAATAGAAATCCGAAAAAAATTGCCTATAGTAACCAACTAGGCCTAAGAAAATCTTTATCTTGAAAAAGTTCTTCAACTACTCACATGACATAACTGCACTGATCTTATTATGGTCCCGAGAAACTCCATACTTTGATATCACATGCCAAAAATACTTCTCCTCCCTGATCTAAAAGGTTCACATGGATAGCTATTCATAAATGTGGTGATCCTACAAATGATCCAACATGATCCACAAATGATAATCATGCTATTTATTAGATCCATAGTAAACCAAGATATCATCCATGAATACCACAATGAATAATTCATGATATTGGTGGAAAATTCTATTCATCTGTCCCATAAAGACCTCTAGATCATTGGTAAATCCGAAGGGCATGAACAAGTGCTCAATGAGGATGTACCTTTTTTGGAAGGATATCTTTGGTATATCCGACCATTTCTCCCTGAGTTGATAGTAACGCGAATGAAAATATATTTTATAAAACCACTCTCCCCCGATTAACTGATCGAACAAGTCATCAATTTGGGGTAAAGGCTATTGTTTCTAGATGGTTAGCTTTTTCAGCTATCATTAATCAATACACAACTAGAGGGACCCCTAAAAATTATTTACAAATAGAACAAGAGCATCCCAAGGAGAGTCTCCCGGGAGAATGAATCCTTGGGATTCTAAATCGTCTAGATGAATCTTTAATCCCTCAATTCAGTTTGCATCATACGATATAATTTAAGAGATATCAGTTGTGTTCCCAATGCCAAATTGATCGAGAAATGCTTGTCCCACTCTGGTGGTAGTCCTGAAAAATCATATGGTAATACCTCCGGGATCTCATCCACTACATGAGATAACCTTCCCTCAAGAGCACAACCATCATCCTCTAGTATGAGAGATGATAACTGGAAGATAATATTTCCCAACTTTGGGACCTGACTTAGGATCCCATTCCCCAAAAAAACCCTACAAACATCCATCATGTTCCATGAAACTCACCCCCACCTATAAAAATTAATGTGCTCCTGAATGTGTACAAGATTATCCCTGGGAATTATCATGCCAAATAGATACTTATCTATGACTAGGAGGTCCCACTCCATCTCAAACCCTAAAACAGAAAGAACACATGATCGGTACCTGAGACTCTACTCCTTCTTCTTTCCCAATGGCATCACCAACACCATCGTCAAAGGCAAAATATATGTTGTAAAATTCAATTTTTTCACAAAACAGGAAGATATGTATAAAGCATAGGCACTCATATAATGAAGAGAAGAATTTATATAAGATTTAATCAAAAAAGTACCTTGAAATATTGAAGGTCCCACCTCTTATCCCACGGGTGTCTAATCCACCACATGAAGACTAATGGTCTCTTTATGAGAATGAGTTCTAGTCTATGGTTGTTCCCCAAACATTCTCTTCCTTGAAGATGATCTGGCCCGGCCGTGATGACCACCATATAAAGATCCCCCTATCCTCAATGCCTATGACTGAACTGGAACTCACCTGGAAGCCCCAGATCCTGCCCTACATTATAGTGGATGTTCCATTCATCCAAATATCTATAAGTGTCCCATACTAACACACTGATAAAAAGGATTTGGATGAAAATTTGATGCTGGTCAAATGTGCCTTTTCCTCCCACAGTAGTGGCACATGATGGACCACACATAAGAATCCACTGAATATAACATCCTTGGCGGCCTCCCCGAGCCGTCACCCCCTTTTCCCCCTAATTCTCTCTCTTTCCATTCTTCTTAGATGAGTTTCAACCACCCAGAACTGATATCATCCAAGAAGAACCATCCCTCCCCTTATGTTTAATCACTACCATTCTTGATCTATCATCCACTTCCTCATAGATTATCATCTTGAAAAATAAGTCCTGGGAATATATCATTGGCTGAAACCACTGTCGTACTTCTGGGAAATCTACTGCTCATTGGAGACCATTTTTGGAGCATACCAAACAAACTCCACAATATGTTTGACATCCCACTTAACAATTTCCATAATCTCTTGAGATCGAGAATATACCAAAACATTCTGGTGGTACTGGTCAATGAAGATAACCTAGAAGTTCTTATAGTTTATCTGCTCAAGCTTCCCAGCTTGAATCACTAACTCCCACCACCTGCTACTAGGAACCTTTACAAGGAAAGAGGCACACTTCAACCGAACCTTCTCAGGTGTGTCCATGAACTCAAACATGAACATGATCTTTTTGGTATAATCCTCATCTTTGAAGGGTTCTTTTTTACCTCGAGAAGTATGAAGATTGTTTTTCAAAAACTCCTTACCTTTATCATTCCTAGGACCTGTCTCATCATCCCAAAGTGGAGCTGGAATAGGAGTCGGTCACTCTGATACCATTATGTCACGAACCAAATCTGGTCACAATCATTACTAACACTAAACCTGGACAATGGAAAGGCCTGAAGGTCATTCCCTATCCCCACAGGATGGAACAAGTTCCCATGTAACATAAGAAATGGTTTAAGAATGATTTTCTTGAATTAGGATACATAATCCATCAGAGAAAATCAATAACACGAATCTGAAAATTTAGGCTAGACAAGACTTAATTTGAAATTCAGAACCGAATAAAAGGTTTTTAACAATACCCAAGTGTTACAAGCTAAAAATTTAGTAGAAAATACAACCCAAATAACACCACACGATATGATATCATCATCCACGAGTTGTCTTCACACCCCCGAACATTTGAAGCAACTAGAAACCCAAACCACCAACTCTAAAAGCCATGCCCTTAGCTGTGTCAAACATAACCAAGTCTACAAACTCCCAAAAGTTTAATTAGGGAGTGGGACTAATTACAATGGGATACCACCCAATGATTCCATGTGACAAGTATTTTATGATAAATAAAATTCTGGGGTTATAAACAATGAAAGGTAATAATAATTTCGAAAGGTTCTTATTTTAAATGAAAATTATTTTCAAAGAGGGTAACATTAATGAATTGTTACATATAAATAAAACATGTAATATATTTAATTTTACATTGAAAAATAGTAGAGCCAAAAAAATTTCAATATAGTCATTGAGCACTTAGCACAGGAACACCCCACGACACTAGTTAGTTGTTATCTCAAGGTACATAGCATCTTAGTGTGAAAGTAACCATAAAAATACCTGTTCTGGTAGTCAAGACAATAGTAGGGTAATCAACCATAACTTAGTGGTCCCCATATTCATAAACATCATTTTTTGTGTTTTGTTAGAGTTAAAATTGATGTGTTATACGTTGAAAAAATTACACCAGATCACTAGAATGTTAGTACACGTCCACCCACATAGATACCTGGGTGTCCCTCTTTATGTCATAAAATGTTCAACATGCTACCAAATTCTATTGGCACATATAAAATACATGTTATGGTCATAAAAACTAAAAATAGTTTCTAACCATGCTTTTCACCAATTTTATAACTCAAAAAAATGTTTAGAATTTTCATAAAACTATTATACATGTTCTAAATTAACAATGCACAAAAAATCCATTATTATCTATCATTTCACAAAAAATACATTCTAATATTAATCCAAAACATAATTTTTAAAAATGAATCATTTTTATAAATCCATTCCATGAATTATAAATCAACACCAATTGGTACAACATGGAATGCACAAGTAAAAACACCAATTTTCACACAAAATTGGAACTTAAAAATCAACTACATATGAAATGCAACCAAAAATAGTTTTTTCACTAAATATAACGAGATAGGAAGATAAATTAAATATAAATCTAGAAAGGTAACTCATTAAACAATTCTTACACATGTAATCAAATACCATATATTTCAAAACCCTCAAATCCTTGTGCGTAAATTCAACCGCACCACCGTAGAAGCCCAATGGAGAGAAAATCATCTTAAAACAACATTATTTGATCAAGAAACTCAAAATAAAACTCTGGGATCAATTCCCTACGTACTAGAAATTTGGAACATCGAAAATAATCCATGTAACCATATGAAAATGGTATTAACCCTAAGAAAATGGGAGGAGTAAGGATGACTACCCACATACTTGATATATCTTGAAGAAATCATGTGAAATCCACCAACGAATGAATGTACATGAAATGAAAAATGATTGGATGGATGAAATGAGGCTAAGGAGGTAAACTGTGGACTGAAATGGGGGGGAAATAGTGAAAATTGAATGATTTTTTTCTGAAAAAATAATCAATGAAAATATGGGTGATTTGAGATACAATAACTTGTTTTTCCTTAATATGAGATGGAAATGTTCTCCATAGACGGAGAAAAGATCGAGGGGAAGAACCTAAATATTTTGGCTTCGATTGGGAGGTTGAATCTCCAAAAAAGTTTAAAAATTAATAAGATATAAAAGAATTAAAAAATCAATTTAATGTAGGAAATGGGCTTATGGGTTGGCTTAATGCCTAAATAAATCACCCAAATCCTAAATGATAATGAGCTCATATGGGGTCCAAATGAATATGGTGGATTTCATAGGTTAGGGGAGGCATGTAATAATTTTATTGGTTAAAAATGTAGAAAAATTATAGATTAATAAATGAAGGAAAAATGTTTTTAAATCTAGAAATGGTCTCACAGTAGGGCCCAAATCATGAAAACCCACCAGTTCATCCAAAAATTCATGGGAAACCTCGAAAAAACGAATATAAATTAAATAAAAAATAACATTAAAATAATTCATGGATGAGACAGGTGCAATCATTGAAACCCAAGTGTTTGATTCTTCACTTGTTGGCATATGTAGGAATATTCGTCCATTGAATCTCATAATACTTCCTTTTGTGGAATTTGTTGCTATAATGGGATTGGATTGGATATCGTTATATGGAGCACATATCAGCTATCAAGAAAAGGAAATATATTTTCATATTAGTAACCACACCGTGATCCTCTACAAATGAAAGGATGATCTTGAATCTTCTTTGAAAATTCATACAATTGTGTGGGTATTGATTCAGTATGAAGAGGTATACCTTTCTCAAATGGCTGATTAAAGGATAGTTAAAACCTAGTGAAAATGTCAATCATGATGGAATAAAGTGATGTATTTCAGGAAGAGTTACACAAACATCCCCTATGTTGTGAGGTAGAGTTCTATATAGAACTAAGAGCTAGAGCTACTCCTATCTCAATGTGTCCCTATAGGATGACTCATATTGAACTGGAGGAGTTAAAGAAGAAGTAATAAAGGAATTTGAAAAAATGGTTTATACACCCTAGTGCATCACCTTGGGGTTCCCTAGTGATCTGTGTGAAGAAGAAGGATGGATCAATGTGGATGTGAATCAATTATTGGGAACTCAAAAAGATCATCATAAAGAACATGTATCCTCTTCCATGTATTGAAAACATGTTCGATCAGTTATGAGTTGTTTAGTACGTCTCAACGGTGGATTTTTATTCTGAATATCATCATCTAATGGTGAATAAAGACAATATTTAGAAGACTTCCTTCCATAAATTGCGTGGGCAGTATGAGTTTCTAGTGATTCCCTTTGGGCATACAATGGCCCAGAAATCATCGTGGATTTGATGAATAGTTTTTTTAACCATTATGTCGACAAATTTGGGGTAGTTTTTATCGAGGATATTATCATCTACTAATATATCATGGAGGGGCATGAATAAAATATAAGACTTGTGCGGTTAATATTGAGAAATTATAAGTTGTACACCATGTCCAGCATGTGTGACTTTTTGATGAAGCAAGTCATGTTCTTGGTGTAACACCCAAGGTAAATAATGAATATGAAATTTTTATATTTATCCATATTTTTGAATAAAATTTCAATATTAATTTAAAGGGAACTCTATGCTCGATGGCGTACACAATACACAACAACGTGTTTCTTGGAAATCTTACGTTGCACTCTAATAATAAAATAATATTATTTTAAATGGTAGTTAATGCCTAGCTGTTGTAATGGATGGAACGAACAGAACTAACTAAAAATGATTATATATATTTGTCAAATATTTTTACTTTTATCCAATAAATGTTAGAGGCTTAAAATGTGAATGAATCCAATTTAGGCGTAAATATTCTAATATTCTTTAAAAGGTCGATTAACCGCCTTTTGATGGAGAACCCTTTTTAAATCCACTATTTGAAAATTTTATAAGTTATATTGGACTAAATAAAATCCTTCTTTAGAATCAGGATATCAAAATTTACATTGTGTAGGATTTTGTTATTTTATTGATAAAGTCCTTTTTTAATGAATAAGTGAAAAATATTGTATTTTAATTCAAAAACACTTTTTAATATAATTTTTTATAGGATTAGATCATCTTTTGAATTGGTTTTCAAGTACAATTTGAATATATTTTTACCATTTAATCCAATGGTGGACATTGGAATTAATTTCACTTTTAAATTGGACTTAAACTAGTGTCAATCTTTTAATAGATATTGTTTCTAAAAAACACACTATTTGTTTTGACAGTGGGAATTAATTATTAATTTAATTAATGAAACTTATATGTTTTTGATTTTTTAAAATAGACATCATTTTTTAATTCGGAATATCAATTATAGCTTAGGGTTATTTTTTTGTATTTTTCTGAAAAACATCATTTTTTATAAATAGTGAAACCACTATGTGGTAGTTAAAAAACTGATTTTTTCATTTAAATGAAACATTACCACATCAATGATTTGAATTTAAAAAATCTTACATAAATGGTTTTCATTAGTATATAAAATTTGGTTCAATGTGATTAAAATAACTTTTTGGTGAATAGTAACTTTTATGTTTTATTAGTCACGATTAAAGGTAATTAGTGTAATTTTATGTAAAGATAATTTTATTATAATATGAAATGACCTTGAAACATGACCTAACCATATTTTATGAGTCATGGAAGATACGGACAATCCATGGGTCAATTTGGGGACACCATGGGGCCACTTTGGTAGGAAAATGACCTTAATAACTTTTTATTTAAAGTAAAAATTAAAATTTCACAATCATGTATTGTTTTACTAAAACAATTTTTACATGGGGTTATAGAAGTCATATTTTATACTATAAATATTAATTATAATGATAAAACGATTTCCTAAATCATGATATATTTTCTATAATTTTTAGACATTAAATAAAAATATTTATTTATGACACCATGATGATGTAGTGATTACTTCATTAATGAACGATTTATATAAAATGAGAAGATAAGGTAAAATATAAGACTTACAATTGTAAAAAACAAATCAGGTGGGTGGATTTAGAACCCTTATCATTTTATCCTAGAAATTTATAATTTTGGAACCTTTAATATCCAAAAACTGTTTTATAATAATGTAACTTTTCAAGACATTCCAAGATTGCCCCTCCTCCATCTTATAAAAGTTCCCCACCTCTACCACTTACCCACACCTCTCAATCCTTTGGCTCGACAAAACTCTACATATTTTTTCTCTCCAAATCCATATGTTGAACTTAAAATCCTTAACTTAGGCATAAATCTCTTCAAGAACCCCTTTTGGTTCAATCCAATTGGAGTAACCCGAATTAAAGGTAATGTCCTCTCTTATGTTCTTTTGTTTTATTTTTCTTCTCCAACCCCCTAAACTATTTTTATTACATCATTTTGTAACAAAACCAGTATCTTAAATGTACTATGATGTTTTTATAAGAATTATTCGTGCCACACTTACACACACCTCCGACTAATGGTTAAAGAACATTCTGTTTCTGTGGAAGACGAATTACTGCCTCACGAAACGATGATTGTTCTATCTTCTCCTACCACCTCTCATGGTGGCCATTATGATGGAACTATAATTATTAATTATATATATTATATTTATTTCCTTTTTAATCTACTATATTTTACAATTAAAACATATCTTTATTCTTTTCATGTTGTGCAAATGCGATAATTTCATTTCAGGATGCGTGGACTACCACCCCCTCAAGTAATGTGACTCGTTCATGCAATACATGGAATGTATAAAGAATGATATTGATGAAATTATGTGACCTATATAACATATATATTATACTGGGATTATAATATATATATATCTCTCTCATTTAGTTTTAATATCATTAAATACGAAAGAGAAATGAAATTAGCGTTCATGTGTACGTACGGCTTACCATCTCCATGAACGGTGCATTTCATTTCTTACCTCTAAATGTTATGTAATATTATAAATTCAAGTATTTACTGGATATATATGATATATATGAAATCTAAATTATGAATATAATTCTGGATATAATGGATATTTTACCACATGAACAACTTTTAATTATACGATGTTTATTTTTGACTCAAGTACCAATGATCGAAAAAACAATCGTTATTTACTTAAATCATTAGATAATGTTCATAAAATGACAATAATTGATATAAAAGGAATAATTAACTTAAAATAGGTTATTAATAATTTATAAATTATATGTAGTTTATTATTCTGGATATTAATGAACGATCAAGTCAAGTTGGACACGAGGTAAAGGATCCTACCTCTCTCTTTCATTTTAAGTACTCTCCCTTATGTCATTTATTTTATGCACATCTTTCTTATGTTTGGGGATGTTATTTTATATTCATCATTCTGTACTTTTTATGTTCATATTATGAGAGACCATATTTTATCTCATAAATCTCTTTTAATAATAATTTTTAAGTGGCATCGTTAGGTTGGCGAGTTTTCGTATGGGATATTTCATCTCACTTTTATTCCCATGGTATTTATACTACATTTTCAACCATTTCCTTTGAGTGGTGTATGTACTTACCATTATTCTAAAATTTGTGTAATATACAATCGTTTATGAGTATTTACATCAATGTTGTATATTCCTTCTTTTATGTGGTGTCCATTTCGAATGTTACCCATGTCGGTAAGGGAACCTTTCACCCTCCTCTTTTTAAAAGACTTATTTTGTTAGGTCTTTTAATTTACATATTATTATACTAGGATATGTTCTTCTATATTATTATTGATGAAAATTTATTTCCATGTAATGAGATACCCATCTTGTCTCATCAACTCGTTTTCTAAATTTTACGGTGACGTCGTTAGGTTGTCAAATTTTTACAAGGGAACTTCATAACCCAATTTCGATTTTTTGGGATCAACTTGTAGTTATTGAATATTTCATCCTATGAATATTTTTGAATGACCTCTGGTTTTCTTACACTTAATAACCACTTATATTGGGTGTATTTATATTTGTCACACATAATTATGAGATTGATTTATCCTTAATATAAGGATACCTTCTTCATAAGGGATTTCATCTCATTTAACATTTCTATTGAGACTTCATTGTTGTTATGCACCAATTCAATATTATATGGTGGATATATTCTCCTTTGGAATATTATACCATGAATCCATTTATTCTCAATATATTATGAAATTATGATTAAATATTATTCCTCAATTATTTGTGTTCAAGTTTCTCTCATTTTGTTAAAAACACTTTAACTAAAATATCATTTTAAATGTTTTAATGATTTATTCATATAAATATTTCTCATTAAAATCCATGTTTTCAAAATGGGGTTTAAGGATTTATTTATATAGATATTAATATTTTATAATTCTAAAATCATCAAAGTGTTATAGGAATTCATCTCAATCTCCTTTCATTGACGCATATTTTTTTTATTTGCAACATTATTTTATACGGTGTATAAATCCCTTTGACTTTTACTTTTATTCAAATGGAATCTTTTTATACTAAGTGTTTTACTAAATGAAAAATGGTAATGTTTTTATGTATGCGGTGACAACGACTTCTCCGCCGTGGAGACCATTATTTGAGTTTCGGCTTCCTCTATAAGCCATAATTTATTTTAAATGAAAAATGAATACCATGTATAACTTTTCATTCATTTTGGTATTGAAAACGGTTTTGATAATGTTTTTATTATATCAATGTGTTATTGATATCTTGTGACTGAAATGTGGAAATTTTATGTTTCCTTTATACATGTTTTATGTTATATGATTATGTTATGGTTCTTGGGCATTGTTTATGAAGACGGGTTGTTCCGTGATAAACTAAGGGCAGGTGAGCCCAATATAGCTCACCAATGCATTGGGTAATGCGAAGGGGTGAAACGCTACGATTTCTCCGAAGTGATTTAGGGAATATACTGTGAAGGGTATTATAAACGTAACCATGAAGATTATTCCCTATGTAATAATGTTATTAATACCTCAGGTTACCTTTACGTCTTATGATTTCTATGAGTTATTCCTAAATCTTATGATTTAATGACATATGTTAAAGTGCTTATGTTTTATGAGTAAAGTATTATTTCATTGATTCTTATGTATACGTGGAATAATTTTTCTCTCTGTATTGTTATAACCCTTACTGAGTTTTTTATGCTCATCCCATGTTTTTTGAAATGTTTTTCACAAGACATAAAGTGGAATAGGGTCAAGGATGGGATCATGGAAATGTTATGCTGTCTAAAATAAGGAACCAGACATGACTCTTTTGTTGAACATTTTTTATTTTCTGAAAAAATGGAAACAGAGTAGAAGTGCCTACTTTGTAATCTTTGAGATGTAATAGTTATGTCCTAATTATCTAAAACTCTAAACTTGAAAAGATACTAAATGTGAATTATTCATTTATTTCAAGAATATGTATTGTAATAAGGTCGTGTCCTTATACTTGGGACATGTGATAAAAAATAAGGGAATTTATGTGGACCCATCCAAAAAATAGTGATTGAGGAATTTCCTATACCCTCTAGTGTCACATAAATCTGTAGTTGTCTTGGATTAGCTGGGTACTACTGACGTTTTTGGAGAAATTTCTCACAATTTTCAATTCCTCTAATGAATTTAACAAGGAAAGGGGTAAATAATGTCATGATTGAAGAGTGTGATGGAATCTTCAAGGATCTAAAGAGTAGTATGATCACAACATCTGTATTCACAATAATAAAATGTGTATAATGTTTTGTGATATACAATGATGCTTCAAATAAAGGCTTGGGATGCGCACTCATGAAAAATGATAATGTGATTGCATACACCTCATAGCAGTTGAAGATCCATGAGAATAACTACATGATGCATGATCTAGAGCTCGTATCTGTGATTTTTTCTTTGAAAATATGGAGGAATTACCTTAATGGTGATAAGTGTTTCATATACACCAATCCCAAGTGATTAAAGTATATATTCACAAAAAAAGGTCTCAACGTGCATCAAAGGAGATGGTTAGATCCAATCAAGGACTGTGATTACTCTATTCACTATCATCCAAGAATGGAAAATAAGGAAGATGATTCTATAAGATGAAAATAACTTGCTACACTATTATTGTTATAGATTGTGAAAGACCATATCTTCATGGATATGAAAATGATGGATTTGAAAATTATAAAGGCATGCGATACATCTTATGTTTCCAAAATGATTGGAAAACCTTCTATCCAGGAGAAGATTAACGAGGCACAAAGGGATGATATGGAGTTAAAATAGAAGGTGAATGTATTAAAGGAAGGGAAGTAGATTAAGAACTATATCAACGATGATGGTGTGATTCGGTTTTGAATGTGGTATTGTGTGCCTTCATCACTCGGGGTAATAAAGAATCTATTGGAAATGGCTTATAACTCAACATTATCTATCGATATTGGTAGAAAAAATACGTACATTGATATCCAAGAACACTTTGAGTAGGATAACATGTAGAAGTAGATTGGGGAATATATCTCATAGTGCTTAGTCTGACACTATGTTAATGTAGTGTGAAAAAATTCAAAAAGATTGATGAAACCATTTCATATAACTTTCTGGAAATTAGATCATGTCAATATGGCCTTTTTCATGGGTGTCCTAAAGATATCCAAGGGAAATAATGTGATATGGGTTGTGGTTGACCGACTCACTAAGACTTCCAATATTATCACTATTCTGGAAGACCTCTTGCTTGAAAATCATGCAATGACATATGTGTAGGATGTGGTGAAACGACATGGTATTATACTTTTGATTTTCTCTGATCATGATCCAAAGTTTAAATATAAATTTATGGGAATTCTTAAACATGCCTTGATTTCACATAAAATAATATCCTCCACTCGTGTATTCAGATGGCTCCATACGAAGGTTTGTATGCAAAGCGATATAAAACACCAACCTGTTGGGATGAAGTTGGAGAAATAAAGTTACTCGAACATAATATTATGTAAGATATGGCTGAGAAGGTAAAAATTATTCGAAAATAGATCAAATTTTCTTAGAGACAGAAATATTTCTATACCGACAACCATTAAAGGGACATGGAGTTCAACATTGGAGATAAAGTCTTCCTTCAAATATCACCATGGAAAAGAGTCATGCATTTTGGAAGAAAATGGAGGCTATTGACAAGGTACATTATCCCCTTTGAGATACATGACTGCATAGAAGTAATGGATTATTGTCTTTCACATCCACTGAAAACGGCTCATGTTCAGGATTTATTTAACGTATCACTCCTAAAGATGTACATACTAGATCCACCAAATGCACTGAACACATAGGTGGTACAATTGGAAGATGGTCACTTTTTGAGGAGCAGCTAGTACGGATTTCATACATGAGTGATGAGGTCCTACACAACAAGGAAACCCAACATTACAAATTGTTTTGGAGGAACCATAAGTTTCAAAAATCAACATTTGTTCCGAATGAGATGATGAAGGATAAATACCCTCACCAGTTTATGTAAAACAAAATTTCGAGGGTGAAATTTCCTAAGGGGGGAAACATATATCAAACAAATGTTTTATCAATGAAAATACATTATTATAATAATGTCTTATTGTATAATAAAATTTGGATGCATAATGACATATCATTATACTAAATACTATGTGACCATTAATCAAAAATTTGTCTCCTCTATGTTTTTAATTTCAAAAATATAACATAAAAGGTTGATATCAAGAATTTGTTTGGAGCCCGATAGGACAACTTAATTTTTTTTTTGAATACTAACCAACTCTTATGAATAGTAACAAACCCTAATGAATAGTAATATGTCTTTTATGAATTTTAAACCCTCCAAAAAATAGAAACATCACAAATGACTGTATAAATAAAATTTAGGCATCTTATAAGGGATAAGATGACAATACAAAAGTATTAGTTTTTTTATTTCACAATTAATTAATTTAATATAAAATTTACTTTTTTAAAATGTTTTCATAAAATAACAATTCTAGGTCTTCTGGTTCTAATTTAATTTTTGAAGAGTAATGTAATATTTGATGGAATTATGAAATTAGTTTTAATTTTATAATCTATATTCTTTATGTAAATTATGAATTTATATAAATATTAAATTATTCATATTTTAAAAATTATTTTTGAAAAAGAGATATTATTTTTAGATTTCACACAATGAAAAACGGTTGGGGAGATGTTTTTGGTTTTTTCTAATATACTTGAATTATTGATGAGTAGTGAAATACTATAATTTTGAAAATAAGCTGAATACACAAATTATGGAGTCATGTATGATGATCTTCTAATGTAATCCTAATTGGTTCAAACTCACATTAAATAATTACTATTCATGGTCATGGAATTTTCACTGCTACTTGAATTGTTGAGAGATAATAAATTAAAGAAATTAATACTGATAAACCACTTCTCTCATCCACTATAAATACCACCCCTCACACCCTCATTTTGTCACACCTCTCAAGCTTTAGTCCTTGTCTAAACTCTTCCCAAACATCTTACTTAGCCCCTATCCAACATGAAAGAGCTTCTGGTCTCATAAAAAGGCCAATTCAAGTAGCCTTAAGGAGGATTTAAGAGGTAATCCCCAGTCTCTCTATTTCCCATTATGTTCCTTTAAATTCCACGTTCTTTTCTCAATCTCGACCCACCTATCGTCATCCACATGGTATAGTAACTCTAGTATCATATATAGGATTGAATTTTATGATAATAATGGTATAATATATAATCCAATCCCATTATCTTCTTCATTTTATTTTTGAAAGGAAAATGTTTTTCATGAGGTGTTAATTTATCACCTTTAAGAATGACATGTTATTATTTTCCTTTATAACCTTCAGATATGGTCATTAAAGCATTTTTTATGCTTCAAAGAAATTATTTAATATGTATTATTTCCAATTTAATGTTCTATAACTTAATATCATATTACTAATGGATTAAACAAAACATGTTTGTTGTGGTCCAAAACCCTCCCAAATTATCCCAAATGATCATCATTAAATTCTGATATACTGATTAATCCACATTGAAAATAACATAATTCATTATAAGATAATTTAAACTCTGAGAATATCATTAATAACATGAAATATAAGTTATCGATGTTTATCCATGTTATATATGAACTTCTATTCAAAAATTAGTGAGACTTTTAAGAAAACTAGAATATGAACGTTTGCAAACCACGAATTTGTACTATATAAATCATCCAAATGACTAGAAATAAAATTAATAAAACTATAATTAATAATATTATTGTATAATTTTATTGAGTTGTTAAATAATGAACGTAATCTAGTTATACAAGACATTAATGTGATGAAATCATTTAAATACAAGTTAAGGGGAAATTATCAAACCCAACTCACAAACATTGACTTTTCCCCTTTCATCCCATTTTTAGTAAGGATATGAATTTAAAATAATTTATTCATACTAATATTACCTATTCTATAATATAAATGTTATCTAATTGTGTTTATATCAATCCCAATGTTCTTCCAAAAGAACTTTTCTTATAAATTAACTCCTACTTTTTTACATCTCAAAGGTTGTTTATACTTCAATAACCATTGACTATCCAATTTCATGAATGTAATCCCCTATTTATTATGGGAGCCAAATTTTTATGAATGTATTCTTTATGATATGAAACTCATTCCTTTCCATGTGTTATTTTTTTATTAAGTTTGACATATTTTCTATGTGGCATACATGATAATTTAAATGTTATGAAGTGATTAATGCACCAAGAATTATATAGCAGAATATGAATGTTATGATGTGACAAGTTCACCCAAAATTATACACCATTACTATTCATTAGGTAATGTGATGTATTCCGTGATTTAATTTGAAATGATGTGGGTACACAATGCATGTTTTTTCACAACGTTGTGTGGTAGTTGACCACTAAGACATGTGGTTTTATTTTTTATGCATTTCCACATTTCAATTCATTTATTAATGGTTTCTCTCATGTCCATGATCCTTTAATATGTTATTATCATGCTCCCCCATTTTTATAATGTTCATCTTCATCCTCATAGCAATCATTTATATCTCCCCTTTTTAATGTATATCCTTCGGTGACGACATGTACAAAGGATATGTCAAGTGCCAATATGAAAATAGAGAAGAAGGAATTAACTAAATTTTTATGCATGATGTTGTTAATGTTGTGGTAGGTCCTAAATTTACCAAGACACTAATCCTCCATATTCCCATGCTATAATACTATTATGTTTCTTGTATTTATATTGAAATAATAGTAATGTATGAAAACAGAGGGTTGCTATAATAGTTATATATATCATGTTATTAACTTTTAATATAAAAATATCAATATTTATAGTATGCTATATTTCCTGTTTATAATAACTTATTACAAATTCATTAATAACAATTCATTATTTTCATATTTTCAGGGGATGTTTTTTTGTTTTCCCATGGATTTTTTATCATGAATGACCAAGTTCATGTTTATTTTTTATATTTATATTAACTTCAGATTAAGAATAATGAAATATATATCATTTTCGAACCAAAATTTTACTTTTAAAACATTTAATTAATATTGATCATGTTAATTGAAGTACTTTACATTCACGGAGACAATAGGTTGTATGTACACATTAGTAGCATTCTAATCATTCAATGATATTTATGGAAAGTATGTAAGTAATGTTATACCCTTCAATAATTATCATAATTTTATTTATATAATTTTATATACTTATATATACCATCCTTTTTTGTGGTGATGTAAATATTGTCACATCTCTTCCTGATGCTGGTAGTCCAAGTGTACCTGAATGATGTTATCATCTTTACTTGAGTGAAAAGGAATGAAGGAAAAAGGTATATATTGTTTTTAGTGAATTGTAAATATGTCACTAAAATTACAATTAATAATTTTATGTGACAAATAATCAGTATCTCTATATTAATCACCTCTCATGTGAAGCATTAGTGAATGACGTATGACATCACTTCAAAAGGTGGTAGTCAGTCATACATATGAGGGGCGTTATAACATCTCATACAAAATGGGAGGTATATATATATATTATTACTCAAATGTTATAAATATTTATCAAATATCATATATTTACTATATATCCATCACAATTCAAATCAATGAGATGTAGAAGTGGAAAATAATAATAACATCAGTTCTCAAGGAGGGTAGTTTGTCGTAAACATGAACGATGATTTCGTAACCTAAATTATGAAAGTAAGGATTTTATTCGTTAAATAATGTATTATTAAAAAATATAATTATATGGATATAATTTGGTTATTAATCCATAATCTTTTAAAAAACATTTTAGGTGGTGGAGAAATAGGTAAAATACATAACCATGCTTAAAAACGTTACCTATTCGTCATATATCCTACTTAGGTTTTCTCTAAAAAAAATTTATTTTTGCATATGTACAGAATAAGGCTTATAATAAGATTTAATGGATTTTGGTAATTGATATAGGTAGCTATTGGTTAGTCCAATGACAGTTGATGGTGTTATGAAGAGTGGAAAGGGGTGGCCATTTATAATTTTTGGAGAGGACAAAAATTATATTTTTTAAATGAGTTGAGTGATCCCAAGATAATCATATTATTAACGAATAAAATATATTGTTTTATAAAATGTTATATGTTTAATTTTCTAAATATAGACATTCCTTTGTTTTTAGATGAGTGTATAAGTCATTTTTCCCTTATCTGTATTATTTAACCACTGATAAAACAAATTTTACTTTAAGCATGATAGTTAAAATTTAATAAATTAACTATTTATTTTAGTAAAAAATTATGTTGAAATGATTTTAAATTATTAATATTTTCAATCATAATTTGGAATACACATATTTTATATTTATTTGAAAAATGTGGAAATAATATAATTTAAAATGTATCCCATATATGATGAGAAATAATGTTTTTAATGTGAAAATGGTCAAATGATTACATTGTTTTTATATCTATATTTGATACGAAAAAATATTCCAATAACATAAATTTAACTTATTGATTTATTTTTTAATATAAATTTATTTAAATTTATTCAACTTATAAATTTTCATTATAAATTAAATAAAAAAAATGATAGTTTTTAATTAATATTATTTTTCCTCACTATGCATTAAAAACGAATATTCTCAATGAAATAAAAAAATTAATCCCAAGAAAAATTTACAATAATAAATTTGAAAATTAATATTGTTTTTAAAAACATACATTCTAAAATTGTTATCATTTTAAAAAAATTATGTTCACAAAGAATGACTACATCATTCATTAGAAAACATATTTTTTTTAGAAATAATTTTATTTTCATTTAAATGATTCTTATTTTATTTCAATTAAATATTTAATTTACCAAGAAGATCAGGATCCATGCACACCTGCTCCAAGAAAAAATTTAATAAGGAAAATAAAAGTACACATGGAAATGTCATAGAGGCGGTTTACAAAGGTGACTGTAAGTCTCACCACAATAATCAACATGCACAAGCCTCTTACAAAAATCTGGGGAGAAAAAATACAAACATGATCTCACCTCGGCAATAGCTCGCTTATAGAGAGAATCCGTAACTTGATTAGCCTCATGATAGACATGTAAAACTTCAAGTGAAAGTGAGTCGGAAATTTGGAGACATTCCACCCAAACCAGTAACATACGTAATGGAACATTTCTTATCCGTTCACGAATAATTTGGACTGCAACAGTGGAGTCTGACTCAATCCATAGGTCATGCCAGCCATATTGGATAGCATATCTGATGGCCTTTATCATGGCCAATAGCTCAGCTTCAATGGAAAACTCATTTCCAATATAATGAATGAAGTAACCTTTGACAAACACTCTGTGAGTACGGAAGACACCACCACATCCAGTGGGGCCTAGTGCACCAAAGTAAGACCCATCAACATTAAACATTAGCCATAGTGAGATGGGCGGAATCCAGCGAACATGCTTCATCATCGAAGGTTTCCTTTCCTGCCATTCACACAAAGGTATCTCAATAAAACAAGATCAGATACATCATTCCTCATAGAGCCAGATTGGATGGATAAATCAGTGTGGATTGCACCATGAATTTCCAGAACAGCAGAGTTGAAGTTGGGGGAAATGCCATTAAAAATTGCACCATTCGTCACCTTCCATAAGTGGGGCAACAAGCTTGCCACAACTGCAAGGAGGAGAGATTTTACCTACTCACTACTATTAATCCTACAAACAAATTCCAGCATCCATTAAACTGATAGAGAGGGGATACAACAATGGAAGGTCTCTTGAACATAGGTCCATAACCTAGAAGCAAGGTTTCAGAAGACAAAGAGATGATCATAGTCTTCGCTAGACTGAAGTCGCAGCATACAAGACGGAGCAATACTGAATCCATCATGCTAGAGCATATCCTGCAAGGGGAGTCTCTTCCACTAGATTTTCCAGATAAGAAAAGAGGAAGATGGAGGGATGAATGTTCTGTAGAAATCTGTGACCTAGAATGGAGGATTGAGGGAAGCCCCAATCCTTAACCTGTAGCAGTCACGTGTATTGAATCTTCAATTCAAGTTAGACATCCAAACCAGAGTGTCACAATCAAAATATCAATACCTGGTGATTTCCATTCCAACATGAGTTGGAAGCAAGCTGTTTATTTCTGTTTAATTGCTCTGAAAATCAGCAATGGAAGTCCCCCTTAAGAGTGTGGGAATTGCAATATCATTAGAGATAGGCCGAGCCAGCCAAGGCTTGGTCCAGGAATTAATATTGGATTGCTTGCATAGAATCCATTTATAGAAAGACATTATATCAGAAATGTTTGGCTTTATTTCAGTCCAAACATAGGAACCATGTTATGCAGAGTACCCATTATACAGCTTTCCAAGAAACCTGATATGAATAATTTCGATGGACTCATCAGAATTGGAAATTAAATTCCGGAAAAGCTTATTGATCAAGGTGTAATTAAAAAATCAGATTTCTTTAACACCCATCCCACCCATGTGAAGAGTTTTAATGCAATCATTCCATGCCACGGTGACCAATTTCCTCCCATAAACTGATCCAGTCCAAATAAAATTTATGATCTTGACAATTAATTCATTAAGAAGAGATCTAGGGCAACGATACACTGAAAAAGAGTAAACAAACATCTAAGTGATCACATAATTGACCAAAAATATTATTCCTGTCTGTGATATGTTTTTCCCCTTCCGACATGCTAACTGATTTGGGATTTTCAGAGAAATATTCTCTAGATAACCCCTTTTATCCATGCCCCAGAATAATGGTACCCCAAGAAAAATGAAGGGAAGAACACCCCGCTGGACACCTAGCAGTCATGCCACTCTATATTCTCTCGTGATGATAATACCTTTAACAAACATAGCCAAATATTTCCCCCAACTAATATCATGAACTGCAACCTCCTCATAATGTGAGAATATGCCTTCGATACAAGATATGGTTCCTGTATCAGACCATCCAAAAAGAAGAATATCATCAGCATAAAATAGATGTGATGGGGCATGCAGCTAGCGCCCAACATTCATTCTTTGATACCATGCAAAATAGGAGAGATCATTGAGGCACCAGCTCAGGTAATCCTCTGAAATAGAAAAAAACATACCAGAGAGAGGATCTCCTTTCCTGACCCCTCTTGAGCATTTAAAGAAGCCCCTAGGGGATCCATTAACAAGAATATAGATCCTGGAACGTGCAAGGATGGAGTCAATAAAAACAATAAATATCTGGGAAAACCCATGCATTTTAAGAATGGTGAACAAAAAAGCTCTATCGAATGGTGTCGAAGGCCTTGGAAATGTCAATATTCAATGCCAAATTACCATCCTTAATCTTTCACCTCATTACATTGACACACTCAGATGCTGTGTAAATACAATTTAGGATGCTCCGTTCTGGAAAAAATCCAAATTGATTAAGGGAGATGATACTCTTTTCAATACCACCCAGAAGATGATTTAGAATCTTGCTAATCACTCTTGGGACTGTGTTTGCAATAGAAACATGCCTGAATTCCTTAAAATAAAGGGAATTATCTTTCTTTTAGATTAAGGAAATAAAGCTGGATGTCATCCCAAAGGGCATGTGGACTGTTATAAAAAAATTCATTCATAGGATTTGTTACATCATGATGAACTATATCACAATAGAACATGAAAAATTTGTTCGTAAAGCTGTCAGGGCCTGCAACACTGTCAATATTCAGGGAAAAAAGAGCATCATAAATTTCTCTTAGATTGGGGATATCAACAAGAATCGTATTTTGATCATCCCCAATAGAAGGATAAAAGCACTGAATAATTTTTTCAGAATTATCCTCACCATTCTCTGAAAACAGCCTCTCAAAGTATTCAATGGCCGCGCTTGCAGTGTCATTCTCAGAGGAGAGAAGTTTACTCTTGATATTCAGGGATTAAAGAATCCTCTTAAGCTTTTTCTCTCTATTCATGCAATGAAACAACATCTTTTTCGATCACAATTCTTTAACCATATAATATTAAACTGATTTTATGCTAGATTTTCCTTCAGTTGCAACAGCTTCTCCAGATTTGAAGTAGCGTGACTCTCATCTTGCGTTGGTAAATCCATATGCAAAATGTACTGTTGGAGCCTTGAAAGAGAGAGTTCAGCCTCCCAAATATCATTACCAATACAATCAAATGATTCCTTGCTCAATTTCTTCATCCTTTCATTGACACACTTGATTTTGCAGCAAAGAATGTAGGAGGGACTTCCCAGATACTCAGTTTTCCAGGAATCCAGTACGATTTCATGGCAGCCCAGGATAACCAGCTAGGCATTATTAAACTTGAATAGAAGAGGTACTTATCTAACGGTTTGAAGAAAAACATCAATTAGGATGGGACTGTGATCAGAATTAAACATTGGCAATGTAATTCCAGAAAAATTTATCGCCATGTTCCTATCATCCACCTGCACAAAAAACCAATCTAACATGCTTGCTTTCCTTCCATTAATAGTACATCAACTCCATGTAAACATAGACCTAGAAATAGGAACCTCAGTAATACCTCATTTATCGATATAAGATGACAGATCAGCAGCTGAGGCATGAAAAAAATTCCAACCAAATTTTTCCTCAGGTCTGAGGATAATGTTGAAGTCACCCAATAAGATCCATCTATTCACCATATTTTCAGAATGATCCAATAGATTTCTCCACAGTGATCGTCTCCTTGTATAGAGGTTGAAATAATACACAGAAGTCATTGAAAAGGGACATTACGATAGATACAGGTGAGAGAAACAAATTGAGCATCAACTAGGACAGAACTGAATGACACACTATCACTCTTAATAAACCACAAAGATTCAGAATTCATTTAAAGCTGATTGCATGCAACAAAGGAATAACCTAAAGAGGCCCATTTAAAGGATCTCCATCTTTCAAACTTCATTCTAGGTTTAGAAACACCAAAAAAAGTGGTTTATTTGTCAGGATAAAATGTCTAAGGGACCTAAATGTGGGAGGATTCCCAATCCCTTGATAATTCCAAAAAAGGATTTTTAGTTTTTCGATTTGAGGCTAGTACTATGACCTTCATGTTCTTGTGATGTCTGCTTTACATATGAATTATAATCACTGCCACTAGATTCAGACACATTCTCACCATCATCCTGCTCAGAAGAGTCCTCAGTGCTGGGTAACAAAAACCTATTTCCATAGTCAATCGGAGCAGCCAGAAAACTAGCAGGCAAGACCCTCCTTACAACCATATTCACATAGACCTGCACAAAAATAGGTTCATTGGAGACCACATCACCACAGACTGCAGCAACATCACTTCCATGACCATCATCAAAAATTGAATAAATATTGTGATCATATTCTATAGAAGAGACCAATGGATCGTTAACCATGTCTTTTATAGGGACAACAACATCATCAGATGGTGTGACCAATACACCACACACATCAGTGACAATATCTCCATGAACATTATCAGGGATTAAAGGTAAATTATGATCAGTATCTAAAGAAGCACTCAGTGGTTCATCACCCATGTCTTGTACATGGACATCAGCCCCATAAGATATTGTGACTAGTTCATTTTCAGGATTAGGAGCATCCTGCTTCCTCTCCAAATCATCATTCATAATAGCTGACTCCTTATAATGAGTATCATGAATCACAACTTCCTCAGTAGCATGAGAGGAAATTCCCACAACCTGCGGTAATCCAACATTACATCCATCTTTAATTGCATCCTGCACTAGCTCCATATTATCATTCACAGGAGGAGTATCGTTAGGAAATGAGGGCCTAGGATCTGTAGCAGGAGCTGATTTCCTACCCTTCATCTTACAATTCTCATCATTATGCCCACTGACCTTACATAGGATTCATACCTTATTTCAGTTGTAATCTGATGAAATATTCCCAATGAATTGACAATTGAGAAAAAATTGGGCATTCTTTCATAGAAAATTCCAAGGGTAATAGTATCATCATTTGTGGTTAACACCACTTCCTCCACCAAAGAAGAGGACATATCAACTTCCACAATGATTCTAGCGTAATGAAAAAACATTGGGTTATCAGTCTAACATTCAAGCCTGATGGGACTCCCAACCGATGAAGCAAAATCTCATAGTATTTGGGGATGCTATTAAAGAAATTTCAAATTAGAGACCCTTATCCATATTTGAGCATAAGCGTTCTTGACCGAATTGGGGTAAAAATTATGATCCCATTTATGAATTTGAAGGAATCTAGGTTTGAGAGAAACCAAGCCAAAAATCCAGACACGTCTCTTAATTTCATCTGAGGGAAAGAAAATGTGATAAAACCCATACCCCAACGCAGTCATCTTCCACTCAGAAAGACCCCAGATCTCAGTAATTCTGGCAGTAAGATCATGAAACATCCATGATTTCTCTCATTTCGGAATAACAAACCAGGAAATGATTGATAATCTTTATAATTTCTTTCTCTCCTCAACAATGCTTTGATTGGATGAGACGTGTGCAATGCGACCCTTTTGAATGACCCTCCCAGCAGATGATTCACAATCAAGGAAGGATGAAGTACTCGTGCTTCTAACATCATCAACAAAGGATTTCTTGTATCCATATCCAAAACTATCACCCAAAGCCTTCTTTAAACAAAGACTAAATAGATCCTTGTGACCAAATATACCTTCATTCCCTGATTCACAAATTTATTTTCTTCCTAAATCATCATGATTCGGATCCGATCTCTCCAAGCTAGGGTTTTCCTTCCCGCGCTCCATCTTCCACCCCTCAATGTTTAATTTACAATAATGCATAAAATATATATTTTAATAATCTATTTATCCATTTTCATACATGAAATCACAATGTAAAGGCATTAAATATCATATTAAATAATTATTTTAATAGTTTATTTTTGTTCAGGAAAACCAATTCATAAGTGAAACACATGTTATCAGTGAAAATAATTTATTCTAAATAAAGATTGTTTAATGTGTTGGGGTGTTGTTTTATGTTATAAGATAAAATTCTTACATCGCATATGCTATTGATTTAAAAAATATTCTTTTATAATTATAGGGTTTTACATTATCCAAACCTTAAATAAATTTTATCCATAGAATTTAAATTGATCCTTAAAATCAAGGGATTGGTATTTGAAAATTATTATTTTTAATGAAAAATTATAAAATGATTTAATAAAATATCTACAGAATAAGATAGGAAGGGGAATAAAAATATTATATGGAATAATAAACAACCTGATTTCTATGTAGTATATAATTGGTGTCAACAAAAGATATGGAAATGCAGGAAAAACATAAATATTTATAGAGAGTGATTGTATTCAATGTTCCCATGAAGGTGAATGATCAATGGAATGATAAGGGACTCCAAAAATAAATCATTTATGATTTAAAATACCATCTAAATAAGTGAATATAGATGTAATATTATAGCATTATTATTTAAAGGTCAATTTTTCTACATTTGAGTAATTATTTTTCTGCAAAATAATATAAGGAATTATAAGTAATTGATTATTTTATATTTATAATCCATAATTTCATAATTTTTTCATTATTGGAACAATTTAAAATTAAGTTTGTACATTGAGGAATAAACATCCCAAAAATTGTTATTTTTATGCCTGGAGCACTAAAATTCACTTTAAACAGCTTTTATTATCCATAGAAGATCGAAATATCTTTCCACATGCATCTAAATATTTTATAGAAATAATATAGTCAGAAAAATTCATCCAATATTGTAAATTAATCTCAATAAATCAAACATAACACCACTGTATTATCATCATTTTTTAATTTTTCAAATCTTTGACTAAACCCAATATCATAATAACAATGAAATTATATTGGATAGTGGTAGATGTTAAACACTTATATTTCATCAGTCTTGGTTTCATGTCTAATGGACTTTCTAAACAAGATGGGGTTTCACTCGATATAATGTTTATATTATTATTTAAAACTATATTAATATAGTTGTTATAAAATATTCCCTAAAAATTTGAAGTAAATCTATGAAATAAAATTAGTCATTAAATATACATTTTAATAAGTTTTACAATAGAAATAATTTTTTTGAAATTTCTATACTTAATATTATTAAAATTTCATTAAAAATAATATAAAAATATGGTTATCAATAACTAAAAAAATATTCCTATAAAATTTTAATTCATTATTCCCCAAATAATTTTTCCAAAAAAATATATCAGTAGAAAGATTCTCCAAATATTTTCTCATTCTAGTGACATTCCTACAACATAATATTTTTAAAAGGTATGATTCAAATATTGAACTTATGATAAAACGTAAACATATATCAATTATGTTTTTAATAAATACTAAGTTAATAAAAAAATTGTTGTAATATTTTACAGAATCCATAGAATATTTATAATTCATGTATTCAAATACCACTATAAAAATACTTTTACACAAATTAATCCTCAAATTTATTTTAAAATCGGTGCTTCCTAATCTAGGGGTTAACCATTTGAAAAGGACATTGATTATAGTAATTTCTATCCCCTAATAATTAATTACAATGAAATATAAATCTATCAATAGAATACAATTTCTTTACTTAAATCACACTCTTTATTAAAACATAAAAATTATTTTAATTATTCCATTACATTAAACACAATAATGATTTTTTTCTTCCATTTTAACACATTCATGGGTGTCTCTTTCCACATTTCTAACATAATGGAAATCGATCATTCATTGCATCATGGTTTCTATCACATGAGTTCCAAAAATCATTAATCATTCTATTCTATGGTGATTCAAGGAGTTAGTTAATGTATACATTGTAAATCAAATTTTTCTTAAAATTAGTATGAGTAATGATGATATATTTCACTCCTATCATTATACCATTTGGTTGCTAATAGTCACTATTACAACCCTACTTTTATTAGAAACCTAAACATGATTTATTACATAAACTATTCACTTGATACAACATGCATGATAGAGAGGTATAGTGTCTTTGGGGCTTAGTATCATTGCATAACAACTTAAAACAAGAAATACAACATCATTATTCAAAACGTCCTTTACACGACCACTACATTACCTCATACATAGCATTGCATGGGATAACCTGAGAACATAAATATGAAAAGGGTGAGCTATAAATCCCAGAAAGGGAATAAACATTGAATACATGAGGAGTAAAATACATTTTAGACAATAGCCATATCAATAGAGAAAAAGATAAACATATACATAATGTCATGATAATGCATGATAATAATAACATGGAAATATGGCAACAACACTTAACATGGAATTAACATGAGCCAAGGCTCATTGTAAATGGACCATGAGAAAATCCACATTGCACATGAGGCACGAGTAAACCCTCGTTGCACTTGAATTAGCATGAGTCAAAACTCATTGCACATGACGTATCATGATACAATACTTTTCCCAATGCATTGGAGCACTATAAGGGTGCACCCATCTTAAACATTTCATTTCATGCATAAGTGTGCCGCATAGATCATAAAACAAGGATTCATAAAACATAATCATTTATTCCATGTCAAAGGAATGTGGAATGAAACATTATAATCAATAAGAAAATGTGCATGAAGGTTAATACCCTTGATGGAAAAATGGGCTTGGTATTCACTACACAATGGAATTGGATTATAAAATCGGTGTTATTTTGGCAGCATAACGAAGTGATATAAGAATTCAAAAAATGGTTGATGAGAATGAAAGGGGTGCCTCATCATACCTACATGATATGGATAGTAATTAATGTCCCAACAATTGTAATGGAATTTAGATTCATGATACAAAAGTATTACTTAAATGTAAATGAGGAGAGAGAAGTTCCGTTCGGAATTTCGGCATAGTAATGGATGTTCATGGGTGGCATTAAAGGAGAGATGAAGGGGTCACCCATCATTCAAGAAATAATAGGGCAGTATGAGGGAGGTGAAAAAATATACCCCAGCATTTATAATTGAAATTAATAGGGTATACAATATTAAGAAAATTGGACAAATAAGTGAAAGGAAGAAAAACCCTTACTTTGATGTATGCTTTCAAAGGCTTGAGAGAGGCTTGAGAGAGGATTCTTGGTAGCCTAGGGAACCTTGGGAGGATTCTAGAGAGGGTAGGGAAGATTTGGACGAACTCAATAGGCTTTGAGTTAGGAGGAAGTATGAGCTTGGGTGGATTTATATAGGAATGGAGAGTGAATTCTTTATTATTTAGTTTTGGGACCCCTTACATTAGACTAATCCAAAAAACAAATCAGCTCATGGTTTTTGCCCATGATTTTTGGAAAAGGGGAGAGGAAAAAAATATTTTATAAGGCCAAAGTCCAAACTTCTAAAAATAATGGGGTTGCTTTTGTGGAGGTGAGTCACACTTCCAGGGAAAAGAATTTAAAAGGACAATATGTTTAATAAGTCTTGATTAGTCCATTAATGCTTTGTAAAATAGGTCAAACAAACCCAAAATCGCATTATTTTAATGGTAAAACATATATTGTCCAATAATTATGCTTATTTTATTTTAGTACATCCATATTGGGTCATTATGATGTCATAAAACACATTATATATTTAAATGGTATTTAATTTTTACCCAGAAATTTGGTTGTCTTAGAAAATTATGAAAAAATTTATCATTGGATAATTTCGACTTCCAGATTCTATAAATAATATTTATTTTATCTAAATAATTTTCTAAATTGGATAATTTTCACTTTTAAAATAAAAATAGTCATTTATAAAAATTCACGGGTTTTGAAAAAAATGACTTTCAAACCATAACAAAAATTAAATTTGCATTCATAAAATTATAATATCATTAATAATTAATAAAAATTAAATTAATAATAAAAATAATATTTTATTAAAATATTATTTATTTCAAAAATCCATTAATTCATCAAAATAGATTACTTATCTGAATATTAACTAAAAAAATACTTTTTATGCTTAAAAACCTATTTACAATGTGTCAAGAATGGCAAGAAGGTATATTCATTATTATATACAAAAAATAATATACATGAACATAGTACTAGCGATTTTTACATAACCCCTTAAAACAGCCGCAAAATACCTAAGGGTAAGGTGTGTGATGGTGAATGACTCTCGAGGTGGCTCGGATAACATCGCTCGAGTGGTAATCTCTATAAACTTCCACTTTATCCATAGAAGGCCCCGTTTGAGCTTGACATGACGAAGCTCATCATGGGCTTGTTCAATAGTGAAACCCAAGGACACCACCTCTTTTCCAAGCTCCGACAAATGGGCTTCGTATGGAGAAATTATACTGGATTAGGCTATCCATTCTTTTGTCTGAGTAAAATTAATTTGTTAAAGACCTATATTTATAAAAATCATATGTTCACTATTCAACAGCTATATTAGCAATGTTTAAAATTTATAACATAAAACAAAGAAGTTGACAGTTTATATAAACATTTTACATAAAGAGACATCTAATTAGATCAAGTAGGATTTCCATTAATGAAATTTTGGGTCGTTACAATATTCCCCCTTTATGAAATTTCACCCTCGAAATTTATTTTTCCCATACTAAAACAGATGTGGGTAACTCAACTTCATCATTTCCTCCAATTCCCAAGTCACTTCTTCAAACTTGTGGTTTCTCCACAACACCTTGACAAGGGGCATTGTGTTATTTCATAGAACATTTTTCTCTACGATCTAATATCTTCACTGGTTGTTCCTCATAAGAAATATCATTCTCCAATAGTACCACCTCAGAAGAGAGTACATGTGAAGGTTCTGGTATGTACTTCCTTTAGAGGGATACATGAAAGAAATAATGTACATTGGCCATGGTAGGTAGAAGTGCTAGTCGATAGGCCACAACCCCGACATGATCCAGAATCTCAAAGTGGTCGATGAACCTTGGACATAACTTCCCATTCATTCCAAACATCATGACCTTATTCCATAGAGATATGCAGTGAAAAATCTTGTCTCCAACATTAAACTCAAGGTCTTATTGACGGTTATCTACATAACTATTATTTCAGCTCTGGGCTACCTAGATATGCTGTTGAATGGTTTTCACCTTCTCTACCATTTTTCGACCATTTCTGGTCCAAGTAGCTTATGTTCACCAACCTCATCACAACATTCCAATGTTCTTCACCTTTTCCCATACAGGGCTTCATATGGTTCCATTTGGATGCTCTAGTGGAAACTGTTATTATAAGATAACTCAACCATAGGAATATGATGATCTCGACCTCCTTTAAAGTCCATTGAGAATGCTCTCAACATGTCATAAAGTGTTTGGATAGTCTTCTTGGATTGGACATCAGTTTGAGGATGATAGGCAGTACTGAAGTTTAGTTTAGTATCTAGAGCATTTTGAAGACTCTTCCAAAACATAGAGGTGAATCATAAATCTAAATCAGACATAATAGATAGTCGGACTACAAGCAGCCTTACCACTTCCCTCTTATATATCCATGCTAGTTGATCCAATGAGAAATCCCCCCGAATAGAAATGAAGTGTGCAACCTTTGTAAGATGATCCACCACAACCCAGATTACATTGTTGCCTTTGGATATCCCCATATGTCTAGTGAAAAAGCCCATGGTGATGTTCTCCCATTTCCATTCTAATATGGGAAATGGTTGCATCATCCCCTTATACTTCTGCCTCTATTCCTTCACTTGCTAGCACACCAAGCACATTGATGTATATACAAAGATCGCCTTCTTCATATTATTCCACCAAATGATTTCTCGGAGGTCTCGATACATCTTTGTGCTCCCTGGGTGAATAGAGAAATTTTAACTATGTGCATCATCCAAAAGTTCCTTCTCAGCTTCAGATTTGATGGAACACATAGTCTTTTCCCAAATCGCATAATTCCATCTTCATTAACATTAAACTCTGAGGATTTCCCTTTTTTTATATCTTCTACTTTTTCTTGAATTCCCAAATCATCCTTTTGAGAATCCTTTAACATTTCCAAAAGATTTGTTTGGGTAATAATTTATGAATGGATTTATGATGTTACATTATTTATGATTCCAATGTCCATATTCATCAAGTCTAAGAAGATTTGATCCTTCTAAATTCTCATCATTGAAAGAATCTATAGGTCCTTTCTACTTAGGGAATCTGCCACCTTGTTCACATTCCCAGGGTGGTAATTTATTGTACAGTAATAATCCTTGATGAGCTCTATCCATCTTCTCTGGTGCAAATTAATCTCTTTCTGTGTGAATATATATTTCAGACTCTCGTGGTCAGTATATATCTCACATTTCTCACCATAGAGATAATGCAGCCAGATTTTCAAGGCAAAGATCACCGCCGCCAAATCCAGACCATGCATTGGATAATTTCACTCATGGATTTTCAACTGCCATGAGACATAGGATATCACTTTATCATTTTTCATCAGTACACAGCCTTATCCTTTCTTCGAAGGATAACTGAATACCACAAAAGTTTCCCCACTTATGGGTAATGTATGCACGTGCGTAGTGATAAGCCTCCTTTTCAACTTCTTGATGCTTTCTTCACATTCATCACTCCAAGAAAACATTACCCCTTTTGATTTATCTTGGTAAGATGGTTGGACAATCATGAGAAATTTCTCACAAATCGTCGATAATATCAAGCTATCCCTAAGAAGCTATAGATATCTATTACCGATGCTGGCCTCGACCATCCCTCAATTGCATCAATTTTGGAAGGATCCACAGATATCCCATTGCTTGTGATGATATGGACCAAGAATGAGACCTCCTACAATAAGAACTCATAGTTGATATACTTTGCATAGATCTTCTCCTTACGCAAAGTCTCAAGTACAGTTCTAAAATTCTCCTCACCATCCTCATTGGGTTTGGATAATATTATAATATCATCTATAAAGACTACCACAAATTTGTTGAGGTAATCTCTAAAGACTCTAGTCATCAAGTCCCTGAATATTGAGTGAGAATTAGTGAGTCCGAAAGGCATTAATATGAATTCATAGTGCCTGTATCTTGTACGAAATGTAGTCTTGTGGATATCTTCCTTGTTCACCCTTACTTGATAATATCCTGACCACATGTCCACCTTGGAATGTATTGTGCTCCACACAGCTGATTCAACAACTCATCAATTCGTGGGAGAGGATACTTGTTCTTTATAATGATTTTTTTGAGCTCACAATAATCGATGCAAAGGCGCATTAACCTATCCTTCTTCTTGATGAAGTGGACCGGTGCACCCCATGGTGAAGCACTTGGGCGTATGAACCCTTTATCTAGATTCTCCGGTAGTTTTTTTAATCTCTTCAAGCTCCACGAAATCAATTCTATATAGTGTATTGGATATTGGTAGAGCCTCTGGTATAAGTTCAATTGAGAATTCAACATCTCTTCTAGGGGGAAGACCAGGCAGTTCATCGGGAAACACTTCAGTGAATTCCCTGACCATAGGAATTTCTTCAAGGATGGTTTTATCTGTGGAATCAATCATCTATGCCAGATACGCTTTCTCATAGGGCAGTAATATCCATGCTTGAGATGATATAGATAAGTGAGATTCATCTTCCTCCTTTCACATGTAATGAATCGGGGGTCGATTCTCCGGATGGAGTGTGATTTCCCTCTCCTGAAAATTATTGTTGGCTCTATATATGGAAAGCCAATACATGCCAATAATCGCATCAAATTCCACTGGAGGAAGTATGATGAGGTTCGCCAGGAAATTCAATCCACAGATTATGACAGGGGAGGAGTTATATTAATTGGATACAATGATTTCCCCATTTTCTGTACTCACCGACATCTTTACTTCCATGATTTGTGGTGGTGCTAGGATTGTTCTTCTAATCATTAGAGATATAAAAGAATTAATAGAACCCGAATCAAAAATTACGTTATCTATTCTTGAATGAATAACTAGAATACCTATCACCACTTCATTTTTGGGGGTTACATTTGCAGAAGTTATGGAAAAAGATCTTCCTGGCTGCGTTGGTGGTTGTTAGTTGCCTATGAAAACCCTTGGATTTGGGACCTGATTTGCAAACTACCCCGATTCATTGCAGTTGTAAAAATGAACAATGCATTGATGTTATAATGGATTATTCCTCTCATATGTCGTAGTCAGGGGTCCTTCTTGTAGACAGTTAAAAGCTATGTGCCCTTCTCTTCCACACCTAAAGCATTTCCTCATCCCCTTAAGGAAATTTCTAGGGTGATTCTTTTTTCACATTAGGCAAGTGGCGTGCTGGATCTTCTTAGAACTATTGGATTTATCCACCAGACCACCAGCATTGAATTACACCTTACGCTTCATGTCTCCATGATACCCCCATGATTCCAAATCTCCATTTAGACCTTGAGGGAAAATCGTACAATTTCCTCATTGCTGTCGGAGTAACGAATCGCTAATGCTTTCTGTAGGATAGGCTTCAGCGCACAAAAGAAGAGTTCAACTTTGAATTCAGGGGTAACAAAAAATCCATAAGCGTATCGTGAATTCCTTGTGAAGTTATCCTCATACACTCCAACTGATTCTTCATTTTCTTGCTTGAGGGAAAGGATGTCCCTTTCCATCTTAATCCGGAGGGTGCACATAAAATATTTATCGTAAAACATATTCCAGAAATCATTCCATTCCAACGCCTCTATCTCCTCCTCAGGCTTCATATTTTTGATCAACTTCCACCGTTGATCAGATTCACCCTCCATACGATAAGACGCCAGTAGAACCTTCTCTTTTTCAGAACCTTGAAGGATGGAGAAGATCTTTTCAATGGAGTTCATCCATTGTTCAGCGATCGTGGGATCAGATGATCCACTAAAAGTAGGAGTCCCTAGTTTCATGAAGCTCTCGATAGAGTCTTGTTCCTTCTTAGGGGGGTTTGTACGTTCCTCTTGACCCGTGTTTCTATTCAAATATTTAGTTAGCTGAGAGAGAAGTGTGACAATGTTAGCAATTCCCGCTCCCATTGGATTGGGCATCTCATTAGTACAATCATCACACTGGTCATCACATTGGTTTCTAGCCCAATTCCTCCGATTACCAGGAATTTTATAGAATAAAAGGAAATTTAGGGGTAACACATGAAGGGTAATCCAAAGACAAAATATGATGACTTCAAATTTTATTTCCTTAACTTATGAATCTATAGGCTTAAATCTGGTCTTTTCTTGATCTACTTTCTAAAATATATTTGTAGGGGTTTTTTTATTCCCATAATAAGGGTTAATATTAAGCTTGTGAATATACCAAATCATATCCCCCCGGAATGTCGTAACCAAGAGTGCAGCAAGGTCCGTTGATGTGCAGTAGTTCCCATGTGAGTCTAGCTCAAAGCGGTGTTTTCAGGTTTAACCCCTAGGATACATCTGTGCCAGAGCCGCCTCTACCTGCTCATATCCAGACAAGGATGCATTTTATTGATAACCCACTTAATCAATACACACCAAAACTTAGTTACATTTTTATTGTACTTAGTCTTGTATATAAGGCTTTACTAGGGTTTTCTAATCCTAATCCAAAAAATAACTAAACCTATCATCTGATACCAACTATAAAAACCATTTTTTTATTACAAACATAAACATGTTTTCTTACATAAACTATTAACTTGATATAAAATGTAATATCGGGAGTTCTAGTGTCTTTGGGGATTAGGATCATGAAATAAAAACATAAGACATAAAATACAACATCTTTTTTGAAAACATCCTTTACATGATCACTACATTCCCTGGTACATAACATTTCATGGGATAACCTGAGGATATGCATATAAAAAGGGTGAGCTATAAAGTCCAGTAAGGGAATAAACATGGAATGCATGAGGAGTACAATACATGTTAGGCAATAGGCATATCAATAGAGCACAAGAGAAATAGGGACATAATGGCATGATAAAGCATGATAATCATAACATGGAAATGTGGCAACAACACTTAACATAGAATTAGCATGATCCAAGGCTCATTGCACATGGAGCATGAGTAAATCCTTATTGCGCATAAAGCAGGAGTAAACCCTCATGGCACTTTATTAAGAATGATTCAACAACCATTTCACATGACGTATCATGATACTATACATTACCCAATGCATTAGAGCACTATAAGGGTTCACCCTTCTTAAACATTTCATTTCATACATAAGTGTGTCGCATGGATCATAAAACATGGATTCATAAAACATAATAATTTATTCCACGTCAAAGGAATGTGGAACGAAACGTTATAATCAATAAGTAAATTTTCATTAAGGTGAATACCATTGATGGAGAAATGGGCATGGTATTCACTATACTATGGCATAGGAATAAAAAACCGGTTTAATTTTGGCAGCGTAATGACGTGATATAAGAATTCATAAAAAATGGTTGATGAAAGAGAAAGGGGTGACTCATCATGTCTACATGAAATGGACAGTAAGGGTGTCATATCGATACATGTCCCAATAATTGTAATAGAATATAGATTCATGATACAAACGTATTGATTGAATGTAAATGAGGAGAGAGAAGATCGTTTTGGAATTTCGTCATAGTAACGGGTGTACGTGGGAGGCATTTAATGAGGGGGAAATTGGTATCTCATCATTAAAACAATAAAAGGGAAGTATGTGGGAGGTTTGAAACCATTCCCCAACATTTATAATTGAAATTAAAATGGCATAACAATATAAAAAAAATGGACAAAAATGAGAAAGGAAGAAAAACCCTTACTCTGAAGTGTGCTTCCAAAAGCTTGAGACAGTCTTGAGAGAGGCTTCTTGGGAGCTTGGGGCACCTTGGGAGGATTCTATAGAGAGTTGGGAAGAGGTTGGACGAACTCCAAAGGATTTGAGTGAGGAGGAAGTTGGAGATTGGGTGGGTTTATATAGGAAAGATGATTGAATTCTTTATTATTTAGGTTTGGGACCCCTTACATTAAACTAATCCAAACCACAAATCAGATCATGTTTTTTCCCATGGTTTTGGGAAAAGGGGAGTGGGAAAAAATATTTTATAAGGCCAATGTCCGAACTTCTTAAAATAATGGGGTTGCTTATGTGGATATGAGTCACACTCCCATGGAAAATAATTTAAAAAGACAAGATGTTTAATAAGTCTTGAGGGGTCCATTAATGCTTTGTAAAACAAGTCAAAACCCAAAATAGCATTATTTTAATGGTAAAACATATATTGGCCGAAAATGAATCTTATATTATTTTATTGCATCACTATTGTGTCATTATGATGTTATAAAAGACATTATATATTTAAACGGTATTTTATTTTTACCCAAAAATTTGACTATCTCAGAAAATTATGAAAAAATTCAACATTGAATAATTTCGATGTCCTGATTCTAGAAATAACATTTATTTTATGTAAATAATTTTCTAAATATATTAAGTTTAACATTTAAAATAAAAACTGACATTTATAAAAAATTCACGGGTTCTGAAAAAAATGGCTTTCAATCCTTAATAAAAATTACAATTGCATTCATAAAATTATAAGATCATTTATATTTAATTAAAATTAATTAATAATAAAAATAATATTTTATTAAAATAATATTTAATTAAAAATCCATTAATTCATCAAAATAGATTTCTTATCTGAATATTAACTAAAATATTACTATTTGTGGTTTATAAAAACTATTTAAAAAGTGTTAATAATGACAAGAAGGTATGTTCATTATTATATAAAAAAATAATATACATGAACATAGTACTAGAGATTTGTTACATAACCCCTTAAAACAGCCGCATAAGACCTAAGGGTAAGGTGTGCGATGGTGATAGACTCTCGGGGTGGCTTAGATATCATCGCTCGATTGGTAATATCTATCAACTTCCACTTTTCCCGTAGACGGTCCCGTTCAAGCTTGACATGATGAAGCTCAGCTTGGGCTTGGTCAAGAGTGAAACCCAAGGACGCCAACTCATTTCCGAGCTCTGAAAAATGGGCTTCCTATGGAGTAATTCTACTAGATGAGGCCATCACTTCTTTTTTCTGAGTAAATTGGATTTGTTAAAGCCCTATATTTATACTAGTCATGTGATCACTGTTCAACGACTATATTAGCAACATTAAAAACTCATAACATAAATCCAAAGAAGTTGACATTTTATATAAACATTTTACATAAGGATACATCTAATTTGATCAATAGGTATTTCCCTTTAATGAATCTTTGGGTCATTATAGTCACTACATTATACATTATAATCAATGTTATCAAAATTTTATCTAGATATAGTCACTAAGATAAACCAAAACCATATTGTGAGCACAATAATCATAGTTTGAAAAACATATAATAATTAATATGATGTACAAATCATTAAAACTTATTTTCCATATATGAAACCATTGATTATCCATGATTTTTCATTTTTAATGTATATTCAAATACTTAATAGTGGATTTTAATTAAACTTTCAATTATCCTCTTCATATCCTATGAGATTGTCAAATCAGTTGCACAATATGAATCATTGGTGTGCACGTGATGACAATCAGATCAAGCGCAATGAAACATTTCTGAAGATATTAGCCCTATATACACATATTCTAGAACCACATACATAGGTATTAGGTAGAAATGGATGTATTTAAAGAAATACCACGTAATTTATACATTAAAAATCTTTAGGATGTTCTCCTATACAAATCATCAAGGCTTATCTTACTATTTTATTCTTTAATATTTGTTTTCCAAAACAATGTATACAATGTTTCTACAAAAATAAATTTGATTCCAAATTTAGGGAACTAGAAATCACTCTACTATATATGAGTTCATACAATATGAAATTTGTATAAGATAAACATAATATCATATAACAGGACCTATTAATTTTGTTTTCTTGGATAATAATATACATAATTGAGACTTCTATTACTTTTGATTTTTGAAATTAAAATATATTTATTTTTCATGAGTAAATTTAT
Organism: Viscum album; assembly: GCA_963277665.1. NCBI lineage: Eukaryota > Viridiplantae > Streptophyta > Magnoliopsida > Santalales > Viscaceae > Viscum > Viscum album. The sequence goes on from OY728137.1 coordinate 1,200,650,825, forward strand.
ACCATCTAGTGTATCTATAGATATCAGTCATTAAAACATCATGTAATATCAAGGAAGGGAAAAAGGGATATTTCCTATTCTGAGTAATTTGTTAAATTCATATGAGTCTATGATGAATAAATAAACATTATAATGTATGATTGAATAATATCAAAATATAAATATATAAAAACACATGAAACATAAATAATTTTATAGAATAAGTAATATAATATAATTTAATATAAATAATACTCTATTTATGAATTAAAAAAATTCATGATAAATAATTTATATATTTATGGGAAATTTTATCTCCACATGAAAATGAATAATTAATGATATTGTTATTGACTACAAAATAATGAATGGGAAAATTTAATGACAATAATATCCTTGGTAAATATTATCAAAAACCATCAAGATATTGAATAAGGGTGGTATAAAACTCTACACATTGGAGTGAAAATAAATTTTTTTCCATTTAAGAATATAATTAGTATAAAAATATATTTAAAAATAGTTTTTAGGGAAATATCCATCTCAATATCAAAAACATGTTGAAAATATTTTTTTAAATATTTTTATAAATAATTATTTCAAAATAACATCATAATCATGAATGGTAAGATTTATAGGAATGATGGAAATGAATGTGGATAATTCTGTAGATTCCATTACAGTAAAATTATCATTATTTTTTAATTTAAAAAATCGTAGTAATGTTCTTTATTCCAAAAATGACACAAATATTGCATTCATATTTTCATTAAAAGGAAAGTGTTCCTTGTTTTATAAATGATTATAGATTCCATTGATTGTTTTTTATATGCCTAAAAATATTTTATAATTCCATTAAAAATTATTTTTTGAAGGTTTAAAAACTTTTTTTGAAAAAATTGTTTTGGAAGAAAATATATTTTCAACCAAATAGATAAATGATGTTTTATTTTATTAAAAATATATCATTTGAAATTTTAATTACAAATGATGTGGGAAATAGTACCAATACATAAATATATCATTACTAAACATAAGGAAAAGAAATAATTGTTTTATGATACAATAATCAAAAAATATCATCCATTTACAATTCTTGAATGAATAGTTCCAACTAAACTGAAATTGTGATGTAATTCCTTGAAAACATCATAACGATGATGTAAAAATGAAAAAATGAAAATGGGGTGAATGTTAAATACATGTAAAATTTTTTTAAATACAACATATGTTAATCAATATCCTTTTTTCACATAATTTAATAATGATAGAAAATCAATGATGTAGAAAATTATCGAAATTAAAAGAAACTGAGTTAAGAAATCCCATAAATATATATTTACATTGATTGAAAATTAATTTACCAAGATAAAGGTTTTTTAAATGTTATTAACTTATAATATAACCATATAAATATTTCTAAAATCAAATAATATCCTTTTATAAAATCATATTACACATTTATTAATAATATTTCGTTGTTTAAATTGTTTCAGGTGTCAATTAAATTGTTTTCTCATGTGTGTCTCATAATGAATTATTTAGATCATGTTTATATTATATATTTATATTATATAACGAACAATTATAATCACATAATTATCATTTTTTATAAAAAAAAATATAGATCTAAAACCTATCATGAATTATGGGTATGTAAATGATATACCGTATGGTTATAGAGATATTTTAGACAACATTCACATGAATGAGATTTTAATTTTCTAATAATAATTATTAAAAGAAGATTTGTAATATTTTAAATTTAAATAATGCTTATAATATCGAATAAAAAATATTATATACCTATATATATCATCTATGTGTTGTTGTGATGAATTTTGAGTCACATCGCTTTGTAAAGGCAGTAGTGAACATGTACAGGAATGATTTCATCACTATGCATGTGTGAAATGAAATTAAATGAAATATTATATATTATTATTTATGAATTATAAAAATATCATTAATATAATTATTATATCATTTATATCTCAAATAATTATTAATTTTTATTTCTTCACCTTCCACGTAAACAATTAGTGAAAGATGAATCATAGAACTTCATGAGGTAGTAATATATTGTACAGTAGAGAAACGTTATCATATCTTTTATGGAGTATAATGTTGAAAGAAATAGATATGATATTGTGTATCCCTAGGTATAAATATTATATATATAACATAAAATTTATATCCATCATCATTCAAAACCATGAGGGGTGTAACTGGAAAAATTAAAGACATCTTTTTGTATTTCCGTAATTCGAATTACACGGGAAGGATGATTTAGTAATCCATTTGATACATGTGGTGGTGGTTATATGATATAGTATTTTTTTAAAATTAATATTATTATATTGAATATACTGATGTTGTTATTTCATTATGTTTTAATAAAAAATGAAGTCGTTGTAGGAATAATTATAAAAAATACTCTTATTGAAAAACATTACATCGTATACGGCCCTTATATTTTCCATTATACTATCACATTCCTTAATAATGCTAACAATGTTATGTAATAAAAAAATTTTATTTTAAACTATATTTATATAATTGAATGTAATGATACTACTATATCATTTTTGGGATTTTTTATAAATTTTTATTTGATGATTCAGAAGGAAATATTACCTAATATCCACATTTAATATACATCATGTGGATTTTAACATAAGAGAGAAATAAACAATTTCATTTAAAAAATAAAATAAAATTAGTGTTGGATTAAACCCATACCACATATCATATGTAGTCCTTTAATTAATTATTAATTATTATGAATAACTATTGATATGAAATAATTTAATTAATAATTATTTCCCAAAGATAGTCAATTTTTATTCTCCACTAACATCATACAAGTGTTGTTTATAGAAATATTTTTCCTCCTATCAAATAGTGAATTTCCTAAATGGTTATTACCACTAATAAATTTAACATTATACCATGTTATTTAAATTATCCTCCCTTTGAATATTGGAAATCACTATCCAATTATTGATCTTGAATTTTAGAATTTTTAATATATGAATCTTTTCCAAACACATCCAAGAGTTTTTAATATTATAAAACACCAATTACGTATATGTGATCCCTATTACACATACCATGATACTAAAATTATCCTCAAATTGAAAATAATACCTACTTCCATCAAATAATTCTTAGAATATTGGACCAAAAATATCAATATGTACCAATTCAAGCTATATTAAAAAAAATCTTTTACATGGTCTTATATGTCATTTGAATGATCATTAATATCTAAAAAACACCACATTTGAGAGTATGATCACATAAATGTATTAGATATCACATTCCACATCATTTTATGAAAATTTACTTAATAACTAATGCGATATATTTTGAAAACTATTGTGGGAAACATTATTTTTTCTTCTGTGGATAGAAAGAACATGTTTTTCTCCACTAATGATATTGATATTCCCCATCATGTGACTCTGTTTCATTTAAATTAAAGAAAATTCACATTATTATATATTTATTCTTATTATAATTTATATTATTCCATTATTCAATTAAATTTAATATCATAATTTATATTTTGTCCAAGGTCATTAGAAATCATGAAATACATGTGTATTATGTCAATTCCTTTGATTTTGGATTATTCAATGAATATGATATTCAATACAGTATTGTTTGAAACAAATATGGAATATTCATCATTGTTAATTATGTATTTCAAAGGATCTATATTTCCCATCATATGGGAAGTAGAGTCACTATACAAGAAATATTAATCACATAAATTTACTTCTTTTAAAACAAATCATTGCAATTGATGCTTCCTCATTTCTATACTTCAGGATCTAATTTTAATACTTCACCTATATTAAGACAAGGGGGATTTTTTATTAATTCATAAAATATGTTGAATATACATATCATTGAAATATAATGTTTTTATTTGTTTTCTATCCTATTTGAAGAATTATTTATCAATTGAGAAATTCACTTCTTGAATCCCATTAAAAACACCATTATATATTTCATCTGTAATACATTAATCATTTATATAATATTCACATCCAAAATAGTATCCAACAATGTTACATTAATTACATGATTGTGTTTTCATATATAAATGTTTCACATGTTCCTTGATGTGCCTCTAATATATTGACCAACAATGTTATGAATTTTTTTTCAAATAAAATAATAACACATTTTTTGCGGTGTACAATTTTCAATTAGTATTTTTATGTTCATTAGTAATAATGGGTTTCAGAAGAATAATTTTTCACCCACACACACATATATATATATATATATTTATTCATTCAGCTTAGCTTCCATGATATCTAAAATTTGAAACAGTCAATACCCATACCATTATGTCCACTACAACTGATGTGCAATTTTTATTGCAATTCATGTACATTCCTATTAGGCAATTATAAATTTTCTTAGTTTTATATTAATAAAAAATACCCCAACATTACTATTTCATTAGTGGATCCATGATTCTTTTATTGTCTTCTATATTTTACTGTAATCAAATTTTCACCACATTAGGCATCTTGATGATTATGAAAATGTATATTATAGAGATATTAAAACCATTGATATTCCATAAAATGAAATTAATATTTTTCATGAAAATTATTAATTCAATATGTTATCATGATCCAATGTTTTGATATTTTAATTTAAAACATCAAATTAGCATCATATATTTGTTTTTTTGAATTTAGTATATAAAATTACATACAACACTATTTTATTTCATGTTTATATCCTTCCAAATATATATCACGTTGAGAATAAAATTCAACAACAAATTATTGTATAACCATCCCCTTAATTTATCAACTTTTCCAAAAAATACATATATTTTTTTTAAGATATCCAAAATTAATTTCTTGTGATGAGAATTTGAATAATCAATTTCATTCAGTTTGATTTCTTCTAGTGTTATATACTATTTTTAAATAAATGTGTTTTTAATGAAATTGTATTACAGTCTCATATTGAATATCAAATAATTAGATGATTTTCACAATGTGTTTTCATCATCATTAATATCATTAATCTTATAATGAATAATTATAGAATGGTTCCTAAAAATTCAACTTGTAAGTGGAATCTGAAAATTTAAATTTTGTTTTTAAGTTCTCTATTTCAAGAAATTAGTGATATGAATTGACCCCAATTTGTATCCTCATGATAAAATTCCACCAAGAGAATATTAATCACCTTAAATATTACATCATTATATTTCTCATTTCATATAGATTCATTCTCATTACTCAACATCTCATATACAACAAGAGTGCTATGAAAAGTATCAAATATCACCTTCTTTTGATCCATATCCCCAAGAATCAAGACCATTAAGCATAAATGAAGTAGAAATATTCTAATAATTCTATTGAAAATATTGATATCCTAAAAGTTATCATCAAATTAATTCATATATTCTACAGTTACATTCACTCTATTAATGAATACAACAATATATTCATTCAAGTGCTTCCTCAAATCCTCATATGTGTTACATATTACATTAAATTTATCAATAAAAAATTTCAAATAGACTTTATATATATTGTAAAACCCTGAGATTTTATGAGAATATTTTGTTAATTTTTTATGTTATATGAAAAGGAATCGTTTACTTCACACAACACTATCTTGTCTTGCGTTACACGCAATCACGACCTTCCTCGATACGTGTGTAGTACGCAATATCAGGTTTCACTAAACAATGATATATTGTTATAATATTATTATGGACTAGCCATTATGAATAATATAAACTACATTTTCAATTTTATAACATTGTTATTCATTTTACACATTTTCTAAAACATGGTATGTGAACAAAATAAATTTTTCGGGTAAAATAAGTATTTTTTAAAAAATGATGTTTTTCCACCTTTTGATGGAACATCCACATTAAATAATATTTTTCATAGATTTATAAGTTAAATTTGAAAAAAATGAAATTCCTATTTGGAATCAGGATATAGAAATTTACTTATGATAAATTTTTCATATTATTCTGATAACTTTCATATTTTAATGAATAGTAAAAACATGATATATTTTTATTAAAAACAGATTTTTTCATCGCAATAATTAATATGGTTAAATTATAATATTTAATGGGTTAATGTATAAATATAATATATTTTTACCATTTAATATAATTTATGTCATTGCCATTAATTTTACTTTTATTTCATAGGTTAAAACATTTCAATCTTTGGAAATGTTTTGACTTTTAAAACAGGTTCTCTTAACAGCAGGATTAATTTAAAGTTAATTACTGCAACTTCTGTGTTTTGGATTTTGAGAAATGGATTTAATATTTGAATTCATTGGGTCCAAATTATGTTAATAGGTTACTTTTAAATTTTTTGATATTATGAATAGTAACTACAGTAATTTTTATTTACTGTAGTTAAAATTAAATCGGGTAATTAAGGGTAAAAATAAGACTATATAATTACCATAACACATTCCATAATTATATTTGATAAATAAAAGACGACCCTATCACCTAAGGGTCGTAATAAATTTATTTTATAGACTTTTGACCATTAAAATAATTTAATTGTTATTAAAACCAAAGAAAGTGACAACATGTCACTCTCTTAAATATTTTAAGTATAATAATTTTAATTTAGTGATATACATCATGAATCTTCAAACATGAACAGTCTACAAAAAATATAATAAAATTATATACATCATGTTAATTTATTTATAATTTTTAAGGATTAAATAATAATCATTAAAGACGACACAATAGTGATGTTGAAATTATTTTATTGATTGAAATATCAAATAAATGGTTTTAAAAATATTAAAATAAATATTATATGAACTCTTTAATATGATCCACGAATTTTTTAGATTACTATGACATGTTAAGAAGCTATTAAATATTTTGGTTCGAATATATCCTCTCTGTAGATTTTATTTAAATTCAAATAAATTTATAGTGTCAAAATTGACAATATTGTTATTTTATAAAAATAACATATTATAAAATTGATTAAAAATAACAAAAATATTTAAAAATTATAAATTAAAATTTATATGGTCGAAAATATCATAATTTATCGAATTATGGACATTTCAAAATACATATATAATTATTTATAACAATTTAAAATTTAGAATCTTATTTCCACAAATTAAATTAAACAGATTAAATATGTACAAATCATGTTGATAATGTTTAAAATAAATACCATACATGTCTAAATTTTATTGGTTGATTATATTACAACCCTATATCATATAATATTAGGATTTGAGTTATTTTGGATGTTTTTATGTGGTATTTGAATTTATTATAAATTAATATTTTTGAGGATTGCAAAGGTTCCCATCTCCTCCCTTTTAAAAGGGAACCTCTTCCCTCTCCTCCTCTCACAATTTTGAGCCTTAAATCTCAGAAAAACCTTACCCATATCCCTTCTCAACATCCATAGAAATATAATAGAAGTCCTGGTCTTCTTCAAAGTCAAATTTTAGTGCCCTAAGTGGAGGCTTCAAAGAGGAATGTCGAAGAAGAGGTAATATCTTCTACCGATTCTTTCAATTTTTTTCTTCTTCAACATATTCTTATTTATTTTTTTAATCATAAATTAATAACATCAGTATCAATAATATACTTATATGTTACTATAAATATGAAAAAAATTCCTATTTCATCTTCTGTCCATCTACAGAAAATAGAATCACTGGGTGTGCGTACGTACAGAATACCGTCTCCACGCCGTGGTGTAATCTATTTTCCACCACCAGATAACATGGATGAGTATAATGGTGTAAAGAATAACTATATATTATTATTGTAAAGTGATATTTATTCTGAAATAGTATACATACACTTCAATATAATTCCATGATCATGGGAACGATATCATCGCTCTTGCGTACGTACGGCCTACCGTCTCCACGATGTGATGCGACTCGTTCTACATGATCTTCATTGAATAATGATTATATAAATGAATTGAATGAATAAATATGATATATATTACACTAATACCATTCTGTAAATGATTTATCTATATCTTAAAAATAGGAATAATAATTTATTTGACAAAACATGCATAAGAACATAAAGGAATGAACACCTGAATAATAAGTATCAATGAAATATTACTAATAAGAAGATAAGAATATGACCACATATGATATAATAACAGTGAATATGATTCTTTAATAAGTAAATTACATTATTTAAATAATTATAAAGGAGTTTTGGATACGTACGAAGCATATCGTACCTAGTGTAAAGGAAAATCTCACAATCTCATTTTTATCTGAGATTATTTATACTTCAGAATTTATTGGGGAATATTTATCATCCACATCCATGTTTTCTCAATATGTAATATTATTTCTATCCTCCTAAAATTTTTTAATTCCAATTTTACCCATTGGTGAGTTTTTAGTAAAAGATATGAAAGGAATCTTTCGTCGTATTTTTAGTACGAGGTACTTTTTGACTTTTCCGGCCAATGTACGAGAAGAATGTTTTGTAACTTATACAGAATGAATGGATTTTTATGATTTCATAGAACATTATTTCCATGAATATACCTTTACATGTTTTCAAGATTATTTTTAATCATCTTCTTTTAGTTTAAAATTGTATGACATGTTAAGAAGGGAAAATTGTTTTTTAAGTAGAAAGGATATTTTCCTCATGAATGGAGTTCAAGTGTTTAATCAAAATTATTTTCCATTTATGATAATACAAGGTTATCTTTCTATCCCTATTTTAACATTGATTTTATTAATTTATGATGGATTTAATATTATGATGTCCTTTTATCTTATATGGATTATATGGCATGATGTGTGACAATCCCAATTTTTTAAAATGGGTTATCCTATAATTTATGATTTTGTGGCACACATAAGAATGGTTTCATTATGAGATGAGTGCGACCTATATCTCCCTACAATTCATTGGGTAAAGATTTATATCTCATGAGATAGACATGGATGGAATGGAAAGTTAATCTGGTTCAGTGATACAAGACTAGAACGAGGAGTGAACTCTGTTCAGTAATGGACTTTGTCCGCTATGATGGTCTTGGAAATGAGGCTTGACTAATATGAAATTATTTTCTATGATTATGTTTGTATGCCTCAAAGTTTCATGTTTTATGTAATGATTATTTGGATTAAATTTCACTACTATGATTTATCCCATGTTATGATATTATGATTTCTTTTGCAGGTTAAGAATTTAAAAATGTTATGTTCTTATAAATATGATATGATTGATATTTCTTTTGTTTACCCTTAAGGAGAATTTGAGATCACCCTTTTGTATGTTTTACTTTCCTTAGGTCAAGAAGAAAGTTATTATGTAGGATATTTCAAAGGGACTCTAGATATGATGAAATAAATGGGAGACAATTTAGATGATTTATGAACTAGTCGTTTATGTTTCCCAGTTTCTAAAGACACTATACCTATAAAGTCCTATTGTGGTTTTGTTATATGTTGTAATAAGAATGCTTCAATTTTGAAGTAATAAACATGTATGTAATGTATAGGTCATTATATATATTCATTAACTTTTTATATAATTTATGTGAATATTTAAAGAAAATCATTTTTGTATATAATACATTGAGCAACAATCCACAAAATTTTTATGTTTTATTATTTTTTCAATCCATCCAAATGTATCTATTTTCTAAAAAACTATTGTTTTCACATGGACCCAAAATACATGAATTATTGAGTCCAATAAATCAATTTTAAAAAACTAGAAGTGGTTCTATGTATGATTTTTCTATTATAGATTTTTTTATTCGACGATCAAAATTCTATATTGATTGGCATAAAATACATGGATTAAATTAAGTGAATAGTAAAATAATATAAAACATAGGCGCTGATTCCACTTGATGTTCCAACACCATGAATATATCCTATTGGGGGTTAATAAACATATATCTGCCTCAAATGACAACTGAAATCAGTTGGTTATATGATTTGTTGAATATCCATTCTATCCGTAATGAGGTAATATTGATTTGGAAAATCATAAAATTAAGATACATGTTTTAATTCATTGTTCTACCATGATGGGTCGCCTAAAAAGGTCATAAATTTCATTATAATATAGAATACCAAAATTCACTAATCATTTGGGTTTAATGAGTGAAATAAATTATGGACTTTGAATAAAATAATTATTATATTATTCATAAATTAACCACTATAAGAGTTAAATCAATGGTACATGGTTTTAAACATTTTTTACAAAACCATATAATAATCACAGGGGGAAAAAAATTAAATTCTAAGATACATGGTTTCCAAATAATTCACACAAGGTTTGAAACACCATGAAGTAATCATGAAGAAAGGAAATGGAATCCCTCAAACACAATCTCACACAAATATTGAACAGTTATCACTAGTCTTTCCTAAATCATGCTCCCTTTCCAATTTCATAAAAACATATTTAAATTTCAATTTGTACAATACCCTATGAATATATAAATGAAAAAAAGAAACTAAATATAAAATGAACTGGTTACATAGTGAGTGTCATAATTCCCAACACTGTTCTATATTCATTCCCGTGATTGAATTTACTATTTTTTATATAACATTTTCACGGAATATACTCTTTCACATAGGAAAACGCACCAATATTACATAGCTCTAGTATCCAGAAATCCTTTACACATGAACAAATTAAATCTACTTTCCACGTAACACTTATTAATATAAATTCTTTATAAAAACTATCCACTCAATGATAGAGGAATATTGTTCCAATTTGAAATCTACACACAAAACTATGTGGGATGGATATCCTTGATAATTCTTTCAAAAATAAATATGGAATAAATATTGAATAATTTTCATATGAGGTGGTATGTCTAGTTGATGTTAAACTATTCTAAGATTTTCTAGGCTCTGAAGTCAAAAACCATATTTAGGCATAAACAATCCAACTATACCCAACCAAAAAATGTCAATATATTGGAGATATATCAAGGAACACTAGATCACATATTATGAAATATGATAATGGTATGTGATAATAGTATTAGGATTCATAAAACTCTAGAATATTTCCAGTATCTATTGGATTTGAATAACATTATTCATGGTATACAAAAAATTACTTTCAAATAAAGGTGATCATTAACCATAATTATTATAGTAGAATGCGTTCCAGAAAATTCATCTATTAAAGGGTTTAAACAGATCTATTTTTATCAATCCATTGTAACTATTGTTCTATGAATTGAATTCCTATGATAAACAATTCTCAGAAGTTATTCCAAAACCATGGTTGAAATATAGTGGTATAAAAATAATAATATTAATGGACAACTCAATCATTTTATTTTTTAAATGGTGGTATGTAAAGGATAATTTAAACTGAGGATCTTTTGATTTTAGGAGATCCTCCCATAATACAGAAGTAAAGGATGCATTCGTCTGATAAAATTATTGAAACAACTCGATGATTTTTTTTAATATATCAAATATAAAATCAACCAATCTCATCTAAATTTTTCTATTACTTAATTTTATAAAAGAGGGATAAATTTTAAAAATGATCAAAATGTACCAAAAAAATAATTCTAACTATGAGATCATGTAAACCAAATGTAATAATCCATAAACACCTCAACATACATCCACATAAGATTGTGAGAGGCTATAGAAAACCCATTTGTTTTTAGGGATTGACCTAAAATCCCTAACGTGAGAGGAACTAATAAAAAATTCATATCCTTATAACTTCATCTAGGGAAAGAGTTTCATTATTTATTATCATAATTAATCATTGTAGAATATGGATTATTCACCAAACTAGAGGATGATACATATATTTTTACTTCCTTTAATTATATCATAGGAACAACTTTCAATATCTAAAAATTTAGATTTACATTAGAAGATCTTGAAAAATACTATAAAGCATCCCAAATATTTAATTTTTTTCATTCCATTGTAAATCATAATTCATTTACCTATGATGATGGATTTTTTCATCCTTAGAGGAAGTGTTTTATACACAAGTCAACAACTCCAACTCATCAACATCTATAATGGCCACTTGAAATTCCATGAATAAAACTATTATACATCATTCCTCTTTTAAATCCTTCACTTCTTTAGTAAAAAAATTATTCTCAGAGAATCCACCATAAAATTTACACGTATAGGGTATATACATAGTAAAAAATTACATTATTATAATCATATAACCATAATATATATAATGGATTAATATTTATATAGTTAAATGTGAATATTTTAATTTCTTGGATTATGTATATGGTAAAATTATTTTTAAATTTATAGTTGGTCCATGTCTTTATATCATTGATCAAAACATCTAGCTCTAGGCCATGAAAACGTTTTTTATTTTCATAAGGGATACATAGAAGAGGTGCATAATCTATCAATTGGTCATCATGCATCAACATGAACCCCAATAAAAAATATAAAATATCCTATAAAAAACGATTCCACATTCCTGGAATATAGAAATCCATTATTGGAAATTAAGTAAAACATACATTAAACCCCTTAAATGGTACTTGGAATATCTTATCCACTAAAATATCACCTCCTTATAATTAATATTTATCATAGGAGATGATACTATTGAGGATATATTTATAAAAAAAATATAATATAATAAAAATCCCCAAGAAAATCCATATTTGGAATATATTTAGGAGCCTTTAATATGGTTTTATTTCACGGAAATTCTATTTGACTATGATAACAAAAATTTTAGATACAGAAAGGGCGAGTAAAGATACATTATCGATTAAAATATGGAATTTGGACCAGTTGAAATTAATGAGGTGGCACTATAGAGCTCCTAAAATAAATATCATTTTGACATTATAGTTTCCTTATATTAATGATTGAAATGAGATATCTTGGAAAAAACCACAATGAATTTCCAAATGGATGATTTAGTTCATCAGGGTTATGAAGACTCTAGGGGAATTTATATTTCCCAAATTCAAAACCAGTTACTTATACTATACAAACTAACACGTGATGGTGTTTTTTAATAGTTGTTTCCCTAATTCACAACTTCTAATACCCTAATATAAAATAATTTCTTAAAACCCCTATCATTACCCTCAATTTATCAATTAGGTTACCAATGACAATGAATGTTTATTTTTCCATGTTCCTCCTCAAATTATTCTTCTTATAGCCGATGTGAAGGTGAATAATTTTTTCTATTAATTTAATGAAAATGATATCAAGTGAAATTTTTGACATAGTATGGGTTATAGAACTTTTAAACACAAGATAGTTCAAATGAATATATTAATAAGATTATTAAAATGGATGAATAATATAATACAATAGATAAATGATACATTTCTCATGATATAGATCAATAGAAAACTCAACTACATGGTAGGTAGTGATATTTGAAAAATAATAAGAAATTCATAAAGATACATATTAACCAACGGCTAAATATAATAATCTATGTTATATTCAATTGAATAATGAATAATTCAAGATATTTGAAAGGAGAATATTCCACCTACAAAATTAAAATTTTTTCCCACCGAACTAGTAATATGACTCACTATGAAAAAGATCATTTTCCAATCACATGTTTGAAATAAATCCTTAAAATGGATGATGTTAACTAGATCATTGAATTAATTGTTATAAACTATACCAAAAATCGTGTTGATGATAACAATTCCTATAACAAGAATATCCTAGATGAAAAATTCATCCATAGAAAATGTCTGATTCTTAGAGCACATGAATCTAATCTCATTATTTATTCCCACGGGATTATAATGATTCATCATTTATTATTTCAATTCTATTATATTCACCATTTCATCAATCTATTTAAATGAAATTAATAAACATGGTTATTGTATATTAAGTGAACATAATTAAAATGATTATGTAAAAAACGAACCTAGAATGGTCACTGGCATGTCCTATTAATACCTTTGAATATTCTATTATATATATATGTATGTGTGTTGAGATTCATGTATCCTTTGAATATTACTAGAATTATGACAGTTTCCTTTTTACATAAAAGTAACAATCCACACACATTGATTTATTTAACTACACTTAAGAACCCTTAGTTTGAGAGTAACCTATCATAGTTCCCCAAGGTGGAAATAAAAAATATATTTTTATATTCCAATGGACACCTTCGTTTTAGTATGTGTTTAGTTCCTCAGGGAAGACATTCATGGTGTATTGTAGAATGAAATATAGACATCATTCCATTTATTTCCATAATTAATCTTCCATATATGAATGGTTGAAAAAATTAGGTAGTAAGACTACTATGAAATAATTCCTCCTCACGATTCCTCTATAGACAGAAAAGGTTCTTTGAAAACATCTAGTTGTAATAGTGGAACTACCCATACTAATCAAACAATGTGTGACTTCCTCACCAATAACCACCTTTTACAATAAATTGATAAAAAACTATAGAAAAAGGAGGGTCATAGATCGAATCTCAATCATTAACCTAAATTCGAAATGAAGGCCTAAAATAGCATTTCATTGGAATCTCTAGAGAATGATGGAGAATCTCTTCATAAATAGAAGCATGTTCTATAAAATAATGATGTCTTCATTATGCATCATGAACTACCTCTTTTCCAAACACATAATTTATCTAAGTAAAAAAATATTTCAATATCATTATAAACATAGAGAATCTGTATAGAATGTTATCTTGTGATTAAATAGTATGTGTTAGAAATAGAGGGATTTCATGATTCCTATTAGATTCACAAAAAAATTATTCAATGAAAAATTATATCCAATTTAAAATAGTAGTAACTACAAGGACAATAAACCATCCTAAACATATAACCAATTAATATTCATACGACATCATCTTAAACCATAGGTATAGACATCTATGGTTATTAAGGACTTGGATATGAATATAAATGAAAATAATAAATGATTTCAAAAATGTATAATTGAAACCCAAAAAGAATATATACTTACATTAATGGAATCCACTGAAACTCCAAGTAAAAACAGACAAATATAAATTTAATGGATTCATATAGATTTGTAGGGAATCCTTGTTGAATGTGTGGGAGAAATGGGTGAGTTAGGGATAAAATTATCTAACAAAAAATTCATAGCTTCAATATTTTAGATTTTTTTTAAATTCACATTTTTTAGCAGCATGGTTACGAAAATAATTCACTTAACTATTGGATCACAAAATCATTACAATGAGAGCTAAAAAATTCACAATAAGTTGTGACTTGGTTATAAAATATTTTAATTACCAATTAAAAATGAAATTGGAATCTATCAACCACAACTCCCATGGAATGATGCTTGATTATCACTAATCATGTGTTAATAACTATTTTATAAAAAATACATACATTGAAACCAAGTTTACCAAAAACCTAAACTAATAATAAAATATTAATATAAACTCAAAATAAAACATATCTGTGAACTAGTGTGTGTACCACCTAATTAATTACAATGGAAAACACAAAAAAAAACTTAACTCTACATGGATTATAAAATCTGAATGAATCCAAACCCCAAGAAGATATGTGTCTCATGAGTGATATATTTTTTCTTATATGATCCCAAATTTATTAATGTCATAAAATATAATCAAAACACATTATTTTCCATTTTTATCATTAAATAAGTATATCATAAAATATTTATCAGATTAGACATCTAGTATATCTTATATCATGTAACATTGAAAAGAAATCAAAAATAATAATTACAATATTTATTATATTAATAGAAATAACTTGATAAATCATATTTCCAAAATTTTGAGATATAAATAAATAACAATTGGACTAAAATTATGATGAAAAAAAGAACATTAGGGATTATAACCATTCGGTCAAATACATAAGGACCATACTAGGTACTATGTATTTCATAGTTCTATTAATTTTACATATGATAATCTACATTATCCTCAATAGACACATGAAAAATATTTACATCCACCTCCAAATTATTTCAATAATATGATCGTACTTATTATGTAATTTTTTGTAAAATTGGTTATCAGATTATTTCATACTTATTTAAAATTTATGTTATTACTATAATATATTTCTAGGTTGATTAGTTTGGTATTAAAAAACTGAAATATTGTATTAACTATCATCATGATTTTTTATTTCAAAACATATAATGATTCAATGTAATAATATTTAATTGAATATTTATTAATGATAATAAAACTATATATATATCAACATGATTTTACATTAATGAGGAATCAAACATGATTCATTCATAGAATCAACTTGTTTATTCTATGAATACTTATATCTAAAACTAATTTCCTTGATAACCACATCACCAATTAAGAGAAAAATATTATAATTACCCCTCATTAATTACTTATTTATATTATTGAAAAATATCTATATATATTAACCATGATAGGATATATGTCTACTAGTTATGCATAATGAAAATGATTCAATAGTTCCCATATATGTTATGTTGTAGATGAATAATCTTATTTATGAATGATAATGATTAATAATGATTAATTTTCACATTATACCATTATAATGTTTTTGGCATAATTAACCAAAATAACATAAGTAATGTACCATTATTTTTGTCCTCCAAGTTAAATATTAATTTGTCTCTATTTATTTATTTGTTTAATAATAATTAAAAACCTTCTTAACCAACCTATAATTATATTCAATGTCATTATATATATAATCACCTATATAATCTATTTATATTTATTTTCCGAACAATACAATTATATATATATATCAAATTCATGATTTCATTTCCAATGTGTATAATTCAATAAATATATAAAAAATATTGTATTTATCTCACTATTTCTCATGTATATGCATTAATTATCTATATTAATAAGTAAATGAAAAATATTTCTTTATTAATTACAAAATCTAACTCCAAAATTCATAATTTAAACTTAAATGGGATTTAATATCATTAGTCCCACTAAAACCTCATTATGATCATCAAAACTATTAATATATACAATATAAATTTCATATAATTAGAAATGATTATAAAATATTTTTTTGATATCTATTTATTAGAACTGACAATGATTATTATTAGCTTTTGAAAGTATAAAATTGGAACACTGTATAAGGAGTAATAGTGAAAATGTTTCAAGATAGATAATTTCTTCATGCCAAAATGACTATTAAATTTAGGTGGTTTTAATTAGGAAAGGTGAATTGATATGTGTCATGTAATAATTATATCCATTTAAAAATAGTAGTAACTACAATGAGAAGAAACCATCCTAAAAATATTACCCAATGAATATCCATAAAACATCTTCTTACATAATAGGTGTAACTGTCCAGGGTTGTTAAGGATTTGGATATGAATAGAAATGAAAATAATCAATTATTTAAAAAATTTACAATGGAAACGCAAAAAGAATAAATACATACATTAAATGAATCCATTGAAACTCCAAGGAAATATAGAAAAATTAAAATTTAATGTATTCATATAGATATGGAGGGAAACCTTATTGAATGAGTGGGAGTAATGGGTGAGTTAGGGATAAAATTACCTAATAATAAATTCATAGTTTCAGTTTTTAAGAATTATTTTTATATTCACATATTTTGGCTCCATGTTTATAAAAATAATTCACCTAATTGTTTGATCACAAAATATATACAATGTGAGATACACATTTCACAATAATTTATGACACAATTACAAAACATTTTAATTAACAATTAAAAATGACATTCCAATCCCTCAACCAATAATCCAATGGAATGATGCTTGGTTATCACTAATCATGGGTTAATGACTATTTTTAAAAAAATACATACATTGAAACCTAGTTTAGAAAAAAAAATAAAAAAAATTAAAATATTAATAGAAACTCAAAATAAAACTATTCTATGAACTATTGTGTGTACCACGTAATTGATGAAAATGTAAAACACAAAATAATATTAACTCCACAAGGTATACAAAATATGAATGAATCCAAACCCCAAACAAAGTTGTGTCTCATGAGTGATATATATTTTCCTATATGATCCCAAATTTATTTATATCATAAAATGTAATCAGAACAAATTATTTTCAATTTTTAACATTAAATAAGTATATCCTAAAATTTTCATCAAAGTGTACTTCTATTATATCATATATCATGTAATAATGAAAACACATCTAAATTAATAATTAAAATATTTATTAAATTAATAAAAATAACTTGATAAATCATATTTCTAAAATATTGAGATATAATTAAATAACATTTGGACTAGAATTATGAATAAAAAAAGAACATTAGGGATAATAACCATTTGGTCAAATACCTAAGGACCATACAAGGTTCTATTGATTTCATAGTTCCATTATTTTTTATATATGATAAACTAAAGTATCCTCTATAGACAAATGAAAAATATTTACATCCTCCTCCAAATTATTTCTATAATATGATGGTGCTTATTATGTATTTTTTAAAAAAATTGGTTATCAGATAATATTATTAGTTATTTTAAATTTTTGTTGTTAGTATAATATATTTCATGGTCATTTTTTTGGTAAAATAAAATATAAATATTGTATTAACTATCATCATGATTTTTTATTTCAAAACATGTAATGATTATATATAATAAAATTTTATTTAATAGTTAGTAATGATAATAAAACTATAAATCTTACGACATGAATTTACATTTCTGAGAAAATAAAAATGAATTATTCAGAGAATCAACATGTTTATTTTATGATTACCTATACTTATAACTGGTTTTATTCATCACCACATCACCACAGAAGAGAAACATTTCATCATTACCCCCATTAATTAATTATTTATATTATTAAAAAATATCTATATATATTAAAAATGATTGGATATATATCTACTTGTTATGCATATTGCATATGATTCAGTACAACCCATATATGTTATGTTGTACACAAATAATCCTATTTATGAATGATAATGATTAATAATAATTAATTTTCTCACTATAACCTTATAATGTTTTTGTCATACTTACCCAAAATAATAAAAGTAATGTACCATTATTTTTGTCTTCCAAGTGAAATATTTATAGGTATCTATATATTTATTTTTGTAATCATAAGGACAAACCTTCAGAGCCTACCTTTAATTAATTCAATCTCAATATATATAATAACATATATAATCCATTTATATTTATTTTCAAAACAATACAATTATATATATTAAATTCATGATTTCATTTCCAATGAGTATAATACCAGGAATATATAAAAAGTTATATCTATCTCACTATATCTCATGTAGATTCATTAATGATCTCCATTCATTATTAAATGAAAATTTATGGTTTAATAATAACAAAATACAACTCCAAAATTCATACTTTAAACCTAAATTGGATTTAATAACATTAATCCCATAAAACCCCATTAGGATCATCAAAACTGTTAATATATATAATATAGATTTCATATAAAAAGAACCATTTATTAAATAATTTTTTTTTGAAATTGATTTATTAAAACTTACAATGATGATAATTAGCTTTGGAAAGTACAAAATTGGAACACCGTATAAGGATTACTAGTGAAAATGTTTCAAGATAGATAATTTCTTCATGCCAAAATGACTATTAAATTTAGGTGCGTTTAATTAGGAAAGGTGAATTGATATTTTTCATATAATAATTATATCCAATTCAAAATAGTAGTAACTACAAGGCCAAGAAACCATCCCAAAAATACTACCCAATTAATATCTATAAAACATCATCACACACCATAGGTATAACCGTCCAAGGTTAATAAGGATTTGGATAATGTTAGAAATGAAAATAATAAATGATATAAAAAATATAAAATGGAAATCCAAAAAGAATAAATACTTACATTAATGGAATACACTAAATCATCAAGGAATAATAGACAAAAAATTATTGGATTCGTAGATATTTGGAGTGAAACC
The DNA here is from genome assembly GCA_963277665.1 of Viscum album. Lineage (NCBI taxonomy): Eukaryota > Viridiplantae > Streptophyta > Magnoliopsida > Santalales > Viscaceae > Viscum > Viscum album. Next base: position 1,200,670,815 of record OY728137.1, read on the forward strand.
TTGTTGAATGGGTGGGAGCAATTGGTGCATTAGGGATGAAATTACCTAAGAAGAAATTCATAGTTTTATTTTTTCAGATTTTTTTTAAATTCACATTTTTTGGATACATAGTTAGGAAAATAATTCACCTCATATTTTGATCACAAAATCTTCACACTATCAGCTAAACAGTTCACAATAAGTTATGACATGGTTATAAAATATTTTAATTAGCAATTAAAAAGAAAATTGGAACCCCTCAACCACCACTCCCAGGGAATGATGCTTGGTTATCACTAATCATGTGTCAATTTCTATTTTCTAAAAAATACATACATTGAAACCTATTTTTCCAAAAACCTTAAAATAATAATAAAATATTAATAGAAACCCAAAACAAAACATGTGATGACCCAGACTCTCTTGGTCCTTCCCTTTGCCAAAAATAAGGGTCCTAAGCGGGTAGCGTCTCTTTGCGACCGATCGGCGCGACCGACTGGTGAGACCGATCGGTGCGACCGACTGGGGAGACCGATCATTACGACCGATCAGTGAGACCGATCAGTGAGACCGATCGGCGCGACCACTCGATGGGACCGATCAGTGCGACCGATCGGCGTGACCAACTGGTGAGACTGATCGGCGCGACTGACAGGTGAGACCGATCGGCACGACCGATCAGTGAGACTGATCGGCACGATCGACCGGTGAGATGGATTGGCACGACCGACCGGTGAGACCAATCGGCGCGACGGATCGGTGAGACCGATCGGCGTCACCCAACATTGTCGGGTTCTTTCCAGTGGCGTTCCTTCTTGCTCAATTTGATTTTTAAACCCTTTTTGACCCCCTTCAAGCTTGTTTTAAAGACTGGTAGTGCCCATAAATGTTATAATTAAACATTCAATAAATTAACCAGTTGTATGCATCTGTTTAAACCACCCGAACCCCTTTAATAACGTGTGGAGCCGAGTGGTCAACCCACGACCCCCATGCCTTATGAGGTTCATCGTTTTTATCTCAATCGCCCCGACCCTTATAACTAAAGGGTTAGGACTTGGTTCCAAATTTGATCGATCACCCTCAGGTCGGAGTACTTTCTTCCCGATGATCAGATTTGGTGCATCGGGCGACCTGCATCGTTATCTGGGAAGTTCCGCCCCTGGCCTAAGCGTTGATCGTCTATCAACGGGTAGGGAATTTCATCATCTATCGATTTTGTGTATCATTCGGGGTGGGTGTCCTTTTTTTCTGTAGAATTGGATAAACCAGACCTAAATAATGATAATGAATGGATTCTATAAAGAAAGAAGGGGGGGCTGTGATCGTCGAATTTGTCTTATATTTCGATGCTATTTCTTCTATGATCATCTCGTTGAGTTGTGTCGTCTTGTGCCTTCTGAAAATAGAGGCCGTTGGTGGTCTTTGTCTATGCATTAACGAACCCTGGTGAAGTTTTAAGTGGCTTATTTGTGGTTGTGGACTCCTGATATAAAACGTAAATTAGTTAATCACGTATACCCGGCTGAATAAATTGAAAGCACCAGGATCAATCCCTTCTGTGCTATCCCCGGTCAAAATGAAATTGAAATCGTGGAACATGTAAAATCTTTTAAATCTGATAATACAGGCTTGGACCTACTTAGTGTTGGTGGCAGTGTTTTTGTGGTTTTCTCTTACGAGTCGATTGCTGAAGATGTGGGAGGGGATGGGATCCCCTATTCTTTTATTCTTTCGGAGGTTATGAAATTGGGGATGGGATCCCCTATTGATGTGGCTTCAGTGATTGTGAGTTTTAAGACCCGGTGGTTACTTGTCTATATCACAAACTCGGGTGGGACCATCTGTTGGTGAACAGAAAAAAAAAAGAAACATTTTGGGAGGGGACACAGGGTAGTGTCACGGGTTGTTCTGGGTTCTAGTATCTCACTTTTTCCTTGTTGTTGCAAAATTACAAGAGAATGTTTAAATTGACGATTGGATGGAATCTTTTCCTTGGTTATGCTTTTGGTGATATTTGTCGAGTAGTGTATGAATTTATCTGAGCATTATCACTGAACGTGAAATAAGAATGGGACAAATGGGTTTGTTGGAGAGAGTCATGAGTCAGACTTGATTGCTGTTGTGATCTGTAGGTTGTCTTACGAAAAACCTAGCTTTGGGTGAGTGCTTGTTACCTATATATATACTTGTAGCTTTGTGTTTCTTATTCGCGCCCCACCCACGTTGAGAAATTAGTGCCGAACACCCCCATTTCACAGGGGAGGGTGTTTTTCCCAACACTATACTTAGTCGATGGTTATTAGCTCCTTTTCTGCTCCCTTTCCCGGATAGCCCAAGTATCTTCGGGCAGGCTATGATGTCCTGACGTCCATTATTATCCCATGAACCATCGGGCGGGGTAGTGTGGTGGTTGGCCAGGTGTGTGCGGCAGGTGGTTTTCCAAGTGTCTTCGGGATGAGGCCAAGGTGTCTTCGGGAGTGGTAGTGGATCCTTTAGACCAGGTTTCTTCAGTCGTGGTGGTGGTTGTTCTGGCCTAGGTGTTTGCAGGCATGGTTACATGTGACAGTCGTGGCCCAGGTGTGTGAGGACGGGATTCAACACTGGGACTACGTGCTGTTGAGGCCCATATATGTGCGGCCGGTTGTGGCAGTGGGACTGCGGTGAGAATGGTGGGATTGGTCTAATGCGTAGGATGTCTCAATAACCATTGGGAAAGTGGAATGGGGTACCCAAACATCGATGTTCTCTTATTATATATTACTTTACTTGCGTTATTTGGGGAGTGTACCTTGGTGAGGCTTGGGTGGATAGTTTACCTTGTTAGGTGTTTGGTTTACTCTTTTTCTAATGGGACATTAGTACGTTCCCCAACTTGTGCATGAGAGTTTTTGGTTTTCTCTACTGATTTTACTTGTATGCTCACCCTACATATATAAAATTGCTTTCAGGTTTCCAGAAGGACTTTGGGGATCGTGCGAGACCATACTAGCTCGGATCTTTGGAGCAGTTGCAGTTGTCGTTTTTCTCTCTTTAGTACATACCCTTGTAGACACCTTTTTCACTTGTGGATTTTAATATTGAAACATTCATGTGGGAATGGTTTACTTTTGTCTTTAATTTACTTTTTAACTTGGTGTTGTTGGGTTTTCTTCTCCTAATCTCTCGACCCTACAAAATAAAAAGGGTAATGCCTTCTATTTGTATGAAATTTCCATACCCTTGGTGCTAGTCGCCACTCTGGCACATATTAAAGGCGGGTTTCAGGGGTCATTATCTCCCCTTTAACTTAAAGAAGGAAGGTCCTGGAAATCTGCTGACCCTACCCTCCTTTTGGTGAAGGCGGGTCGTGACAGAATGGTATCAGAGACGGATGCTGTTGAGAGATAGGATGGAGTCTGGAGTTAGGCACAGTGAAGATTGCATGGGATGGTAAGGCAATAGTGTTGGGTGACCTTGGTGCGTGAATTAGGCCAGGGAAGACCGGCTAGGACATGGGATTTTAGGGCCCCCCGTGATCCGATGCAAGGACTCTGGACCTACCGAATGACCAAGTGAGGCCACACTGATTGCAGGGTAGAGACCCTAGGAAAGGTACATGCATCATAATGACATGTGTTCTCGTGTTTCTGGGATGTCTTGGAAATTAATAATAAATTAATATTTTAGGAAGTTTTAAGAACGATATTCTGCACTACTTGGGCTTAGGCATTCCTTGTTTACCTTGCAGCTATGGAACCTGGAAGGCGACCGTGTTTGGTTCCGACGATCGAGGGCCCACATACTACTTTGCCTGATTGGCAGAGAGCTGATCGAGAGGAAGAGGACAACTAGTGGCAGAAGACACTCCGGGCCTTCCAGCGACAGACCCTCAAGAAGTATGATGGCAGAACATCTGACATGAAGACAGAAGGATGGCTAGAGGAGCTAGTGATAGACTTCGGCCTGATTCGGGCCCCGACTGAGTACTGGGTTCCTCTGGTCGTCAGCCAAATGCGAGGAGCGGTGCGTCAGTGGTGGGTACTTTAACTGGGGGAGATGAGAGAGGATGAGGTGTCATGGGATGATTTCGAGAGGGAGTTCGGGGCGGAATTCATCTCCTCGATGATGAAGGCATAAAAGAGACAGGAGCTACTCTCCCTCCAACAGGGGAGTATGTCCATGAGGGAGCTAGGGATCATGATCAAGGACCTCCTACTTTTTTCTCCGGACCACTTTCCCGATGAGGAGCCTCAGGCAAGAAGTTTGGAGGAGGCGCACCGAACCTCCCTCCAGTATGTTGTTACCCCCTTTACCCTTCCGACCTACTTGGAGGTCCAGAAGAAGTCCGAAGTGGTGGAGAGGATGCACGCTCTAGGAGGTGTTTCCCGAGAGGGGATCCAGCTGGGACCATCGAAGGAGAAAGCCGTCAGCACCATGCCTCCAGCGTCAGGACCCTCCAGGTTCCGACTAGCAGGGAGAAGACCACATCAGTTTCAGTTTTGATCCCCCGGCCCTCGCCCTTTTCCCTTGGCCCCGGGACCGCGGTGCTTCGTCTGGGGGAGCCCTGGACATCTCAGGAGTCAGTGCCCGGACCGGGAGCAGTACGGCGGTGGTGGACAACCCCATCACCCGCCACAACAGCAGTAGGGACAGCGAGCTCTCGCTCCTCCGAGGGAAGACGTAGGAGGAGGAGGCCGACCTTAGGGCGCTCCTCAGGGCCCCCGACCAGGGCGTGGTCGGGGAGGTGGCCAACAACCGAGGGGCAGAGGTGTCAGGCGTGGACAACTACAGGCCACAGAGGTAGCAGTTCTGGTAGGGCCGGTGGTAGTTCGTGGTACGATCAGTTTGTTCATCAATCTTGCTTATGCCTTGTTCGATACTGGAGATTCACACTCCTTTGTTGCACCCAGTCTTGCCCATTCCTTGGGTCAAAATGCCAAGAGACTTCCAGTTCCCCTGGTGTTGAGAACACCAGTCGGAGGTCAGACTGACTTGTTGTTTGTTTATCAAGGATGTAGACTGATGATAGGGACACATCAGTCACTTAGGGATCTTCTCCTGCTATAGATACAACCATACGATGTCATCCTAGGCATCGACTGGATATTCTCTATGTGTGCCATCATCGACTATTTCCGAGGAAGGGTCGTGTTCTCAGACATAGGCGGCCGACATGTTGTTTTCACCGGCAATCCAGCCAGTCAGAAGGGAAACTGGAAAGATGAACCCCTCCTCTCCTTGATAGCTGAGCTGTCAGCAGAGTCAGTAGATGCTGAGATGGTAGAAGTGCTAGTGATTGTTCGTGAGTTTATGGACATGTTTCCTGAGGAGGTGATGAATCTACCCCCTCGGCGTGATATTGAGTTAGGGATAGACCTAGAGCCCGATGCTCGTCTGATCTCGATGGCTCCTTACCAGATGTCACCTTCAGAGCTACGGGAGTTGGAGATCCATATTGACGATCTGATGAAGAGAGGTTGTGTTCGACCGAGTGCGTCATCGTGGGGTGCTCCGGTCTTGTTCATAAAGAAGGAAGATAGAGGTCTTAGGTTGTGCATAGACTACAAGAGGCTGAATCAGGTGACTACCAATAATCTCTACCCTCTTCTGAGGATAGACGATCTTTTCGACCAGCTGATAGGGGCAGGATGGTTCTCGATGATCGACCTGCGGTCTGGGTATCCCCAGCTGAGAGTGAATGAGGTGGACATCCCGAAGACGACGTTCAGGTGCATATAAGGACACATCGAGTTCGTAGTCATGCCCTTCAGTGTTACGAACGCCCCAAGTGTGTTCATGGGGCTTATAAACTCCATATTCCGGGAGTACCTGGATCGGTTTGTAGTTGTGTTCATCGACGACATCCTGGTCTACTCTAGATCAGAGAAGGACTATGTGGAGCACCTGAGGACGGTTTTGGAGGTCCTCCGACAGCACCAAATATATGGGAAGTTTTCGAAATGCAAGTTATGGACACGATAAGTGCACTTCATCAGGCACGTGGTGTTCGAGAAGGGATTCGCAGTGGACCCATCAAATGTTGAGGAAGTTGTTTCTTGGGAAGCACACAAGAATGTGGCAGAGATCCGTAGTTTCCTCGGGCTGGCAGGTTACTATAGGAGGTTCGTACCCAACTTCACCCGAGTAGCAGCCCCTTTGATAGCTCTGACCAAGAAAGACCAGGTTTTTGTGTGAAGTGAGAAGTGTGAGTCAGCCTTCAGCTATCTGAAGGAGAAGTTGGTCAGTACCCCATTGCTGAGATTGCCAGAAGAATGGGTGGCTTATGAGGTGTACTGTGATGCCTCAGGATAGGGCCTCAGATGTGTGTTTGATGAAGCGACAAGGGGTGATCTCTTATGGGTCCAGGCAGCTACGCCCCCATTAGCGTAATTACCCCACCCACAACCTAGAGCTTGCAGCAGTCGTTTTTATACTAAAGTTATGGTGGCACTACCTCATCGGAGAGCGCTTTATGGTCTTCACGGATCACAAAATCCTGATGTATATCTTCTCCCAGCGGGACCTAAACTTGCGACAGCGGAGATGGGTGGATTTCCTCCAGGATTACGATTCGAGATCTCTTATACTGAGGGCATTGGAAATGTAGTGGCCGATGACTTGAGCAAGAGGACGCAAATGGATGCGGTCCGGGAGTCAGCAGACGCCTGGAAGACGATGGAGGAATTAGCTGCGTTACACCTAGACGCAAAGATGGTTAGTGGTAGAGGCTTCCTATATCAGATGACAGTCCAGTCATCTCTGTTTCAGCAAGTGGAGGAGTCTCAGTGGGGAGACCTAGAGTGCGAAGTGATGCGTGACCGAGTTGACCAGGGAAATGCTCCGGAAGGATGGACAGAGGATGGTCAGAACCTGGTGCTTTTCAAGGGAAGGTTGTTCGTTCTGGAGGTGGTGCGCGGCAAGGTTCTCAGTGAGTTCCAAAACACACCCCTGGAAGTACACCCAGGAGTTTCCAAGATGTACCAGGGATAGAAGAGGCAGTTTTGGTGTCCCGGAGTTAAGTGAGCAGTGGAAGAGTTTGTGACCAAGTGATTAGTGTGTCAGCAAGTGATGGCTGAACACCGAGTTCCATACGACCACCTACATCCTCTAGATGTCCCCGAGTGGAAGTTGGATGACATCTCTATGGATTTCGTCACAGGACTACCTATGGTCCATGGGGGGTATGACGCCATCTGGGTGGTAGTGGACAGGTTGATGAAATCGGCTCACTTTCTGGTGATCAGGGAGTCGAGTGCAGTGGATACATTGGCACGAAGTTATGTGGATGAGGTGGTGCGGTTGCATGGAGATCCAAGGTCTATAGTCTCGGATAGGGATGCACGGTTTACCTCGCGAGTCTGGAGAGGATTGTAGCATGCTTTTGGCACTCAGCTACACCTTAGCACTGCTTTCCATCCCCAGACGTATGGACAAACCGATCGCACCATCCAGTCCTTGGAGGATTAGTTGCGGGCATGTGTTTTGGACTCAGGAGGATCATGGGTGCAATACTTGCCTCTGGTAGAGTTTTACTACAATAATAGCTACCACTCTACCATTGGAATGGCCCCGTTTGAAGCTTTGTACGGGAGGCCATGTCGTTCGCCTGTGTGTTGGACCGAAGTAGGAGAGGCATGCATCCTCGGCCCGGAGGTGGTGCAGAGCACGATAGAGATGGTTCAACTCATACGGGAAAGGATGAAGGCATCCCACGATCGACAGAAGTCGTATGCTGATACTATAAGGTGGCCCTTGGAGTTTGAAGTTGGAGACCACGTGTTCCTGAAGGTCTCCCCTCGGTGTGGGCAGCAGATGTTCGGCAAGGGGAGTAATCATTCTCCCAGTTTCATCGGATCATTCGAAGTGTTGCGGCAGGTCAGTGAAGTAGCTTATCAGCTAGCGTTACCACCTCTGCTACTGATCATACATGATGTCATCCATGTGTCCCAGCTCTGTCGGTATCTACACGATGATTTGCACGTCCTTGATTGGGGTGAGCTGGACATCGAGGACGACGTGACTTTTGTGGACAGACCAGTGATGATCGAGGATGGAAAAGAAAAAGTGCTTCATGGATGAACCATTCCCTTGGTTTGTGTGTTGTGGAGACATAGTGGGCTTGAGGAGTGTACGTGGGGGAGGGAAGCACAGATGTGTACCCAGTACCCAGAGTTGTTTTATGTTTTGTTCGTTGTTGTGCCTGTTGTGGTATAACATTTTTTCTTTGGGCTATGAAATGTACTGGGTTTCTTCCTCTGATTGTGTGTGAAAATCCCTATATATGGGGGAGGAGAGAACCCGACCCCTAATCATGACACATTAAGGTGGATGCGATTAAACCCATGCGGGCGAGTCAGTGCCGCCGAAAGTGGATAATATATTGACATGGGGAAGGATACTCCCCAACCCTCACATTCCTGGACAGTTTGACTTGATATTTTTCTTGGCTTGTAACAGGAATGTGTTATTAGTTAACGATGAGGTTCAGTCTTGAGAGGTATCTTTCATGGTGGTTGTTCGGACCCACTCTTTCCTTCTGGGTTGTTTAAATTCTTGAGGGAGAGAATAGTTTGAGAGGTATCTAATGTGATGACCCAGACTCTCTTGGTCCTTCACTTTTCCAAAAATCCGAGTCCTAAGCGGGTAGCGTCTCAGTGCGGCCAATCAGCGCAACCGACCGGTGAGACCGATCGGCGCGAACGACCGGTGAGACCGATCTCCGCGACTGACTGGTGAGACCGATCGGCTAGACCGACCAGTGAGACCTATCGGCGCCACCGATCGGTGAGACCGATCGGCGCGACCGACCGGTGGGACCGATCGGCGCGACTGATCGGTGACAGCGATCGGCGCGACCGACCGGTGAGACCGATCGGCACGACCGAGCAGTGAGACCGATCAGCGCGACCGACCGGTGTGACCGATCGGCGTCACCCAGCTTTGTCGGGTTCTTTCCAGTGGCGTTCCTTCTCATGCAATTTGAGTTTTAAACCCTTGTTTGACCCCCTTTAAGCTTGTTTTAAAGCCCAATAGCGCCCATAAATGTTATAATTAAAAATACAATAAATTAACCTGGTGTGTGCATCAGTTTAAACCACCCGAACCCCTTTAATAACGTGTGGAGCCACGTGGTCAACCCACGACCCCACGCCTTACGCGGTTCAACATTTTTATCTCAACCGCCCCCGACCAATATAACTAAAGGGTTAGGCCTAGGTTCCTCATTTGATCGATCACCCTCATCCATGAGTGATTTCGTCCCGACGATCGGATTTTGGTGCATCGGGTGACCCGCATCGTTATCTGTGATGTTCCGCCCCCGGCCTAAGCGTTGATCGTCTTTCAACAAGTAGGGAATTTCGTCGTCTCTCCCTTTTTTGTATCATGCGGGTTGGGTGTCCTTTTGTTTCCGTAGAATTGGATAAACTAGACCTAAATAAAGATAATGAATGGATTATATAATGAAAGAAGGGGGGGGGGCTATGATCGTTGATGATGTCTTATATTTTGATGTTTTTTCTTCTATGATCGTCTCTATGAGTTGTGTCAGCTTGCGCCTTCTAAAAATTGAGGCCGTTGGTGGTCATTGTCTGTGAATTAACAAACCCTTGTGAAGTTTTAAGTGGATTATTTGTGGTTGTATACTCCTGCAGTAAAACGTAAATTGGTTAATCATGTATACCCGGCTCAATAAATTGAAAGCACCGGAATCAATCCCTTCTGTGTTAACCCTGGTCAAAATGAAATTGAAATCATGGAACGTGTAAAATCTTTTAAATATGAAAATTCAGGCTTGGCCCTGCTTAGTGTTGGTGGCAGTGTTTTGGTGGTTTTCTCTTACGAGTCGATTGCTGGAAATGTGGGAGGGGATGGGATCCCCTGTTCTTTTATGCTTTCAGTGGTTATGAAATTGGGGATGGGATCCCCTATTGATGTGTCTTCGGGGATTGTGAGTTTTAAGACCTGGTTGTTTCTTGTCTATATCAAATACTCGGGTGGGACCCTCTGTTGGTGAAAAGAAAAAAAATAATCCTTTTGGGAGGGGACACATGGTAGTGTCCTTGGTTGTTCCGGGGTCCAGTATCCCACTTTTTCCTTGTTGTTGCAAAATTAAAAGAGAATGTTTAAATTGACGATTGGCTGGACTCTTTTCCTTGGTTATGCTTTTGGTGTTAGTTTCCCAGTAGTGCATGAATTTATATGAACATTATCATTGAACGTGAAATATGAATGGGATAAATGGGTTTGTGGGTCAGAGTCGTGACTCGGACCTGAGTGCTGTTGTGATCTGTAGGCTCTCTGATGAAAAACCTAGCTTTAGGTGAGTGCTTGTTACCTGTATATATACTTTTAGCTTTGTGTTTCTTATTCGCGCCCCACCTAAGTTGAGAACTTAGTGCCAAACACCCCCATTTCATGGGGGAGGGTGTTTTTCCCAACACTATTCGTAGTGGCTGGTTATTAGCTCCTTTTATGCTCCCTTTCCTGGATAGCCCAAATATCTTCGGGCAGGCTGTGATGGCCTGATGTCCATTATTAGCCCAATAACCTTCGAGCGGGGTAGTGTGGTGGTTGGACAGGTGTGTGCGGCAGGTGGTTTCCTACGTGTCTTCGGGATGAGGCCCATGTTTCTTCGGGCGTGGAAGTGGATCCTTTAGCCCAGGTGTCTTCATGCGTGGTGGGGGTTTGTTATGGCCTAGGTGTTTTCATGCATGGTTACGTTTGACAGTTGTGGCCTAGGTGTGTGTGGGCGGGATTCAGCAATGGGACTGCGTGCGGTTGAGGCCCTGGTGTGTGCGGGTGGGTTTGGTAGTGGAACTACGGTGAGAATGGCAGGATTCGTCCGATGCGTAGGATGTCTCAATAACCAGTGGGAAAGTGGCCCGGGGTACCCTAACATCGATGTGCTCTTATTATATATTACTTGACTTGCGTTACTTGGGGAGTGTACCTTGGTGACGTTTGGGTGGATAGTTTACCTTGTTAGGTGTTTGGTTTACTCTTTTTCTCATGGGACTTTAGTACGTTCAACCACTTTTGCATGAGAGTATTTGGTTTTCCCTTCTGAGTGTACTTGTATGCTCACCCTACGTATATAAAATTTCGTTCAAGTTTCCAGGAGGACTTCAGGGATCGTGCGGGACTATACTAGCCCAGATCTTTGGAGCAGTTGCAGTTGTCATTTTTCTCTCTTTTGTACTTACCCTTGTAGACATCTTTTTCACTTGTGGCTTTTTCTTTTGAAACATTCATGTGGGAATGGTTTACTATTGGATTTAATTTTCCTTTTACCTTGGTTTTGTTTGGTTTTATTCTCATTATCTCTCTATTCTAAAAAATAAAAAGGGTAATGCCTTCCATTTGTGTGGAATTTCCATACACTTGGTGCTAGTCGCCACTCCAGGACATATTGAAGGTGGGTTTCGGGGGTCATTATCTTTTCTTTAACTTAAAGAAGGAAGGGCCTACCAATATTCTTACCCTTCCCTCCTTTTGGTGAAGGTGGGTCGTGACAAAACATATCTATGAATTAGAATGTGTACCAGTTAATTGATAAAAATGGAAAACAGAAAAAAAAACTCCACATGGTATAAAAAATCTGAATGATTCCAAACCCCAAGCAGATTTGTGTCTCATGAGTGATTTATATTTTCCTATGTGATCCCAAATTTATTTATATCATAAAATATAATAAAAACTCAATCCTTTCCATTCTAACCATTAAATAATGATATCTTAAACTATTCATCAATGTAGAAATCTATTATAGCATATATCATGTAATAATAAAACACAACTAAATTAATAATTAAAATATTTATTAAATTAATAGAAATAACCTGATAAATCATATTTTAGATATTTTGAGATATAATTAAATAACATTTGGACTAAAATTATGAATAAAAAAAGTAAATTAGGGATAATAACAATTTTTTCAAATACCGAAGGACTATACAAGGTTACAAGGATTTCATTGTTCTATTATCTTTTATATATGATAAACTACATTATCCTTTATAGACACATGAAAAATATTTACATCCTCAGCCAAATTCATTCTATAATATGATGGTACTTATTATATATTTTGTTAAAAAATTAGTTAACAGATGATTTCATAGTTATTTAACAGTTTTGTTTTTACTATATTATATTGCTAGGTGGATTTGTTTGGTAGGAAAAAACAGAAATATTATATTAACTATCATCATGAATCTTTTATTTCAAAACATTTAATGATTCAATATAATCAAATTTGATTGAATAGTAAGTAATGAAAATAAAACAATAAATCATACAACATTATTTTACAACAGTGAGGAATGAATCATGATTTATTCATAGAATCAACTTGTTTATTCTATGAATAATTATATCTTTAACTGATTTTATTGAGTACCACATCACCACTTACAAGAAAAATTTCATCTTTACCCCTTATTAATTACTTATTTATATTATTAAATAAATATATATATATATTAAACATGATTGGTTTTATATATACCTATTATAAATAATGAAAATGATTTAATATTTCCCATATATGTTATGTTTTACATGAATAATCTTATTTATGAATGAAATTGAATAATAATATTTAATTTTCTCACTGTACCTTTATAATATCTTTGGCATACTTACCCAAAATAACATAAGTAATGTACCATTATTTTTTTCCTCCATGTAAAATATTAATAGGTCACTATTTATTTATTTTTCTAATCATTTGGAAAAAATTTCTCAAACCTACCTTTAATTAGATTCAATCTCATTATATATATAATTACTTACATAATTCATTTATATATTTTTTCAAAATAATACAATTATATATATTAAATTCATGATTTCATTTCTAATGTGTATAATACCATGAATAAATAAACAATTATATTTATCTCACTATCTCTCTTGTATATGCATTAATAATATCTATTCATAATTAAATGAAACATTTTGGTTTGAAAATAACAAAATACAACTCAAAAATTCATACTTTAAACCTAAATGGGATTTAATAACATTAATCCCACTAAAACCCCAATAAAATCATCCAAACCGTTAATATATATAACATAAATGTCATATCATAATATCCGATTATAAAATATTTTTTTGAAATCAATTTGTAAGAACTGAAAATGATGATAATTAGATTTGGAAAGTATAAAATTGGAACAATATATAAGGAGTAGTAGGGAAAATTCTTCAAGATAGATAATTTCTTCATGCCAACATGACTGTAAAATTTAGATGGTTTTAATTAGGAAAGGTGAATTGATTTGAGCCATGTAATAATTCAATACGTTTAAAAGGAATAGTGAATTTTAATGCGATGTGAAACATGTAATATGATGAAACCATAGTTCTTATTTTACCATATAAATAAGGAATCCATTTTGAGAAATATTTTTTCCAAAATTTATTCTAGAGACATACATTACATGTTATTCTACTAATCGAAAGAACAAAACAGTCACTGGTGTGTTAAAAGATGAAAGTAATATTTAGAGAAATAAATCATTATGGATGAAAATGATATAATATTATAATATCATTCTTCTTTAATTAGTGGTAAATTGAATTATTTTAAAAATTACATTTGCATGGATATTTATAGTATATAACATAATGAATTTTATATAATCCATTAATTATCACATGAGTTTCAATATTCATGTTATAAGTTTAGTGTAAATTATAATTATAATATTATTGATTTCTATAATATCAAAATGAAAACATGTATTGTTCATGAATTTTTTTATAAAAATCTTATAGTTTTTTGGTGTTCATCAAGAGTGGTAAAATATATCGAGGATAATGACGAAACAATTGTTATGATATTTTGAAATCATTACCTATTTTCCATAAAACATTTATGGGGTTTTTATCATAATTCATGGGAAATTTTAAGAGAGATAAAAAATTAGAATACAATTTATTGTTCATGATTTAATGCTTCTTGTTTCTAAGAGATTTTTTATTTTAAATTTTATGTAATCATATATAAATATTTTATTTATTTATTTATTTAACTGTTGCGTTTGTTATATCAATACTCATAGATATCCATTATTATTTGAGGTATGAAACAATATATATAAGATTCTATCATGTTTATATATATTCCATTAAATTTTATTAAGTCAATATATATTATATTTAAAGATTGATGTGACTAATATTTTAATATATTTTATTAATGGGTGATGATAAATTACTAGTGAAGTATTGGAATAAAGCAACATTTCATTATTAATTAGATAATATATGCCTTTGATAAAATTGATGGTAATATTCTAATATGAGAGGCAACTTATAGACAACAGAGTTGGAGGGTCACTTAGAGTGAATTATGTATGGGTAAAGTTTCAATAACAAAATATAATGGTGGAGTTGTCCTATATAAAAAGATACTGGAAATAGAGATAATTATTTCAACTCTATGTTTATGGTGTAGATTTTATTATTATTATTTAAGTGATTTTTTTAATTTTATGGTATAATAATAATTTGTGGAGTTGATTATTATAATAGTCTTAGTATTCTAATGAAATATTATAATATTTTCCATGGAATTTTGATTGATGGATGTCATAATTAGATTGTTTTTATTAATTATGGGATATATCCTCCAACGTACGTTTCATCCATGTATATATTATATGAAAATTTAAATTGATTTTTATTTTTTAAAATTATAATAGTTTTAAAGAAATCAAATTCAGTAAAATGATTAGAAAATTAAAAAAAAATCTATTGGTAATAAAATAATTCACCACTCATAGTCAAATACATTATTTTCTAATAAAATAATTTTAGATAATTGGGTCTCTTATTTATATTCCTTTTCAATGATATTTATATCAATTCAAAAATTATACTATACTAATACTGTTCGTAATTTTTGCAGAATCGACATTCAACAATGTATAACTATATAAAGAATAACTTGTAATCCTATATAATTTTTTTCATCTATAATTAATATATTCGAAATAAACATATACAATAAACCTAGAGTACCTTTATCAAAAAAACATAAAGAAATGAAATTATATAGCTAAAGGTATAATTGAACAATTTTAAACACCAATTAATTTTGTATATATGATTTTTATTCAATAAGAATATTAAAATGAATGTTGTGATAATTTAAAGAGTAACTCTGATTTTGAATAAAAATATAATAATAAATAAAATAAATTTACTCTCGAATAAAATTTGTATCATTATGAATCATTCTACATAGACCATTGAAACAATATTAAATCTAATTTGAAATGATTTTTATATTTTGTATACATAATAAAAATATAAAAAATGTTTTCACTTTGAATTGGTTATACTGAATTCTATAGATATCATTTACTAAAAATATATTTATTATTAATGATACATGTATAAAAATCATCAAATTATTTGCTTTTTATATTATTATTGTGTAATTAATGAATCAAGTAAATAATGATATTCTTTTAAACGAGAATTAGAAAAAATAGAAGACATTAAAATCATTGAAAAAAATTCAATTTTTAAAATGATATAGAAAATGGTGAATTTGAGGATAAAATATAAATTTTTCATTAAATATCATTATATTAAAAAATTAAATTGAACCTTTTTAGCATATTTTCCAGATGTGGAATGATTGGGAATATCACTTGTAAATCTGAAATAATAATTTATGTAGAGTATGATGAAAGTGAATTATAGATATATCTTTTTATGAAGAAGAAAAAAATAAATATTGACTTGAAAATAAGTTTTTTACTCTATTGATCGACAATCATCTGTTCAGTGAAAATAAAATATATTTAAGATCAATCAATAATAAAAATAATTAGGGTATGTTTTTTATTACTAATTAATCAATTAATAAATAGGCCAATGATGAAGGTAAAGATTAACTATATGGAGTGATTATTTTAATGGCCCGACCAAAAAAATCTATAAATGATCAATTCCCAAAGATGAAGAAGAAAGAATATTTAATGTTTGGATAACCATTTCAAGGGATATATGAAATAATTATAAGTTATGAATAATTAAATTATTATTTAAATTGACTCTTGTAATTAATGAAATTAAGAAAATAAAAAATTCTTATATTGTGAGACACAAAGATAATGAAAGTGGAAAATTAATTCAATGGATGAAATGAATACTTATATATGACTTTATATTGATTATTTTGATTAGAAATTTTAAGATATATTATGAATATATAATTTTTAGGAAAACTATCAACTACAGAAACCCCATATTGAAAATTTTAAAATTTTTAATTCCTATCATTTATGAAAATGAAATAAAATATTAATTGATATTAAAATATTCTTGATAAATTACATGAATATAAATAATAATATTTTTATATAAATAATGGTTTCTTTTAATAAAATGAATGGAATAATGAATTGTAAGTGAAGGAATAAATATTTGTTTTTAAAAAACATGAATCATTATTTGAATCATAATATCCATGGTTACATCATTTGATGGAATAATAAGAAATAACTAAATCAATTGTTATTTATTTGTGATAAATTTTTCTCAATAAATGTACAGAATAATCCAATGTTATATATAGAATTTAATTTAGCACATTCATAACTAATTATTTACAACATTACTACATGATATTGAAGTTTCACATTATGTTTTCATTGATATTTGAACATAATGTATCATACAAATACATATCATGATATTCTTGAAGTCCATTTTAGGTTCCCATAAATATAAGATATATCAATAAATTAATAAATAAAAAATTATTCCCTAGAATAATCTCGATTTGAAGAATGCGTTTTCTATTATATAGGATGATTTTTTATAATATTTTTATATATATATTTAAATTAAATACAACTTTAATGACCAATGAAAATATTTTTTAAAATATATATAATATTAAAAATGAAAATTTGGTCAATGTAAACATAATATAAACCAGTAAATAAGTAACATGTATATATGAATTTAGTGAAGGGATGGAAAAATATATTACAATGTTTAATGGAAAAAATATCATTAAATACATTACCACTTTTGGAAGAAATTTTTTATCATGAATATTGTTTCAAAAAATGAAATATTCCCAGGAAAAGGTAGTTAATGACAAAAACAAAATCCATATTTATGTTATAAAATATCTTTTCTGACATCATATTATAATTCCTTTTTTACTTTTTTGATAGTTTATTTAATTTTAGTTCATGTAAAAATTGCATTCATCATTGTTCAAATTTTACAATTTATTTGTAACATGTTTCATAATTTGATGGTTTGTGAAAGGTTAACAATGATAAAATATGTCTAAAAATATACATTTATTAGGAATTCTAAAATTTATTGGATACATAGGGATAATCCATCACTAATCCAAAATTAATTATCAATACAATAGGAATGTAGAATAATATTTAGTGAAGTATACAATAACTCTTTAGGATGTAATGCACAAATCTAACTTCTATATTTGTAAATAATTATTATAGTATATTTTTTAATAAACCACACATAAGAACTAAATATTCTATAAATTATCATTTAATTTAATTGCATTCTTGATGAAATTTTAGTTTTTTAATTTTAGATAATTAGTAATCACTATTTTAATATAAAACCATACATTACAAGTGGACAATACTATACAATGTCAAATTTACCACCATTGAAATCCATTTTAAATTAAGAAATTACATATTTTCATAACACATATTCAATACTTTTATCATGAAATATTATTTTTTCTTGCCAATCTTTTGAAATGTGAATGTTTTTTAACTTGTGTTAAACAAAAAATTCCTGTAAGGGACATAGAAATTAATAATGAAATAATTAGTCAAAAATCACTTAATAAATATTAATTTTTCCAAATAAACCATTACATACCTAGTAAATCATATTTATTGATCATATAGTTTAATTAAAATTCATAAGATAAAATAATATAAAAATATAAATGAATAAAATTTTCATTAATAATTTTCATAATATAAAAAATTTGACCCATAATACATAAGGTCTTAACATACATTATGAAATAATATGATTCTGGTGAAACAAATAAAAACATTCATATAGTCTTCTTTTGGGATCATATTAATATAACTATTAAATATAAATCTTCTCTAATAGATAATCTAAGAGAAATTATCATGGTTACTCTCAGAATAACCAAAAATATATATTCTGAAAATCTTTTAAGAGTAACCATATATCATTATATCCATCACATTACCCAATACAACGGAGAGATATAATTTAATCACCTACACTTATTTCGTCATGGAATCATCCTTTATCGTAACAATACCCAAGTACCATATCTTGGCCATAACACATAAAGAATACATAAAAATTGAACATTCTTAAGTAAAATAATCATTTCAATATGAATTAAATATTATTTTTATTAATACGTGAATATAAAAACATTATTAGGAAATGAACTTGTAAAAATGTAAATAATATATGAATCTAATAATAAATCAAGAATTTATAAAAATCATATCATGTCATAAATATTTAAAAATCATTTCTTCAGAAAAAAATGATGTAAATTGAATGTTGGATTTTAAAAAATGAGTGTCCCCTACATAAATCATAAAAAAATATTTTATTATAAATATAAATAAATTAGAAATTTAACATTTCAAAAAATTAATTTATAGTCACAAAAACCAATTATAATTTATGTACATTAAATATAATTATTTAGATTAATAGATATTTAAAAAAATTTAAAACGTTGTTATAGAGAAGGGTATCTTACCTCATTTTCTAATTCCATTAAACTTGTTCACTTTTCGTGTATAATGGTTTAAAAATGTAATAAATTTATCATAAAATAAATTAAATAATAATTATTTCATATATGATCCTCTTGTGTCCTCTTATGATTTTTTGTTAATAATATTACATCATTAAACTTGTTTCAGGTGTAAACTACCTTGTTTTCACATGTATTTTTCATGAATATCCTAGTTATTTTTATTTAGATAAAGATACATAATCTATATAATTATATCAATTTTATAGAAATAATTATTAATAAATTAATATAGGTTTATAAACATTCTAGAATGTTGGACATGGAAAATGTATCTCATATCATCATGGAGACGGTAGGTCGTACATACACATTACTAACAATATCATTTCTTTAATGGTCGAAATGGTTGAAATTGTGTGGTATATAATTAATAATGATTGAATATAATTTAATAAGTACAATATATATAAATTATTTACATAAAGTTAATAATACTTGTAGTGTGGTGATGAAAAATGATTTACAATAATGCATTAAGATGGTATGTCATGCGTACACATGCGCAATGTTTCTTTGATAAGTTGAATAGAAGGAGGAATATGGTTTTCTCATGATTATAATAGTATATAATCATAGTTATGACACTATATTTATGACATTATTATGGAATCAACACATTAATAGTCTCTTGAATAAGAAATAAACCAGAATTAATCAACAAAGATGGTTACCTCTTCTTCGACGGACATCCCATAATATCTTCTCAAGTAATCTAGGGAATCCCTTGGGGTGGAATATAACCTCAGTAAATTAACTACTTTTTTTAAGAAGATAAATTTGTAGTTTTATGATAATATAGATGTCTCAATATGTTGAAATTATGTGATTGATGGAGGGAACATTTATAATTGAGGTGAGGGGAACTTTTGGAAAATCAAAGAAATATTAAACTATAATAAATTCAGTTTCTATAAAAATACCTAAAAATAGAATTTTTAAAAAAAATAATATGATAAATTTTTAATCTCACAATACAATAAAATTAGATATGTTTTGCAATTATTTTAATCCACATCATTTTGATTAACCATAGTTAACTAATTTAAATCTTAAATATGGTTAAAATTAATTAATTTGAAAATGTAGTTATTTTTACAAAAAATATATCAATTGGAACAAAAAATAAAAATATATGAAATTATAGACTGTATAATAATCACATATTATTATTTTTTCTTTAATTTTCATTAAATAATTTAATACATTATTATTTTGATAGAATATCATTACTCATAATTTCCAAACTATTCATTACACTGATATTAATAAATATAATCCTATAATACAGATTAGAATAAAAATATTTAATTCACTCATAATTAGTTATTTTATTCCCTAAAATTAATGAAGAAACATAATTAATTCAAATTATATTTATTTCAATTTTCTTAATATCACATATTAATTAGATTCTTCGATAAAAAATAAAAGTAAAATTACTGTATAATTATTAATGGTTAATAATTATTCAATAAATATAATAGATATAATAAAATGATTTATAAAATTCATCTATATTTTCAAATAAGATCTATAGTCAATGATATTTTGTAAATAAGAGCATATTAAGTATAATATATTTATTTGATATATGAATGTGGCTTCTTTGTCTATTAATTAAATAACATATTACTAAAAGCATAACCTCGTCTAAATGGTCCAAAATTCCATAAATAAAATTATATCGTTACAAATATTTCATTATGATTAAATTGGAATAATAGATTCATTCTTAATCTACCTTTTTCTATAATGTGGGAACATAATATATGTATAAGATTGTGAAAGTGACATTTTTTTGTTTTTATTAATTAAAATTATTTAAATGTCATTGTTATGAATACATTTACATTAAATTACATAAATTCAACCATATGTGTTAATGGTTTATTATAAACAATTCCATAAAAATTGATATATTTTATGGCAATTTTTATTGTCCTTATCATTTTTTACATGAAATTTCAAATTCAACAATTATCATTGTAAAAAAACATATCAAGGATACTATTAATATTGGGAAAAACAATTTTAAACAGTTTAAAAATATAGAACATATGATAAGAAATATCTAATCCCATTATAAAAACTAAAATAAAAAAATTGTAGTTTTTAATTTAAAATTAAATAGCTAAACACAATGAAAAGTTTTATTTCAGAAAAATGACTTTTTAAACATAAAATATTTTCATACTAAATTCCATAATAAATTATACTTTATAAAAAATAACTAGATTAATTAATATTAATAATGAACGAACAAAATATATTTTGAGCTAAAATATATTTTTACCCTTAAAATACATTAAATATAGATTTTTTAATAATAATCAGAAATTTTCACTATACATTGAATAATAAAACTTATCAGAAACATATAAAAAACTAATAAAAACCTAAATTGGATATTACTATTTAAAAAATATTGATTATTATTTCTACTAAAATTTATTAAATTTCCAAAATGTTGTTTCAAAAATTGCACTATTAAAATGTCAAAAAGCTGTATTTAAAAAATACATTCGAGTATGCATAAAATTGTGATTTTTGTTTAATTATTTTCATCCAATATATTCATTGAATTTCAAAACAAAATATATTTTTTTAAACATATTATTTCTCATCCCATTTATATATTTTAATTTATTGACTATATGATAACTTCCATATTGAATTAAAATAATATATAGTTGTTCATTTAAGATCGTTGTGGAGTATCTTATTCGATCTCTAACATAGTATTTTAATTTAAAATAATAAAATGTTACATTTTAAAACCACTAATAAATATCATCCTCGCAATTTGAACTTCTTACAGGTAAATAGTGTTTGACTAATCAAAATACATTTTTTGAAAACCCTTATCTGAAAACGAATAAATAAAACTTCCACATAAAAAGAATGAAAATGAATTATGATTGTCACCTGAGAAAACATGTACTAGAATACCATGTATGAAAACATTGTCATGGAATAGAAAACTAAATATAATTTTTTATGAAGAGTGATAAGGATATTGTTTGTTATAATTTTAAGCATTAGAAATCTGTATATAGATGAAAGGATTAAAAGGGCATTGATTTCTTAATAAAAAATGTAAATCGATAATGATTATATATAAAGATAAATTTCCCTATGGTTATGAAATTACATTGAAATAAAGTGTAAAAATAGAAATATACATAATTAATTAGTTTTTAAATTTTCATCCTTCAATAAATTTCGACCAAAATATCTTTTTTTATAAATGAAGACTTTCATTAATCCATTCATGTAGCACTCGAGTGGCCATGTACAGATCCGTATATATATATATATATATATATATATATATATATATATGGAAATAAATCTATTCCCCATATACATAGTCATTAATGAACATCAAAAATTTTAGGATAAGGGACGTTAAATTTGAAAATGATTTAATCTCTAAAATTCAAACGTAACACAAAAAGATCACCATATACAATTCATATAACAGCTCTTATTAATATTTCTAAAAAATATCATATACTAATACTAAAACCCAAAAATATGAATTATTTGGTCCCATATAATTCCATGATAGTATTAAAATTTATCCTCAAATATATTCAATGACTATTAAAATGTCACTGCACAATGTATATTCTCAAAACATATAATTTCAAAAATATTGAAGTTATTTTTACAAATCACAATAATTTTATAATAAAGTCAATTTTTCTTACAAAATAAAAATCGTCATTTATTCGTAAAAAACCCCATATTAATATTTTTTAAAAATTTATATAAATTCCATAAAATAGTATAAATATTTCAAATTACATGATCAACAAATTTATTTGTTATAAAAGATATGTTTCCAAATTATATCAACCCATGATTATAGCAATAATGAATCCCACCACAAATAACAATAGTCACATAAAAATTTCATTACATAAATCATGAAAAGGGGTTCCCAATACATAGAACTTATGATCAATATGAAAATTAGAATCCCATGATAATATATGTAACTCTTAGTAAGAAATCGTAAAATTAAAATTTATTTTAAACCTTCCAGGATACCAACATGAAATAACCAGACAAAATAATTAAATATTAAAGATTTTATACTATATTTAATTTATATTCAAAAATATCATTTTGGTTTAGAGTTTTAGAGCATATGAAAAAACTCTTATAATGTAAACCCATACATTACAAGTTGATATTACAATATTTTATCCATTTTTTAAAACAAATGGAGTCCTTTTAAACTAACACATGATTTATTTTCATGAAACTTATTCGATAATTTCTTCATGAAAAAATCATTTCCCATACCAATCACTAGAATTGTGAATGTTATTTTAAAAAACATGATGAAAAAAATACATACTAGGGGAAAAACAATGCAATATGGAAATAGATAGTCCACAATCTGATATAAATTTTTCATTTTAAAAAATAATCATTTTCTTACCGTGGAAATCAAATTTCTAGAAAAATGAATTTTATAATAAATTTAATTAGATAACATATATGAAAAAAATAATGTATCATAATTTTTACATTAAATATCTTAATAAAGATATAACATTACACCATAAAAAATAACATCTTAAATTACCTTATAAAACCATTAGGGTACTATAAAACCATACACATAATTCATATTGGTAATTTGGGGGATCACTTTCACATTAAAATTAATGAATCACTCCCGAATACTAAGGGATTAACCACCATGTTTATGCTTGGAATGCCCACTACAGTATATTCCCATAATCTATTGGGAGTAACCTCATTGGATAACTCCATACCATTACCCAATTCATTTAAATAATATAATGGGATCACCCACCCATATATTATCTAAGTACCAACTATTATATTAAAATTTCCGAGGAACAAAAATTTGATCCTAACACATAGAGCATGCTTAAAAATAAAACATTATTATGGAAAATAATCATTCTATTTTGAATTCACTTTTATTTTTAAGAATCCTTACACTTATAAAATAAATAATAATATTGACAAATATACATTAAAAAATGAAAATAAAACGTCATATTATTAAAATCCCCATTATATCATAGAAATGACAGTCATTTCGTACAACTTAAAAAACATTTCATTAAGGAAAAGAGTTATAGAATGAAAATATGATTTTTTTATAAATGGTTCCCTATATAAAAATGAGAAGAAATTAGTTAAAAAATTGAGGGAAATTAGAAAAATAACCTTCTAAATTGATCATGTCTATTAATAAGAAACATTTTTAAAACATAGAGATTATAATGAAATATTTAGAATAATAAATAATTTTAACATTTAATATGATGTGGTAGTCTAAGAGTCCCTTACCTTCAGTTTTACATCCTTTAATAGTTTCCAAATATCCAATATAATCATTTAAATAATTATATTTAATTATTTAGTAATTATATTCATAATAGTGATATCATATAAGATCATTTAATATCAACATTCCACCTGTTTGTTAATAATATTTAAATAATACGTTTGTTTCATGTGTTAAGTGACATGTATTCACATAATAATTTTCTGATCAATATCCTTAATATGTAGAATATGATATAGACCCATTATTTCCATAGATATATTAGTTTTATAAATATCATTCTCAAAAATTAATATAGAATTACAGAAACTATATAATTTTTATTTTGGAAAAAGAATCAAATGGCATTGTGGGGACGATAGACAGTATATACACATGAATGATGGTATCATTCCCTTAATGGTTGAAATATTAAGGAAGTTTATGATATATTAATTTTAAAGAATTAATATCAATTCATAATTACAATAAATATAAGTTTTTAACATCATTGTAATAATTCTTATAAAGTGGGGATAAAAAAATAGTTACACCACTACATGGAGATCGTTTGTCATATGTACACATATACAATAGATTTTTTCCTTAGATATATAGAAGGAGAAATTTTCTTCTCCAAAAATCATAATAAAATCTGATAATATATATAATTCTTGATTTATTACTTTACCATGGTAACATCACATTAAATGGTTGTGGATTAAGAAATGAATCAGAAAGAGTCGATAAATACGATTACCTTTTCTTCATCGGACGTACTTAATTCTCTTATTATGGGATATAGGGGTGTTATTTTGGAAGCTCTAAATCCTTATAAGCAAACATATGTTTTTTAGAAGATAAATGGGATGATTTTCTTCATGATATATGGATAAATGTATTGAAATGATTTCAATAATGTTATTCCCATTTATAATTGAGTTGGGGGAACTTTTTTAAATCTCAAAATGATTAAATTATAATAACCGTATTTCCTATCCAGATTCTACCAAATGGACATGTATTAGAATATTTTATGATATAAGGTTATAATCCCATCATAAAATAAAATTTATACATTATTTGGTTTTATTATAAACATTATAATTTTGATTAACCTTAGTTAATCATTTTTAATTTTAATAATTGAATCAATATATATAATAATAAAATATTGAAATTTACATTTATAATATATAAACTATACCTTAAATTTAAAATTTATGAAATTTTAGACCAAATTGAAATCTAATTTAATTTTTAAGGAATAATTATGATTTCAAAATAATATAATAAAATATTTGTTTGGTAGAATATAATTAGTATTAATTTTGTCACTATTTATATAATTGAATATAAGAAAATATTGAAAGAATTATAAATTCCATAAAAAAAATTATTACAAAAATAATCTTTTATAATAATTAAGAAAATTTTTGTAGCACCAAAATTAATTTAGATTATATTTATTAAAAATTTATTGCTTTTTCTAGACAATAATGGGTTTCTTCATATCTTACGCTAATAAAATCAATTGAATGAATGTAATGTTTTTAAA
The DNA here is from genome assembly GCA_963277665.1 of Viscum album. Classification (NCBI taxonomy): domain Eukaryota; kingdom Viridiplantae; phylum Streptophyta; class Magnoliopsida; order Santalales; family Viscaceae; genus Viscum; species Viscum album. The sequence continues at coordinate 1,200,696,504 of OY728137.1, forward strand.
CTTGTGTAAAAATTATAGTTCTAGTCTCATTCATAATGTTCAATAAATTTTCTAGCTGATAGAATAAATATTACATAACAATAACATTTTTTGTTTCATTTATGCACGATGTGATGTATTTTTTATGCTATCTAATATAGTTTTACCTTTCAAAGTCATTGGATATTACAATGTATATTATTGAAATCCTATTTTTTTATGGAACTTATGAAATTGAAATTATACATTTTACCACATATAATGCTAAGGATCAATTTTTTCCCAACTATGGTATCTTTTTAATTATATAATGTATTCAATTATAATAGACTATTATTGAATTTTTTAAAATTATACAAGTAATAATATTAATTATAATTGAATTTTTTCGATTTTGGATAAAATTAATTAGTGGAATGAATGAAACTATCTATAAATCATGATTAGAGAAATGTATTTTTTTTAATGAATGAAATTCCAAATTCCATACAGTTCTTGTTTATGTTGATTTACATTACAATTATTCATTATTGAACTAAAAAATTATAGTTAATTATATTTTTCCAATACAATTTTTGATATACTAAAATGGGAATGGTAATTGTTTATTGATATTTAACCTCCATGAAATCAATTTTCCTGGACAAATTTTTATTGAATATGTATTCATATTGTTATTGAGTAGGATATCCACAAAAAAAAACCCATCATGAAGTAAAACAAAACCACATAATGTTGCCCATGTTTAATTTTAGATTAATTTATATAAAATTACATCTAAATATGTAAATTTCAATGATAAATTTTTAGCATTCAATTTCCATATTTAATTATCTAAATTAAGGTGTTCTAAAATATAACATGACCATATGATTCATGAAAATAAAATAATCAAAATATTATAAACATTACCCAATAGATTTTTTATTTTTTTAATAGTATTTTTATTTAATTGTAGTGAATTCATTGTATAAATATGAAATATATTCTATCTTTTTGGACATACTAATAATTTTTCATTTATATTCATTTTTACAACATCAATCATTCAAATATATTCATTTTTGTATAATCTATTATGAGTGAATTGTTTCAGTACCCACAGTTCTGTGTTTTGATAATGAAATTAAATATTAAATTAAAAGTGAATTGTATAGTTATGATAATATTTTATAACATATTAGTATATATATAAAATTTTAGAAATGGTATTACCAACAAATTTCAAACTCAAATCGTAGAACCCATGTGATGTATAGGTTTACTAAATCCCATTGAGATGGTAGGGTTGAATAGATCCCCATTGTCATTGAAACTAATGTATTAACACTATGATAAATACTGAGAACATAGGTTTCCATGGGAGGAATAGATATTTTGGGGATGTGTTAAATAATTTGATTGAGGGTTTCCGATGGAAGGAAAATTTGTAATAGTAATTATAAATTGGTGATTCAGTAGTGCAGTGAAAAAATATAGATTATATAAAACATTCAATTCCTAGTGCTTTTTAAATTTTAGGTGTATGAAATTTCATCGATGAATTGAATCATGTTTCACGATAATGTTTTACAGCTTTCCATAATTTTATTCTAATCAATTCTTATAAATTTAAAATTAAACATAATAGTTATCATAAAAAAAATATATTAATTAGAACATGAAACATTATAAACTAATGTCAAATGTATTACTATTTACCCAATTCATTATGATAACCTCTTTTTTGAAGCATCCTCATGAAATATGTTATACATAAAATATATTATGTTGATGACTTATATAGTACTAATTTTTTATTCTTTCCACAAAATACCTTTTATAGTAAAAAAAGAAAATTTTATTCATAATATCATTATTATATCAAAATATCACAAAATGTATCACTCAAATTAATGGTGTATAACAAATCAATCACAAATGATTGGTGGGAAATATTCACGGGTGTAGAATATTTTCTTAATATTGCGCTTTCATATATTTTTTTTAAGGAGTTGTCTGAATCAAAAATCAATGTAAATTGGGTAAGAGAGAAAAAATAATTGGGGTGGTTTTGATATTATTTTATTAGTTCTAATGGTATGGGAAACCCAAAAAAAATACTAGAATGGTTTAGAACTAAAATGAAGATCTTCAATGTGAAAATCATAAAAATTTCAGAGGAAATTATAATATTTTTCAATGCATGTGGAAAATTCCAATGAATCAAAAATTTATTCCTATTGGAAGGGATTATTTTTCACCGACCTATATTATATTTGGACCATAAAATCATAGTCAACCTTTTTCACTACAATTATTTGACCATTATAAACAAGTATTTTTTTCATATAATCCCACTCATTATCACAAGTTGATTCACTAATTCCAAAAAATACTCCCCAAAATAAATATATACATATTCCATTATTCATCCACTCATAATTTTATGTATCACTATTCAAATGAGGAATATATATTGAGCTACATGATTGAAGGGAGATTCTAATGTCATTTTTTAAGAAAATTTAAATTTTACATGGCTATGATCTTTTTTATATGTAAAAATGTGTTCAATTAAATTTAGTATTTTAATTAGTTATTAATCTAATAATTCCCTCATTACAAATTTATGACATTATACATTAGCTTATTTTAAATAATTATTTCATATAAGGGAATGTGTGATGGAGAGAGAGTGGAAACCTGATTCATGTACTAACATATTAATATTTAATTATACTTGATGAGTGTTATGACAATACAATGGAAACATAATCATCGATATAAGATTTAATAAATAATTATTAGTCTTAGGATGAACCTTAAAGAAACTCCAAATCATTGAATTATTCATTTATGTTGATCTAAGAAGAAAAAATTTTGATTTTTATTTGTAATTGATACACCTATATTTTAAAATAATTTAAATTTATATAAAATTATTACCACCATTAACATTATAATAATTATTAATTTAATGAATATTCATTGTTTTTTATGTTTTCATGACATCTGAATTTGTATCAAATTGGATATTAATTGATATATCACTAATTTTGTAGTACATTGATCATAAAAAAACATTAGGGGATATATAATTCAAATATACGTGATTATTTCTAGAATATTCAATAAAGTTGTCCTAGAAAGCTAATTTCAAATTCAAATTGGGTTTTATCCCACAGTAATATTTAATTATATATATGAGATTTCAGTTTATATCATTGAAATTTCATATAATATATTAATCATTTTAATATAGAATATCAATGTTCAAATTAAAAATTAATTTTCCATGGGATATATTTTAAATATATTGAAAAATAAAATAGTGCTTACTATGTATTATAAAATGCTCAAATTTTTTAATTGGTAATCTTAAATATATATATTTTATTCAATGAAGTAATATTTTATTAGGATATAATTCAAGGTTGAAATAAATAACAATATATGATATTTAATAATTTTAAATTGATAATATTATCAATTTGAATTGTTCATATAATATAGAATATGATTGGTTCAAAAAAAATTAGAATCATATATATTAATATGAATCTATTGACATAATTTTAATGGAAATAGTAATAAATGAAGATTTCATATTTTCATATATGTATTTATATATTAATTTATCTTATTTATTATTCATCATATTTAAATATTTTTAATAATTTATATTATTTTATAAGTGTTTAATTTTAAAAAAACTAATAAATTTATTTATCATGTTTATTTATATTTATTAATTTTTCATTTGTTATTATATTATTATTTATATTCATAAATATAAATAATTATGTGTTTAGTAGATTTATTCATTAATTATTTACAATTAATCTTATTAATATAGTATAATAGATATAGAGTTTTCCATTCTAAATATTATATAAATTTTTTAATCTTTCAATCGGGGTAATGATTTTTTTGGTTATATAAATTAAATATTTTTTTTAAAAATGTTAATTACTCCCATTATTTGATAGTATTTTTTTAGAATTCTGAAATCCCTTGACTTTTGATATATGTGTAGTTTGGATTTTTGTCAAACATCCCACTCACCTGTTATATTAAGGTCCATTATTGAAAGGAAATTGTATTTTACCTCCCAAAATAAATTATAAATATTTTATTTTTAACACATATTGTTTTTCAAGATTTTAATAACAGTATTTACAAACACTATATATTAAGTTTATAATAATATATGTGAATATGATTATGATATATATTAATGAGTGAAAAAATTATTTTTGTATAATTTATTATTTATTAATATTTTTGAAATATTTTTAATTGAATTTGTAGGATAAATATATGTATTTTTAGGGTCATATATATTTACATGGATTTCAGGATATTATAATGTTATATAATATAGTTTCCTTGAAAAAATTAAAATTTATTGAATCATTATAATGACATCATTTGTGAAGACCTAAATTGAATAAATTTATAGATCAAGATAATGTTTGGTTCCCAATTATTATCATTTTTAAGGAATATTGGGAATGTGATTACATTATAGGATTTCGGGATAATATTAAACTATGATTACAAGGTTACACATATATGGGTTACCCTTAAATTATTCTGTCACATTATTGATATAATTTACTAAGGAAATATAAAATAATAATAAAACTTCACCTTTAACACTTATATTAATTATTTATGTACTTATTCCCACTATTAGATAATAAATAAAAATGTTCAAAATTTATATGAAATAATTTAATTTTTTTATGAAATACTTGTAAAACGTTATGAAATATTGATAAAAATTACTCATATGGATAAAATCAAATTTTAATGAAATTTGTATTTATGATATGTGTTATAAATAGATTATTATAAAGTGACAATCCTCTTAGATTGAAGACAATTATTTCAAATGATACCTTGAATGACATAATATTTTAGTGATTGGAGAAACACCTTCATAGAACACTAATTACAGATTTTATACATCACGCAATTAAAAGAAATTATTAAAATTATAAGAATATTTAAAAAGATATATCAAATAAATTTCTGTATATATAAGAAATATGATATGGTTGAAAAATGAGGAAATGGATTCCTATAAAATTTTATATAACCTAATGTTGTTTTATTACGAATAATACAAGAATGGCAGATACATGATTTAAGTTTATTTATTTTATTAAAAAATAAATTTTCTAATTTTAATTTTAAATCATGTACACCATATGATTTTTTATGTTAGTTACTTTGTGATGGAAATATATCTTTTGATAATTGATCATTCTATGATAATACTTTTATGCTGATTCTTGGATTTGTTCTAAATATATTTTCTAATATGATATATGAATTCATTTCATACATTTTTACATAATCACCTCAATATGTTGATATTTAATGAGCAGGACAAGGTAAGAAAATTCAATGGTGGTGTCTTGGTAGTATATAATAAAAAAATTTAATCCTCAACGATTATATATGAATTTAATTTCCTAGTATCTACTATAGATATGTACAACCTAAAGGATGTGTTAAGGAATAAGGGGTGTATTTACATTATATAAAACCTATAAATATTTGATGTATTTTCCTTGAATATGTACAGATGTATTGAAATATAATGGTCTAAATATGTTGATACAATAAGAAAACATGTCTTCAAAAATATTAAGGTGAATAAATAATCCTAATATTATATTTATATGAGATAAATTAATTAGACATATAATATCAGAATGTGTTATTTTTATAAAATATACATACTAATAAATAAAATATATCAAAATACATATATAATGACTCTTTCATATAATATTATTTTTCAAATTGGTAAATATTTGATCATATATTTATGCAACGAAACATTAAATGAACAATGGTTGAATCATCCATCAAATAAATGAAAAAAATTAATATATTCAAAAAACTAGAACCAAATAATTCATTAGTACAAAATGAAGGCTATGTGTATTATTTACTTCAGAAAATGTAAATATAGATTCAATAATTTTCTATATCCTCATTACATATTTTTATATCAATATGAAACCATCACCATAACAATGCATACAAAACCATGATCTATCCCTAATAAAGGATAATATCATAGTTTAATAATGAGATACAATTTCATATAACATGACATACACAAACCATGTATTAAATTATGGATTTTTTTAATCCATGAAAAATGAGACTATGTAATCAATAAATTTCACTTAAAATGAAACTTCATATATATTTTATAGTAATTAAATGATATATAAATTTTTTATAAATTATATTTAATTAAAAAACAAAACATAGCCTCTATCATTACTATTTAGAAAAAAATAAGTTACAAAGATGTAACAAAATAAGCCAATTAATAATAATTACCATAATAAAATATACCCATAAATCATCATGGGATATCTATATGAGTATTATGGTGCTAATAAATGACTTGACTCATAATTATCCATCAAAGTACCATTTTTATGTGATTATATTAACTCACATGTAATGTAACATCAAAACACCTTAATAAGATTAGATAACTCTATTTTTCCTTATATAACAGAATGGGTACTAGTCAATGAATATTCACCACTATTATAGTATTTATCAACATAATTAACACTTATATACCTAGATTATTTTCATTAAGTGTTCAAATAATTAAAATAAAAGATCAAATAAAGTATTTATAAATTCTCCGATGTTATCACATGTACAACATTGGATATAAATAATACTAATAATGTTATTATCCAAAATTTAAAAATTAATATATTTCCCATAAAAATGTAAATAAGAAGGCTTCATACACAAATTTATAGTTATTTTTTTTAATTTATTAAACACCAAACAATCCATAAGCATGTTAAATTTAACAATTTAAACCCTAAAAATATTTTTTTTTAAATAAAAATTTCATTGAAAAATATGGAGTATATAAAATGAATAAAAAATAATCTTATTATTTTTTAATACCTATTAAAAATTAATTATTTTATTTAGATTGGAAAATCATACATATTGTATTGATGATATTTACAAATACTTGAATTTTATTATTTTGATAGGAAAACATTTCTCATAAAAAAATTATTATAATCATGAATATGTGTAATAAAAATTAAAAAATAGATTAAAATAATGAATCATAAATATATGTTTTATAAAAACATTAAATAATAATATAATATATAAAAACCCAATGAAAAAACATTTTTAAAAAATAACAATTTATTTTTGATGGAGAGAGGATATTCATTACATATAAATCTAAGGAAACAATTTTTAGAATACCCTTTAGATGATATAACCCCACTACAAAAAATTAGGTAGAGTATGAGAAGAATTAGAGGATAAAATATGATAGGTAGTAGAAATATTTTCTACCCTTGAGATTTATTTAACATTCATTAGGAAATAAATAACAATAAATGAAATGGAGAAATAAGAATTTGGAGAAACCATTGGATACCACTATGTGCATTTAGGAAATCCCTAAGAGAAAAATGTATTAAAAAATTTTAGTGACCATGTTTTAATGTGTGTTTAATTAAGCTTCTAAAATTATTATTGTTCCATCTATGTGTTTTCCGAGATATTTCTTGAGGTCAAAAAATCCCATTTTCATTATATTTTAATCACCACTATCTATATGAACCTACATTTTCTTATCTAGTCAAGAATTATTTAGGTAATTCCTAAATATTACAAAAAATTGTAATTTTTTATTAAATATTTAATTAAAAAATTATGTTAATGGACTATTGAATTCCAAAAAATAATCACATATACATCAATCAATAAAAATAATTTCACACATACGTGCTGTTTTATAAATTTTAAGATATGCATCATGTTTAAAAAACTAAAGAATCCAAAATACTGAATAATTTTTTTATCTTTCTATTATTTAAATTTACAACAGGTAAAAATAAATATAATATTGATTATTTTAATAGAATATTAACTGAATTGTCTATGAAAACGGAATAAAAAGTATAACATAGAAAAATAAACGTGAAAACGCATTTTTTATTATAAATGTTTGAATTATCTAAATTGTTGAAAAAATATACTCATTTCAACTTCAAATCAAACATAAATATCTACGGATTTATATTTTACATGGATTAATTATCCACCATATGTTTAAAATCCAACGGACATCAAAAACATCACGGGTAAATTAAACATTATAGATCCTATCTAAAACAATAATTATCAAAAGCATTAATCGATTCAAACAAATCCTAATTACAATCCACATTTTTATATAACATATAATTTGAATCACATTTATGGATCACAAATACTTCAGACAAACAAATTTAGTACAAAATAGAATTAATAATATCCATAAAATCTACACCCTATAAATATCAATAATTCCATAAAAATATGAGTTGATATCAAACTATCAAAATAAATGTTTTGATCAAAAAATTAATTCATAATAATTTAATATAAATATAAAACAATATAATAATTACTTTTCAATATAACCAACCATAAAAAAATACATAACATTAGATAATAAATTAAAAAATAATAAAAAACACCAAAAAAACTAAATGTCATCTTAATTACAAAAATATTCATTAATTCATAGAATCAAAATCAAAATTTATTTTTTAACATTATATGTTCAAAATTATATTAAATTATTTAAAATTTAAAATTTATCTTAATTATGAGTTAATAATTAACATAACATGAATATCAATTTAAAATATATAGAAGCAAGGCCATAGTAAACATATATAAAATTTTTCAGTACTATTTTAACTAAAAAATTATTTCCATCCATTTTTTACCCATAAAAAATATCTAGTAATAGAAATCAGTTTCATAGACAACTAAAATCAAAAATAAAATAAAAAACATCAAAAATAAACAAAAATATCATTAAAAGAACATATAAATTAATACATAAAAATAAAAACATATAATATATGTATAATTGGAAATATTGATACCTAAAATACAAAAAAAATGATTTATTACAATATAAAAAAAATTAAATATTGTATAATAACATTACTGTGATAAATATTATATCAATAAAATATTTTATACAATTAAAAATTATTTTCTCAAACAAATCCTGATATATCCCTAAATATTTTTCTCAAATAACACATTTTGTAACCAATAATTATCTCTTCATAGTATGAAAAACCTTACATATTTGAAAGTTATATTATTAATTAATATATTAAGATAATCATAGAAAAATTAAAGGTTAAAAATATACTCTTAAATTAAATGAAATTCATTGTTCTGAATAATAGTAAACATTTATCATTAATATTGATTTGAAACATTACCATGAAAATCCTTACTCATTAAATCCTATTTATGTTATATTAAAAACAACCATAAATCTAAACCTATACTAACAAATTATTTATACCATTGTAAATTTAAATCCAACGGCGTGAAGTTATTGATTCATATGTTTCAAAATATACCCATACAAAATTTAATGTTCATAAAAAAATATGAACATCAATGTCAAAATTAAATTTTGACCAACTAGACTTATGAAATTCAAAATAAAAATTGGTCACTTGATGATCCTAGAAAAATTTCAATTTTTTTTAAATATATCAAATATATACTAAAATAAAATATGCATTATGGAATTATTATTTTTATTTGTCATCATTTATTTCATGAAAGTTAAACTAAAAATATTATCTTAATAGTCATTAAAATACTTGTTTACGCAAATCTATAGAGAAAACAAATGATAATTTTTGTAAATGAACTACCGTTTCCATCTTCCATAATTTTTATAATTATTCCTCTCATGAATTATTTTTTGAAAAATCCAATTCAAATATTATTAATGTTTTAAGAAATATTTCTAAATTATTAATCCCCCATTTTCAAAATCATGAAAAAATTATTCCATATATCATAAAAATAATTATAATAAAAATTAATTTTTGATTTACATTCGTCAAATAATGTCATTTCATATAATAATTTTCTAGGAAAGTAAAATTTATAATTTTTTAATTTAATATAAGAACATAATCCAACTTTTTTAAAAAAATGGAATTTTAAACCTGAATTTCCAATATTCTGAATATAATTCATTTATTTATAATAAATAAAATACTATTATATGAATAAAACACACATATCTTGAAACAGAATAAAATCAATTATAGAAATATGATTTTACTAAATTCAAAAATTAATGAATTTTCATTTTCCTGAATTATATATTTTGTTCAAATATTTTTTAATTTATTACTCAATGATTTTAACATATACTCTTATAACAAAAAAATGAAACCATAATAACAAATTTCCTATTCAAAATAAATAACCACACAATATATATATATATGATAATAAATTTAATGTATTTTATTCTATGTATTTAATTATATAATTATAGTTATTCTAAACACATTATTTTTTAATGATAATAAATTATTGAAATGTGGTAAGATTGTAATTTTCAATTTAACAGAATAATTTAATTATAATAAATCATATTAAATAATCACCAAATAAATAAACCAAAAAAATCATTTTATGCAAAATACTATTTCATGAACATCATATTCCATTCAAACCATTTAATTTATTAACATAATATTATATTAATAATTATTCTATTAGAAACTCAATTTAAAATTATCATGATAATTTCATATTTCATTTTATATATTGAATATTTTTATAAAGTAATACATATTTTTAATACATATATGAATCAATAAATTTCATCAGAATTTCCATTAATCAAAATTATTAAAATAATAAGTTATTTTTATTTCGTCGTATAATTAATACCATTAAATCTAAATAAAAATAAAATATATAATTTGAAGAATATAGAAATTTTTTGAATAGAATTATTTTAAATAATATAAAAAATATAATAACATAACATAAACATTTCAATTTTAGTTCAGAAAGATCATATTTACCAATATACAAACATAACTTTGTTAAAATATGATTTCATTATTTTTTTTATCCATTAAATATTATGTTTATATTTTAAATTAAGGATTTAATGATAAATCATTTAAAATTAAATTCAACTAAATTTCAATTTATTAACAAACAACAAGAAATATAAATTATGAGTCTAATTTCCATATTTTTATTAAAAAATATTGTTCATAAATAATAATGATAAAATCACTATGACCATCAAATATTCATATTCTTTAGATGGTTTTATAAAATAAAATTTATAAATATAAATTAATTCATTGTTCAAGTAGTTAATCAATAAATATATTCACATAAGAAAATGTAATAAATGAAAAAAATAAAAAACATAACCTCATTTTTTGTCGTAAATTATATACCAATTGATAACTATTAAGCTAAAATTGGGTATCTAACCAACTAATATGGTCATGTATGAATGGAAATTATAATAAAATTCCATATATTGAACATAACATTTTAAGGATCATCAAAACGGAAGAATAAAATCAACGATATCTAAATAAACTTATAATTGAGATATTTACCACATCCTTCTTCATTTATAATAAGATACTCTAAAATAAATATAATAATCAAGTAACTTTTTGGTTAGTTATAATATTCAAAGGAACATTCCACTAACTACCACAAACTCTGATACACACACTTTTTCGTATACTATTTTAATCATAATGGTATGAACATATGTATAATATAATGAAACAAGTATGGAAAAAACTATGGGGTATTCTTAATCTCCATGGGATGGAATAATATCCAAGGTTATCAAAAATTACATTATGGTAAAAACTTAAACATCATTAGAAATATTTGTTAACAATGTATTGCAACCCAAAATACAACATTCTACATCCATATATTATACTAATCATCTAAAGGGTAAACTAAAACATTAAATGTTATGAAAACACAAATATTTAAGTATATATAAAGGAAAAATATAAATAAACTAATTAAATCACATAATAAATAATTTATATGTTTATATAAGTAATTGAAAAAATAAGAACCAATATATTCCTATATAGAAAATATAAAAAAAATAATGTGAAATGGGATAACCATTTATATCTTTTAGAAAACCAATTACATTTGTATAAACTCACATTTATAGTGTAATTGATTTTTTTCCCACTTATTCCATTGGGTAATATCATCTCACCCATGCTTGACAAATAATGAATAGTGAACTATATATAGAATTTAAATTTATATGTTTAAAGTCATTATTATACCTAGTGGATTACTCTTTAAATTTTATATATTCTTTTAAATGATAAATAACGTATCATAGATTCAAAATAAGAAATATAGATCAATTATAAAACAATATGGAATAAATTAATTCAATAAGAATATATCATCACTTTTTAAAATATGATAATATAGCATTTTAAAATAAAATTAGTAAGTGAATATTAATAACATATACAAAGAACCCTAAGGAATTATAGTATATGTCATTGGGACCAAAGGAGATAATCATGAAAATATATCTAATGATTTAATTACGCTTTTATTTATCTATGAACCTACAAAAATAGATATAGAAGTAGTTACAATAGCCTCATTATAATGGAGTCCTATTGACTAATAAGAATAAACTGATATGTTACTAGTTAAATAATTAAAAAAATATCTATAGTAGTCACCACTATAAATACTACTTATATAAAAACAATAGTTAATTTTACTAATTTCAACATCAAAATATCCATTAATATACATACAAAAGATATCATGTAAAAACATGTACACTACTTGATACATAGAACCCATTTTACATAAATATAAATCATTCAATAAGAACGAAATACAAAAAATGTATCAATAATAGAAATTTTCACTATATTAGTATATAGAAGAATAATTTCACCTTAATATGAATAATAAATACCCAATCCATTACGGAAAAGAATTAAACTCATGTATATATATTTTATAATAATATATAATTACAATAATAATATATTGAACCATAATATGATATATTAAAATCTATCAAAACTTTAATGATAAAAGTTATAACATTAAAATGTTGGTAAAAGTAGAAATTATACTTAATATATCAATCAAAATAAACAAACTATGAATTTTTTTAAAGTATGTGGTAAATATTATCTTAATAAAATATATATTATCAATTTATTTGTAATAACATTAAAAATAATAATAGAATTATCATGTATCTATTGTTTTTTAAATTAAATTGAATGACAAAAGGTAACAATTTGAATACTAACATAAATGACATAATTATAAAAATATTAGTAGATCTTGGTAATATTTTGGATCAACACACCCAATTTTTCAAATGATGTTATTTATATCAATCCTTAGTGGAATTAATCAATCCACTATAAGTGACAAGTGTAATAGATGATTTTTAGTAGGGGAACAAAATTTATTTGGAAAAATTATTTCATAATATTGATATATTTTAATAGAATATTCCATTAATCCACTTAATGACAAAAAATAGTATACAGTGTGTCATTTTTTCACTTAACACAATCCATGTGTGTATCCCTCCCAGGAAAAAGATATATAAAATATAGTGACACTCAAGACGTGGCTCCATTGGGCCTTAATATGTTGACTAGAACCTAGGGTATAAAACACATAAAGATTGGAGGAATTACCCTATATGGGAAACACATGTGGAAGATAGTGATAATACTAACACCAATCGAAACATTCTAAAATAACTATATATAAAAAACCCATGTGTACATATGTAATTACGTACAAGTACTACCACGACTAAAATTAAATCAACATGTATAAAAGGAAAGTAGAAGATGATGACATCCGTGATTCCTAAACATCTCTTGCTAAACCCCAATCTAGTGATATGTAACCCAAAAAATAATATTTTTTCACTAAATGAAAGATTATTTTTTATATACATAAGATGAGATGAATAGTTTGCTCAGTGGGATCTTCTCGGTGCCTATCATGAAAAAGGAAACCCAATAATTCTAAACTACATTGAATAAATTGTGGATCTAGATGTTCACTTAATAGGTTTTATATGTTCTCATCCTCAACATGGATACTCTCAGATATTATATCATGAAAGAGAATATGATATGATAATAAATCCCAACAGTTCCCTCTTAAGACTTTTCCACTTGTTTCCCGCTATGAACCAACATCACACATCCAAAGATACTCTATAAAATATTCTTTCCCATAGACACCTGGTAGATGACCCAAAACATTCACCTCATGCAACAAAACACCATGCCCAGATAAAAAATCCTACAAGGTAGTTTCCAGGGCCCAACACATCCTGAATAATGTGTATCATACATTAGGTATTATAATTAAAACCATCACATCCCATACACCGTGTAAGGATACTCAAGCCTTCAAAACCTATATATGTTATAACTATATTAGTTCTCAGGAAATGATATACACAAGACATTTCAATGAAATAACCACATTCCATTAATTCCCTCTAGACACATATATTTTTAAAACAATGGATCATTCATAACATCACAAGTAACTACCCAGAGAACATAGTGGGGCCAAAGGGGGTAGCCAGCCATCCATCCTCCCACCAAGATGTTTGGGGAAACAACCCCCTTATGTCCTAGAATCCCAGGTGTGTATGTTTTCCTAACTGATATGGTGTAATAGCTTATTAAAAAAAATTACATGATATAATATAGTTCAAAACCATAATGTGGGTATAAATTAATCATAGACTCAACTCCAGGTGACGTCTCTCAAACACCCAACTTCCACTGATATGACTAGATATCCTATAAGCACCCGACCATATAAAGTGAAATATTAAATTATTTTACCCTTTACATAAGTTTCAAATTACGTTAATTAATTAAATAATTATTAATATTTTATACATTGCATTAAATTATCATCAAGGCAATGTTTCAAGGCCTATAGGTATAAGAAAATTTGGTCTAGAGCTTCTCAAAATTATATCCTCAGAATTGAATACCAACAAGATTCAACCACAGGGGTTAATCAATTATTTCATGATTTATATCATTCCATATTCAGGTAATCTAGAAAAACCATTCTATGATATGATTGAGATAAAATATGAAATCAAACACCATCAGATGACTCATGTAGTGGGGAATTGAATGAAAATAAACATGAAACCCAACCAATTACCAATAAATAGATTCAATCAAGAATATAGGCTCTCATCTAGTCATCAATGGGTAATCCAAGATTTAACCCATTAAATGTCTTCATATTCCATCACCAACACCTAAATGAATATAAGGATTTATCTCACCACTCTATACATCAACTACTACCTCATCATTTGTGTCCCTCGACTAGTCTCTTGTCACATTGAGACCTCACCACCCCATATCACCATTTTCCTCTACAATCATCCATCATATGGTGAATCCACAAGAATAATGTAACAAACAAGATTGAATAGGAAAACTAGGCCCCCAAAATAACACATTCAATCTTCTCATGAAAATGAGCACTCGTGGATCCAAAATAGGGAACCAATAATTCCCATGAAAATGTTCATTTTATGCCCTAAAAAATAATATTTATCACAATACCAGTTATTGTTCCATAATTAATTAACAAATAAATTTATTGACATGTTCCAACTATTGGAATCAAAAGGCATCATACATTGACAAGCTATCACAACTTAATTAAGAAATTAATTTAACATTGGTCCACAAATACATTACATGTTAAACAAACATTAGAATTAAAATCATAAACAAGCATTTATTATATTAAAAACAAGAATTAATGTGTTTTTATAATTTTATATATATTCAATAAAATGATTCGTGTTCATTAAGTGTTTAAATTAAACATTCATACTTTCATGAATTTCATTATCATCAAATTACTATATGAACTAGATCCATTAAACCTTCATCATTAATTCATTTAAACAATTAATAATCAATTAAGATAGGGTTTATTTTCCTTTCTGATTTAACATGAAAATTTAATAGTTATAAGAACTTCATAAATACGAAAATATATTGAAAATTTTGAGGCAAATATTTATCATGGTACAAAACATCAACATCCCCATGCAATTGATATTAATATTTTTTTTTCGTTTTACAGTAATTATTAGGTTCTTTTAATTTTCATTCAAGGGTATAATTCATTAATATTTTATGATTGAACATAAAATAAAAGAGAATAAATGAATTCCATGCATCAAAAAGTTTTCATGTTTCCATATATGAGATTAGATCAATGCTACGATTCATGACCGCCACTCCTGCAATAATTTCATCCTGATGAGGATGTCGTGACCCAACCAAAAAACAAAAAAATAAAAAAAACCATTAGTAAGACAGAGAGAATGGAAAATCACTTTAAAATGAGGAATTTGAGGAAATATATCGACGAAGAAATAAGAATATTTTTTGAACCTACATTGGATCATAGATAGATTGTATGCGAGAAGATAACGATAGAACATTAACAAAATAATACACAATATTTTGACGAGGGGGCTAATGAGTCTCATTGAATAAGAGGGAGGTGTTTCATGTCATAGGGTTTGTGAAACCCTCAGTGATGTATCTTTTAAAGATAATCATCATCATGGATTTACATAACATGTAATACCATTTCTCATCTTATTATCCTTATGTTATAGTTTATGTGTTAAAATTCACCTCCTATAAATTTTTTAACCCTGATTTATTACACTTAATTATATGATTATCACAAGACATGAAACCAACTTTCATGTCTTGTAAATAATGTATAAAATGTTAAATATCCCTAAAACAATATTTCAGCATAATAACACATCTACACTTCTATCAAGCCTCCTGCCATCTCTTCAGTCTACAGAAATATGATAAAGATCGATCAATGTGGCTCCATGACCATACAATAGATTCTGTGAAAAAAATTCGCATCAATAAGAATCCAATAAAAACATAGTGGGGAAAATAGATAGGGGTCATCTGAACATCCACCCTATGAGATACCACCCAAGGCACTCGCAAAAAAATGTAGCTCAACAACCTCATCAAAGGAACAACAGGAAACGATGAATCAAAAAACCATTTCCTAAACACACTCCAAGGGGAGAGATGTCTCAAAATATATTATTCCATTCTATGAAAGCAACATAAATCCATCTCATAAACCATGAAATGTCTAAAACAAAAAAATGAATAGTGTTACTAGATAAGAAATAAAAAAAATATATATCGGGGTATTATGCGTGTATCTATGACACATGTTCCTAGATACTCTCATCTACACTGCCATGCCACAACCGCTCATGAACTAAGGGGATATTACACCCGTGAAAAACCTTCTCTTGGAGGTCTTGGATCTCTACAGGCTACTTCTTGATGGTCGAATCATCATCAACATTGATCTAACCCAAATCAATGACATGAGTTTCATCTTGAAGATAATAACTGAAATGATATATATGAATAAAAGCATGCATCTATATCATCTATGGGGGGAGTTATATTTGATACATCATAGTTCCAACATAGACTAACACCTCGAATAGACTAAAAATATATGGAGATTTCTTACTCACATGAACAAACCTTCATTTCCCAT
Source organism: Viscum album (assembly GCA_963277665.1). Lineage (NCBI taxonomy): Eukaryota > Viridiplantae > Streptophyta > Magnoliopsida > Santalales > Viscaceae > Viscum > Viscum album. Next base: position 1,200,714,018 of record OY728137.1, read on the forward strand.
AATGAGGAGTCACCATCTAGAACACATGATCCAAAAATAAAACTCGATACATCTCCTCCCATGATCAGAACAAGATTCCTAGTGGTCCTATATGACACCCAAAACATTTTATGGCATGTTTCTCTTAAATACTTTCATTTCATTAGATATCCTATAGTTCCTGATGAACTATGTATCTATGAAGAAATACATGGTTATTTATAGAATAATATAATAACATATACATTAAACAAATATTTTCCACATTATGTTTTCAATTTTAATAAATGGACAGACTCAGTTATAATCAGGGTGATATGTTCAGTCTGATAGGATCATGTAAATATTTAGTGAATAGAAACATTCCCTTATGAGTAATAACATCTATATGAATAGAAACCTTCCCTTATGAATAGTAATATGACCATTATGAATGGTAACCTCACCAATGAATTTGTAAATTTCATTTAGGAACCTTAAAAATGAAGTCGAATATTTTTAGTGTTGTTTTTTATTAAATAATGAATTTAATTAAAATTTAAATTAATATTATTTAAAAAATTATTATTGAAAAATGATGATAATTTTTGGATTCTAAATGATGAAAAATGACAAGGGTGAATTATTGAGATTTTTTTTAAATACTTGAATTGTGTTAATAGTAAATACAATATTTTATAGTACAAATACAAGATAATTTAAATGAAATATTCCTAGAATCATGAGAGATATAAGCACCATAATACCGAAATCACATGAACTTATTACAATTCTAGGTCCTGGGATCCTCACTATTTGTTTTTCTAGGGGAGAAATAATAATTTAATGAATTTAATATTATGAAAACCCTCCTCCCCTCCCCTATATAATCCTCCCCTCACACCTTTCCCCCCTACACCACTAAATATTTGAGCCTTACCTATGTTCTTCAAATTACACATCCCAAGTCCCCCCCCCCACTTCCATCAACTATTGATCTCACTAAAATTCCAAAAAATCCCTTAAGGATATTATCAAGGAGAAATACTCAAAAGATGAACTTCTCCTATTTTTCTTTCAAATTATTTTACATGTTCCATATTTTTTTCTCTCTCCACACATCACCTCATCAAAATGGAATGATAATTCATGTACTATACATGTACTAGAATTTAATTATGTTAAGGAAATATTTAATCATAAATTCTTTTTTCCACTCATCTTACACTAAAAATGAAAATATCATACGAGATGTGTAAATTATCACAATCAAGGAAGACATGTTTTCAATTTATATTAAAAACATCATGAATAATCATGACACCTTATGGATGGTTGAAAAAAATCATAATTTGTTTATTTTACCTTATTCAATGTTTTTTAATCCTTATACTCTCATTATATAAAATAATAATGAAAAAAAAGTTCATTATGCAAAAAACTGCAAAGTTATTCCAAGCGTTTATCATTACATTTTAACAAATGAGCCATCATCATGTTATAAAACCGAAAATTTTTATAAGTTCATTGATATCTATAAAATTTCTCTAATAATATATATAAATAATTATGGATGTTCTCCACATTTCAAACAAACATCTATTTCTGAATAACACTATACCGATCAATAAAAGTGCGAAAGAAAATGCTTCCAAAAAATTAAAATTGAACCTCTTAAACCCATCAAAAAGGAATATAATGAAACTAATAAGGTTACAATAAAAGAAATTAATGTAGATGAGGATCTAAAATTATTGATTTCTGCAGATAAATTTATTTATTCAGGACATTGAGATCAATCAAAGAACAAAATTGAGCACAAGGTAAGGGGTTTTTCATCTCAGTTTTATTTACATGAAAATTACATTGTTTTCCACTTATTTATTGTGTGTGGCGTATGTTTAATTCCAACTGATATATAATATCAAGACTCACATTATATTCATGGTATTTTTTGATTCACTTGATGATTATTATAACAATTAATTATAATTTTGTAATGGAGTTTGTTTCAGTTTCCATTTTATTGTGATGTACATGGTATTATGCACTGATTCATTATTATGTTATGTAACTACTACCCATTAGGGATATTTTTTCATTTGAAATTGTAAATATATTATATATCCATATTCTGGTTTTATGGATACGATTATTTTTTTAAGCCATATATCTTTTTACGTATGGTGTTTATTTGGAATGATGTTTTAACTATGGAAATATTGATGAATCTGTTTCCTCTACTATATTTGAATATTGAGAAGGAATATTTTAATTGTATCAAATATATTTATAATGAATTATTTGGACTTGAACTAATGGGTAGGTCCCACTATGGATACATGATGCATCGATATGTCTCATGAGACAAATTAGTTGGAGACAAACACTTCGATTTTGTCTCCAAAACAGAGTTAGATGAGTATCTACCCACAAACATAAATGATTTCAATAGTATAGCTCTATAATGTGATAGATACATTATGTCTAATTAATAATAATTCTCGTTATTTGTTTTTATTTATTACAATCCATGGGGTTTTTCCTATGACAAAATTGATGGATACAATTTAATTCTTAGTTTAATAATGGCACATGTTATTAATTTATTCACCATGACATATTGACTTTTCCTATTTTACTATGAATCATTTGATTATTATTGATGCTTCTACTATTTATAACCCTTACTGATCATTTAAGCTCACCCCTTTCATGTTTTTACCTTCAAAAAATTATAAAATGGAGACCATTTATTGAGTTATCAAGGATGCAGTTTATTAGTTTTTGTAATGTATTGAATTTTGTTATCTTTCACATTGTAATATGAGTTACATTTATTTAGCTAGTTCTTAAATGAATACTAAACTTATCATTCCTTCAAGATTTCATTACTTGTAATCATTCCAATGTACCAAGTAATGCACACGCTTCGTGCTTCTAGGTTTGGGGTTTTACAGAGAGTATCATAGGATGTTTAGTAGAAAACATTTAACTAGATTAGAAAATATAGATTAGGGAACAAATCCATATGATAGTAATAGAAGATAAAAATACAAGAACATCCTAGAATCATTTCAAGTAATAGATTTTTGGAACATTCTATAATATAAATTTCTTTCTGGATATAAACATTTACAGATCGCTCTAGAAAAAATGTATCTAGGGGTAAAACCTGAAAAAATATCTATGAGCTAGACTTGAATGGGAACTGGTACATGACAACACGTCTTACTGTACCCTTGGTTTGACACACCTAGGGGATTTTATAAGGATTGTTCTCAATTTCTTTACAATCAATTTTGAAGGATTTGAATGTAAATGTTTCCTTAGAGAAACCATGTTTATGAGATTAGTTATCCACAAAATTTCAATTTATGTTATGTACTTTTCTAATTGAGATTATAAAATTTTGATTCATAACCAAATATAGTGTGTGGACTTATTTATAAATGGAACCTAATGGATGTAAGGAAACCAATACTAGAGGAAAACTATAGTGATATTACCACTGTTCAAGTCAACACAATCAATGTTAGAGTTGATTAATTCAAAAGAATATTGGGTAAATATAATCAGGATGTTCCGAATTACCACACTACAACTGTGTTGGATAGTTTCAGGAATAAGAAGCCACCATCATTTAGTTGGACTACTAATATAGTGGTATCTAATTAGTTGATCAAGTCCCTTGAAAATATATTCATGGAATTAATATTCAATGAAATTAAAAAAGTTGTGATAAAAGTATATTTTCTCAAGGATGAAACTAATATATGGTTTTCAATGATCCAGAATACAATAAAAAAAGATGAAATAGATGATAAGGAATGAAGGGAATTTGAGGAAATAATATTTGACCAATATTTCCCTTGTGATCAATGAACCAAATTGAAGATGAAATTCTATAGCATAAAGAAAAGGGAAGAAGAATATATTATAGAGTATGAGGATACATTCACAAGTCTAGCTAGGTATTCCATAGATTATGTACTTGACTCATAAGATAAGATTTACCATTTCATTGAAGTTCTTATGCCAAGTCTTTGAAGGTAACAATCATCTCAATAATTTTCAAAATATGATGATATTGTACTTAGTGATATAAACACATAGAAATAATTACATTGATCAATTTTTTTCATGGTAATCCAAGATAGGAAGCAGTATTCCGATAACCAGGGAAAAGGTGAAGAACCAAGGAAGAATAATGAAATGAATAAATCTCTATTATGAATGAATTGTGGAAGAAAATCATCCTGAGAAATAGTCGAGAAACATTGTAGTTTTTAATATGTGTGGAGTAAAGGGTCATCGATCTAGTGAATGTAAGGGGAAGGGAGAAGTTAATGATGTTCAATGATACAGTTGTAGAGAGATAAGACACTATGAAAATGAGTTTCCTGAGTGCTAAGGAAACATTCCCCATAAAATGATACATGAGAAATACATTTCTAATGTGATTACAACCACGGAGTTTAAAGTTCTTAATGATTTGTTGGTAGATATTCTAATTGTTCCCTCAAACTTATGTGATGATTTATTTGTTTCGGGATCATTTCATTATTTATATATTCCTAGTTTTCTAAGAATGTTAGACATGTCCAATTGGATTTAATAACGGATTTTTTTATTAAAACCTCCTTGGGTATGTATCATTGAAAAAAAATGTGTCGAATAGTCACCCTCATGACACATAAACAATCTTTTATTTTTAACTTTATCATCATACAAATAATTGAATTTGATTTAAATCTCGGTATGAATTTTTTGTAAAATAATGATATCTAGATCTATTTAAAGAATAAGGTTGTTAATTTTTTTGAGAATTGTAATGAATCCATTATCCTTACAGTAGAATCCTCACTATCTAATTATTATATAGATCATCCTTCAGTAGATCCACTGAATTCAATTATTTGTGAGGAAGAGAAAATAATATCTATGGGTTAGTTAATAAATCATTATGTTCATGAAATACATATTATTGAAGAATATATTGATGTATTTATAGAGTATTTACATAGTCATTCTCTAGAGTGGATGTTGAGTTCCCTATTGATTTAATTAATGTTTCTTGATCTTTAACAAAGATTCCATATATAATGGCCACTATGAAATTAGTGGATCTAGAGAAACAATTAGAGGAATTGAGTGCGAAAGGATTTATTAGATGTAGTGTTTCTCTACGGGGATCACATGTCCTCTTTGTCATGATTAAAGATGGATCCACGGGGTTATGCATTGATTATTGAAAAATAAATGCAATAACAACAAATAACAAGTATCTTATTCCAGGAATTGTTTATTTATTTGATGAACTTCATGGAGGAAAATATTTTTCGAGGATTGACCTTTGATATGGATATCATCGGAAATGTGTATGGAAGGGATATATTTCAAAGACAACATTCTGAACCAGGTATGGGAATTATGAGTTTATAGTAATGACTTTTGGCCTAACTAATCTACCCTATTTTTTCATGGATCTAATGAATAGTGTTTTGAAGGAATATCATGATGACTTTTTTGTGGTATTTATCATTAGTATCCTTGTATACACAAAAATCTATAAAGACCATAATAATAACCTACTATTTACTATGAAAACTCATAGTAGAAATTAATTATATAGGATGTTTAGGAAGTGTGAATTTTTCATCAATCAGTTTCTTTTCATGGCTATATTGTCTCTAAGGATGAAATCTTAGTTTTTATTGCAAATAAATAGGCAATCCTGGAATAGCACATGCCATAAAACATAACTGAGATACATACATTTATTGGCATAGTAGGTTACTATTGGCGGTTCATTTATAATTTGAACCGACTAGTTATCCAACTAACAAAGCTAACTTGTTAAGGGGTTATGTTTTTATGGTCAAAATAATATATGGAATTGTTTGAATAATTTTATAGATAAATGGACAATGCTTTATTTTTGAATATTCCATCGGGAAATGATGGATTTGTGATATATAGAGATGCATCAAAGAATGGACAGGGTTTCATCCTTATTAAAAATTATAATGTTATTTCTTATGCATCAGAGGAGTTGACGACCGATGAGAAATTTTTTTATACTCATGATCTTGAGTAAGAAACTATGATTTTATAATGAATATATAGAGACATTGTCTCGATGGTAAAAGATGTGAGATATATATAGATCAAAAGAGTATGAAATACATTTTTACACAGATAGAACACAACATGGGGAAAAGGATATGGGTTGAGTTACTCAAATATTATGACTATTCAGCACACTGCCCCTCATGAAAGGCAAATAAGGTGGATGATTCATTAAACCAGAAATATCATGGACTTCTGACCCAAATGAGGATTGAGAGAGATCCTATATTATGGGATCAACCAATGATGGATGCGGTAAATCTTATGTAATGGGAAACATATTTCCTCTTTAAAATGGTTTCTAAACCGTCTTTGTTATAGAAGATAAAAAATCTATGAAACCAATGATGAGAATATTCAAATTAATATTAATGCTATTAAGGACGAGAGATTGATAGACCTTGTATATGTCGATGGAGTACTAAAATTTTTGAAGAATTTATGCATTCCTTCAGTACTTGAGTTGAAAGGGGAACTATTAGACAATGCTCATAGAGGATAGTTTTCTATACACCATGGTAGCACTAAGATGCCTGGAGATCTAATGGAACATTTTTGTTGGGATTACGTGAATCCAAAAAGTTATGAATATTTGTCAAGGTGTCTATTCGGTCAACCAGTGAAGGTCTAGGGAAAATATCCTAGAGGGGTCATGCAACGCGTACGAATTCCTATGTGAAAATTCGATGGAATTATAATTGATTTTTTCATAGGACTATCAAGGAAACATAGGAGGAATGATGTAATATGGGTAATTGTTTATTTTCTCATAAAATAATCACATTTAATTGATATATGATCAGAAATAATACTTGAGTGTCTTGTAATACTCTTTATAAATGAAGTTTTATTACTTCATGGTGAACCTCTATTGATTATGTCTGATCAAGATCCCCAATATACAAAAAATTCTACAAAAATATCTAAAATTCTTTGTATACTATGCATCATATAAGTACTACATCTCAACACCAAAATGACAGGCAGTCTAAAAGGACAATTCAAACACTATAATAAATGATGAGATCATTATCTCTTTACTTTCAAGGTATGTGGGATTAATAAATTCCTTTGGTGGAATTTTCCTAATATAATACTTTACATTAGAGCATGAAAATGACACCATATTAAGCATTATATGGTAAGAGGTGTCGAACTCCAACTATTTGTGATGGGGTTGGTGAGAGGAATCTTATTGGCCCAGAACATATAAAGGGAAAACTTCAAACGAAAAGAAAATTCAGGCCCATATAAAATAAGAAGAAATTTGGATAAAAAGTTATTCTAACTACACAATAAATGATTTGTAATTTCAATTAAGAGATCATGTATTTATAAAATCATCTCTATGGAAGGGTGTCTTATGGTTCTGTAAGAAATGAATAATGATCCCCTGGTACATCAGACCATTTGAAATTATGGAAAGGCTCAGAGCTGTAGCATACCATTTAGTAATGCCACCAAGTCTCTCTTGTGTTTATAATTTTATTCACATGTCATTTTAAAATAAATACATTCGAGAACCAATGCATTTATTCACCTATAAAAATAGAGATGGAACCTGATTTTTCATATTGTGAAGAGCCTTTTGAGATTCTTGACACAAGAGGGCATGTATTATGAAAACAGACGACTCGACTACTAATTGTTATTTAGAGAAACCATAAAATGGAGGAATAAATGTGGTGACATGAGGATGTTATGAATAAGATCCACTCATATATTTTTAGAGAGCAATATACATGAAAAATTTCAAGGACATAATTTTCAAAGGGTGAAAGAATGTAACACACTAAAAATTTTATGCTATGTTCCTATTAAATAAATTCAACTCATTAGATATCCTGTAATACATGAAGAACTACGTCTCTATAAATCAACACTTGTTTATATATATGGTATGTTCATAGCCTAGACATAAAAATTAATATTTCCCCTTCTATGTTTTGAATTTTGAATAACATACATACACGATTGCGATCAGGATGATATTTGGTGTCTGATAGAATATAGATAATTTTTGGTGAATAGTAACACAACCTTATGAATAGTAACATACCCTTATGAATATTAATATTACCCTTATGTATAGTAACCTTACCCATCATAGTGTAAATAATATTTACTAATCCTAAAAATGAAGATAAATATTTTAAGTGTTGGTATTTTTAAATTAAATAATGATTATAACAAAAAATTACATTAATCCAATTTAGAAATTATTATTTGTAAAATGGAATACATTTTAGGAATATTCATGTCAAAAATTGGATAGGTTGAATTTCTGACATTTTTCTGAAATACTGGAATTCTGGGTCGATATTAAAATACATCAATTTACCATATAAATACATTATAATTTAAATCCATTATTCCTAGAATCATGAGTAATGTATTCAATCTAATATTAAACTAACATGAACATAATACAATTCTAGGTAATGAAATCCTGTCTATTTCATAACTTGTGGTGAAATAAATATTTAATTAATAAAAAATTAAGAAAAACTCCACCACTCCCCTATATAAGCCACCCCTCACCCCATTATCCTCCGATACCACTCAATCATTGATCTGTACCTATATTCTTACAAATAATCTGGCCAATCCCTATACCATCTCCAAGACCTTCTGTTCTCACCAAAACTAAAAAAACAACATCTTTAATGAGATTCTCAATGAGGAATAGTCAAGAGATGAACCTCTCTTCCTTTTTCTTTCAACTTCTTTTACAAGTTCCATTATTTTTGATGCAATCTCATCACCACCCCTAATAAAAATTCAAGGATTATTATAGTAACCTAAATGAACTGGAATTTAATTTTGATAATAGAATCATTCATTAGAATCTTTCTTTCCCCATCCTCTTACACTAATAATGAAAATATCATTGAATATTTGTTAAATTATCACATACAAGGACAAAAAGTTCTAAATATCTATTAATGTCTAAAATACTAGACATTAAATCATTTTAATGTTTAAAATATATCATAATATATGAATATTAAATTATTTAATGTTTTTTATTCTTTACAGACATTTAATATAAAATAATAATACAAAAAAATTTCATTATGCACAAAACTGCCATGTTAATCCAAGCGTTTATCATTAACATTTAACTAATGATTCATCCTCATCTTATATAACCCAAGATAATTATAAGATCATTTTAATATCTAAAATGACGCTAAAATTTATGTTAACAATTCAGGATGTTTAACCACATTTCAAATGAACTTCCATTCACAAATACAAGTAAATTAATCAGGAAAATCATTGAATAAAATCCTTCCAAAAAAACAACATTGAAAATATTAAACCCATCAAAATGGAAATAAATAAACATTATAAGATTATAAAAACTAAATTAAATATGGGGGAGGTTATTTAATTATTAATTAATTATTCTTAAGTTGATAATTCATGTCATTAAAATCAATTGAAGAACACACTCAATCATAAGTTACTGGGTTTCCCATATCACTTTTATTTCCATGTGATATCCATTGTTCACCACTTATTTCATGTATCTTGTTTATTTTTATGGCAATTTGATATATAATATCATTATTCTCTTTATAATTATGGTATTTCGTGATTCACTTGATTATTATTTACTCAATTTATTACAATATTTTAATGGACTTTGTTTCAGTTTTTTTTCATTGTGATTTACATTGTATTATAAATCTAATAACCCTTATGTGGTGTACCTCCTACCCCATTGAGATCATTTTTCACTTGAAATTTTAAATATATTATAAATATGTAATCTTATATTAGGGATATGATTATTTTCTTAAGTCGTATAACCTTTTATATGTGGTGCTTATTTGGAATTCTTCTTTAACTATGGAAATTTTTATCAATCTATATCCTCTAATTTATATTGATATTTATAAGGAATATTTAAATATTATTAAATCTCAAAATAAGAAATTATTTGGACTTGAAGTGAAGGGAGGGGCCTGCAATATCCCCTTGATGCATCGATAGGTCTAATGAGGCAAATCAATTGGCGACAAAAACCTTCAAGTTTGTTTCCAAAACATAACAAAAGGTTTATCTACCACATACATAAATTGATTTGACTGTATAGTGGTATCATGTCCCAGATACTTGACATCAAATTAATAATCATTATATTTATTCATTTTCATTTATTACTATCCATGATGTTTTCTCTCTAAAAAATCATTGGATGCAGTTTCATTCTTAGTTTATTAATGACATGTGTTTGTAATTTATTTACCATGCTATATTGACCATGTCAATGTAATTATGATTCAATTATTATTGATTCATGATTCTAGTATTTTTTACCCATACTGATCATTTAATCTCATACATTTAATTTTTTACCTTCAACAATTTTTGAAGACGAGACCATTTATTCAGTTCTCGTGGACACAATTTTTTAGTTTTTGTTATGTATTGTATTTTGTTTTCTTGGACATTGTAATATGAGTTAAATGTATGTATCTAGTTTCTTCATGAATAAAAATATGATTTTTGCGTCGAGATTTAATTCCTTGAAATCAAGTCAGTGTGATAATTAAATCACCAAAAAAGGGATTTTGGGGTCGGGGATTATCATCTTATGGTTCTTTCATAATCCAAAAAAATGACTTTATTTGTATATCACGTATTATTCAATAGTTTCAGTCTGATAAATGATGAATCTATGATCCCAGTACATCACAATGGAGAACGACATGGCCATACATAAATGGATTCAAATGGAACCATACCTATGGTGGAGTGAAAACTATTAATGTTAAAATAAGTATACCAAGGGATGGTGCCTCACCCAAAAACCTCCAAAATACATCACCCAAGAGAAGAACATATCTTCAAAAATATCGATGGTTCACTCTTCTCGGCATTCCTTTGTCTAATGTAATGAAGTGTTTAGGTATAACCGATAACCAAATTAATTTTGGAGACATTTCCACACCCTAGTGGTAAAATAAATACCTCATTAGGAAATTATCATCTAAGAGACTCTGTGGAGTCTCACCACATCCTCTGGATAATTCAATGAAAAAAATTAATGAATTATCTCTTTGATCTATATAAATATCAATGATTTTTTCCAAAGTATCAAAAATGACCCATATAGGGTCATATCCTCCCTGATCTCGAAGTAATCTGGTAATAAAGTCTACCAAAATATCCCCACATATTCATTGTGGAACATTTAATGGCAGCAGAAAACTACAAGGAACATTGTACCCAGCCTTCATCTTATGAAAGACTGAACATCGAGACATAAACTTTGCAAATGCATTATTCTACCTCTAACACCAAAACTGACCCTTCAAATCTATGTACATATTTTCACCCAATAATGTACCACAAATGGAGAACTATAAAAATCTATTACAACCAACTCAAACATCATAAAAGTGTAAAATATACTTCTTTGAAACAACAATCACTGTTGTTCAAATTTAGACCATCCATAATGGGCTTGACCACAAACATATTGGTATTTCATGACCTCCATATCAGGATCTGTAAACTACGATTCCCCCACCTATTAACCATGATATGACTACAATTTAATCTAAAAAGGAAAACCCATATCCCCCAAACATCCCATATATCTTGAGGCAATGATGAATTCTTTTCCATCACCCCCCATGAATCACATAATTTATGCTCTACATCATTGCACGAATGCCTTCATAGTGCATTGCATACAATATCCACTTTTCGGGGTGTATAAAAAAATACCAAAGTCATAATCATGTAATAACTTAATTCATTGACACTGATCCATGTAAAATTCACACTGGGAGATGACATAAATCAGGGTATTATGATTGGCAAATACCACGAACCCCTCATTGATGAAGTAATCTATCCACAAATCTATGGAAAATTCTTTTAGTTCCAACTCAAGATTGTGGGTGTCATAGTTATTCTTATCGGAAAATAACATCTGAGACCCATATGGAACAACTAAACTATTCAACATTAGTACACAACCGAACACAAGATAACATGCATCATAGAAAACCTGAAACCGATCTTTTTCTATTGGAAGATAATGAACTAGAGTACTAAATAACTTATCCTTCACATACTCCAATACTATCTAACACTTATTAGTCCATAATAAACCTTAATGGATTCTATTCAATGCTATTAGAGAAGTAAAATGCATTGATAAATTGACTATGAACCTCCTGTAATAGGCTCTAATACCGTTGAATCATTGCACCAATACCACTATATTTGGTGCTTCCCAAGACACAACATCTTAAAAATTAAAATGATATATTTCTACTCTCTACTAGGAGACAAAATTCCCCCTAAAAATTACTTCTTGATCCCCACAATATCACATAAACAAAATCCCAATAGACATTTAATGGTAAATAAATCTAAAAATGTCACACAAATGCCCGTAATACTCCTCATTGGACATGGAGTAAAAAAGGTACCCCATGAACTTTTATAGTAAATGATGGTTCAATGATTTCATTATACCTATAAACATAGGTTGAGATTTCTTCCATCCCAACAGCATCACACAAATCTTGTAATGCCCATGAGGAGAACTAAAGGCAGTCGATGAGATATCATCTTCATTCATATGAATTTGGTGATATCTTGACCACAAATAGGTTATTGAGAACCAAAATGAAAACTTCATTTGATTAAATAAATCAAAAATCCATGAAAGATGATAGAATATATTTACTATCACTAGGTTTAAGCAATGATAATCGATACACAACTTCGTAAATCCATCAGTATTACTCATTTAAATTTTTTTGCACCCCATAGTGACATACTCGATAAAAACACCACATTGAAATAGACCATAGAGGTGTATACACGGCTCGTGCAACTAAAAAGGTATTCTACTATATGGAGACATTTTGTTATGAGAAATGATTAGCGATAGTTGGATCCCGAAATCGATCACTCGATGGTGGGGTAATGAAAAAACATCCTCAAATAAGACATCATGGTACTCTTCTATGACCTTAGAAAATTCCAAATGTTGAACCTTCAATGATGTTATCATCAGCTCATCTATCAAATATGAGAATCAAAGAACACTCCTATGACACATTTGAGGGTCTCTCTAACCAATAAAAATTGTTGGATCTTTGTCATCATCTTAGAGTCCAACCTTATATTGAATAAAATCATTATATCAATTATAGAAAACAACCAATCAATGAAAATGTTAATTTCATAAGGTTTTATCTACAGACATATGAGTTCTCCCCAAAAGCAGTGCTTCAACAGTACTAGCTTACAATCTCTACAAAAATCAATTATGTTTTCATGTCCTCACACTAGAATTGTCAATTATAAGGACACAAGAAGAATCTCTACCTTGATTCCAAATTCATGGACATGGGTGTGTGATATGAAGGATCTTGTTCTTCATGGATCAAAAAAGGTATTCATCCAAGTCAAAAACAATGAAAGGGAACCTCAAATGATGTCTTTCTCATCTGGTGTTGGAAACCCTAAAGCTTGAACATAACCACAACATTCCATATGGCCTCTCTAACCATGCTGACCAAAACCTCCATGGTCGTGATCTACGCTCCAGGGACAAGGATCATCCCAATTCTCTCCTCTACCAACACTATGTATACTCTAATGATCGTAAATGAGATAAACCTAAGGCTACTTTCTCACCTAGAACTACCACAGTAGAGGATACTAAAGTTCATTAATTGGCATATGATGAACAAAAAAAATTCATGGAAACTCTCTTTACTAATGAAATAATCCTCTAATATAAAAACTTTCATTTGATCCCTTTTCGTAAGTATGATATCTGACACCGCAGAAAAATGATACATTGAGGTATGGGACCTACCACTGGCTGATTGAAATCTATTATGTCCTAAAAAAATGAACCACAAAACATAACTCTTTTTAATGAGGAATGCTAATGACTCCCAATCACAATGATCATGATCTAGATAACATCCTCCCGAAGTCACCTTCCCTTACAAGAACCTTGAGATACATCTTCATCATAATTTTCCTTAATACCTATTTGAATGAATATAAAATAGGAATCATTTATTAAGGTTGCTTAACCAAAATATTATCATTCATCTTAAAATAAATGTAATTAGTTGTTGAACAGAATCATGTACATTTCACATGTCCTTTTTAGTCTATTTATCTTAAGAACTATTACTAATAATTATAGGTCTTCCTAATTCTATTCATGGTATTTCAAACAAGGAAATCTTTTTTCATTATGCCAATACATTTAACATCTAAACAAATCATCATTAGAGTAGTCATATCGAGTTCCTTCTATTTACTAATACTATAAAAAATATGGTGAGAACACATTTTCATAGTATAAAACCACATAATCATCAATAATTACTTATATTATTCCTAAATAATTATACATATGTTTAAATTTATGAATTATTATGAATATTCAGAGATATAAACCTAGAAATATCCTTATAAAAATCCCTTGGGATCACACAAATGTTTCAAAATACTAATTTCTAATGGATGACTAATCCTTTCCTTTAATACCAACTATTGTGACATTGGAAAACATAATTGGATATTACATCATTTGAGTTTAATATTTAGCTATTTCAAAAATCAAATACCAAGGAATGCTATAGTTTAGTGTATTTGGAAACATGGAAAAATAATATTATAACATGTAGCATGATTTTCAAAATCACACATAATGATCATCCAATTTATTACTCATACATAAAACCACTCATCACAATATGAGAAAATGAAACATAATAATGTGATGGAATTAGATGCTTAGAAAGGGTAAAATGGGGGATATTAAATCAAAACATGAGAATAAGTTTATATGAAAATGATCCTATCATTATATGATCATACCATGCATATGAAATATCATAATCAACAGTAATGGGATGAATACAAGTTATTAATAAGACAGAAATCATAAGGGAAAAATCCATAAGATCATAACATAAGAATAAAAAATGTGATTTTTGTAGACACATAAACATATAAAATGACACCCAAATTAGTCATGTTATAATTATAAGGCCATCATAGTAGAATATATTCACACCATAATCTATCTTAGTAGTCATGTTTCACTCCTATGATAATATTATTTGATAAAATCATCTACCGAACCAGGTTCTCTCATTGTTCAAGACCTGTCTTAATAAATTGTGTTCACTACCCATTCCAGCTCTATATTACTATGTCAAGTACACTTAACATTACATCATTATATTACTGAACTGGGATCACTTCATATTCTTGATTTGTATTACTGAACCACCTTCACCTACCATTCATAGCATGTATTACAAAACTGGCTTCAATTTATGTTTGAGCCCCATATTGTCGAACATTTTTCACTTCTTATTTCATCCCAGAAATACTAAACTAGGATTATTTCCTATTATAGTCGAATCTAACGAATGAGATACAACTAATTACAAATTTCCTAAATGGAGATATAGGTTCCACACATCATATAATATAATCATACAATCATGGGATACCAGATAGTTAAAAATTAATCATATGAGGACAGATATAAATTAATGTATTTTCAAAACATTATATCACAACACATTAAATGAAATTTGTGTCATAAAAATTTATTCTTATCATAATTTATGGAAGATAGTCAGGTTTCATAATCATTTCATCGTAGATTTACCCATGAATGGATGTAGGTTTTAGATGTATTTATCATAGTTCAACCTGAAGAAGAGAAAAAAATTTCATAAACAAAAATCCATCAAAACCTAATCCATTAAGATAAAAAATAGGAATGTTTTCCTTGGATAATTTCCCAATTAAATCCAAAACTATAATTTAGTATTTCATCTTAAATGGGGAAGGATTAGGAAATAAAACATGGAAAATTACTTTTCGTAGAAAAATCATTTTTTAATTTATTACTTGTTAAAAATATTGTTTTTTAGAAACCTTGTGAAAACATATAATGGAATCATAAAAATATCATTGCAAACATTTCTTGATAGAAATATTCTTTTGATATTTTAAAAATATTTCATAAATAATTAAACAATTTTTTAAAAAATTAATTTAAAAATAGAATAAAAATTTATAAATGAAAGGTGAAATCATTTTGAAACCCATTTTCAATGAATATTACAAAATAACCTTGTAAACATTTAATAAAAATTTCAATAATTTTTTTGAAATCATTTTCAGAAAACATGGTTTGGAATGAACATAGATTTCTGATTGAAATAATAATAATGTAATATTTTCTATAAAAAATTTCAAATCAATATTATTTACCAAAAAGTGAAAAATTATTCTAATACATGATAATATTAGAGATAACCACATAAGAATAAAATCCTTGATTGTTTTTAAGGGATGGATCATAATATTTCACCAGTTGAAGTATAATGGAAAATAATCCAGATAAATGTTGAGATATTAGAAAAAACTATTACCATTTTGGGAAAATTAGATGTGAGAGAAGTCACATCCCTTCATGAGGTGATAGTCAGTCAATCACACCAACGATGTTGCCATTTCCAATATTAAATGAAAGATAAGATGGTATATAAAAAATAATTATTATATAATTATAAATATTTTAAATATATCATATATATATATATCGGTCAAATAAATAAATTTAATAGGGTACTAATGGGGTTTATGAAAAAAATAATTAAATATATTTATAAACATGTAAATCTTCATAAAAATGATGGTTTTGATTGAAATTTGTCGGAATAATCAATATATTGATGTTATTATATTAACATGATCAACTATATTTATATTAATTCTACTATTTATATAAAATAATAAATGATGAATATTTTAACAATTTCTATGAATCAATAAAATAAAATTGATCACATTAGAAGTATACCTCAACTTTGGACAACCTCAATTGGTTCAAATCTAATGCCATAATATGATTTATATTTGATAAAACAATGTGATATATGTAGTAGTGATGAATTAATGGAAGATATTTTGGTAGTTCTTTTTTAATAAAAATCCTTTTAATGTATGATGTATATAGTATATTGTGTGGCCTTTTAGATATGTGAGAGAGGACAAAATTTCAATTTTAGAAAGCAAATAGGTGTACACAATTTTTTCACCTTAAAGAAGGAAATAAATCTATCATTATCAAGAATAAGATGATATATGTTCACTATAATTACATGACAATTAATTAAGACTTTTTTGTCATTTTAACAATTATATTTTTAGTTTAACCGATATATAACCCATTTTAACTTTAACCATGGTTAAATATTTTTTTTATTAAACAATAATTCTAACCCAAAATAATTTTAAAATTATTATATAATAAAACATTTATATTTCCAAAATGTAAACATTTATATAAAATAATATTCATATAAATGGTATAATTTGATATGAAATTTAACTTGAAAATTGGGTAAAAATTCATTTTTTTCAATACATGTTTTTTTCAACCATGAGATGATTTCATATTAGCTTAATAAATATATATAATAAATATATGAAATGAAATTCATATTTATTTATATATATTATATAAATTTTAATTAAATAATATCTTCTAATGGATTTTTTAGTTATGTAAAATAAAGTATCAATTTTCATGATAAGATTGTTTTTATAAACATTAGATTGTAAATCCCAAAATAATCACAAACATAAAATTAGTATAACAATGATTTAAATGTTATTAATTTAATTAAACCAAAAAATATAAAAAATAGTTTATCTGATATCATAATCAAACCATGATTATTATTTTAAATTACCTTATTTATTTAAAATAGATGACATTCTTACAAAAATATTTAATTTTCACTATTCATTAAGAAATAATTATTTTCCAAAAAATGAAAAAAAATACATAGAAACTAATTTTATAATTTTTTAAAAAAAGAAATTAATTTATAAAAACAAATTCTACAAATTTAATATTTTTATTTATATAAAATAATATAAATAAAAATTTTAATAAAAAATATAATCTTTCTAATTTAAAATTTTCCTTTTACATTTAAAATAAATATAAATATCTAATTCATTAATATTAAGAAATATAAAAATGATATATACTATCATTTCCTTGTTTTGAACAAACTATTTTATCACATGCACATAGTTCAATCATTTTAGAGACACTTATTTTTGGTATTTAACAAAATTGATGACATTCAAATTATTTAATATAATAATTATATATTATTAATAAAGTAGTATGTAGTGAATTATGTTTATAATTGATTTCAAATTAATAACAAAAATCATACTGACTCATAATAAATTGTATATCAAGAATAAATGAATCATACATCCAATATTATTTCCTAGAATCATATTTTAAACTGTAAATCATTTATTTTGTAGGTATACCTAGTGAGATTTGAATACCTTGGAATGATGATTAAAATTATCCAAGTGAAATTCATTGTTATCATAACCATTAAGGAATAATGTTTTCTTATCCATTCATCAGTGAAAAATATAAAAAATGAACATGTGAAAGAAGAAGAATTTTTTTTGAATTTTTTGTAATATAGATAAATAGATAATAATTTTCAAACCACTATCCCCGAAGGAATTATTTATCCACCCATTAAAAAATAAATTTAATATTATTTTAAAAAGTTTTGTATTCCATTATTTTATAAATCTACATAAATTAATCGACATTATCATTATAAGGTTTATCAAAAATAAGAGAGTAGTGTTTTTTATATAAGGTCATCATTTCATTACATTGGGAGATTTCCATTATGGGTAATCTCTATAAATAATTTATTTATTAAATGATTTTGGATTATTATAAATAAAATTGTAGTTTTTATGGAATGAAAAAAATTCCATGTCATGGTATCTCAATAAGAGAAGGGGGTTCAGGAGCCATTCCATCACTATTTCATGTATATTGATGATTTTTATTTTTACTAGGATTATTAAAATATTAATCTAAATCATAAATAGAATAAAATTAGGACAGAAATTTTTGATCATGTTATGCAAGATAGATAGTCATTCAAATTGGGTTCTTGATCTACGGTGAACGTCGTACGTTGGTGGTGAGTGAATTTTATAATCAATATAATATCATTGCTCAGAAGAACATGACTACTCGAACACATAATCTATATTTGTTTAATAATTTATGGGTTATATGACTGTAAAGTAATAACTATTACACCTTATAATTTTCTATATATCCTATGAAAGAAAAATTAATTATCCATTAGAATAAAATTGTTAGTTATCTCATGTGCATATGTGGTGTACCCAATAATATATATGTTTATATAATAATAAATTTTTAATCCATAATTCAAGTGGATGTTTTAATATAATTGAAATGAATGGGAAACTATTAATTAGGTAGAATGTGGTTGTTGCCGCCTCTTTTGTGTGTTATTTGAGAAATCCAATCATGGACCAATTTTTCCTACACCTCAATAATTTAATGTATTCGTGTGTTCACAAAAGAAATTCAATGTGGGGAGGGGTTCATGATATTTAGTGCCTAAAATTTCAAAATTATAAATAAAATTGAATGAAATCTCTATATTTGTATTGAAGACAATTAATAGTCTTCAAAACATTAATCTTTTTCTGAATAATTTTTTTAGAAACATTTATCCCCATTTTAAATGTCTCAAATATATCAGACCTATATTAAAGGTTTTAAATCCAGATATTTTATCTTAATAAATAATAAATATAATATAATTTCATCCTATACAATGGGGGTGGTCCTATAAGGGGAAAATCAGAATTTACATACATTAAATCATGACCACCAATGAATGAGGGAATGCTAACACTACCTCTCTTATATCTACCCATGGAACAAGCCTTACGTAATGAAATCCTTTACTGTGTGAAATATCCACACAATCATTTGTATTTATTTTCTTTAATTCCCTAGGACCACACATGCCCTAATATCAGAAGTAATCAAAATTTGAAATATGTATTAGTATCAAAAACTCTCCCCAATCTCATAATATGTCTTTTTATATTCAAATAATATATTCCTTTAACAATATATCCCATTCTCTGAGATCTAGAACCTTTATAAAAAAATTTTAATCTGTATTTACACCTATAAATGAATCTTTTCTATTCTAGATCCCCCAAGGAGTTCATTTTTCAAGGAAGCTTTGTTTCCCATGATACATCTGATAGTGTGAAGAAATAATATGCATTTAGTTATATTAAAAATCACTTCTTAGGTCCTAAAATGTATTATTTCTTCCATATATTAGTTAACCATTCAACCCATTCTATTAATTCATCGAATTACTATATAGAGGATGACATAAAATGAACACCTTGAAACAAGGTCACACTGATTTTTTAGCACATAACTATACATATTTAGAACATCATAACTACTATAAATGATTTCAAATATTCTTATTTTTCATCAATTTTGGTAATTTTGTGATTTTTTAGGATTTATACCCAAAGATCTAAACTTCATCAATTTTATAAAAATAATATAAATAGTCTTTTATCCTATGAAATATACATATACAAGGGTTTTTTTCATCTTCGATTTAATCTCATTATAAAATGTATGATTCACCTTAGTTTGAGTCATGTCCTTAGAAATTAGACACTTAGTATGACAATTAATTTTCTATTTTTAATATAGTTCTTCAGATATTAGTGATGTCAAAAAATCATAGAGATTAAATTAGTCCCAAGTGTAAATTATAATTTCAAACTATATGATATTTGAATTATAAAGGTAAATCAATTGGATAAAATCTTGATCCTCATCATAATGTTCCACATTTATGATTATAGTTTTTATAGTGATTTTAATAAAATGATTTAAATTTTATTTAATAAACACACCATAATGTAATTTACATATATAAATGTGATGTTTCATTTATAATATAAAAAATGATATGTACTCATATAGAGATTCTGAATAATTTGAGAAAATAATGTAGTAATAGTTTCATATGATATATACACGAGGACATTATCATCTTTGGAAGTAAATAATGCTCAATTTTCCATAACTAATACATTAAAAAAGACATCGTAGAATTTAACAGTGGTCTATCCATCATCAAACTAGGAAAAAAAATGTTTCCTTGGGGAATGAAATGAATCCATAATCCATTTCATTAAAATTAGTATGACCATTTTAAATAAATAAAAATTAAAATAATTTTCATTTTCTAAAAAATTGAATTGGATAATTATATTATATAATTATTTTTTTAATGGATCTGTAAAAGAATATATGGGGGAAACAATAAGACATACTCATAGAAAAATAAGCATACATTATGTTACACAATCTTTTGTTTTCTGTATGGTGAATAGAATGAATTCTAATTTGTAAAATGATTATATTAATTAATTGAAAAGGAATGTGATGATTCAAGATGAGTTAAAAAACAATAATATTAACAACACCATGATTTGAAATAGAGAAAAAGAAAAAAATTAGATATTATACTTGAGATTTAATGTGAATTGTTTCGTTGGACCCTCATGAATGAATGGAACACCACCCACACCCAAAATCATTTTATTAATAATAAGATTAATGCAATATAAGATGTATTCTAGATCTATAGACTACAGAACATCAAAATTAAATTATATAAACAATTAAAAATAAGATATGATGATGATGAAACATTCAAGGACAATTATTTTATAACATTCGGATGGTTTTGTGGGCCCTATTTTATACCAGGGATGATGTTTTGTTCGTAACTTAAAAAACATAGCATGTTTCATTTGGATATCCACTATAGCATCTATATCAATTAAGAGGATGCATTGTAACGCCCCGACCCTAGTTACCCAGAGTCGGTGCATTATTACATAACATTGTTATGATCACAAGAAAGATCAAATCTCGAAAGACCGATTGGTTTAGTAGCCTTGGAAATACTAGATATATTCATAAGTTTTACATTACATCATAAAATGAAAAACTACTACAACAACATAATGTCTCCATAATCCACACTCATATCCCCACATAAAATACCTGCAGGTCATTCATAATTTACTTCTTCACTTCCTGGGAAAAATAAAACATAGAAAAGGGGTGAGCTCAAATGCCCAGTAAGGATAAAAATATAGCGGAACATTCAAAAATAAGTATAAACATTTATGGCAATGAATTACTAAAACTGAAGCCTTTTAAACTTGAACATCAACATAGTATGAAAAAATTAAAATTAAATAATTCCATTTACTTGTTCACATGGATATTCTACTAATCGAATAATCACATGCAATATCAATAACCACTTTCATAATGTTGGAATGCATAATGCCAGACTATCGTAACCACATAGTCAAGGCCTCATGCCAAGACTACAAATAAGATTTTGCCAAGGCCTTGTGCCAAGACACTAGTTTGTCTCATGAGACCTACCGATGCATCGAGGAGCTATAGTGGGCTCCACCCGTCACTTACTAAGTCCAATGCATTCCCATATGAAAAGGTTTAAACATAACATAAACATTCGTATTAAAACTAGCATACGAAATGTCAATACTTTCACCATAAACTATGAATGATATAAAAATAGCACATCCACAGTCAAACATATCACAAAACCTTCAATACAATATAGAAGTTTCATATCATAATAAATCAACTTCAAATAATCTTAAAATCCATCAAAGGTTGTTGACATAGATGAAATCAAAATTCTTTTTAAAGAAATATCTCCTTTTATTTTGAAATCATTTAAGATCCATATAAAATAAAAAAAATTCTTTGAAAATATTCTTATAAGCTTGTAAGGGAAGCTTTGAAGATTTTATAATGGCGGAAAATAGCCGCACCCGCCGTATAAGTTACAAAAAACATTCTTACCTTAATTCTGTCGAAAAGGTTAAAAAGGACCTTGTTTTGAAAACGACGGAAAGATTCCTTTATAAACCTCTTATAAAAAGTCAAACAAGGGTATAAATGACTTTAACCCATATTATTGTAAATAATAAAAATGTTTTGAAATACATTTTTAAGAAACATGGATGTGGATGATAAAGAGATCCCAGAAGATTATTACGTATAAACAACCTCGGATAATGAAGAGATTGTAAAATAACCCTTACCTTGTACTTTTCCTTGGTTGGGGTAGGTTAACCTCCTGTATAATGGTGAAATAATTGTTATTAAATTATACATGAATCATATATATTAATATGATATCATATATGATCTTTTAACATTGATTTGTTAATAATATCTTAGAATTATCGTCGTTTTGGGTGTTAACTTACTCATTTTCTTTTATAAGTTTTGTTACATAATCCATGTTTGTTGTATCTTATTCATATCCAGAATGATATCAAGTCCTTAAACATCATTTTTAAATCATCAAATGGTAATTATACTTGAATGGATATGATGGAGAATGAATCTCATCGCGTTCATGGAGACGGTAGTCCGTACGTACGCACGAGCGACAATATCATTCTTTTGATATTAAAATAATATATAAATGGATGTTATATCATATATACAGAATCATTCACATGTTATATTTATTATTTACATGAGTTACACGTCATTATTATACCCATCCAAATAATAATATATTGAATAACAATTACACCACGACGTGGAGACGGTGAGCCGTACGTACGCACGTATAGTGACATGTTTTTCAAAGGGTGGATAGAATACAGAATATGGTTGTACCATATTTATAATAACATCACAGTATATTTGAGATACTGGAGTTATAATTTTAGAATGGTAAGAACAAAGGAAGAAGAAGTGGAAAAGAAATGAACTTGGAGAAGGGTGGTGAAATCATTACCTCTTCTTCGGGTTCTTCCTTTTGATTTGATCAAAAGGGCTCCTTAGGTTGGATTTCTGATCCAACTAAGGCCTCTAGGTTGTAGTGAGGGATGTTGGGAGAGTATTTGGGTAGAGTTTGGCCGAACCAAAAGGCTTCGAAGGTGTGAAGAAATGGGAAGGAGGAGTTCCCTTTTATAAAAGGGGTGAGGGGCACCTTTGGAAAAGCTAGAAATATTAATTTATAATAAATTCATATTCGGTTTATAATGGCTCCAAAGTTGATTATTCAAAGTTTATGGTGGGAATAGGTCTAAAACAACTCAACCAATAGAATTTAGACAGGTTTGTGTACTTATATTAACCTTGTCTTTAAGTATTAACTCTAAGTTAATTAGTTTCACTTTTACAATGTCTCTTTGTATTTTTATATAATATTGTTAATAAACTTACTACATACATCCAAGAGACCCCCAAGTGGTCCATTAATGATGAACCTATCATGATATAATTCTTTTGGCCGAACCTTAGATTTTTCGGAATTTAATATCAATTAATAATATAATATTTGTTTTAAGAACTCTTTTATGTCAATTTTGACACTATTCAATAGTTGTTTTTTGTGAAACTCATAACAGATTGATTACTTCGAACAAAGTCAATTAAATCAATCCTAATATGTCATATTATCCTATAAAATTATTTTAATTCATTAAAAGTTTCATATTATATTTATTTGGGTATTTATAATATCAAATATTTAAATTTTTCACTATTATAGTAATTACTGCATCATCATTGTGTCATAATTAAAATAAATTATATAGTGTCTAAAAATTATAAATAAAATATAATTATGTAGTAAATCTTTTTATCTTTCTAATTAATATTTATAATCTAATATCCAACATATATAACCCTATGTAACAATTATTTTACTAAAAGATATATGCTTGTGTCATTTTTGTATTCATTTTAACTTAATTAAAATAAAGTGTCATTATCACTTACAAGTAGATCCATGGGGTACCAAAATCGACCCAAAGATGCCCATGGTCGACCATGTATAAACCAATAGGGTTAAGACACGTTTTAGGGTAATTTAGTATTATTATAATATTATTTTTTTTAACCCTTATTTACCGGATTTACCCTTAACCATGGTAAATAAAATATTTACCGCAGTAATTATTCAAATTGTCTAAAAATAAAAGTTACCTATTTACAAAATTTTAACATCCTGATTCCAAATATGGAATCCATTTTCCTAAATTCAAAACACAGAAGTGGCAGAATTTAATTTAAAATTAATTCCCGCTGTCAAAACAAAAAGCGTGTTTTAAAGAGATAATAACTATCAAAAGATTGACACTAGTTTATGTTCGGTTTAATTGTAAAATTATGTCCAATGACCAACATTATATTAAATGGTAAAAACATATATTCTAAATATACTTTAAAACTACTAAAATTCATAATTTATCACTATTAATTATTTTGATTTAAAAAGTTGTTTTTAATTAAAATTTAGTAATTTTCACTATTCATCAAAATATGAAAGTTATCCGAAAAGTACCAAAATTTCACCTTAGGCTAAATTAGATATTACGAATCCAAAAATGAAGTCCATTTTGAAATATCAAATATATATGATTTCAAAAAGTAGGTATTACTATTCACAACGGCTAGTTTAATTAGTTGTGGTGTGTGTTAGAACTCGAGGTTGCGTACAACACACGCTATCGCATTATTCGAAGGGAAACGTACCGTGGAAGATTGGGGTGTTACATTCTCCCCTCCTTCAAATAATTGCATCCTCGCAATTTCTAGGGTATTACTGAATAAAAAGACTCGGGTGGTTCTTCATCATAAGTTCCTCGGGTTCCCACGTTGCCTCTTCCATCTTATGATTTCTCCACAAAACTTTTACCAGATGCGTCGTCCGGTTTATCAGCACTTGTTCTCTCGTATCAAGAATCCTGATGGGCTCTTCACTATAGGAAAGATCGGGTTCCAGTTCTAATTTCTCATAGGTGAGTACATGCGTTGGATCAGGCATGTATTTCCTCAACAGAGATACGTGGAACACATCGTGAAATTTGGAGAGACTTGGCGGCATTGCCAATCGGTAAGCTACAACCCCAATTCGTTCTAAAATTTCGAAAGGTCCGATGTACCTGGGACTCAATTTACCTTTCTTACCAAAATGTATGACTCCCTTCCATGGAGATACCTTCAGGAAAACATGATCACCGACTTGAAATTACAAATCCTTCCTTCGATTATCGGCATAGCTCTTCTGCCTATTTTGAGCTGCTTTGATGTGATTTTGGATTACCTTCACCTTTTCCACTGTTTCCTCAACCAGTTCTGGGCCTACAAGTTTTCTTTCACCAACCTCATCCCAACAGGTTGGTGTACGATAACTCATTCCGTATAACGCTTCATATGGTGCCATCTGAATACTCGAATGGAAGCTATTGTTATAGGAAAATTCTACCAGTGGTAAATATTGATCCCACATACCCTGAAAGTCATGTGAGCAAGATCTCAACATGTCTTCTAGGGTTTGAATAGTCCGTTCTGATTGTCCATCTGTCTGAGGGTGGTAAGCAGTGCTCAAATGAAGTTCAGTATCCAGGGATTTCTGAAGACTTTTCCAAAATCATGAAGTCAAACGGGGATCACGATCAGAAACAATCGATAGGGGAACTCCATGAAGTCTCACAACTTCATTAAGGTATAGTCTTGCTAGACGTTCCAGGGGTAGATCTTCTCTTATAGCAAGAAAATGTGCTGACTTGGTAAGACGATCAACAATAACCCATATTGCATCATTCCTTCTAGGAGTCTTTGGTAGCCCCATGACAAAGTCCATCGTAATATTGTCCCATTTACACTCCGGTATGGGAAGAGGTTGCATGACTCCTCCAGGCTGTTGCCTTCCACCTTTCACTTGTTGACAAACCATACATCTTGACACAAAATCAGCAATCTCCCTCTTCATGTTGTCCCACCAAAAATGTTCCTTCAAATCTCTATACATTTTTGTGCTCCCAGGGTGTATAGAGAAATTGAAACTATGAGCATCATCCACCAATTCCCTTTTTAGATCAGGTATATCGGGAACACAAAGTCTCTTCCCAAATTTCAAAATTCCATCTTCATACACAAAGTCTCTCATTCTCCCATAATTCACAGCTTTAATCTTCTTTTGAAATTCTTCATCATCGGTCTGAGTACTCTTAATCCTTTCTATTAAAGATGGTTTGGAAACCATTTGAAAAAGCATTGATGTTTCACCTTCCCTGGTTATTCCCATGTCCATCTTCACTAGATCCATGAAAATTGGATCCCTTTCAATTCTCATATTGTTCAAAACTCCATGGTCTATTCTACTCAAAGCATCTTCCACCTTGTTTGCCTTCCCCGGGTGGTAGTGTATCGTATAATCATAATCCTTGAGTAATTCAAGCCATCTCCGTTGCCTCATGTTGAGTTCTTTTTGTGATAAAATATACTTCAAACTCTTGTGATCAGTATAAATCTCACATTTTTCACCATAGAGGTAGTGCCTCCATATATTCAAAGCAAAGATCACAGCTGCTAACTCAAGATCATGAGTAGGATAGTTTTGTTCATGAATTTTCAACTGTCGTGATGCATAGGCAATAACTCTATCATTCTGCATAAGGACACAACCAAGTCCTTTTTTCGATGCATCACTATAAATAACGAACCCATCATTCCCCGATGGTAGAGTCAATATAGGAGCATTGACTAATCTTTTATTCAGTTCTTCAAAACATTCTTCACACACTTTTTTCCAAACAAATTTAACCCCTTTACGTGTGAGCTTTGTTAATGGGTTAGCCAATCGGGCAAATTTCTGGACGAAACGTCGATAATAACCTGCCAAACCAATAAAACTGCGTAACTCAGTTATACTCGTAGGTGCTGGCCATTCTTGGATTGCCTTGGTCTTAGAAGGATCAACAGAGATTCCATCTTTAGAGACAATATGGTCATGAAAAGAAATCTCCTGAAGCCAGAATTCACACTTGCTAAACTTCCCATATAATTCATGCCTCCTCAGAGTCTTCAAGATAATGCGTAAGTGATTTTCATGATCTTCATAGGTTTTGGAGTATACCAATATATCATCAATAAATACCACCACAAATTCATCGAGATACTCCTTGAAAACTCTATTCATCAGATCCATGAATACAGAGGGTGCATTAGTCAATCCAAACGGCATTACAGTAAACTCGTAATGCCCGTACCTGGTTCAAAATGCTGTCTTCGGAATGTCTTCCTTCTTTATACACAACTGATGGTATCCAGATTGAAGGTCAATCTTTGAAAAGTATTGAGCTCCATGTAGTTGGTCAAATAAATCATCAATACGAGGGAGGGGATACTTGTTCTTTATCGTTATAGCATTGATCTCCCTGTAGTCGATACATAACCTCATAGATCCATCTTTCTTTTTAACAAAAAGAACAGGGGCTCCCCATGGAGAAACACTAGGGCGAATAAATCCCTTATTACTCAATTCCTCTAGTTGTTTCTTTAGTTCGACTAACTCTACAGTGGCCATTCTATAAGGGGTCTTCGATATAGGCCTTGATCCAGGAATCAAATCAATGGAAAACTCAACTTCTCGTTCTGGAGGATGTCCAGGTAAATATTCCGGAAATACATCTAAAAATTCTTTCACAACAGGTACATACTCTATTTGGACATTCCTTTCCTCACCGACAGTTATTTCATTCTCTTCCTCCCCAATAATTGAATTAAGTTGAGCTACTGGGGGTGGATCTAAATAAGAATTAGGTGGTGACGATTCTGCTCTAAAGATAAGGTGTTCCTTATCATTATCATCAAGAATCATAACCTCTTTATTATTACAATTAATATTCACATCATAGTCTGAAATCCAGTCCATACCGAGGATTATATCAAACTCAATCATAGGTATGATGATGAGATCAGCAGATAAAGAAAATTTATGTGCTCTAATGGGGACTGATTCAAAAAACTTTGTTGCAATGATACTTCCCTAAGGAGTTTTAACTGACAAATCCCTTATTAAATCAAATTGGAAATATCTAATTTTCTTAGAAAACTGGGAAGATATGAAACAATGCGATGATCCAGAGTCAAATAATGCATTTTCTAAACTTGAGGAAACCATTAAATTACCTGCCACCACGTCTTTTGGAGCTTCTACCACTGCAGTAGTGATAGCATAAGCCTGGCCTTGATCCCTTGGCCTTTTCTGAGGTAAGTTCTCCTGACGCTTAGGACATGCATTTGCATAATGCCCCATCTCCCTGCAATTGTAGCACTGAACGTTGGTAGCTTCCTTCTTCCCCTTGCAATCACGAGCTTGGTGGCCTTTTTCACCACATTTGTAACAGACTCACATTCCCTTCAAGAAAGTACCAGGATGTTTCTTCCCCCATTTACCACAAGATGGATATTCAACCTTTCCCTTCTTCCCCTTATTTCCATTGCCAGATTGATCAGCAGGTCTCTTCTTCTCTTTCTTTGCTTTAAAGTCATAATACTTAAAGAATTCCTTTTCGGTCTTGATAGCACATGAGACAATGTATTCGTATGATGAAAAGGATTGTGAGACTAATGCTCGACGGAGAAATGTTTTTAACCCATCAAAGAAATGATCAATCTTACTTCTTGGGTTGCGAATATAATCTCCAGCATACCTTGCTATCCTTGTATAGTTAGCCTCATACTTTGTGACATTCTCATCCTCCTTTTGTCTCAGACTCAGAAATTGCCTTTCCATATCTGCTCGATGGTCGCGAGGAAAGTATTTTTCTAAAAACAGATCTTTGAACTCCCTCCATTCCATATTTGATACTTCATCATCTTCCTTCATATTTTGAATCAATGACCACCATTGATCAGCATCTCCAGTGAGGCGTAAAACTGCCATGATAACTTTTTCCCTTTCACTGCTCCCCAAAGCCTGAAATATTTTCTCTAGGGAAAATATCCATTGCTCAGCTACTAATGGATTTGTACTCCCATTGAACGTTTGTGGTTATTGCCTCATGATTCGATCTAACATTGATCCTCCACGCTGTGGATCAGGGTGCTCCATACGGGTAAGGTTATTATTCATAACCTAAGTAAGTTGTCCCAGTATGGTGATTAGCTGATCGGAACCAGTTGCATCACCAGCCCAACTATAATTATCTTGAGCAGGAGGGTAATCCCTACATGGAGTGCGTGCATTGATATAGTTTCCATTTCTTCCACTAGGCGCCATTTCTAAACAATGGCATAAACTAGATCAGTTTATGAATCAAAATACATAATACCATACTTATAAAACACTTAACATAAATTGAACTATTTATGGATATAATCCATAATCATAATAATGTTTTCTTTGAGGAGGTATATACTCATAATCCCTTCAAAATGATTTTTAAAGAAAAATTAGGGTTATCCTAAGCATATCCCCCGGGAGTGTCGTAACCAAGAGTGCAGCAAGGCCCGTTGTCGTGCACCAGTTCCCGTTCGAGTCTAGATCAAAGCAGTGTTTTCGGGTTTTACCCCTAGGTACATCTGTGCCAGAGCCGCCTCTACCTGCTCGTATCCAGACAGGGATGTATTGCTCGGAAAACTCACAAAATCTCTACAATACAAAAATTCTAGAAAGTTCTTCTATACTAATCCTCAAAGTTCATCTTAGGTCTACGTGCTGTAATCAAAGTTTATCTAAATCTAGCTTCCAAGGTTTGTACTAAACCTCCCTCAGATACCAACTGTAATGCCCCAACCCTAGTTACCCAGAGTCAGTGCATTATTACATAACATTGGTATGATCACAAGAAAGATCAAATCTCGAAAGACCGATTGGTTTAGTAGCCTTGGAAATACTAGATATATTCATAAGTTTTACATTACATCATAAAATGAAAAACTACTACAACAACATAATGTCTCCATAATCCACACTCATATCCCCAAATAAAATCCCTGCAGGTCATTCATAATTTACTTCTTCACTTCCTGGGAAAAATAAAACAAAGAAAAGGGGTGAGCTCAAATGCCCAGTAAGGATAAAAATATAGCGGAACATTCAAAAATAATTATAAACATTTAAGGCAATGAATTACTAAAACTGAAGCCTTTTAAACATTAACATCAACATAGTATGGCAAAAGTAAAATTAAATAATTCCATTTACTTGTTCACATGGGTATTCTACTAATCGAATAATCACATGCAATATCAATAACCACTTTCATAATGTTGGAATGCATAATGCCAGACTATCGTAACCACATAGTCAAGGCCTCGTGCCAAGACTACAAATAAGATTTTGCCAAGGCCTTGTGCCAAGACACTAGTTTGTCTCATGAGACCTACCGATGCATCGAGGAGCTATAGTGGGCTCCACCCATCACTTACTAAGTCTAATGCATTCCCATATGAAAAGGTTTAAACTTAACATAAACATTTGTATTAAAACTAGCATACGAAATGTCAATACTTTCACCATAAACTATGAATGGTATAAAAATAGCACATCCACAGTCAAACATATCACAAAACCTTCAATACAATATAGAAGTTTTGTATCATAATAAATCAACTTCAAATAATCTTAAAATCCATCAAAGGAAGTTGACATAGATGAAATCAAAATTCTTTTTAAAGAAATATCTCCTTTTATTTTGAAATCATTTAAGATCCATATAAAATAAAACATTTTCTTTGAAAATATTCTTATAAGCATGTAAGGGAAGCTTTGAAGATTTTATAACGGCAGAAAATAGCCGCACCCGCCGTATAAGTTAAAAAAACATTCTTACCTTAATTCTGTCGAAAAGGTTAAAAAGAACCTTGTTTTGAAAATGACGGAATTATTCCTTTATAAACCTCTTATAAAAAGTCAAACAAGGGTATAAATGACTTTATCCCATATTCTTGTAAATAATAAAAATGTTTTGAAATACATTTTTAGGAAACATGGATGTGGATGATAAAGAGATCCCAGTAGATTATTACGTATAAACAACCTCGGATAATAAAGAGATTGTGAAATAACCCTTACCCTGTACTTTTCCTTGGTTGGGGTAGGTTAAACTCCTGTATAATGGTGAAATAATTGTTATTAAATTATACAAGAATCATATATATTAATATGATATCATATATGATCTTTTAACATTGATTTGTTAATAATATCTTAGAATTATCGTCGTTTCGGGTGTTAACTTACTCATTTTCTTTTATATGTTTTGTTACATAAGCCATGTTTGTTGTATCTTATTCATATCCAGAATGATATCAAGTCCTTAAACATCATTTTTAAATCATCAAATGATAATTATACTTGAATGGATACGATGGAGAATGAATCTCATCGCGTTCGTGGAGACGGTAGTCCGTACGTACACACGAGCGACAATATCATTCTTTTGATATTAAAATAATATATAAATGGATGGTATATCATATATACAGAATTATTAACATGTTATATTTATTATTTACAGGAGTTACACATCATTATTATACCCATCCAAATAATAATATATTGAATAACAATTACACCATGACGTGGAGACGGGGAGCCGTACGTACGCACGTATGGTGACCTGTTATTCAATGGGTGGATAGAATACTGAATATGGTTGTACCATATTTATAATAACATCACAGTATATGTGAGATACTGGAGTTATTATTTTAGAATGGTAAGAACAAAGGAAGAATAAGTGGAAGAAGAAATGACCTTGGAGAAGGGTGGTGAAATCATTACCTCTTCTTCGGGTTCTTCCTTTTGATTTGATCAAAAGGGCTCCTTAGGTTGGCTTTCTGATCAAACTAAGGACTCTAGATTTTAGTGAGGGATTTTGGGATAGTATTTTGGCAGAGTTTGGCCGAACCAAAAGGCTTTGAAGGTTTGAAGAAATGGGAAGGAGGAGTGCCCTTTTATAAGAGGGGTGAGGGGCACCTTTGGAAAAGCTAGAAATATTAATTTATAATAAATTCATATTCGGTTTCTAATGGCTCCAAGTTGATTATTCAAAAGTTAAGGTGGGGATAGGTCGAACACAACTCAACTAATAGAATTTAGACAGGTTTGTGTACTTATATTAACCTTATCATTAAGTATTAACTCTAAGTTAATTAGTTTCACTTTTACAATGTCTCTTTGTATTTTTATATAATATGTTTAATAAACTTACTACATACATCCAAGCGACCCCCAAGTGGTCCATTAATGATGAACCTATCATTATATAAGTCTCTTGGCCGAACCTTAGATTTTTAGGAATTTAATATCAATTAATAATATAATATTTGTTTTAAGAACTCTTTTTTGTCAATTTTGACACTATTCAAAAGTTGATTTTTTTTAAACTTATAACAGATTGATTACTTCAAACCAAGTCAATTACATCAATCCTAATATATTATATTATCCTAGAAAATTAGTTTAATTCATTAAAAGTTTCATATTATATTTATTTGGGTATTTATAATATCAATTATTTTAATTTTTCACTATTATAGTAATTACTGCATCATCATTGTGTCATAAATAAAATAAATTATTTAATGTCTAAAAATTATAAATAAAATATCCATATGTAGGAAATCTTTTTTTCTTTCTAATGAATATTTATAATCTAAAATCCAACATATATAACTCTATTTAACAATTGTTTTGCTAAAAGATATATGCTTGTGTCATTTTTGTATTCATTTTAACTTAATTAAAATAAAGTGTCATTATCACTTACAAGTGGATCCATGGGGTCCCAAAATCTACCCTAAGTTGCCCATGGACGACCATGTATCAACCAATAGGGCTAAGACACGTTTTAGGGTAATTTAGTATTATTATAATATTATTTGTTTAACCCTTATTTACCGGATTTACCCTTAACCATGGTAAATAAAATATTTACCGCAGTAATTATTCAAAATGTCTAAAAATAAAAGTTACCTATTTACAAAATTTAGACATCCTGATTCCAAATATGGAATCCATTTTCCGAAATTCAAAATACAGAAGTGGCAGAAATTAATTTAAAATTAATTCCCGTTGTCAAAACAAAAAGCGTGTTTTAAAGAGATAATAACTATCAAAAGATTGACACTTGTTTATGTTCGGTTTAATTGTAAAATTAAGTCCAATGACCAACATTATATTAAATGGTAAAAATATATTCTTAATATACTTTAAAACTACTAAAATTCATAATTTATCACTATTAATTATTTTGATTAAAAAAGTTGTTTTTAATTAAAATTTAGTAATTTTCACTATTCATCAAAATATGAAAGTTATCCGAAAAGTACCAAAATTTCACCTTAGGCTAAATTAGATATTACGAATCCAAAAATGAAGTCCATTTTGAAATATAAAATATATATGATTTCAAAAAGTAGGTATTACTATTCACAATGGCTAGTTTAATTAGTTGTGGTGTGTGTTAGAACTCAAGGTTGCGTACAACACACGATATCGCATTATTAGAAGGGAAACGTACCGTGGAAGCTTGGGGTGTTACATGCATTTATTTTATTGGAAGGGATATTATCAAACTCCACCATAAATTGTACACTAGGGGTGTATAAGTGGGATTCCATGCACAAAATCATAATCAAACTCAATTTATAGAATCTCATATATAATCATGGTTTTATCTAATGTAAAGAGATAAAAAATTTAAATGATGTTTCACTGAATTGATAAAATATGAGTGTATTATGGTTGATAAAATCCCATAACATTCTATATGTGGCGAAAGAAATCATTTAAATGGAGAGTATGCACCACATCCAACATTGGGATAATTGAGCAACCTGAGTTCCAATAATCAAATATTTGAAAACAATATAAAATGGGTATCAAAGGTAATCGATGACTAAGAATTTTCCAATAGTATATTGGTGACAAGGAATGTATGGAATAGCACGGGCCATAGACAATATGAAGTAGATCGAACATGAATCCTGTGATGTAGGCTCACATGGAAGTACATACATGAATATAGAAAACATCTCATGGCCAATTAATTAATTCAGTATGGTAAAATAATGAAATAGAAAAAAAAATTCATTCATTCATATCAATTCTTATTTTAGTAAACAAAACATGTAATAGTTTACATGAAATAACCATAATTAACAATTATATGAATTTTTATATTATATGTTAAACATAATAAATTTAGGAATAGTATTATTGATATTTTTTGGATCTTATGTGTGACATTCCATAGTAGGATTTTGTTTGAAATCTTATTTGTCATTGGTTGTAGAATTCAAATTGGCCTATGGGGGTACATTTTTAGGCTGGTGGTATTGGTTATCCTTAACCATTGTGATTACATAGAATTCATTCCAGGTGTTTATTGAGGACAACAATAATGTTATAAAAAATTTGTGTTTTTCTTCTTCATGGACTTCTATGATCGATGTAATTGATGAAAATACAAATCTATCATTTTAGACATATCCATTGAATCCACATTTCCATATTCATTTTTTATTATTTTTTCATCAGGTGTTCTATAATCTTCATTCAACAATCAACCATCCATCCATCCCAGACAATATTATTTCCTATATCACCATACAATGATATTAACTTTCCACTAGTTTTTCTCTTCCATCATCACATAATTTACTGTTGTGCATGTGCTGGATTTTATTATCATTGAGAAATGTGGATCATTTCCATTTTTCATTCTATAGATAATAAGTCTCAAGAGGGATAATGAGTAAATAACTATTCCATTTGTTGACAGATCCTATGTGGCCTTTTTTCAACGATGGTCTCTAGTTATGAGATTATCAAATTCAAGATCTAATTTTATTGTTACTTCTATATGGGTTTTACTCAATATATCACCAATATTTTCTTATAATCAGCATCAACCCATTATATTTTTTTATGATTGGGAATTTGATCCTTTCTATGATTTCGTTTTATTTCACTATTGTCAGGATATATTTCATTCTTCATATCAATTACTATAATGTTTTGGGAGATATCACATTTAGTGTGAGGAATTATATTACCATATTCATTGGAGGTTCAGATGCTTACTCCTATAGTTTTCAGGTCCCTAGTTGTTGATATCTTTTCTGGTCACTGTGTATATCTATTTTTTCATGTTTTATATTTTAAATTTTTTTTATTTTTCATAATAATATATCCCCATTTTTATAGTATTAATTTCATTCATGTAGGGTTTTAATGGTCTAAAGAATAAATATGCTATGTGTTATTTAATCTTCATTATTTAAATATTTTTTATACTAATATTTTCATCAATATTCTTCAAATTATGTATTACATATTCTCCATGAAATAATTTTTCTTTCTAAATTATTATTTATAATATCTATTTTCATATGTTCTATTTCATTTATAACAGATCTACCATTCACTATTAGAATTAGAGACATTCTTTCTAATTATATATCAATTCATTTAAATTAAATGTGGAGAATTTTGATAGGGTAAATGACTTTTATCATTGGTGAGTAAGAATATTTATATAATTTTTCCATAGTGGACTCATCGATTCCTTGAACTGTCTAAGAAGGATCATGATACCTTGTTTCCTTATGTATTGTATTCAAAAACATTTATTGTCATTGATCACGTATATATCAATAAATCCTACTGAATTATATTTTTTATCAATGGAGATATATTTTTATGTGGGGTCATTATTTATTCTAATAATTTGGATCTATGGAATAAACTCAATCATTTTTATATGTATATATCATTGATTTGTAATCTATATAAGAATATGTTCCTATATACTATCATACATACCACTAGATCATCAATTCATAGTAATTAATCATGATTATTCTAACATTTTTCCCTTTTAAATAGTTAAAATATATTTCTTTATTAATGATGATGGTTAAAAAACTATACAGATGTCTTTTTCAAATGATTCCATTAATATATTATTGAACTCCTTTTTGTAAACTACATATTATATGACAATGCTATAGATTACATAGTTTTCCATTTCAAGTGATTTTCAAAAAGATGGAGACAATGATGTACATATTTGTCTGAAATTGTTTCCTCTAAAATTTATGTAAGGGGTTAGAAACAAAAATAAGAAATAAAACAGAATGATAATAACCTGTTTACAAAAATAAAATATTTTATGTGTGGTAAAATTGAAAATAATAAAATTATCTTCATGTAAATTAAAATGATATATATTATGATTTTTTGAAATATATTCTGACTTGGATTCACCAATGATGATGTTCATCATATTTCATATCAACCCATTTATTGTGTTATGTAATGATCTGATCATTATCATTGGAATTAGAGAATAATAAGACATTACATGGCTTTAAGAGACATACGTAAGATGCCAATGGCTGGAAATAAATGCATAAGGATATCAAATATAAGTGGGGGATGATTTACCCTTTATGAAATAATAAAAAAACCAACAACCCATAACTAAAATGTTCACTCAATGATTAATGAAAAACATAAAGATTACTAAATAATTTAAGGTATCTCAAAACCACATCAAAGTGAACAAAAATAGATGAACAAACACTTATCAATGTAAACAACAGAAAAAAAAACCAAATACTCTTAGGAGACAACAAGAATCCAGGATCCACAAGCTCCAAGATCCACAATAACCAAAAAATATTAGTATCACAAGGTAGTGCTAAAAAACTGTGAAATGTTACCCTTTCCCGTATCCTAAAAGATAAAATATTCAAAGAACCAATGTTCCAAAGTAGGGGTGATTATAAACCTGAATAGGTTTTCCCTATTGACTTCCCTACTCATTCCACTAGGATATAAAAGTTATCCACATTTATATAAAACAGTTTATATAAAAAAATTACAAAAATAGGTTATAACCAAATATAATCTTATTCGAAATACTCTTTATAACAGTGTGAATGAAAAATAAATGTGACCAATTTTAATAAAGTAATTTTTTCTGAGAAAAAAAACTAATAAATTCTTTAATAAAAAAATTCTATCATTTGGCATACCCATTCCATTGTTCACAACACAGCCACACATGTAGGCTACGTTTGATAGTTCCATAATCATGACCAATCTCCCTTCAAATTACCTTACGTCCCAATGACACACAGACCTGGTCCAGGGTCACATACATTGTACCACAATGGTAATCATCCCTTATTAAGGGGTCGTTAAGCATGAACTCACAACAACACCATTTATTACAAGTATTTCTATTTCCAGAACAAACAACTCCAATACAACTGAACATTTATTGATAACCAATGAACAAAAAATTTAAAAGATACATTTAATTTCAAAAAAACCATAACATTTATTTTAAAAATAAAATCCAAATCTTCTGCCAAAAATCCCAAAAAAATCCATCGTTTAAATTTTATATTTAAAAACCATGTAAAAAAACACTTTACTCTAACACCCATTTTTTCAAATTTCATAACCATCATTCAAAATGGTTTCCAACATGGGTTAAAAATCACAATCAATTCAAAACTACGCATTAAATTTGAAATAATTATAATTAGTTATAATATTTGGAGTCATGAAAGAGGCCTCCTACCTCGATGGGTTTCACAAAAACCCCATCAAATGAAGAACACACAAGAAAACTATGTCAATTATCCAAGATCCCATAGTAGATATTTTTTCCAAGAAGGATGAAAACAAAATATCATCATATATGGCACCCACAGACCTAGATTTACACATAATGGGAATATATCTAAGAAACAAAGTGAAGAGGTGAATTATATCTATGTAGATCTATGAAACTGATAAAGATTGAAGAAGAATGATCACATACATTTAATAATCTATTATTGATTAAACCATGAAAGCCTTCATATTGACTCCAAAAATGCATAGGAGACGTTATCCTACCTTAAAGGAAGAGAAATCCTGATTTATGGCTAGTTGGGAGAAAAACGAGCCACTTAGATTCAAAAAATTTTACGATCCACTTTTTACGATGTCACTTAAACCATTTGCATGGTTAGTCAAATAGTGCACAAACGTGCATTAGAAACTGCTTAGGTAGACCCTCAGAAGGCATCCTTGAATGACCTCCCTAACCATGATCTAAATGTGTTGGAGCTAATTCCCCATGAAGATGATTTTGCATGGTTTGGCAGCCCGATTAGGAAGACCATGTGTTGCCCCTACGACTTTCATTTCTCCCCAAAACTACTTCCAATGATTTCCCAACCCTCCCATCAATCAACGTTAAACATTATAACCATAAAAAGAAACATGTAGGGTTATATACCAGAAACTGGTGGTATTAAATTCTCCCCACCATTGGTCTTTCTATCCTCAAAATGTAGAAAACCCTCCCCCATCTTAAAGATTTTCGAGCATTACTCGTTCTTCTCCTTCTCGCATTGCCAAATCTCTTCCTAAATCTGCCCATGCTACTATAAAAAATTCCCTATAATGATTATAAATCCACACAAGACATTCTATTGAATATCCAAAATCACTATTGGAATATGTATCAATGAATAATCCATCTCTTGGTCAACGTGATCCCATTTGATCACATGGTCATGATCAGGATGATACTTTTTCAACTATGATACATAGAACACATTATACACCGAACAGAAACGTGGTGGTAATTCCAGCTGATATCTCACCTCTCTAATCCATTTTAGTTTCTCAAAATGACCAATTTATCTAGGATATAACTTTACTTATTTAAGAAAACAATGATTTCCAAGTCCTGGAGATACCCTCAAGAAGATATGATCACCCATACTGAACAAAAGTAGTTTTCGAAGGTGATCTACCTATGATTTCTAATGACTCTAATACATCAACAACAACTTTCTAATCAAATATATATTCTCCATTATTTCTTGAAGAAGGATCCACCAAACTAATGAAGTTTCACCTGTTTCCTCCCAACATAGTTGAGCATGACTAGGACGCCCAAACAGTGCTTCAAACAGAGCCATGTGTATAGAGTCATGATAGTTGTAATTGTATGAGAACTCCACTAAGGTTATATTCCCCTCCAACGAGCCAAAAAATCCATCATAAAATCCTGTAACATGTCATGAAATGTGAGAATTATAACGAACCATACTTTACATAAATGGTTATTACTCCATAATTGAAGCATACTTTTTAAAACATATAACAAATCCATTATAGGGCTGTATATGTATAGTGTCTTTAGAAAATGGGAATCATAAACAACTGGTTCATAA
This sequence comes from Viscum album, assembly GCA_963277665.1. Taxonomy (NCBI): domain Eukaryota; kingdom Viridiplantae; phylum Streptophyta; class Magnoliopsida; order Santalales; family Viscaceae; genus Viscum; species Viscum album. The sequence continues at coordinate 1,200,754,186 of OY728137.1, forward strand.
ATCATCTACATTGTCTACCTTTTATTTCATCATATCTGGAGTCCCATTTTCATATCCTACTTAATACCCTTCTTCCAGACCTGGGGAAAAGAAAACATAAAAAAGGGTGAGCTCAAATGATCATTAAAGGTAAACAAAATAAATGTCAATCATATCATATTCATAAGAACATAACATTTTGAAAATCATAACCATCAAAATAGATCATAATATCATAGCATAGGGTAAATAATAGTAGTGAAATGTAATCCCAATTATCATAACGTTAAATAGGAATCTTTGTGGCATACACACATAATCATAGAAAATCATTTCATATTAGTCAAGGCTCAATGCTAAGACCATCATAGTGGACAATGTCCAATACTGAACTAAGATCACTCCTCGTTCCAGTCCTATATCACTGAACCATATTAACTTTTCGTTACAGCCTTGTCTATCTCATTAGATATAAATCATTACCCAATGCATTGGGGGGAGATATAGCTCCCACCCAACTCATAATGAAACCATTCTTATGTGTGCCACAAAATTATAAATCATATCATAACCCATGTAATAAAAATGGGATTCTTATAAATCATACCAAATAATCCATATAAGATAAGAGGACATAATAAAATTAATTTCATTATAAAATAATCAAAACGATGTAAAAATAGGGATTGAAATATAACCCTATATTATCTTAGATGGAAAGAAAATTTGATAAAACACTTGAACTCCATTCTTGATGAAAATATCCTTTCTACATCAAAATCATTTCTCCATTCATAACATGTCATACAGTTTTAAACTAAATGAAGTTAATTAAATATAAACATGAAAACTTTTAAATGAAGATTCATGGAAATAATGTTCTATTAAATCATAAAAATCCATTCAATCCGTATAAGTTAAAAAACATTCTTCTCGTACTTTGGTCGGAAATGTCAAAATGTACCTTCTATTAAAAAACGATAAAAGATTCCATTCATATCTTTTACTATAAACACACCAATGGGTAAATTGGATTTAAAAAAATGTATGAGGATAGAAATAATATTACATATTGGGGAAACATGGATGCAGATGGTAAATATTCCCCAGTAAATTCGAAAGAATAAACAATCGCGGACAAAAATGAGATTTGAGATTTTCCCTTACCTTAGGTCTGATATGCTTAGTACGTATCCAAAACTCCAGTATAATGATTTAAATAATGTCATTGACTTATTACAGAATCATATTTATTGTTATTATATCATATATGGTCATATTATTATCTTCTTATTAGTAATATTTCATTGCTTCTTGTTATTCGGGTGTTCATCTCTTTATGTTCTTATGCATGTTTTGTCGAATAAATTCCTTCTCCTATTTTTAGGTTATATATACCTCATTTACAGAATTGTATTAGTATAATATATATCATATTTATTAATTCAATTCATTTATATAATCATTATTCAAGAAAGACCATGTAGAACGTGTCGCATCACATCGTGGAGATGGTAGGTCGTATTTATGCACGAGTGATGATATCGTTCCCATGATCGTGGAATTATATTGATGTGTATGTGTAGTATTTTAGAATAAATATCACTTTAAAATAATCATATATAGTTTTTCCTTACACCATTATACCCAACCATGTATGATGGTGGTGGAAAATAGATTACACCACGACGTAGGGACGATATTTTGTACGTACGCACGCACGTTGATTTCATTTTCCGTAGGATGGATAGAAGGTGAAATAGGTTTGTTTCATATTTATACTAACATATCAGTATATTAGTGATACTAATTCTATTAATTTATGATTAAACAAATAATAAATAAGATGTTAAAGAAGAATGAAACTTGAAAGAATCGGTAGAAGAGATTACCACTTCTTCGACAAGACTTTTTGAAACCTCCTATTAGGTCACTAAAACTGGTCTTTGAAGAAGACCAGTACCACTAATATGTTTATAGGGAAGTTGAAAAATAAATTGGGCACGGGTTTTCTGAGAATTAAGTCTCATAATTGTGTGAGGAGGACAGGGATGATGTGCCCTTTTATAATGGAGGATAGGGGCACCTTTGGAAACCTCAAAAATATTAATTTATAATAAATTAAAACCCGATTTAATAACATCCAAAATGACTCAAATATGAATCTTAGATGAGATAGGGTAGTAATATCATCAAAAAATATAATTTATACATGTAGGGAATTTATATTAAATATTATCAACAAGATTTATCCATATTTAATCTATTTAATTTTATTTGTGGTAATATGATTCTAAATTTTAAATTGTTATAAATAATTACTTATGTATTGTGAATTGTCCATAATTGGATAAAATATGACATTTTAGACCATATAAATAGTAATTTATAATTTTTATATAATTTTTTTGATTTTTAAACCATTTTATAATATGTTATTTTTATAAAATAACAATAGTGTCAATTTTGACAATATTCAATTATTTTAATTTAAATAAAATCTACACAGAGGATATATTCGAACCAAAATATTTAATATCTTTCTAACATGTCATTCTAATCTATGAAATTCTTGCATCACATTATGTAGTTCATATAGTATTTATTTTAATATTTTTAAAACCATTTATTTTATATTTAAATCAATAAAATAATTTCAACATCACTAATGTGTCATCTTTAATGATAATTATTTAATCCCTAAAAATTTTAAATAAATTTTCATGATGTATAAAATTTCATCATATTTATGGGGACTATTCATTTTTGATGTTTAATGAATTTTATCAATAAATTAAAATTATTATACTTATAAGATTTAAGAGAGTGACATCTTGACACATTCTTTGGTTTTAATAACAATTAAATTCTTTTAATGGTCAATAGTCCCTAAAATGAATTTATTATGACCCTTAGGTGATAAGGGTAGACCTTTAGTTATCCGATAGAATTTTGGAAGGTGTAAGGGTAATTCTATAGTCTTATTTTTATCCTTAATTACCCGATTTACTTTTAACTACAGTAAATAAAAATTACCGTAGTTACTATTCATAATATAAAAAAAAATTAAAGTAACCTATTAACATTATTTGTACCCACTAAATTCAAATATGGAGTCCATTTTTCAAAATTCAGTATACAGAAGTTGCAGTAATGAATTTAAAATTAATCCTGTTGTTAATAAAACAGGTTTTAAAAGTTAAAACATTGCCAAAGATTGAAATGTTTTAACCTATGAATTCAAAGTAAAATTAATAGTAATGACATATATTATATTAATTGGTAAAAATATATTCTATTTATACTTTAAAACCATTAAATATTATAATTTAACGACATAAATTATTACGATGAAAAAAAAAATTTATTTAAAATATAGCGTGTTTTTACTATTCGTTAAAATATTAATGTTATCAGAATAATATGAAAAATTTATACAAAGTAAAATTTTATATCCTAATTCCAAAAAAGATTTTCATTTTGTCAAATTGAACTTATAAACCTATCGAAAAATTGATTTAATGTGGGTGTGCCATCAGAAGGCGGCATAAGTGCATTTTTTGAAAAATACTTATTTTACCCGAAAAAATTATTTTGTTAACATACCATGTCTTAGAAAATGTAAAAGATGAATAATTATATTATAAAATTTAATATGTAGTTACTAATATTCATAACAGCTATTCCATAATAATATTATAACAATATATCATTGTTTAGTGAAAGACGATATTGAATACTACACACACTATCGTGGAAGGTCGTGATTGCATGTAACGCAAGCCATGTTAGTGTTGTGTGAAGTGAAATATTCCTTTGTGTATAACATAAGAAATAAAAAAAAATATTTCTCATAAAATCTCAGGGTGTTAAATTATACCCCCTTAAAATGAATTTCGCCCTCGAAATTCGTCACTACATAACAAACAGATGAGGATACCTCTCCTTCGTCATATCCTCAAGATCCCATGCAACTTCTTCCAATTGGTGGTTCCTCCATTAAACATTCACCAAGAGAGTGGTCTTTTCCTGTAGAACTTTTTCTCTACAATCCAGAATCTCTATCGGTTGTTCTTCATAAGAAAGATCTTTCTCTAGCAGTACAACTTCTGAGCTTAGTACATGTGAAGGATCCGGTATGTACCTTCTCAGGAGAGATACATGGAAGACATCCTAAAATTGAGAGAGATTCGGTGGAAGCGCCAATCGGTAAGCTTCATTCCCAACACGATCGGGTATTTCAAAAAGAAAAATATACCTAGGGATCAGCTTTCCCTTCAATCCAAATCTCATTACTCTCTTCCAAGGAGATATTCATAAGAACACTTTATCACCCAATTCAAACTCTAGGTCTTTTCTTCGGTTATCAGCATTACTTTTTTGTCGACTTTGACCTGCTCTTATATGTTGTTGAATAGATCGGACCTTCTCTGCCATCTACTCAACCGGATCAGGTCCTAATATCTTTCTTTCCCCAAATTTATCCCAACAAGTTGTAGTTTGACATTTCTTTCCATATAGATCATCATAAGAGCCATCTGAATACTAGAGTGAGAGATATTATTATAATAAAATTCCACCAAAGGTAGGTGTTGATCACAACCACCTTTGAAATCCATAGATCAATCTCTCAATGTGTCTTCTAGAGTTTGAATTGTCCTCTCAGACTGACCGTCTGTCTGAGGATGATTAGAAGTGCTAAAACTCAGCTCTGTATCTAGAGTATGCTGAAAAATTCACCAAAACATCGAGGTAAGCCTTGGATCCTGATCAGATATAATGGAATGTGGTACTCCATGCAATATTACCACTTCTTTTAAATATATCATGGAAAGGTGATACAGAGAGAAATATTCTCTACTAGAAATGAAGTGTAGCGACTTCGTATGATGATCAACTATGACCCAGATAGCATTATTTCCTAGGGATGTTTTAGGAAGTCCAGTGACAAAGTCCATAGTGATGTTTTCCAATTTCCATTCGGGCATGCATAATGGTTGTAACATCCCCATAGACTTCTATCTCTCAGATTTATCTTCTTGACAAACCAAGCATCGAGAGACATATTCAGTGAAATATCTTATCATTCCATCCCACCAGAAGTACTCTTTCTGGTCCATATAAATCTTCGTGCTTCTTGGATGAATAGAGAATGAAGAACTATGAGCCTCATCAAGCAGCTCCATCATTAATTATGGGATGTGAGGAACACAAACCCGATTCCTGAACCATATTATTTCATCACAATCATTGTGGAATTCAGGTACATTTCTCAATTTCTTTTGTAACTCTACATCTTCTTGATACGCCTCTTTAATCTTCACATGTATAGATGGTTGAAATTTCATTTAAAAATGTTAAGATTTGTTCCCTTCCATTATAATTCCAATATCTATCCTTTGTAAATCCATAAATAGTGGTTCTTTTGAGATCCTTGTCCTGGATAAGCTAGCACGGTCTTATCGACTAAATGTTGATGCCACCTTGTCTGCTTTCCCAGGGTGGTTATGAATTGAGAAGTCGTAATCCTTAATCAGCTCCAACCATCTTCTTTGTCGCATATTCACCACCTTTTGTGTAAAATATACTTTATGCATTTATGATTAGTATAAATATCACACCTTTCAGCATAGAGATAATGTCTCAAAATATTTAATGGAAAGATTACCACAGCTTACTCCAAATCATGAGTTGGGTATTTTTGCTCATGGATTTTCAACTGTCGTGAGCAATAAGATATAACAATATCATTTTTCATGAGAACACACCCCAATCACTTCTTGTATGCATCACTCTAGATCACACTCCTTTCTCCACTACAAGGCACTATGAGAACAGGTGCATTGGATAACCTTCTTTTCAACTCCTTGAAATTCTCTTCACACTCCTCCTTCCAAACGAACATAACTCCTTTTCGAGTCAACCAGGTGAGTGGATTATACAACCTTGAAAAATATTTCACAAAACGTCAATAATATCCAGCAAGACCAAGAAAACTTCGAATCCCAGTTACTTATGTTGGTCTCGACCATCTTTCGATAACCATTGTTTTATTCTGGATCCATAAATATCCCCTATTTTGAGATTATGTGACCCAAAAAAGAAACTTTTTGATGCCAAAATTCACACATGTTAAATTTGGAATAACGATTCTCCTTTCTCAGGGTCTTCAATACAATTCTCATCTTATCTTCATGTTCTTCCATAATCATTTAAAAAACAAAAATATTGTCTATAAAGACTACCACAAACGGATCAAGATAGTCTCTAAAGACTCTATTCATTAGTTCCATGAAGATTGCAGTGTCATTACTAAGACCAAATCGAATCACTATAAATTCATAGTGTCCATACCGTGTACGGAAAGCCGTCATTGGTATATCCTCCCTTTTGAACCTTAATTGATGATACCCTAAATGATGTTCAATCTTGGAAAAGTATTTTTCTCCACGTAGTTGATAAAATAATCCATCAATGCACGAGAGAGGATATTTTTTCTTCATAGTGATCATGTTAAGTTCTCGATAATCAATGATGAGTCTCATTGATCCATATTTCTTCTTAACAAACAGAACATGTGATCCCCAATGTGACGCACTAGTCCATATGAATCCCCTATCAAGATTATCTTGGAATTGCTTCTTCAATTACTACAACTCAATTGGACCCATTCTATAAGGTGTCTTTGAAATAGGAATAACACCTGGTATGAGTTCTATTTAAAACTACACTTCATGATTTGGTGGAAAACCTGACAATTCGTCTGGAAAGACATCATCAAACTCTCATACAATGGGTATATTATTAATAATGAGTTTCTCTCTAACCATTGGAGATAAATAAACTTCATTTATTGGAATCAAGACCCATAATATGGAAAAAATTTCCACTGGAAGGTTATATTCATCCTTGCATCGATAGATCATAGTAGATTTATTGGGAATATTAAATGTAATTTCCATTATCTTGAAATTGATATGATATCCATATAAAGAAATTCAATCCATGCCAATAATCACATCATATTATACTATAGGAAGGATCACACGATTTTCCGGAAGCACTTTCCCACAAACTTCAATCCGAGAATAATTGTAAACTTTTGATGCGGCTGTTATGCCATTAGGGGTTGACATAGTTAACTCAATATCTAACTGCTTTGGTAATGTGGATATACCCTTAGAAAATTCTTCATAAATAAATGAGTGGGTTGATCTAAAATCAAATAAATCATTTTCTACTTTAGAGTGGATGGTATGTGTACCTATCACCACTCAGTTATCATACTCCACATCGCCGATAGGAATTGGATTTGAATTTATTTTTTCTTTGGATTTAAGAGTTTTTTGATGTTGATCATCATCAACAACCCTTGGATTAGGGCATTGATTGGCATAATGCCCCATTTCCTTTCACTTGAAACACTGAAGTATAAGAGGTGCATTCTGTGTATCCCTTTCTTTGTTTGCATCATTAGAAATCTTCTTCCAATTATTTCAACATTCAACTACCCAATGACCTTCTTTTCCACACTTAAAACATTTACTTGTCGTTTTAAGACAATTCCCTTCATTTTTCTTTCCACACATGAGAATAAGGGAAAACTCATCTTCTTTTCAGTGTGGTCTTTAGATTTTCCTTTGAATTCCATTTTCCTCTTCTTATCAGACCCATATGATTGATGGGTTACTCCAATCTCCATCTCAACCTTGAGAGCACATCAAACAATTTCCTCATAGCTATTAAAGTCCCTTATGGATAATTCCCTTCGAAGACATGGTTTTAAGCCACTAAAGAATCGATCGATTTTATTCTCAGGTTGGATAATAATTCCAGAAGCTTACCTTGCAAGTCTTGTAAAATTTTCTTCGTAGGTACCAACCGATTCAACATCATTTTGATTCAGTTCAAGAAACTCCTTATCCATATTTGTTCAAAGATTACGAGGTAATTACTTTTTGAAAAATATGTTCGTGAACTCGTTCCATTCCATGGTCTCAATTTCATCCCTTTGCCTTTTATTCTTAATATGATTCACCATTGATCAGCTTCACCTTCCAAAAAATTTACTGCTAAGATGACATTATCATGTTTAAAACATTATAGAATAGAAAATATCTTTTCAGTGGTACTAATCCATTGTTTATCCACTAATGGATTCGATGTCCCGTTGAATGAAGGTGGTTGCTACATCATGAAGGATTAAATATAATGTTGCTCCTTCCTTTGCTCATTTGGAAGTCCAGTATGATTCATAGCGTGATAAAGTTTTGTGGGCATGGCTACAAGATTTTTCATTCAAGCTCCCATAACTTTTGGTTGCTCAGGGGGACAATCATTGTATTACCCATCACATTCAGCATTAACACGGTTTCTTCGGTTTCCATCCATTCACTAAAAACAAGAAGCATAATGTGAGAAACACTAATCATAACAATAAAACCACACAATCAAGAATAGAATTTTACCCTTATGGTCGTATCATTGGTTATTCACGGCCATTCCTAAAACACTAATATTGTGTTCTTTGTTTATACATATCCTTAGGGTTCTTACTAAGGCTTTCACATCACAGTTTCCAAAGTTTGACTATACCTTTGCTATGATACCAACTATAATGACCCATACTTTACATACATGTTTATTACTTCAGGATTGAAGCATAATTTTAAAACATATAACAAAACCATGATAGGAACATATAGGTATAGTGTCTTTAGAAATTGGGAAACTTAATCAACTAGTTTATATATCATCTACATTATCACCAGTTTATTTTATCATATTTATAGTCCCATTGGCATATCCTACTTAATACCCATCTTCCTGACCTGGGGAAAAGAATACATACAAAAGGGTGAGCTCATATTCTCAGTAAGGGTAAACAAAATAAATATCAATCATATCATATTCATAAGAACATAACATTTTTAAAAACATAACCTACAAAAGAGATCATAATATCATAACATGGGATAAATCATAGTAGTGAATTGTAATGCCAATAATCATAAAATAAAACATGAAACATTGTTCCATACACACATAATCATAGAAAATCATTTCATATTAGTCAAGGCTCATTTCCAAGACAATCATAGCGGACAAAGTCCATTACTGAAACGAGTTCACTCCTCGTTCTAGTCTTCTATCACTGAACCAGATTAATATTTCGTTCCATCATTGTCTATCTCATGAGATATAAATCATTACCCACTGAATTTTAGGGAGATATAGGTACCACCCATCTCATAATGAAACTATTCTTATTTGTTCCACAAAATCATAAATCATAGCATAACCCATGTAATAAATTTGGGATCCTTATACATCAATGCCATATAATCCATATAAGATAAAAGGACATCATAAAATTATTTAAATCATAAAATAATTAAATAAATGTAATAATAGGTATAGAAACAGAACCCTATATTATCATATATGGAAAATAATTCTGATAATACACTTGAACTCAATTCTTTAGGAAAATATCCTTTCTACTTCAAAAACATTTTTTCCTTCTTTACATGTCATTCAATTTTAAACTAAACGAAGTTGATTAAAAATAAAATTGAAAACATGTAAAGTAATATTCATGGAAATAATGTTCTATGAAATCATAAAAATCCATTCATTCCATAAAAGATAAAAAACAATCTTCTTGTCCATTGACCAGAAAAGTCAAAAAGTACCTCGTACTAAAAACACGACAAAAGATTCATGTCATATCTTTTAATAAAAACTCAACAATGGGTAAAATTTTATTTAAACAATTATAGGATGATATAAATAATATTACATATTTAGTAAACATGGATGTGGATGATAAATATTCCCCAGTAAATTCCGATGTATAAACAATCTCGGATAAAAATGATATTGTGAGATTTTCCCTTACCTGAGGTCCGATATGCTTTGTACGTATCTAAACCTCCTGTATAATGATTTAAATAATGTCATTTACTTCCTACAGAATCATATTCACTATTATTATATCATAGATAGTAATATTCATATCTTCTTATTAGTAATATTTCATTTCTATTTGTTATGCATGTGTTCATTGCTTTATGTTCTTATGCAAGTTTTTTCGAATATATTCTTATTCCTCTTTTTAGGTTATATATCCCTAATTTACATAATGTTATTAGTGTAATATATATCATATTTATTCATTACATTCATTTATATAATCATTATTCAATGAAGAACATGTAGAACGAGTGGCATCACATCATGGAGACGGTATGCCGTATGTACGCACGAGCGATGATATCATTACCATGATCGTGGAATTGTATTGAAGTGTATGTATATTATTTTAGAATCAATATCACTTTACAATAATCATATATAGTAATTCCTTACACCATTATACCCATCCAAGTATGGTTGTGGTGGAAAATAGATTACACCACGACGTGGAGACGGTATTCTGTACGTACACACGCGCGATGATTTCATTTTCTGTAGGATGGATAGAAGGTTAAATAGTGTTGTTTCATATTTATAATAACATATCAGTATATGAGTGATACTTCTGTTATTAATTTATGATGACACAAATAATGAAGAAAAATTAGAAGAAGAAAGAAACATGAATGAATCGGTAGAAGTGATTACCTCCTGTTCGACACGCCTCTTTTAAACTTCCTCTTATGGCACTAAAATTTGTCTTTGAAGAAGAAAATGACCTCTAGTATGTGTGTAGGGAAGCTTAGAAGGGAAGTGGTTATGGATTTTCTTAGCTTTAAGGCTCAAAATTGTCTGAGGAGGAGAGGGAAGAGGTTCCCTTTTATAAGGGAGGAGAGGGTCACCTTTGGAATCCTCAAAAACATTAACATATAATAAATTCAAACCCCACTTAAGAACTACAAAAATGACTCGAATCCAAATATTAGATGATATAGGGTTGTAATAGCATGAAAAAAATAATATTTAGACATGTTGGGAATTTATTTTAAACATTATCAACTTGATTTATCCATATTTAATCTATTTAATTTTATTTGTGGTAATAAGATTCTAAATTTTAAATTGTTATAAATAAATACTTATGTATTGTGAATTGTCCATAATAGGATAAATTATGACATTGTAGACTATATAAATTTTATTTTATAATTTTTAAATATTTTTGTCATTTTTAAACCATTTTATATTATGTTGTTTCTATAAAATAACAATTGTGCAATTTTGACACTATTCATTTATTTGAATTTAAATAAAATTTACAAAGAGTATATATTTGAAAAAAAAAATTGATATCTTCCTAATAGTTCATAGTAATATATAAAATTCCTGTATCATATTAAATAATTCATATAATATTTATTTTAATATTTTTAAAACCATTTATTTGATATTTCAATCAATAAAATATTTTCAACGTCATTATTGTGTCAGCTTTAATGATAATTATTTAAATACTAAAAATTCTCAATAAATTCACATGATGTAGATAATTTTATTAGATTTCTGGACACTATTAATGTTCAAAGTTTCATGATGTTTATCACTAAATTAAATTTATTATACTTATAATATTTAAGAGAGTGACATGTTGTCACTTTCTTTGGTTTTAATGACAATTAAATTATTTTAATGGTCAAAAGTCCATAAAATGATTTTATTAGGACCATTAGTTGATAAGGGTAGACTTATAGTTATCCAATATAATTTTGGTAGGTGTTAGGGTAAATTTATAATCTTATTTTCTACCCTAAATTACCCGATTTACTTTTAACTGTAGTAAAGAAAAATTACCGTAGTTAATATTCATAATATAAAAAAAATAACCTACTAACATAATTTGGAGCCACTTAATTAAAATATGGAATCCATTTTTCAAAATTCAAAACACAGAAGTTGCAGTAATTAATTTAAAATTAAACCCTTTGTTAAGAAAACAGGTTTTAAAAGATAACACATTGCCAAATATTGAAATGTTTTAACCTATGAATTCAAAGTATTATTATTGGTAATGACATAAATTCTATTAAATGGTAAAAATATATTCTATTTAATGTTTAAACCCATTCAATATTATTATTTAACCATAGAAATTATTGCGATGAAAAATGTAGTATTTAACTAAAATATATCATGTTTTTACAATTCATTAAAATATGAATTTTATCAGAATAATATGAAAATTTTATACATTCTAAATTTTTATATCCCGATTCTAAAGAATAATTTTATTTTGTCAAATTGAACTTATAAACCTATCTAAAACATGATTTAACATGGGTGCGCGAGTAAAAGGCGGCAAAACTCCATTTTTTTTAAAATAATTATTTTAATCGAAAATTTTATTTTGTTCACATACCATGTTTTAAATAATTTGTAAGGTGAATAATAATGTTATAAAATTCAAAATTCTTTTAATAATTTTAATAAAATCTATTCCATAATAATATTATAACAATATATCATTGTTTAGTGAAACTCGGTATTGCGTACTACACACGCTATCGGGGAAGGTCACGATTGCGTGTAATGCACGCCATGCTAGTGTTATTTGTAGTGGAATATTCCTTTGCGTATAACATAAGAATCTAAAACAAATTTCTCATAAAATCTCATGGTGTTACAAGATTCATCCTCTCATATTGGCCGCATTTTTTTTGATGTTATTCTTTGCTAATAGTCAACTATGTTCCTTGATGTTGCTGTTAGGATTTCCAGAAGCAAGATTTGAACCTTGGATCCCTTTCTGAGACTATTGAAACTGGTACTTCATGCCTCTTGACAACATCTCATTTATATATTTTTGATAGGGCCTCAACCAAATGAGTTTCACGAATTGGAATGAAATGTTTTAACTTGGTAAGCTAATCCAATATCTCCCAAAGTGAATCATGCTTCCAGACCATTCATGGAATAACTATAACAAAATACATCGCTATCTTCTCCCATTTACACACTAGGATAGCTAAATCCTCCAACAATCTCACTAGTCTTTGATGCTCTGGTTTGACCTGCTGACATGTTATGCATCGTGAGACAAACTCAGACACCTTTTTTTCATACCGCTCAACCAAAACTAGGACTTCAATTCCTTATAAATCATTTGTGTGCCTAGATGTACACCCCTTATCGAATGATGGTATGCATGAAGGAGTTATTTTTGAAAATCCATATGCATATCCATATGATATATGAAACAAAAAACCAAACTTCTACAAAGTTTCTAGCCCTAAATATTCTCCCCACCATTGTCTATTGAAATCATAAACAGGCATTATATATCAGATTTTTGTGCCTCATTGACCATATTTAAAAAATCAGGAATAATCTTAGTCGAAAAAAACCACCAAATCACCTTAATCTTCACATTGCACATGCATATCAGCTAGGACTAACATCAAATGTCATTCATCAAAATCTTCTTTCACCAACTGAGAATATGACATTATACTCATTGCATTTTCAACTAAATTCTATTTTCCACGTGTATATATCATACCAATGTACAACATCTGGAGATAATCCATCCATATCATTTTCTCCGATTAAAATATCACTATGAGAAAATGTTCTTCAATCTTTTGTGGTCTATGATCACAATATATTTTTCACCAAAAAGATAATGCCTCCATGATTTCAAAGCACATACGAATTCACCTTACTCTAAATCATGTGTTGGTTAATTCTTCTCATGTACCCTCAACTAACTTAAATCATGAGGAAACCCACGGTCTCATTTCATGAGAACACATCCCAATCATGATTCCAAAGCATCACAGTAAACCAAATGCACATATCCTGATTCTAGAAAAATCAAGATAGGTTCCAATGTAATACAAACATTTACTTTCAGAAATGACTTCTGGGATTCCCCTGTCCATTGGAATGGATCATTATTCATCATCACAGATGTAATTGGACAAGATTTTCATAAGAAATCATGCATATGTCATGTGATAGTAACTAGGTAGACCAAGAAAACCACATATATCAAACAAATTATTTGGTGTTTTCCATGAGATTATAGATTCTATCTTCTGTGGATCCACTGAAACAATTTTTTTTAGAAATCCTGTGGCCATTAAATCATACCAGCTATATCTAATAATCACAGTTTGATAGTTTCTCAAAGAAACTATGAACTCTAAATATTTGCAACACTGTTTCTTGGTGCTTCTCCTAGTCATCCCTTGTCTCTAAACACACCGAGATTTCATCCACAAATCCGAGAACAACAAATACTATATATTTTTGAAATATAGGATTCATCAAAGCTATAAATACTGATGGTGAATCCATTTGACCAAAAGGAATGTCTACATTTTCAAACTGTTTATATTTTATTTAGAAAGATATATTTGGAATTTCCTTTTTTTGAATATGCAATTGATGATATCGTTATCACATTTCAATCTTGGAGAAAAACTAAGCTCCCCTTAATTGATCAAACATATTAACAATTAATTGAACTAGATATCGATTTTTTATCATAATTACGTTAAGCGTACGATAATTGACACACAACCTGAGAGTTCCATCTTCTTTCATCATGAGAAAAACTGGTAATTCCCATGAAGTCATACTTGGTGAATGAAAACCCTTTCATTCCCGCTCCCCCAACTACACTATCAATTAACATAACACTTCTGGATCCAATGAATAAGATGGAAGGTAAATATGATAGGTCCTAGGAAGGAGATCAATCGTAAATTCCACTTCACATATAGGTGGAAAACTTGAGAAGATCACAAAAAATAAAACCGGTAAGAGATCCAAAACAATTGGAAAACTACTTCCATTGAACATATCCATTGATGCTAATGTCAGTTCTACCAACTGTTAAAAGATTTTTCCCACCACTATTTCCAATAAGCTCTTTTCACCTCTCTTTACCATAATATCACCTATGAAGAGACGCTCAATGCTTTCCCCAGTCAGGAAACTAACTATTCTCCTATTACAGTTGATGTTAGCAGTAAATATTATCATCCAATCCATACCCATGATTGCCTCATCAAAATCCATGTACAACATTGAGATGTAACATTTTAGCTCTGCTCCATCCACAGTTATAGCACATGCTATACAAGTAAAGGCTTGACCCACTCTTTCACCAAGATGAGTTTGAGGTTACAAAATAGAAGGAATCATTTCCAAAATTAAAGATAGCAAATCAAAAAAACTATATGCAATGATAGAATGTGATGAACCATTATCGATGAGAACTTTCCAAATGTTATAATTAAAAAGAGTCGTACCTCTCACCATAGATGGTCTAGCCTGATCATCAAAAATAATATGATCAGCTCCATACAATTTCTTCTTCACTACACTGTTCTCCTTATTAACTTGCTAAGATTTCTCTGGTTGAGGAGTCATGGTATTTTATGATTCACCATTGATAATTCTATTCTACTGATGAGACTGATTCTGCTATCCATGTCTTATCGAAGCATATGATGCATGTAATGCATGAGAAGTGTATTGACCACAAGACCATAGAGCACTACGACAATAGAACTAAATATTCCCCACATGCATCTAGTTATTGAATACTATAGTTTGTGTCGTACACTCTGACTTTATGTGGTCATGCAAACCACATTGAAAAAACCGTCTTTTCTTTGGGGTTATGGGGGATGGTTCACTGATCCAGCTGTGTGGTTCTGATTTTCAATTCCACCTTGGAAATAGGTGTACCTTTTCCATTTGTTCCCAGTGGTTGAGTTCCCAACATTTCATGTAGGTATCATCATAACTCCTCCCATTGATCCCGAGATATTTCATTTAGCAATAGTTTCTATATTTACCATATTTATATAATTCATAATACTAAGCACCACAATCTTCAATCTAGTTACTTCCATAGAACTGATTCAATGATACATGCCTTCAAAGATGCAGTTACTGCAACCTCTGGTGAAAAATACACTAAATACATGAATATATCTGCAATATATATGAAAGAGAGACTCTCTTGTTTCAGGATGAATAATTCAATTTCTTAGATCTTGAACATGTGTCGATAGAGTTGATTGCTAAAATATTCTTCAAAATACTCCCACGTAAGTGCTTCATCTAATTTATGCTACATCGTTAAATCCCACCACTTGAATGACTGATCCACCAGCATGTCCATATGAAGCCTGACCATTATCTCTTTTAGTGTTCTGATGAAGGCAAAGATAGAATTCATCTTACTCAGCAACACCTCTTCCATCTTGGATTCAGAATCACCCCAAAAGATAGGTGGATTTTCCTTTGTTAACTAGATGGTATGATACACATGTCATGGCCCTATTACATTATTTCCATGTAACCCCAACTTGAAAATTCAGAACAATACTGTAAAATATATATTTATTCACAAATGGTTTAGGTGAAACTTCATTCTTCCGGTTTCTTCTGTTTTCTTTCGACGATGAGTTCAGTGTGCCATTTTTTAAACCAACAAAAAACTCAATCAATATCAATCTCTAGTAACTAATGGATTATCATTTCAAATTCTATTACATCACTCTCACATAATTATTTTCTAAAACAACCATTTTTTATTTCATCCATTTTCTAAAAATTCATTCATTCTTTAGAAAAAAAACCATTTTTGAAATACCCCAAATATCCTCTTTTCAAAATCATTCATTTCAATATAAATTCTGAATTTTTAAAAAATTTAAAGCTTGCAAAAAATCATAAATCATTACTCCAAATGAAATATGAAATCCTATTGGGAATTCAATCCTCTAGAATGAATTTCATTCTCCCCTCATTGGATAAACCCACGAAAATTAGATTCTAATATCCTAGAAGTTTCTACTATAACTTGTGTACCCAAATCATTTGTAAATTTAACATTAGCATAAAATGGTCAGTTATATCCTTTTATACTATACATTTCATGTGCTGAAAATCCTACTCCTATTTATGATTTAATCCCAAAGGATGGACAAGAATGAATTTCAACTCCAAGACCAAGAACATTGTTGAACACATGTTATGCAAGAACTGAACATGATAATAAAATGTGTAACATAGAGGAGGGACCAGACAAATACCATTTTAATGACCCACTCAATATCATAGTATTGATAGAACAACAATTCATTACACGGCCATATGTAACATCCCTAAGAGTCCAAATGATGGAAATAAATACCGAAGGGTTTTAAATACAAGGGGTGTATGATTTACCAGTTAATAAACAAAAAAATTAACCAAAAACCAATAACCAAACCATTCACTCAATGATTCATGACCAAAAGAAGAAAAACATAATAATTTAATGTATCTCAAAACCACATCAAAGTGAACAGTAACGGAATACGTAAAAAGTATCAATGAAAAAGGTGGATAAAACCACAAAAAACTCCCAAGATACCCCAAGCCTCCATAACCCACAAGCTCTAAGAACCATAATCACCAAATTGACCAAGTATCACTAGGTAGTTCTAAAATCATTGGAAACATTACCCTTAACACTATCTTAGAAGATAACATCTGCAAAAGCATTGATGTTCCAAAGCATGGGTTAGTATAAAACATATTAGGTTTTCCACAATGACTTCACTTATCATGCCACTTGGATAGAAAGGTTAGAAACATTTATTTAAAATATTTCATATAAAACAATTTAACAAAACAGTTTTTAACCAAATATATAAATGTTAATAAACCCATTTGTAATAAAGGGAAAACAAAACTAAATGAAACTAATTTCCAGAAAGTGATTTTTCTAGAAAAAATAAAAAATAAAAACATTAAAACCAATTCTTCTTATCATTTGGTATAATCATTCCATAGTCCACACACACCCAAACCTGCATGCTTCATTTAATAATTCCATACTCATGAGCGGCCTTTCATCCAATTACCTTATATCCCATTGAAACACACCCCTGACCTAGTGTCACATACCTTGAACCCAAATGATACTAATAAATTATGAAGGTCCCTTTATGCATGAACTCACACCAACACCATTTATGCCAAATATTTCCATTTCCAATGAAAACCACTCCAATGAAACTGAAAATTTATTGAAAAATGAATCAATAACCATTTGAAAGTAAAATTTAACTCCAATGAAACATTCCATTTTATAGAAAAAATCTATTCTATTTAATTTTACAATAATCCTAAAATAACCCCATTTTAAAATCCATATTTCAAAACCAAGAGAAAAAGCACTTTACTCAAATGCCCAATTTCCCATATTTCACAACAATCACTAAAAATGTTTTCCAACACATGTTCAACAACTAATTTGTAATCAATTAAAAACAAAAAATAATATTTAGAAGCATTCAAATCAGTATACTAAGTGGATTCGAGAGAGATGCCTCCCACTTCGAAGGTTTTTACAAAAACCCCAACAAATTAAGAACACACAAGAAAACCAGATCAATTCTCTGAGAACTCACCATAGATATCTTATAATAGAATGATCAAGACTATATATAATCTTATTTGGAATCCATATATCTAGATTTACCCATATAATGTGTAGATCTATGAAACCAATAGAAATGAGTAGTAGATCTGAGTAGATATATGAAACCAGTCATAAATAAAGAAGAATTACAATATAACTCATGAATCTAAATTCGATTCACCATGGAATGCCTTTGGATTGACTCCAAAATTCATATGAGAGGTTCTCATACCAACATGGAAGATAAATCAAGAGTTGTGGCAGAAAGGTAGAAAAAAATATTCCATTAGAGGGAAAAACGTCTGAGATCTACTTTTTATGATATCACATTAACCGTCTACACGGTTAGACAAACTGTACGCTAACTATGTGTTAGCTACTGCCTTGTATGAACCTAGCATGGACTCCTTACATGGTCTCCCTAACACTTCTCCAACCATGATGGAGCTATATTTTTAAGTGGAGAATTGCGAATGGTTTGGGCATATGGTTAGGTAAATCGTGTGCTGCCCGCACGACTTCCATTTTTCCCCAAACAACTTCTAATGTTCTCCCAACACTCCAATCCATCACCCATAATATTTATAAACATAAAAAGCATCATGTAAGGGTTACATATTAGAAACCAGGGGTACTAAAGGATAATTATTGTATCTTTGTGGCCACTTTTATTCACTTCTTAGACTATCCAAATGTGAAATTTGATGGGACCCCTATGAGAAGAAGGTGTGTTTTGTTGGGATGTTATCATTTTTTGGGAAATCGGAGGAGATTTATTCTTTAATAATAATAATTATTATATTTATTGGGTGTTATTTAATACTTTTAACTGATTTATTTAATTAATCTTTTATAATTCATTATATAGTACATTTTTATCCCCAAGGTAGGATTGTTTTTTTTGTGGGTATTTTTGATAACATATAGTTTACATGTTGTTTCATAGTGTGTTTTAGATTTTAAGTGAATGTTCAATTAGTTTTTATAGGATCAGATGGGTTGGTATTTGATGAATGTGGCCAATGGTGGGGCATGCTATGTTTTATTCTTTATTATTGAATGTATTATTCTTAGGTTTTAATTTTATAGTGATCTACTTGATCCGATTGGTTGAATACCAAGGATTTGTAATAAAAAATCATGTGGGTTGCATTTTTTTTGACAGGGTGATTTTTTTATATTTTGTTAATTTTTAAATGTAAAATATATTTTCAATATTCCTTTAATTATTTTATTTATTACTATTTCAAAAAATTATTTTTTGCGTTCTTATACTGCTATTTTTAATTTCTTGTGGGTTCTATCTTAGATGACCTCTATTTCAGATATTATTTAACTAGGCGATGAAACATTTGATTGGAACCTTGTGAAACATAATGTTAATTTTACAATAGTCTCTATAAATATTAGTGCATCAATGTAATTTCTTATGGTTCATTAATCCTGGCTTATCTGACATATTTCATATGTGGATGTTCTGTTTCTTCATGTGATTCCTTTGTATTTTGTAAACAGATATGATTCATGTTCTCTCCATTAGTATAATCCATTACTACATATTATATGTATGATTTATTTCTTGATATATATGAACTATATTTCAATATAATTTTCATTATGGACAGATTAAACCCTAATACAGGGAGATAATGAGTTATTCCATTCATTTTACATTTATGGTTCCTATAAACCCCAAATTTCAGGGATGATCTCTTATGGTGAGCTCTGTATATTTGAGATCCATCTCGACTACATCATCATCAAATAATCTAATCTATAAAATATCAGGTCATATTTTCCAATGATAATCCATCTTGGGTATTGTTGTAGGGTCGATACTACATGACTAATTCTATTTACATATTATTACATGGGTGTTATGATATATTTTACTTCTTATCGGTCGCTATGGGGTTTTATGTCTTATTATATCTACTTTGAGGGAATACAGTACCATCGCTGAGCGTTTTTTTTCTAGTAGTTCTTAGATTGGTGGGGGTTTTTATGTTCAAAATGTTTTTGTGTTTCACATGCATTTCTCTTTGTTTGAACTTCCCTATTATCTCCCAGTTACTATGATTTTGAATATTAATAAGAAATCAGGGTTGTGGTTTTCTTGACATTTATAAAAGAACAACAATTTTGGAATCACATTTTTTATATTTTTAATAATTTCCCATATTTTATTATTTTTTAGGTTCATTTTTTTTATTTTTTATGTTTGATATATTCTTATTATTTTGAAATTGATTTCTATTTATGTATCATTTTTTCTCCCCTATAACATTCGTGAGGTTTGTTTCATTTATATAGGGTATACCACTCACAACATAGTTATTTTGATTCAATAAATAATGAGTTAGATATATATAGTTCATTTACAGGTCACAATATATGAATGCATCACTATGTTCAATATGGGAATGCATAGAAGTTCAAACTATGGTAATTTTAAGGACAACATTAAATGTTATAAATTAATTCTATCATAGATTCTTATATTATATCTCTTGACCACTAATAAGAATTATTGTGATGTTATGTTTGTTTTGTGAGGTGGTTAAGCTTGTTATGTTTAGGAATGTAAGAGGAACTCACACCTAAGTGATGCGATGAAGCTCAATATACAATGAAATTAAATAGAAGAAATAAATATGTGAATTATATAAAGGGGAAAGGGTACATATATTTAATAATATCACAAAGTTAAAAAATTTCATCACCAATTATAAATTATTTATATTCTAATGGTGACTAAAATTATCAATCAGAATACATAGGATGATGACTCAATATGTAAATATTGTTGTTAACACAATGTAGCCACCACATTTTCTTCTATGTAACCCATACATGATGCTTTTCATATGTTTCATTGTAATTTGGGGAGATGTGAGAGACATTGGAGTACTTTAGGATGATTCTGGCTAGAAAGGTGTTCACGTTCAGCAAATGGTTTGGTCATATCTTGTGGTGAAACCATGCAACGTGAAAAATAATTCCTTATATTTATTAATCTAAATCAGTTTGGCGATCTGTTTGATCAAGTTCAACCAAAATAAACCCTAACATGAATCTTTTCTCCCCTAAAGTACAATAAAGGTTCCTATATCAACTTTGATGAGATCTGAATGCTTTTGATGGTGAATTGAAGGTAGTTTCTAACAGTAGGCACCTGATCTTCATCATTTTCTACACAGTTTCGTAGATGTACTCCCCCTTACATCTATTTTTCTTATATATACGCCACACCTATGGTTTGATATAAGATTTTTGAGGCAAAAAAATATTGTACTTTTTGTTTTCATTATTGTATATGATATCATGTTTGTTTTCGTAGAATATTTACCCAAATTCAATAGCATTATTCATTCGTTACCGGTTTTTGTCGAAATGAGTGAGGTAGGTGGATTCAATATCATATCCCATGTTGGAAATTATTTTCATACATTATATTTTAGTTTTTGATTCAAATTAAATTTTGTGTTTTCTGATATACAATAGATAAACCAACTTTGTTAATGGGTTGGGAAAAACATGGAAAATTGTGGGTTTGAGAAAAATTCTAGTTTTTTAATTTTAATGGTGTTTTTTAAATAATGGATATTATGTAATTTTTTAAAATTTATTTATTTATAATGTTCCCAGTAGATGTTTGGGCATTGAAAATTCATTAATGTTTTGAAATTTGATGGTTTTAATGTTTTGAATAAAAAGAAATATTTACTAAAACATGTAGAAATGATTAAAATTGGTATCAATTTTTGGAAAATATAGCATTCCTATATTATTGAATTATTAGTAATGGTTGAAATATGATAATGTTCCCGGTGAAAATTGTTTATTTAATGATGGGGAATAGTTACATTGTGATGAGTTGGTAGATCTATGAGAAACTACTAATTACTATGGAATTGTAATAACGATGCATGAATTTTTTGATGTTGTTGTTGTGTGGATATTTATGGTTTTCCATTCTAGTTTTCAAAAATAATTTTAAATAATTATGTAAATGTTTAATTTGAGTTTTTATTTATGGATGATTAGTTCACAAGGTTTTATTTATATTTGTATATAACATGTCCTGAGATATGTTTATATTTAGTTATACACTATTTTCAAAAATATATTTATATACATTTTTTTATATAAACATGTTTGAACAATATTTCCTAGTGGAGTGCTTAAAATTTTATACTAAATGATTCTTTGGAAGTTTGGTTCTATGCCAGATGTAATCTTATGGGATGTGAGAAAAGGTAAGATGCAACAGGTTTTTAGCAATACTTCTTGAGTTGTTGATCTATATGGTGGTGGGGGAGCATATATCTTGTGGATCCTGGATAATTTTGGTTATTTTGGGGTATTTTGGAGTTACCTTCTACTGTTAGGTTGTTGTAAAGTGGTCTTCTTCCATATCACCTTTGTTTGGGCCCACTTGTTATAAAATGTTTTCTCAATTGTCATAATTTTGTTCCTGCATCATATAGATCGTATGGATTGTGGGTGGTTAGTCTATTGATTATATTTAAATATTTAAATACTCACCCACATATCATTTAAACCCTAAATCATTTATTTACTACCTTTTAAATATTGGGGATGTTTCATATGCCTCAGTAATAACTGATTGTGTTCTCTAGCTAATGAGAATGAGTGGGTCATTACAAATGGTATCAGCTTGGTCCCTTCTCTATGAAACAAGTATTCTTGAGTTTTTTTATTCATTGTGTTGAAATCCTTAATTTATATTCCTTGGGTGGAAATTTTAGAAATGATTAATATTTTTAGGACATGAACTGTTGAAAATAAAAATATATTGCTAGACTTTTATGTTGAACATAAAGTTACAAGGAAGTTTAGTACATATGTGTTTTGGAAACACTAATACGATAGTGGAGACTCATTATCAAGAGTTTGTCCAATGGGAAGAAAACATGATCCCATTTTATCAAATGTTCGTGATCATAAAAAAACATTGGTACATGATAATGAAATGAAATATCAATGGATAGATCTATTTTAGGGAATTGATTGCTTTCAACACTCTGAGGATCGAAGAAAAAATGGTGGGGATAATATATCACACCCTATATCAAGAATATAACCCTAAACTGATACATTGGATATTTTTATAGGATATATGTTTTGTTGGGGGATAATTCTATGTATTTCATGACTGCTATGTGTAAAAAGGGTTTCACGATCAGCACATGATTTGGCCAAATTGTGTGGCCAAAACCATGCGAGGACAAAAATAATACACTATATTTGTGGAACTAATTATGATTGGACATTTTTTGACCTATTTATCAAATAAAACCTAAAAAAACTGATCTCCCAAAGGCTAATGTAGAATATCCCATCAATTTAGAAGTGATCCAAACAATTTCCCTGAAAAAACATTGGCAGATTATTACAGTATGTGCATGTTCTTCATCGTTTTATTTATGGTTTCATAGATATACTACTTAATTAATCACTTTTTATAACAACCCATTCATTACATTCATGTTTATTACTTCATAATTGAAGTATAGTTATTACAACATATAACAAAACCATGTTAGGACCGTATAGGTATAGTGTTTTTAGAAATAGAGAAACATCAAAAACTGGTTAATAAATCATCTACATTGACTCCTGTTTATTTCACCATATCTAGAGTCGCTTTGGCATATCCTTCTTAATACCCTTTTTCCAGACCTGAGGAAAAGAAAAAAATACAAAATGGTGATCTCAAATGCTCAGTAAGGGTAAAAAAAGAAATATCAATCATATCATATTCATATGAACATATCATTTTCAATATCATAACCTACAAAAGATATCATAATATCATAACATTGGATAAATCATAGTAGTGAAATGTAATCCCAATAATCATAGTATAAAACATGAAAATTTGTGGCATACACACATAATCATAAAAAATCATTTCATATTAGTCAAGTCTCATTTCCAAGACAATCACAGCGGACAATGCCCATTACAGAACCAAGTTCACTCCTCATTCCAGTCCTATATCACATAACTGGATTAACTTGTTGTTCTATCCATGTATATCTCATGAGATATAAATCATTACCCAATGCATTGGAGGGAGATATAGGCCTCGCCAATCTCATAATGAAACCATTATTACGTGTTCCACAAAATCATAAATCATAGCATAAAACATGTAATAAAAATTAGATTCTTATACATCATACCATATAATCCATATAAGATAAAAGGACATAATAAAATTAATTCCATCATAAAATAATCAAGTCAATGTAAAAATAGGGATTATAAAAGAACCCTATATTAACATATATGGAAAATAATTTTGATAAAGCACTTGAACTCCATTCCTGAGGAAAATATCCTTTCTACTTCAAAAACATTTTTCCTTTATTAACAGGTCATACACTTTTAATCTAAAAGAATTTGATGAAAAATAAACCTGAATACTTTGAAAGGATGATTCATGGAAATAATGTTCTAGGATATCATAAAATTACATTCATGCCATATAAGTTAAAAAACATTCTTCTCATACATTGGACAGAAAAGTCAATAAGTACCGCATTCTAAAAAATGACAAAACTTTCCTTTCATATCTTGTACTAAAAATTCACCAATGGGTAATATTGGATTTAAACAATTGTAGGAGGACAGAAAGAATATTACATTTTGAGGAAACATGGATGTGGATGATAAATATTCTACAGTAAATTATAAAGTATAAATAATCCCTGATATAAATTAGATTTTGAGATTTTCCCTTACCTTAGGTCTGATATGCATCATACGTATCTGAACCTCCTCTTCTTCGACACACCACTTTGAAACCACCTCTTATTCGACATGCCTCTTTGAAACCTCCTCTTAGGGCACTAAAATTAGTCTTTGAAGAAGACCAGGACCTCTAGTTTGTTTCAAGGGAAGTTGAGAAGGGAAGTTGGATGGGGTTGGCTGAGCTTTAAGGCTCAAAATTGTGTGAGGAGGAGAGGGAGGAGGTGCCCTTTCATAAAGGAATAGTGGGGAACCTTTGTAAACCTCAAAAATATTAATTTATAAAAAATTCCAAACCCAATTAAAAACCTCCAAAATGAATCACATCTGATGCATAGATGAGAGAGGGTCGTAATCTCATCATCCAATAAAATTTATACATATAGGGAATTTATTTTAAACATTATCAACTTGATTTATCCATATTTATATATTTAATTTTATTTGTGGTAATAAGATTCTAAATTTGAAATTGTTACAAATAATTACTTATGTATTGTGTATTTTCCATACATGGATAACTTTTGACATTTTCCACCATATAAATTTCAATTTTAAATTTGTAAATATTTTCTTGATTTTTAAACCATTTTATAATATGTTATTTTTATTAAATAACAATAGTGTCAATTTTGACACTATTAATTTATTTGAATTTAAATAAAATCTACATAGAGGATATATTCAAAAAAAATATTTAATAGCTTCCTAAAATTTCATAGTAATATAAAAAATTCGTGGATCATGTTAAATAGTTAATATCATATTTATTTTAATATTTTTAAAACAATTTATTTGATATTTCAAACAATAAAATAATTTCAACATCACTATTGTGTCACCTTTAATGATGATTAGTTACTCCTTAAAAATTCTAAATAAATTCACATGATGTAGATAATTTTATTATATTTTTGGAGACTATTCATGTTCAATGTTTCATTAAGATTATCAGTAAATTAAAATTTGTATACTTATAAGATTTAAGAGAGTGAGATGTAGTCACTTTCTTTGGGTTTAATAACAATTAAATTATTGTAAAGGTCAAAATTCCATAAAATTAATTTATTATGACCCTTATGTGATAATGGTCGACTTTTAGTTATCCAATACAATTTTGGAAGGTGTTAGGGTAATTTTATAATTTTATTTTTACCCTTAATTATCCAATTTACTTTTAACTCTAGTAATTAAAAATTACCGTAGTTACTATTCATAATATAAATAAAATGTAACCTATTAACATAATTTGGTCCCACTGAATTCAAATATGTAATCCATTTTTCAAAATTCAAAATACAAAAGTTGAATTAATTAATTTAAAATTAATCTCGTTGTTAAAAAACGTGTTTTAAAAGTCAAAACATTGCCAACGATTAAAATGTTTTATCCTAAAAATTTAAAGCAAAATTAATGGTAATGACATATATTATATTAAATGGTAAAAATATTTTCTATTTATATTTTAAAACTATTCAATATTATAATATAACCATATAAATTATTGCGATGAAAAAAGTTTCTTTTAATTAAAATATAGCAAGTTTTTACTATTCATTAAAATATGAATGTTATCAGAATAATATGAAAAAATTATCCAAAGTAAATTTTTATCTCATGATTTCAAAGAAGAATTTTATTTTTTTCAAATTGAACTAATAAACCTATCAAAAATATGATTTAATGTGGGTGCGCCATCAAAAGGTGGCAAAAGTTCATTTTTTGAAAATTAATTATTTTCCCCGAAAAAATAATTTTCTTAACATACCAAGTTTTAGGAAATGTGTATGATGAATAATGATGTTATCAAATTCAAATTTTAGTTAATACTATTAATAAAATCTAGTCCATATTAATATTATAACAATATATTATTTTATAGTGAAACTCGGTGTTGCGTACTACACACACTATCGAGGAAGGTCGTGATTGCGTGTAACACAAGACAAGCTAGTGTTGTGTGCAGTGAAGGATTACATTGAGTATAACATAAGAAAATAAAAAAATTATTTCTCATAAAATATCAGGGTGTTACATTCTACCCCCATTAAAATGAATTTCAGCCTCGAAATTCGTCACTTCGTAACAAACCGATGAGGATACCTCTCCCACATCATATCCTCAAGCTCCCATGTAGATTCTTCTAATTTGTGGTTCCACCATAAAACATTAACCAAGAGAGTGGTCTTATTCCGTAGAACTTTTCCGTTATGATCAAGAATCTCTATCGGTTGTTCTTCATAAGAAAGATCCTACTCCAGCGGTATAACTTTTGAGATTAGTACATGTAAAGGATCGGGAATGTACTTCCTCAGGACAGATACATGGAACATATCGTGAACTTGAGAGAGATTCGGTGGAAGAGTCAATCAGTAATCTACCTTCCCAACATGATCTAGTATTTCAAAGGACCAATATACCAAGGGCTCACCTGTCCCTTCTTTCCAAATCTCATTACTCTCTTCCAAGGAGATATTCGTAAGAACACTTTATCACCCACTTAAAACTCTAGGTCTTTTCTTCACTTATCGGTATAGCTTTTTTGTCTACTTTGAGCTGCTCTTATGTTTTGGTGAATAGATCGGACCTTTTCTACCATTTCATCAACAAGATCAGGTCCTAGTATCTTTCATTTTCCAACATCATCCAAAAAAATTGGAGTTCAGTATTTCTTCCCATAGAGAGCTTCATAAGGAGCCATATGAATATTGGAGTGAAAGCTATTATTATAAGAAAATTACACCAAAGGTAGGTGTTGATTCCAACCACCTTGGAAATCCATATAGAAAGCTCTCAACATGTCTTCTAGAGTTTTAATTGTCCTCTCAGACTGACCGTCTGTATAGGGATGATTAGTAGTGTTGAAACTCATCTCCGTATCTAGAGTATGCTGAAGACTTCACAAAAACATTGAGGTAAACCTCGAATCCCAATCAAATATAGTGGAAAGTGGTACTCCATGCAATTTTACCTCTTCTTTTACATATATCCTAGCAGGATGATCTAGAGAGAAATCGTCTCTAATAGCAATGAAGTGTGACAAATTCGTAAGATATCCACTATAACCAAGATAACATTATTGCCTTTGGATTTTTTAGGAAGTCGGGTGACAATGTCTATAGTGATGATTTCCCATTTCCATTTGGGGAAGGGTGATGGTTGTAACATCACCTTAGACTTCTGTCTCTCATCTTTTACTTGCTTACAAACCAAGCATCGAGAGACATATTCAGCGACATCCCTTTTCATGACATCCCACCATAAGTACTCTTTCACGTCCCAATACATCTTCGTTATTCCATGATGAATAGAGAATTAAGAAGTATGAGCCTCATCCAGCAACTCCTTATTTAATTCTAGGATGGGAGGAACACAAACCCGATTCCTGAACTATATTATTTCATCACAATAAATGTGGAATTTAGGAACATTTCTCACTTTCTTTTGTAACTCTACATCTTCTTTCTACGCCTCTTTATTCATCTGATGCATATATGGTTGAACATTCATTTGAAAAATATTTGAATTTTATCCTTCCATTATAATTCCAAGATCTATCCTTTGTAAATCCATAAATATTGTATCTTTGGAGATCCTAATCCTGGATAAGCTACCATGGTCTTGTCAACTTAATGCGGCTGCCACCTTGTTTTCCTTCTTAGGGTGGTAATGAATTGAGATGTCATAATACTTAATCAGCTCCAACCATCTTCTTTGGCGCATATTCTGCTCCTTTTGTATGAAATATACTTTAAACATTTATTATCTGTATAAATATCACACCTTTCACCATAAAGATAATTCCTCCAAATATTTAATGCAAATATTACCGCAGCTAACTCTAAATCATGAGTTGGGTAATATTTCTCATGGATTTTCAACATTCGTGAGGCATAAGCTATCACCATATCATTTTGCATGAGCACACACCCCAATCCCTTCTTTGATGCATCATTGTAGATCACAAAACATTCTCCACTACAAGGCAGTGTGAGCACAGGTGCACTGGATAATCTTCTTTTCAAATCCTAGAAATTCTCTTGACACTCCTCTGTCCAAATGAACATAACTTCTTTTCAAGTCAACCTAGTGAGTGGATTAGATAACCTTGAGAAATGTTTCACAAAACATCAATAATATATAGCCATACCAAGAAACCATTGGATCTCAGTTACTGTGGTTGGTCTCGACCATCTTTCGATAACCTCTATTTTTTCTGGATCCACAGATGTCCCCTCTTTTGAGATTATGTGACCCAAAATTGAAACTTTTTGATGCCAAAATTCAGACATGGTAAATTTGGCATAAAGCTTCTCCTTTCTCGGGGTATTCAATAAAATTCTCAAGTGATCTTCATGTTGTTCTTTTCTCTTGGAATATACAAGAATATCGTCTATAAAGACTACCAAAAACTGATCAAGATTGAATCTAAAGTCTCTATTCATTAGATCTATGAAAATAGAAGGGGAATTAGTAAGACCAAATTTTATCACTATAAATTCCTAGTGTCCATACCTTGTATGAAAATCCATCTTTGATATATCCCCCCTTTTGACCCTTAATTGATGATACCCCAAACGGATACCAATCTTAGAAAAGTATTTATCTCTGCGTAGTTGATCAAATAATTCTTCAATGTTTGGGAGAGGATAATTGTTCTTGATAGTGATCTTGTTATGTTCTCGATAATCAATGCAGAGTCTGATTAATCCATCTTAATTTGTAACAAACAGAACATGTGCTCTCCAAGGTGATGCACTAGGGAATATGAATCCCTTATCAAGATTCTCTTGGAGTTGCTTCTTCAATTCCTAAAATTCAATTGGGACCATAATATAAGGTGTCTTTGAAATATTCATAGCACCTGGTACGAGGTCAATTGAAAACTCAACATCACAATTTTGTGGAAGACCTGGCAATTCCTCCGGAAAGATATCATCAAACTCCCGTACAATGGGAATATTCTAAATTGTGAGATTCCCTCCAACCATTTGAGATAAATACCATTAATTTATTGGAATCAAGACCCATAAGATGGATGAAATTCCCACTGGAAGGTTATATTCATCCTTTCATCGATAGATGAAAGTAGATTGATCGGGAATATTAAATGTTATTTCCCTTCTTTGGAAATTGATATGAGCTCCATATAAATAATGCCAATTCATTCCAATAATAATATCAAATTACACTATATGAAGGATCACCAGATTTGAAGGTAGCACATTCCCATAAACATCAATTTGAGAAGAATTGTATACTTTTGATGTCACTGTTGTGCCAATAGGGGTTGTTACATAATCAAATAAAACATTTGCTACTTTAGAGTGGATGGTAAGTGTACCTTTTACAAATTTGTTATCAAAATCCACATCGCCGAAAGAAATTGCATGTGAATTTACTTTGTCTATGGCCTTAATATTTTGTTGATGTTGATCATTATCAAAAACCCTTGGATTAGGGCATTGATTGGCATAATTCCCCTTTTCCTTGCAATTGAAACATTGAAGTGTATGTGGTGCATATTGTGTATCCCTTTCTTTTTTTGCCTCATTATACATCTTCTTCCCATTATTTCGACATTCCACTTCCCGATGGCCTTCTTTTCCACAGATAAAACATTTACGTGTCCCTTTAAGACAATCCCCCTCATGTTTCTTTCCACACGTCGAGCATAAGGGAATACTCATCTTCTTTTCAGTGTGGTCTTTTGATTATCCTTTGAATTTCGTGTTCCTATTCATATCAAACCCATATTATTGATGGGTTACTCCAATATCAATCTAAACCTTGAGAGCACGTCCGAAAATTTCCTTGTAGCTATTAAAGTCCCTTATGGCTAATGCCATTCGAAGACATGGCTTTAATCCATTAAAGAATCGATCGATTTTACTCTTAGGTTGGATAATAATTTCGGAAGAGTACCTTCCAAGTCTTGTAATATTTTCTTCGTAGGTACCAACCGAATCATCATCCTTTTGCTTCATTTCAAGAAACTCCTTCTCAATCTTTGTTCGAAGAATATGAGGGAAATACTTATTGAAAAATAAGTTTTGAACTTGTTCCATTCCGTTGACTCAATTTCATCCCTTTGTCTCGTATTCTTAATAAGATTCCTCCATTGATCAGCTTCAACATCTAGACGATATACTTATATGATGACTTTATCATGTTCAGAACATTGTAGAACTGAAAATATCTTTTCAATGGTACTGATCCATTGTTCAGAAACTAATGGATTAGAAGACCCGCTGAATGAAGGTGGATGCTGCCTCATGAAGGATTCAACAGAATGTTTCTCCTTCTATTGCTAGTATGGAAGTCCAGCATGATTCATAGTTTGAGAATGTTTTGTGAGCATGGTTAAAATATTTTTCATTCCAACTCCCATAACATTTGGATGCTCAGGGGGGACAATCATTGCATTGCCTATCGCATTCAGCATTAACACGGTTCTTTTCGGTTCCAGCCATTTACTAAAACCACGAAGTATAGTGCGAGAAACACTATTCATAACAAGAAAACTGCAAAATCAATGATAAAATATTACACTTAAGGTCTTATCATAGGTTATTCATTTCCATTTATAAAACACTAATATTGTGTTCTATGTTTAGACATATCCTTAGGGTCCTTACCAAGGATTTCACATCCTAGTTTCCAATGGTTGACCATACCTTTCCTCTGATACCAAATATAATGACCCATACTTTACATACATGGTTACTACATCAGAATTGAAGCATAATTATTAAAACATATAAAAAAACCATGATAGGAACACATAGGTATAATGTCTTTAGAAATTGGGAATCATAAACAACTGTTTCATAAATCATCTACATTGTCTCCCGTTTATTTCATCATATATAGAGTCCCTTTGGCATATCCTACTTAATACCCTTCTTCGAGACCTGGGGAAAAGAAAACTTACAAAAGGGTGAGCTCAAATGCTCAGTAAGGGTAAAAAAAGGAAATATCAATCATATCATATTCATAAGAACATATCATTTTGAAAATCATAACCTGCAAAAGAGATCATAATATCATAACATGGGATAAATCATAGTAGTGAAATGTAATCCCAAAAATCATAACTTAAAACATAAATATTTGTGTCATACACACATAATCATAGAAAATCATTTCATATTAGTCATGTATCATTTCCAATACCATCATAGTGGACAAAGTCCATTATTGAAATGAGTTCACTCCTCATTCCAGTCATGTATCACTGAACCGAATTAACTTTCCGTTCTAGCCATGTCTATCTCATGAGATATAAATATTTACCCAATGCATTTGAGGTAGATATAGGTCTCACCCATATCATAATGAATCCATTCTTAGGGGTTCCACAAAATCATACATCATAGCATAACCCATGTAATAAAAATGGGATTCTTTTACATCATGCCAAATAATATATATATGATAAAAAGACATCATAAAATTAATTCCATCATAAAATAATCAAATCAATGTAAAAATAGGTATAGAAAAAGAACCATATATTATCTTATATGGAAAATAATTTTGATAAAACACTTGAACTCCATTCCTGAGGAAAATATCCTTTCTATTTCGAAAACATTTTTCCCTTCATAACATGTCATACAATTTTAAACTAAAAGATGTTGATTAAAAGTAAACATGAAAACATGTAAAGAAAGATTCCAGGAAATAATGTTCTATGAAATCATAAAAAATCCATTCATTCCATATAAGTTAAAATAAAATTCTTCTCATACATTTGTTTGGAAAATTAAAAAAGTACCTCATACTAAAAAACGAAAATAGATTCCTTTCATATCTTTTACTAAAAAATCACCAATAGGAAAAGTTGGATTTAAAAAATTGGAGGAGGATAGAAATAATATTACATATTTAGGAAAAATGGATGTGAATGATAAATAATCCCAAATAAATTCTTAATTATAAAAAATCTCAGATAAAAATGAGATTGTGAGATTTTCCCTTACCATTGGTCCGATAGGCTTCATAGGTATCTGAACCTCCTCTTCTTCGACACGCCTCCTTGAAACCTTATCTTAGGGAACTAAAATTGGTATTTGTAGAAGTCCATGACCTCTATTATGTTTCAAGGGAAGTTAATAAGGGAAGTGTGTATGGTTTTGCTGAGAATTATGGCTCAAAATTGTGGGAGGAGGAGAGGGAGGAGGTGCCCTTTTATAAGGGAGGAGAGGGACACCTTTGGAAGCCTCAAAAATATCAATATTTAATAAATTCAAAACCCACTTAAAAACATCCAAAATTAATCAAATCTTAATCTTAGAGGAGATATGGTTGTAATATCATCAACTAATAAAATTTATATATGTAGGGAATTTATTTTAAACATTATCAACTTGATGTATATATATTTAATTTATTTAATTTTATTTGTGGTAATATGATTCAAAATTTTAAATTGTTATAAATAATTACTTATGTATTATGAATTGTCCATAATTGGATAACTTATGACATTTTAGAAAATATTAAATTTAATTTATAATTTTAAAATATTTTTGTGATTTTTAAACCAATTTATAATATGTTATTTTTTATAAAAAAACAATAGTGTCAATTTTGACACTATTCATTTATTTGGATTTAAATAAGATATACAGAGAGTATATATTCAAAATAAAAAAATTTAATAGATTCCCAACATGTCATAGTAATCTAGAAAATTCGTGGATTATATTAAATAGTTTATATAATATTTATTTTAATATTTTTAATACCATTTATTTGATATTTCAATCAATAAAATAATTTCAACATCACTATTGTGTCACCTTTAATGATAATTATTTCAACAAAAAAAATTCTAAATAAATTCACATGATACATATAATTTAATTATCTTTCTGGAGACTATTCTTTTTTGATGTTCCATGAATTTTATCACTAAATTAAAATTATTATATTTATAAGATTTAAGAGAGTGACATGTTGTCACTTTATTTGGTTTTAATAACAAATAAATTATTTTAATGGTCAAAAGCCCATTATAAGAATTTATTACGACCATTAGGTGATTAGGGACGACTTTGAGATATCCAATAAATTTTTTCAGATGTTAAGGTAGTTTTATAATCTTATTTTTACCCTGAATTTCCCGATTTATGTATATCTCCAGTAAATAAAAACTATTGTAGTTACTATTCATAATATCAAAAAAAAATTAACATATTAAAATAATTTGGACCCACTGAATTTAAATATGGAATCCATTTTTCAAAATTAAAAACACAGAAGTTGCAGTAATTAATTTAAAATTAATCTCGTTGTTAATAAAACGAGTATTAAAAGTTAAAACATTGCCAAATATTGAAATGTTTTAACTCATGAATTCAAAGTAAAATTAATGGTAAGGACATAAATTATATTAAATGGTAAAAATATATTCTACATATACTGTAAAACAATTCAATATTATAATTTACTCATATAAATTATTGCGATGAAAAATGTTTTTTTTTAATTAAAATATATAATGTTTTTACTATTCATTAAAATATGAAAGTTATCAGAATAATATGAAAATTTTATCCAAAGTAAATTTTTATATCCTGATTCCAAATAAGAATATTATTTTTTAAAATTTATCTTATAAACCTATCAAAAAATTGATTTAATGTGGGTGTGCCATCAAAAGGCTACAAAACTGCAATTTTTGAAAAATACTTATTTTACCTGAAAATTTTATTTTTTTCACATACCATGTTTTAGAAAATGTATAAGATGAATAATAATTTTATAAAATTAAAAATGAAGTAAATAATATTCATAACAGATATTGCATTATAATATTATAACAATATATCATTGTTTAGTGAAACCCGGTATTGCGTACTACAAACACTCTCGAGGAAGGTTGTGATTGCGTGTAACGTAAGCCAAGATAGTGTTGTGTGCAGTGAAAGATTCCTCTACATATAACATAAGAAATAAAAAAATATTTATCATAAAATCTGAAGGTGTTACACTTTTTCAAGATATAAACCCTTGTTGGGTAGATATATGAGTGTTGATTCCATATAATGTTATATATAGTGATTTTCAGGATAGATTATGAGATATTTGGTGGTTTCTAGGAACCTTGACCCGGATTATTGAGTATTTTTCATGTATTGTCAGTCTGCGTCGAAACAAGCATGTTAGGTGGCTTCACTCTCATCTCCCATTTAGGGAATTGAATTTAATTCAATAGAATTTATTTTTTGATTAATTATAAATTATTTTATTTGTACTATACAATTGTTAAAAATTATTTAGTGAATAATGGGGGAAATCATGTAAAATTGGGGGGTATTTTGAAAAACTGCTAGTATATTGATTTTTAAAAGGGTTTTTTAAATTATCGATATTCTATAATTTTTTCAAATTCACATATGTAGAATGTTTATAGTAGATAATTTTTTTAAACCCTTTATTGTTTTTTATTTTTTGGTGGAAATGTTTTCAATAAACTTTCATTTTTTTGAAAAATGTGAGATTGTTTGAAATTGGTTTTGGTTTTTTGGAAATCCTTTTTGTATATCATATTTCATCACTGGGAATGGTGGAAATATGTTCATTTTAAATGTTATAAATGATAAATGGATCATGGGGAATAATTTACTTGTGATGACTTCGTAGATCAGTCAGAAACCACTCCAAATTATATAACGGTCCAAAGGATACATGAATTTTCTGTAATTATATTTTTTTTGGAGTTTAATGGTTTGAAAAAGTTGTTTTAAGAATGTGTATTAAGTAATTAATTAAATTTTTACAAGGATTATAGTTTTTTGTAAATTTGGATATCATGGTTTTAGTTTTTATTTATATAAAAAATTGTTTTGAGAAAAGTTTATGTTTAGTTATAATCTATTCTAAGTAATAGTTTTATATAAACACTTTTATATAAATGATTATAAGACTTATATCATAGTGCCAAGAGTGGGGAAGTTATTTGGAAAAGAATGCATAGTTTTATAATCACCCATGATTTTCCATTTTGGTGATTTTGTAGTTGTCATCTTCTAGGACATATGAAAAGGTATGGTATAACATGTTTTTAACACTAATATTTGAGTTATTGAGCTATCTAGTAATGGTGGAGCACGAATCTGGGGGGCCTGTAGTATTTTGGATATTTTGGTGTATTTTGAGTTATATTTTGGTTTTATGTTGATTTATTATTGTATTTTGATGTAGTATTTTTTTTGTCTCACTATGGTATAAATGACTTTCTAAAATTTCATTATATTGTTCACGCATCATACAACTTCAAATGATTACGGTTTGTTGGTTTATAGTTTATCATTAAAATGGATAATTTTGGCCCATTGGTCTTGGAAACCCTTTAACATTCATTTCCATCCATTTTCATCTTCGGGATGTCAGCTAAATTCATGTACTGACTCATTGTGTTCTCAATCCAAAGAGAATGAGTGGGTCATGAGCCACACAAATCCCCATTGTAATTTTCATATTACATTAGTATTCAATTTTTTCATATTTTTATAATGGATGAATAGATTGGTAGAATACAAAATTTTTTAGTTGTAAATGTTGATAAACATGATATTGAAAACTAATAATTACCTATTTTCCATCAGATAATAATCATTATATCATATTATGATAGACATATCATTATTTGGTTTATATTTTTTGAAAAATCTATGTAGTAAATGGATTATAATGGCAGATAAATGAAATTAATGAAAACATTTTAATAGTTTCTATTAATATATTTATAAGTGAAAAATTATTCACAACCAATCTATGTTAATAGGTATCCTTCATTACACATCATTTTATCACTATCATCCATTATTTTCTTTCTCATAATTATTTAAATAGAATTATTTTGTTCATTATCATTATTTTCACAAAAAAATATTCACTCCAGACTTTTACATGCCACTATTTTACCTGTCAACATAAATTATATTTTTTATAATTATTACTACAAATTTAATTTTTCTTTTGGTATTTACACCTATAATCACTATAATATATAGATTGTTATTTTATGTAATTTTCATATTATAATGTTATCAGATAATTTTTTTTTCTTATCATGAATGGTATCAACAAGACAGGAATACATGGAAAATATAAAAAGAGCAATAAAAAATTAAATAGGAATCCTTAAAAAATACTAAAAATTTATTCTCAATTCTACGAAACACCCCCATATATTTAAAAACAAAATCACTGAAATTTTTCATACTAGTTTTTCTTAATTTTGTGGATGAATAATTTTTTTTCTTATATTATGTTATTATATTTTTTTTGTACCCATTTTGATATAATTCATTATTGTGATGGTAATACATAATAAAAAATTAATTAATAGTTCATTCAAAATTGATAAAGCGTTGATTGATGAGTTTAAATAATGAAAACATTTGATTGAGAGACATTAAAGTATTCTAATGAAAAAAAAATTTAAATATAACAAAAAATTATATTAAGAGTCCTATGATTCAAATGAACATACCATGAATCCATAATTTAGGGAATTAGTTATTCAGAGGCATACACATATATAGTACAAAAACCTAATCATTTTGGGAAATCCATCATTCTCTATGATTTCACAAAGGGATAGAAATTTTTAACTGATTCATCCTTAATATTCATTTATTCCATCAATTAATGTATTTTTAATGAATATAGTATTTATTTCATTATATACATTAATATTGAGGTTTGGAAGTTTCCCCTTTAAACATAAAACAGAAATATGTTAATAAATAAATAATTTCCATTATTCATAGAAAAATGTTCTAAGAATTTTTTCCATAAGATTTATGAGGACATAAATAAATTTTTTTATCAATAATATATTCCATTTATCATTAATGTTTTCCTTAAGTGGTTGGATGCTGTTTTAGGGAATAAAATGAACTTATTATTTTTAGCTATGCATGAGTTATTCTAGAAGGAAGAGGATGTTATTACTCAACCATCACAGATAAAAGTATTTCATCATTTTAAATGAATATTTGTTATATCAGGTAATAAATCCCACCATGAGCCAATAGAATTGGTGTTATAGGATACTAGATTTATACAAAACTCATTTTATAATTAATATTTATTATTATATATATATATAAATATTTATTATAAATGATACCATTCAATAAACATCATAAATAATACTCTTCTTCATCACCAAAGGAAGGGAAACATTAGAATGGATGAGAATATATGAGCAGTATGGTTAAACATATGAAATAACAATCAAAGGTAAAAAATTAGTATATACTGGTTATGTGAGTATTAAAAAATAATCAAGGTACATAAAAATATCACATTAAAACCAAAACAAGTAATATATACATGAACAATACGTAATTACAACAATAATTTTAATAAATAGATAATGTGTCATAGTTGTGAAGAAACAATATTAAATGAAAATAAGGCATAAAAAAGAGAATAATGTTGAATAACAATGTAATGTGGTATAAATAAAATATTTTAATGTAATTTATTATGAACGCATCACAAGCATGTCAATAATCACATAGTAGATATTTTTACTAAACATAGTATATTTTGTTAACTCAATCTTCCAATAACCAATGTTGATTTGGTTCACTATTTTTTCTCATGCATGTAATATCATGAAATATATTTGATGGTATTATATTGTCCATTGTCTATTTCATTTTTCATTTCATGCAAGTTGGGAATGATGGAGGATGTTTCATGTGATTATGTAATTATTTATTGTATCTTTATATTGTTGAAAATAGAAAATACAAAAGACTAATTATAATGTGGATTTTTGGAGAGTTGAATGAGCTTTCGGAAAGAATACTAAATTAATTGAACACATGATTTGGATTCTGTTATTTTAAAACATAGAAGTCCCTCTAATTAGAATCTTATTTCATTATCAAATATTGAAGAACATAACTCCACATTGTATGTTATGTGAGGCCATATTAAATTTTGTTTATTTTTTCATTATATGGTCCATTACTGTGATAATCTACCGTCCAATTTCATATACATGTGTAATGAGTTATTAACATAGTAGTAATGGTAGGGGATTTAAAAACTCTCTCTTACATTTTTTTATAAAATTAGGGATCCTTAAAATGTTTTTCTAATAATAATAAATGATATAAATTAAAATATTTGAAATATATAAACCAAAATTCATTTCAATAAATTAGAAGAGACTAACTCACAAACATTCTATTTTTTTGAAATTCCTTGATTGGTGTTTCAGTTTTTAATTTATTATCTTTTATAAATTCTATGTATTTTTAAATGGATTTATTGATAAAACATGTTATTATTATGTGAATAATTTCATGGATAAATTTTTATAAAATTCAAATAACATATGGTTTCTATTGAATGATTTTCTATATAATCTATATATTGTTTAGATGATCTTGTTTCCCATGAATAACATACCAAAAATAATGGATAAAACGTGATTTATTATTTTTTTCATTGTAGTCTTTTTTGTAGTAGTTTCTAGTATTGTTTTTTTGTTTTACATGAGTTTAATTTCTTGAAATTTAATTAAGGTAGTGGTGGTGGTGGATGTTATCTATGGAAATGGATAATTTTTCTCAGATTTATTGTGGTTTGGGGTAAGGATCTGCATTTAAGGTTTTATGGAGGATGATGGGTGTTTTGGGTTATGATAAATGATGTTTTGGGTTATATAAGGGAATATAATAAGATGGAAATTTTCTAAATAATGTTGGGGAGTGTGATGGAATTTAATAATTTGAACTAAAATGATCTTTTATGATATTAAATATAAAATAGAAAATAATTTAATTATTTTTTGTGTTGAATTATGAAATGTTTATTAAATAATAATAATATATAATAATATTATATAAAGTCATATAATTGTTAAATATTAATATTTTAGTTGGATAATTAAATTTATAGAGATGAAATTTTTGATAAATTTTTTTCTGGTTTTTTTGGAATAGTTTTCCTCATTGATATTTAAAGGTTGAAACATTTATTTTGGGTATTTGACATATATGGTGAATATTATAAATTTTTTCGTGTATCTTTGTGTTATACAAGAGGGCGGTAATATTTGAAACATTATTATAATATAATTTTTATATGATTTCATATGCACAAATTCTGATTGGGGTAAGGGTAATTATGGCCAAATGTTTTGCGTTTCATGTGTTTTCCTCGATATCATGGTTTTGGAGGGATAAAATAGGTAACTAATCCCTCTTCCACACTATCTTCATTAGTATTTCATTCATGGGTCATGAATGAAATATAAAAATTGTTAATTTTTATTTTATGTTAATGAGAAGATGATGTTCAATATAATATGGATAATATATTCTAGGATGCTAGAATGAGGTTGATGTCAATAATATTTATAGTAGAAAACTATGATGGAATGTAAGTTGTTATTTACTAACTGTTATATGGAATATGGTTGTTGATATGTGGTTTTGTGGTTAATTCTAATAAAATATATATAAATATCTAGATACTATTTTTATTATTGGGAAGTGATTAAAAGTCAAGGATGTCTGCCATTGGACTATGAGAGACACTAACTGGCTTTAAAATGGAATAGGTTATCCAATTTCATTACTCCATGACTTTAAATTATTAAAATTATGTGACAATTTGTTGATGAAGACATTGTGATTTTAGGTAGTATTTGAATTGGTATTGGATCCAGTCATTTCAGTCGGAAATTAAAATGCTTTTTCAAAAATTCATGATAAATATTGAGGTGGATACTATGATGTTTACATGTATTTCCACAACAATATTAAGATTTACCTTTTATAATATTAGGGAGACTTCTGAGAATGAGATGTTCATTACTAGCTTATAAAATCCATATGTGGTTAGAGATTATTTCCATAAAATAATTTGGTATTTTTTGTGACTTATTTGACTCTAAAAATCATGATTCGATAGTTATATTTACATTTTTAGTACAAGTTATAATAATTTATAATGGTTTTACCTTTTTTATAATCATGGAATCCCATCTAAATACATAAATTACATTTCAATATAATTGAAAATTATTGATAAACTTATCAGAGAAAATCATTATCACATCGATTATATCAATGGAAATTACACATATTGAAGTTATAGATTTTCTAGAGAAATAAAGAAAAATAATGCTACACTCAAACTCTTTATCTCGGGTAACATAAAATATAATCATATACATCATAACTTCGAAATATGTGACCTATATGGAATAATATAACAAAACAAATCCATATTTAACAAAATCTAAGGGCACGATATCTCTATGATAATACATGAAAACATGGGTAACAAAATTAATTTATATCACACAAAATGAATGCATCACTGGGGACATTAAAACATGTTTTCAAGACCTTATTCTAAGTCATGCCTATGGTTATGAGAATAGTTAAACAAAAAATATAACATTGCTTTGTCTCTGAACACATATTGATACATTATGGGGATATATATTTAAATTCACCACCTATAAAATGGTTATGTCCAATAAAGTCACCATAATATTCAGGACAAACATTAAAACAAATACCTAAGGAACTACTATCATAAAAAATAAAATTATCCCTATATTTGGAAATATGATCATCTAATACAACTAAAATGATTTGAATATTGGGGATGTCTAGGAAAACATACCTTAATAAGATTGGATGCTGTTAAAAATCATAAATTTGAAAAGTAATAACCTTATATATGAAATATTGGGGTTATGAAACCAATAATGTGATATGTTATCCATTAATGATAGTATTTGGGTTTAAATGATTTCATTTAAAGGTGATCTGGGTAATTCTGGGAAAACATATTCACAATGGTTCATTAAGTGAATGTGAATGTTTGAAATATTATTCTTTGGGAGTGTCACTCCAGTTGTGTCATATTTGGAACACTAATCATTATTTTTAGTGATTATTGATTCCACTGATAACCCACCATGATTAGGTTATTGCCCATAGGATCACATGATCCATATATGCATCCTCCTTCTAATGTCCAAATAGGGACATATTTCATATGAAATTACACATAGACATAATTTAACAAAACATATGATGGGGTTTTTACCATGGAAAAGGTAACTATATGTCAATAAATTGTGAGACATGGGGAATAATTTATAGATCTAAATCCATAATATTTCATGAATAACAGTGTAATAAATCATCCATGGAAATTTATGTACCATAAAAAGAAACATGATTTTGATTAAAATGTGAGTCCAAATGAGCGAAATTTGAAATAAAAAACCCCTCTTATTGA
The DNA here is from genome assembly GCA_963277665.1 of Viscum album. Taxonomy (NCBI): domain Eukaryota; kingdom Viridiplantae; phylum Streptophyta; class Magnoliopsida; order Santalales; family Viscaceae; genus Viscum; species Viscum album. The sequence goes on from OY728137.1 coordinate 1,200,796,655, forward strand.
TTGGGTAAAAATTCAATATTAACATATTGATGTTTATCAATTAAACAATAACAAAAAATACCATGAATAAAGGAAATTCATGATATAATATCTCAAATAGTATTTATATAAAACACATAAGGATGATTAAAAGAATAATAAAAAATGTCACAAATAGATGTAATTGAGCAGTAAAACCAGTACCACATGAAAAAAAATCCATGAAAAAGCATTAAAATCATATATCATTAACATAGATATCATAATAACATAATTTTAAACATCAATATTATCCATTTTCATTCACAGTATTCATAAATGTGTAGATTATATATGAATTCTTCTTATTTTCAACATAAGTGTTTGTAGTTATGATTGTTTATATTAGTTTCCTTATAGAAGACTTTTTTTTAATTTTACAAGAAAATATTATTATTACAAGGTCATTATAGATACTATTAAGTATTAAATATATCAGTTTGTGATATTTAAAACACTATTTATGATACTTTTAGACATTAGTCATGAATACGAAGTCGATAATAAATTTGTATTTGTGATTCTGGATGAAATGATTGTGTTTCCATAACTAATGTAATTGAAATATTTCTCTTATCTCTAAACAATTATTTTCTTATTTTTTTATCATATTTTACAATTAATTTTGATCCCATAGTCATTCATGGAATACATTTCTGTCAAATTTTTACATAGGCATTTAAACTGACGTAAATATTAAAAAAAAATAACTTAATGATTTATTAATAATTTGTTTTATTATAATAACCTTATAACATTATAATAAAGAAAAAACCATAATTTTTTAAAGATATGTTCCATAACTTCTGGTATATATTATAATAAATAATTTACATCCAAATATTATTTATTTTCAATTAAATGATTATATTCATTATATGATTATTTTAAATAATAAAATTCAAAATGGTCATTGGTTAATCATATAATTAACATAATCTTGAATGGATCATAATGTAACTCAAATGATATCATAAATGTAATATATCTCCTTTAATATAGTTATTATATAAAATTTTCTAATATGGTGAAGGAAAATGAAACATTCTTCATCATGAATGTTGTAGTCTGCATAATGCACGAACAAAAATATGTCTTCTCTTATTGGATAGGGAATATAAAATATTGGAAATAAATTTAATAGAGTAACATAATATTTAATTATTTATAATTATTTCAATATATTAGTTAATATATAATAAAATAATCAAATATAGTTATAATGAAAGTAATAGTGGTTGATAATAATTGAATGTGGGATGAGAATTTTCCAATGAAAAATCCTTGTAAATAATGGTGTTGTGTTTTGTAATGGTGATAATAAGAATATGAGTAGGGAAGATGTGTCTTTGGAGTGAAAAGTGGATGTTTTCAAATGAATATAATAATTATTGGTAAGGAATAATGTGGTCAATATGTTACCCCATTATATATAATGTGAAGGGTTATTTAAAGAGTATGCCCTATAATTTCAATAACATAAAGATGTAATAAAAGATTAAATGGAAAAAAAATTGATAGAAAACATTGGGAAATGGAGTGTTGGTAAAATATCAGAACATGATATAATTTATAAAATATCATTTATTTTTTCAAGGATTTTTTATTTGAAAATTTTTTCAAAGTAAAAAATACCTTTATCACTCTTAAACTATTTTAATAATAAAAATTATATTTTTTACTATGATTAATACTGAAATTTTTGGATAATTTTATTGAGAAAATTTTATATTTTAATTTCATTTTCTAAAGTAATATTTCTAATCATTAAAATGTTATTTTTTAAATAAGTCACATAATCTTGTAAAATCATTTGTAGTGAAATAATTTTTTTTCAATATGTAATCATATTATATAAAATAACCTTATATAGATATATTAATTATATTTATTTATTTATTATAAAAATAATTGTTGAAATGAAGCTCTGAAGGTATGTTAAAGTGAAATTTCCCTTTAAAATACTTTATTTATGTACATGCATGAATGTAGTTTTTTATTAAAATAATATTTTAATTAGCTCATCAGAGAGTCAGTATGGGAATTTTAAATGTAATGAATATTTTAAAACTCGTGTTGACATAACATAAATTCAAATTTTATTACATGAATAGTTTTATAATTAGTTCCGTCATTAAAATAAAATGATAAAATCATTAAAATTAAAACTTTCATGAAATATATCATTTTTTTATACAACCTATCCTATTCAAATGGAAGATAAAGTATTCATAGTAATAAAATTTTATAATTTTTTATTCATAATTTTTGATTTTTGAATAATAAGAAATTAATTAATTAAATTTTTAAATAAATTTATGACGTACGACACTTTAAAGTGTGTATAATTTGGATAATAAAGAAATAGTGTTTACATACTATAGTATCACCTATGTTATTACATTATCCTACAAAATAATTTCATCCACAACATTAAAGTATATATTAACTATTGAAAATTTGTGCCAGCTCCTTCTGAATATCCTTTATTGAAATCTTGGTTTCTGGTTCTACATTGTGATTTAACAATGGGATTTTCAGCAATCGACTTGTTTGATTCCAAAACACAGGATCTCTTATATCACAAATCCAAATAGGATCCTCATTATATGACATGTCATGCTCTACCTATATCCCCTCATATGTGAGAATATATCTTGAATTTGGAAATCATTTTATTCAAAATGAATAATTGGAAATGTTGTGTAGTATAAAATGTGTAGGCATAATATTCAATTGTAAAAATATAACTATAATAAATTATATTATATACAATGAACCAATATACAAAGGGATTAACATCAATTTTTTTAACAAATCATACTACTCCATTTAATTGTGGAACCTTCATAAAGATAGGATCCACCACATGAAATTCATTTTCATTCCTTTGAAAATAAAAGTATAAATTTTTTAGTTTTTAACTGCATTAATTTAAGTTCATCACATGGTTTTATATGGATACTCAAATTGAAGAAATTATTGTATTAAAATTTAACCATGTGTATATATTTCTCTAACGTAACATTAAAGTCATTTGAATGTGATATCAACATGTATTCAAATGTACATATTGTTCTGTTAATATTGATAATAGTATTAAGATCCTTAGAGGTGATTAAATTTATTGTAATGTTGAGATCCATTTAGTTTAACTTTTGAATTTATATGTGAACTGTTCAAAGTAAGATATAATTGATATAGGTTCCCCATGAAGACTTATTATTAGGATCTTATAGAATAAGGAAAGGCCCAGATGTGTGAGAAATTCTAGTATCTAATAGAATTGAATTTACTTTTTATGGAAATGAATAATGACCAATATAAAATCCTTCTTCCTTATACTCATAGGGATTGAAATTTCAATATACATTATAAAAATTTTCCACATCCATATATTTATAATAATTAGATTCATTAATCCATTTGGATGTTTTCTTTTAGAATTCAGTTTCTTTCATACAATGAATCTGGACACATATTCTCTAACATCCGTATTTATTCAATCAAAGAATAAATATACACTAAAATAATGATACATCTTTGTGGTACCATGGTTTATAGAATAATTTCATCTACGCTTTTCATCTGGAGGTTCCCTTTTAATATTTTGTACTGATGGAACACATTTCCTATTCTGAAACAACAATAGTATGTTGCTATAGATGACTTAGATCATTCTCCCCTAATTAAATAAATGAAAATTCAATTGTAAGTTTTAATCATAATTTTTGACCCCATCTACACTTACTAGTATGAATTGAAAAGATATGGATTGGTGATAAATAAAGGATCTTCTATTTTAGAAATTAAAATATCAAAAATTAATAGATCTCTATATGTGTGATACTTCTTAATTGCTAACATGTTCAGAACCCCATGGAATCTTCATCTTAATGCATCAAAAAACTTGTTTTCCTTCCTTGTGTTATATTTTATCAATAAATAATGAATTTTTAGTAGTTACCACCATAATCATTGGCTTATATAGATATCTCTGTGCTTAAAGATATGCTTCCAACTATTATGGTATATATATATATTTTATTTCATACTATGGTTATACTATATTATAATTTTCAAAAACATTTCATTGGATTCCTGATAATAGTATTTAATTCCATAGATCTATTGATTATTTTTTAATTTCCAAGGTTCATTGGAAATGACACAACAATTATATATATATGATAAACCTTAAGATTTCATGGATGAATCCAAATGAACTAAAATTCCTTCTGAACCCATTGATAGAGTTAATAATATTTAATTACACATTCTCATCTTCATCTCTACAAAAAACTTCTCACATTACCATGGCTAGGTGAACATGGAAACTTTATGTGTTAACATGGTTAATGAGTTGACCAACTATGAATAAAACTAACCATAAATATGATAGTAACTTATTTTTTTCACGAAAAATTGAATTGTAGTTGTATTAATCATTGTAGACCCTTTTTGGTTAAAATTTTATTTGGAGGGTCAATTTATATACCATGCGTGGAGAAGATGATTCCAATTAATGAATAATAATTTATCAAAATGTCAAAATGGTTTTACATTTCATATAATTCATTTTCATTAAGTGTCTCTAGAATTATTTTAATATGAATATATTTCTCTTCAAAGAACATAGTGAATTTGGATATACAATCAATGAATGAAACCATAACATTATCTTGATTCTACTGGAATACTATATTTATCATATCAATAATGAAATAAGGTATATTAGTCCATCAAAAATTAATTTTCATTTTAAAATAATTCATATTTTTTTTAGAGTTCAGTTTCTAGTATATCATCTTTCCACATTGATAAGTCATGATAACCTGGGGGAATATCGGTCATTGGAAATTTTTAGCCTCATTTGGGTTTTCTTAATAAGTCACCAATGATTTTAAAATGATTAAAATTCCTTAAATTAATGTAATTTGTCTCACTATAATCATCCAAAAACATCATTGTTCCATCCTGACCAATCATGAATAAAATTGGAGCTCCTTATAGTGAAACACTAGGGCCTATAAATCATTTGTAACTCATATAATGTAGTTTTTTCTACCACTCCGCCATCCATTCTTACGCAAAATTATAATAATTTGAAATTATAACTTCATATTATGAATGTGTTCAAAGGAAAAATAAACTTCACCCTCTTGTGGATGATAATATAATAATTATAGGAAACATCAATAAAAATATACACCACAACTACATATTCTATTCAAATAAAAACTTACTCTACAATAGATGACAAATTATCTTCGTTATATCCTAGAATTTAATTAAGTATTTTTAAAAAGGCAGGGTCTGTAAAAAACAGTGTATATGAAGTATATCCATTTATAACCATGGAATATATATTCTTTTATAGTGGTAAATATTTAATATATAGTCAATATATATAAATAATTTCATATATGTTATCATCTAAATATATAGAATTTTGAAATTAAATTCATATTATGTATTATATAATATTCACAATAAATATTTATTGAAATCCATTTTAAAAGTACTAACATAACTGTTTCACCAAAATAATTCCCCTATGCTTTCTATAACAATTTCATTAACAACAAGTGTAATATTTCAGTCTTGAATATCATATTATAGAGTAAAATATTATTGTTGGTAAATAGAAAATGATTTCCCATATGATCAATTGTTTACTATTATTTTTACAAAATTTTGGTTTATTACATCATATCTCTTAATATTATATATATATATTCTTTTATTGGGTTTTCATGAGGAATTCATACAAAAAATGGTTAGATTAGATTTTTAGTATGGGGTAAAAAAATTAAAGATTTCATTATATAATTTTTTTATGTACTTTTGAGATAATTTATGAACAACATAAAATAAAAATGAATTTAATTTTTTTCCAATTTATTTGTCTTATAATAAAAAAAATCATATATAATAAAAAAAAATTCTCTAACTAAAGGAATTCCAAAATTTGGTTTGAATACATGAAGTTAAGGCCTTGTTATATGAAATTAATCCTAATTTGGGAAATCACATTAAATAAGCCCACATGATTTATCTTAGGAGACCTATTGATTAATCATGTCGTTATATAATACTTAGATTCACCCATTACAAGATAAAATCCAAAAAATTGAACATAATATCCGATAAGACTATATAAAATTTTCTATCAGGAAAAAAATTATAATCCAAAAATGGAAATTATTATATTTGAAAATACATATATAATTAATTCCCACTAAATATAAAAGTGTGTGTCTTTGAGAACAATTCCTAATAAACATGTAATTCATGGGGTTCATCAATGTATTTTATGAGACAAAAATTATTGACATATGGGGATATTTCTCCCTTTTGTGTGTTGGGTTATCCCTAGAAGATAGTATTTGGTGTTAAACATTTTTATAAGAATGATATCATGGAATTGGATTGAAATTTACTTCATCATGGATCATTACGTGAGTTGGAATGTTCAAGTCAATATCCCATATGTGTATGTCATCGGGTTTACCATAATAGTACCATTGTTCTTACATAAATGAGATTATTGAGTCAATTATATACTAACTTGTTTTGGGATGATCACCACTAGGTTCATCTAACCCAGAACCACATCCTAATTCTAATATGTGTAAAATTATTTATTTTCAAGGAAATCACACACAATTTTACTTAAACAAAAATTATGATGGGTATTCGAGTATTAAAAATTAACCCCTCTGTCAAAATAATATGGGATATAAATTAAAATATAAAATTTTATAACATCTATATTTCTTGATCAACTTATAAATATTTCATATGCGGTAAAGCATACACCCCACAGAGGAAAATATGTGGTAATTGTAACATGATTTATAATGAATGAACATTGAGATAAAGAGACCAAACATATGTATTGGGTGGAAATTAAATAAAAATATATTGAAATAAGGTCAATGATGATGTTAAAATTCAATAAATAATTTATTTTCATGATATAAAATCATAAATTGGTATTTTATAATCCATGTAAATGAAATTCGGTTCGTAAAAAAATATGTCTCAAAGAAATGAACTTAAAAAAGAATACCCTTACCAATTATCCTATATTGGTGGAATTTGCTATAACCAACTATAACACAAAATTTTATATAATAATAAAGTAATTTTGAACCTGAATTTTTATTTCATTCATAATCATCATAAATTGTCAGCCTCAATATGAATTATATAGTTATTATGCATCAATGTTTATAGTTTTGATCTTTAGAAATTGTTTCATAATATTAAAATTTTATTCTTTCATAATCAACATTATATCAATACTAATATATTTAATATAATATTAGAGATTCCATATAATTATCTGTTATGCTAAAAATTGCATTTATTTGAGTTTTATACCTCATAAAAGAAGATGATATCAATATTATGTATGTTTTGTAGATTTTTAATTAACATAGAGTGTTTCCGTAATTATGGAATTATATATTTATATAATATATCCATAAAAGTAATTATTCACCCATTTTTCTCATATTATAATATTAATTATATTCCCATAGTCAATCATTATATAAATAAAAAATGTTGTTCATATAGGTGGTTCAACCGACCCAAACAAGAACATGCTAAGATTTAATGAATGATAAGAGGTGCTTCTATTGTAATATCATCATAAAATAATAATAATGATATTAAAAAGTTTATATTGGTGATTTATTCCGAAATAACAATGATTTATAATTTGATTTATTAGATATGAAAATATTATACAATTTGGATAAAATACAGTCCTCAATGTTATTTTTTAAATGATTGAACTAATTAATGTTGTTCTTTATTCATATATTTGTGTTATTACTAAATGTTTCATAACAGAACCATAATGATATCATAAAAATAATATTTATCCAATACTAACCTATATATTACTAACATTTTATTTGGATTTAAGGAAAATTAAACAAGATATGTTGTGGAGGCGGTAGTCCACACAACCCACAAAAAACTATTTTTTCATAAAATGTGAATAAAAAGTATTACATACATTTATATAGTAACTTTAATATGAATAAATTATTAATATATGAATATAATATTTACTTTAGAATAAATTTTATTGAATATTATTATGATTAAATAAAATGTAGTTGACTAAAGTCATGATAGAGACCTCATTTTACCTTGGATGTATCAATGAAAATGAAGACCATAAACAGAGTAATGGTGTTTAGAAGCCTATGAAAATTGAATATGGTTTTAGGGATATAGTAATTGAAATTATTCAATGATATGTTCCTATGAAAGTCAACTGATGAAGTGGTGAAGATATTACCACTTTTTATATTACGTTTAGGGTAGTTTTTTTTCCAATAATTACATGTTAAATAATGTAATCTTTTCATTCAAGTTTCAAATCTAGAAAAGTGGGAAAAACTGGGCGGAAAAGGAGTTTTCATTGAATCATATTTCAAAAATATTATTTAACTAAAAATTAAAAAAATTTAAGGTTTTATGTTTTATGTATTTCACTTTTACACTAATTATATTTGACCATTGTAATTAATTTCTAAAAATATCAATTAATATTAATGGAAAAATAATATTATCCATATTAACTAATGTGATATAAATAAATAATAATTTCAAAAAAAAATTATCCAATAACATTTTGAATGGCATGAAATCGTAGTTTTATTATAAATTCATTTAATCGAGTAATGTTTTTTAAAAAATAACAATTTTATGCTTAATATATATATATATATAAGATAAAGTTTTTATAGATACAAAATTAACTGAAATAAATTTTATTATTATAAAAAAATTAGTGTGTATAAGGATTTCAATATATTTCAAGTGGAATATTCCAAAAAAATACTTGATTTCAAAACGAAATGAAAAGGGTTTTCGTATTAATGTAACAGTTTATTTATTTAAAAAATGATGGAAATAGAATATATAATATTTAATAATATTTTAATAATTATTTTCACAATTATTAAATCATATATGAATACTTAATTAGTTTTCTATATTTTGATTCATTAATATATAATAATTAATTTTAAAAAATTACATTTTAGTTAATAAAATTATTTTTGACAAAATATTAAAGAAAATATTGACCGTTCACTATAATATAAAAACTCAAACTAATATAATTTCAATAAAATGAATTTATAAGTGATGTTACTTTTATAAATTTATAATTACTAAATTATTCTATTAGATATATTATATAATGATGAAAATTTATTTTCAAAATTAGTGATAGTTTTGGAAATAATTTTACCTACTAAAGTACGGTCTTCAGTATTACATTTCAAATTAGAGATAATGTTTAATATTGATATACTTATAATTATAGAAATTATATTTTATTTAATTAAATTACCAGTTTTTAGTTTCTCTATTTTTCCTCGGATTTATATTGAAAATTCATATAGTTTTTTTTATAAATTTGGATTTAGTCTCAGTCATTGTGTATTTTTATGAAAAACTTAGTGGTCACTAATTGATTCACAATAGGACCAATTTGATAACATAGATTCTTTGGGATAGGAAAATATTGGTTTAATTTTTTTGTTGATATATTATATGAGGATTTTGGTTATTCACCTTTAATAATTTTATGTGATTTCATGGAAAATATTCATTATCATATTATTTTTTATAGAATGGGATAATGTTTGGAATCATTTATATAAGGACCCATGTGAACTGATATAAAATACCTTTATCCTAATATATAGTTAAGGATATGAAATTTTTATTAAATAGTGGATACCATGGAGATGTATATGTATTATAATTTTTTTATCTTAGTGTTTCGATTAAGGAGTTGTTTTTTAAATAAATTAATAATTCTATTTATATCGACCATATTTTAAATACATTTTATAAAGAATAAGATCATTCAGTATAGATAAATATAATTTTTTAATCTTTTTTTCCCTACACCAAATAGGATATAAAGGTTTATTAGGTAGATATAGTTGTTAATAAAATTATTTATCCAACTCTAACGAATTTGTTTTGGTTGATGATGTTTTTTGGGTTCTAATATGATGTATTTGAAAAGTAAATTGTATCATATTTAATTTAGTGACAATGAACTAGATGTAAGTTATTTTTAAAACCATTATTTAGATTTTACCCAGGGAAGTGTATTGGGGTCCATTTTCTGACTTCTAAATAAGCTGTCCAGTTCCTTAATTGTGTATTTTTTATACTAGTATGAGGAAGTAGAATAATGATTCATGGGATTATTTATAATGTATTACATTTCATATTTCTTATAAAAAATGAGTTTAATTATGAGTATTTAATTTCTATCCCTAAATCTTGTAAGAATATATGTCGGTGTGCTCTATATTTTCTGTATGTATCTTCATGATTTTTTGTTCATTTTTCAAAAGAGAATGAGTTTATAGTTCCTTATTGTGAAAATACATTTTATTTAATACTTCAATATAAACTTACTCCATTTATGTTTCTTATAATATTATAGGTTAATATGAACTTTTATGTGATCAAGATGAAGGATAATTTATAGACTAATCAATGGAGGGAGGCCCTCAAAACTTTTTATGGTTATTGTTTCAGATGGTGGATCGTAGATATTAAAAAAATCATGTTGTTTGTAAATGGTGTTTGGATCCTAGACTCCAAATAATATTTTATATAATGATCTATGATTAAAATTAATTATTGTAGATTACTATGCTAATGTGCTTAATTTGTAGAGGTTATCTCAATCAATTATATTTGGGAAAAATCATTCTCACAGAAAAACATTGAATATATAGTTAGATTCAATTTAAACCATAGAAGTATCCTTTATGTACATATTAGTAGTAGGGAAAATAGTTTTATGTACCAAAAAGAGGAGATAGAGCTTATAGATGTCAGTATGATGGAGATAAATTCCCTAAAGAACAGAGGGATGATTATGGAAATCGATGTGATCTTCAACTAACCTACAAGATAGAGAAGATAAACATGGAATCTTTTATGATGTAGTGATTACAATGTTGGGAATAAAAAATATTCCTAGAGGTACTATTTTCATGTATTGAAAACTAGAGTTTACATTTATTTATTATTTAACTAGATAATTCTTTTCTCACCCTCCTAGGTTCATAATTTGGGACATATGGTGATGGGGAAGGCAATTTCCATGGCGTTGAATTCCCTAGTAAGAGGTATGTCCAATTTCATTGATATAGTTCGAGTTTTTGGGGTATTTTTTTGAATGCATTAGCTACATGGGATTTTAGTCTCCTTCACACATAACATATGACATTATCCTTAGTATGAAATAATTGTATTATTTTTCTAAGATCTTGGATTATTACTTGAAGAGTTTTGGGTTCTAATATGAGGAGGTACATAATGTGGTATTCATTGGAGATAGGGATTAACATATTTTCATAGGTATTCTCAGAATAAACTATCACTTCTATAATCTATATCATTATATTCAGTATATATATTGATATTATATTATCATAGTATCTTAATTGAGTGTATATATGTTTTCTAAAAAGTGGTAGTTTCCCTACACCTCCAAATGATATAATTTCAGGTTATAGTATCATCCTAGTGCCTCTAAAATTTTAGTGTCCCCTTACTAGATGTAACCTTCTATGTTATGAGTGTGCAGGATCAATGTTGATGATTTTATATAGATAGGATTCATGTTTCATAACACATTTCTATAGGGTGTAGTTGTATTTTCAAATACGAAATGATATTGTGGTATATGGTTTTTTATAGAAAATCAGTGATTGAATTTGTCTAAAATCGTGGACTATTTCCCACTACAAATTGTAGATTATACATTTGATAAATTTATGGGGTTCTGTAAATTTACTAGGTTATTTTTTTTCAATTTTCACCAGATGAGGGTAACATAAGAAGATATCATGAAGACTTGTTTCAGAAGCCAATCAAGGCACATTAAACATGTGGTTATGTCACATATTTTAAAAAACCCACCTATTTCCATGGGACTGATGAACGCTTTATTTTATTACATCATATATTAATTGATTATCGTGTTAACTGATGAAATTATAATACCCTTGAATTTAGAGGATGATCATAATGTCAATATTAGTGATTTTGTGTATGTGCTTAACAAGATAAAGATAATTCTATGTTTTAGATGTTCATTCATTTGATGAGATATCATTATTTTCATAAGTAATATGACTCTCAATATTGTGTGACATTTTACTCTTAAATGATTAGGGAAGTTGTTTTTTGAGAAGAACCCATGAATTTTGATTTTGTCAATAAATTCCTTGTACTCCAATACTATTATCATAGTTTTTTTAATAGCATCTTATTGAATGATATCATATTGATAGTGTAGATTGGATGAAAAATCAACTCCATTTTGTTGATAAGATCTTAATTTTTACCACTAAATATGGTATATTTTTATTAGTCCTCCCACATAATGACTTCCTAAAAAGGGAGAAGTATACATGGATTTATCTGATTAATCTATCCATGAGTTTGTATGAATCATTAAATAATAGAGGATATAAATTTCATATGGGTCTAGGGAGTTACATCCCCTTGGGAACCACTTTGTTACAATTGTTCTTAATTTAAAGGCATTGTTATTTTCTAAGATCCAATAGAAACATTTTACCCTTAACATGTTCTTTGTGGTTATTATATATCAAATGAGCCTCAGGTATATTTCCTATTAGGGGATTTTAATGAAATATAGTAGACGTGAATGATTTACATATTTGAATAAGAATATAATATATTATACACCGTGTGGAAATAAAAAATTATTTATTGAATAAAATGTCAAATAAGGAATTCTTTCTAGGAGTCACCATATTCTTATTGCGTAAGGGAATTGTTTTGTTGATGATTGGATTTTTAGAATAGGTTTATGGTATAGGTTTATAATATAATACTTCACTGTAATCATATTTGTTCATGAAGGTATATGAATCATAATGGTGATGCATAGTGATAGAGTTAATGTGAGAACATGTATTTCATGGTGCTTCTTCAAAGGGATGGGCAGTGGATGATCAACATCATATTTCATTTCATGAGAGATTATTTTTTTCCTTAGGTATTGTAGAGGTTGTTCTCAACAAGTTCATTTTCATAACATTTTATGTGCATAATTTAATATGAAAGATGAACCCTGCATTACATAGTAGTGATTTGGTTCCTATTATGTAGATTTCCATGGAGATATTTGTGTCACCTAGGCTAACAATCCAATATGTAAATACATTGAATCGTGTTAATATGGATTTTATATTTCCATTAGATGTTATATTGTAGAAATGCTTTGAAAAATATATTTATTTGGTCACTTTTTTTCCCCAACCATAATGAGGGAATTTTTTTTATTTTTGTAATACTGGATTTTTTATGATTTTTGTGAATTATATTGAAATGAGGGTTTAAGGATTGACAGATATTTTCAAATGGTGGATATGGAAGAGATAAGTCATCATAAAATGGTTTCATGTGAAAACATTTATGATCTGGAACATCATTATAAATCATGAATCTAGAGGGGACATTATTGTTTTTTTAGAAATCAAATTCATAATGAATCTTATTTCCATCCTTATATGAATGTGTAGAAAGATCATACTGTCTAGATGATGTATGATATATTTCTTGTATGCATATTATATTTTTGTGTGTAGTGGGTGAGAAAACAAACATTTTTGAGAATTACCTTTAATAAAATATATAAATAATTTCTTTTTATTTCTCTTTTTGAGAAATTTTATGGTCAGCCTTACCAATAAATAATTCCCCAAAATATGGTCATAGTAGAATTCCTTATAAATAGATGCATTTCGAGGGATGATATATAAAATTAAAATGATTTGGCATCATGGATGTTTGTAAAGAAAGACTGTTAGATGACTTATATTTATTAGAGGATGATCTAAATAAATTATAGGATAGAGTTGAAAAATTCAGGAAATTCTATCCTCGTGATGGTTTGTGGAGGTTTTATTGAGGGAGTAACCTATATCCATGGCTCATTAGTATTTTTACAGTTTAAGGGAATTATAATAATGTATATTATTAACTATATATTATTCGTTATTTCGAATAGATTAATGGTTTATTAGATATATTTTATAATAATTGGTATATTTATAGAGATTCACATTTTATCAATTTTTGAGAGTTTAATGATGTAGATGATGTGCCATAAGTGGATTGGCTGGTTGAGATTCAATGTTTTCAGTATAATTCAACCCGAGTGACTTATTAATTTTTACACTTTTTATAGATGAAATAGGGGTTGTATGAAGGGAAATGAGAATATTAGATGATTTTATTCACCTAGTTTCTCATGAAATATGATCCATGGTATTCCTTGTTAAGGAAATGGTTTATTTGATGCTTTATTTTTTGGGATATAGTCAGTTCTCTTCTAATTTGTTTTACCATTTTGATCTTGTATTCCCTTTTGATCCTTAGTTTTTTCATGTTATTTATTTGGTAATGTTATCATAATGAGTGTCATGTTTGGGGAGGTTTTTTTATTATGTTGTCTCTTGATTCTTGAGGATGAGTTTAGTTAGAAAAATATTTGATTTATGACCCTAAATTATCCTTAACACATATTTGTTTTCATATTTTAGGTATTAGGGATGTTATGTGATATTTTGGGTGAATATATTTATTCATTAATGAATTTTAATTTCATTAAATAATGATAAATAATCATGGAATTATTTTAATGGGGATTCAAGAAGAGTTTATAGAATTCTATAAATAATACCCTTAACAATATTAATATAATGATGTTTATAAAATTAGAAAAAAATTAACCACCATTTTTTTATTCATTCTTTCCTCATATTAATTTTTTACAGTTCCCATCTATATTTTTTTATTATATATTGAGTTTCATGAAAATAATAATTTACCATCCCTTTTCCATTAACTATTTAGATAGTTATTGGAGCCCTAGTTGATGTAAGGTATTCAATAATTATAACTTATATTTTTTTTGGAAAATCAGGGGATTATCTTGCATTCATTTTCATGAAAAATCATTTTTAGAATTTAAATATATAAATATAACAATATTTGGGAATAAAATTAGATGAAATCTATAATTGTATGTGAATTTATTATTTATGTGATAATTTTGGGAAAAATTCTTTTAGGTGTTATTGTAGTGAATTTTATTGACTACAATAATGTTCATTACATTTTTTAATAAAATCAAACAGAAAATAATATAGTCAACAATAGTTAACTATTCATAGTGAAATTCATAAATGATATGCGAAAAAATATAGTGATGAATGAATATCTTAGTTACTATTGAAACTGTATCGATGATCATTCTAATTTATAATAACAATAATATATATAATTTTTTAAAAAAGGTTGGGGATGAAGCCTCAATTTATTTTATGAAAGAAAATACCTATTTAGACTGGGTAGAGGGAGACCCATTACATAGCCCGAAGGCCCAAGGCCATGTGGCTTGAATACAAGGCTTGAAAGCCCATTTGAATGGCCCAAGGGACCCCTTGGTGAATATTACTGCTATAGTTCCTGCGCTGCAATAGTGTCTGCTACAGTACCACCACCGCTACAGTATCTGCTACAGTCCCTCCACCACTATAGTGATGGCACTGCTACAGTGCCGCCGCTCGAACAATACCTGCTACAGTACTACTATAGTACCTGGGAAATTTTCCCCTGCCCGGATTTGATCCTGGGTCTTTTGGATGTTATCATATTGTAATTATGTTGTAGTTGGTGGTGGAAATTTTATGCGATAAATTTTATTTTTGATATATTTTGGGTTGACGGGGTTCTATAATTTTATAATAGCTATTGTGGTGGATGGAACATGTTATATGGTTGCTTTATTTGAGACCCTATTAAAAGGAATGATATTTAATTAGATATAAAATGACTAATAAAAATATACGTTGTGTCTTGAAATTTATTATGTTCTATTAAAAAAAATTCTTATCATTAAATGAAATTATAAATGATGTAATGAACATTAATGATAGATTATTAATGATATTCAATAAATATTATTAAATTTGATGAAATGTTTTGTGTATCTAATATAAATTTATTTTCATGTGATTCCATACAGAACCCACTCATGTAGTATAACCATATTGATTCCCATGCGTGTTGTCGTCTAGATGTTTTGCCCATCAATAATGTTAGCATTTGAATTAATGTATGGCTACTACCTCCTACCATCACATCCTTATTGAAACAACCCAGGTAACAACAGAATATGAATTAATCATATATAATAATATTTATTTATAATATATTAATTTTCATTTAATGTGGATTCAATTTCCATTAAAGTACACAAAACACAACAATGGGGTTTTCTGAAATCACATGATGCCCACAAGACTGAGTTATACCACAATATAATATATTAATATTATTATTATTTTAAATTGTAGTTATCACATAACTATTTTATTGGAGGATACAATAGACCTGACTATATTATGATTAAGGATTTGTATTCAATATTTTTACTTTATTTCAAAAAAAAATTTAAGATTAAAATTCGATTAAATATAATTTTTAGCATAAAATAATATAATATTTTTTAGTAGGTAGATTTACCATCATTTGATGAGGATCAATTTTTAAATCTAGTATTTATAAATAAAATCTGTTCTATCCAAAAATATATTATTTAGATGAGGCATGTAAATTTATAATATGATTGAATTTTTAGTATTTTTATGATAAAATTGATTTTTCAATGAATATTGTAAATAGTGCATTTTAATTCAAAGCAACATTTTCATCTAATTTATTAATATTATTACATTATCATTTAACATGTTATTAAGGACTAATTATATTATTTTTTATCAGTTAATCCAATTTATTTAATTGTATTATTTTCATATTATAACTAAATATAAAATCTATGTGAACTTTTGAACGTTTCACATAAAAACCCATTTTCTTATTCCATCAACGAGATTAATTTTATATTAATTTCTCCTATTTAATTGTATTTAGTTTAAAAAATGGATTCCATAATTGTAATTAGATGTTTCTAATTAATTAAATATGTAATGAATATTATCTTTCGTAATAAATTTTATTAAAACAATTAAAGCTAAATAATTTAATTAATGGTAAAAATAAAATTATAATATTTTAAAACCAAAATAACACATGTCCTAATTTATTATGATGGATGTTTTTATACCATGATCATCCCTGAGTCTATTTTAGTACTACATGGAGCCACTTGGAAGACATTAAGACATTTATATTATCATATTCAATCAATAGTCATTCTATATTACACATTTGATTTTAAAAATTATTGTATTTTGACATTGAGTAATACAAGGGATATCATAATCTATATATAGTACATTGAAATTTAAATTATTTCCTAAAATATGGTAAATTATTTCTAAATTATAATAGTTTAATAGTAAAATTTAATTGGGGATAAAAGATGAAGGCATTATAGAATCATTAAAAAAGAATAAAAAATATGACATTAATAATATTAAAATAAAAAAATATTTATATATTGAAATAAACTGATTTATGTATGACTATGAAATTTTAGGATTAATTTAATGTATTTTTTCAGACGAAATCAAGTAGTTATGATTTTTTAAAAAGGTCTTTAGATGAATAGTGTCAAAATTGACATAATTCGTAAATTAAAATTTTAAATTTTAATTAATTGAAAAATTAATTTAAAAATTGAAGATTCGATTGGAAAGTTTATATAACTCATAAAATTTAATTAATTACTCATTAATATGTATTTTGGTATGATTTGGTATATATTTTAACTCTCAAAGTGTTGAATATTTTATAAAATGGTATGTGTTAAAAGATATTACAACAAAATTATAATGATTATGAAATATTCAAAACAAGTATCATTTTAATTGTATGATGGTTATTTGACCCATAATCATTCTATATTCCATATAAATCAGTTTTGTACCATATTTAATTGATTTTTTAAAAATTAATTTAATAATTTTATAATTCCAGGGGTACACCTCCCCTATATTATAAAAAGTCCCCCATTCCTCTACAGTATTCAAATATCCCAAAACTTTTGTTATGGATACTCTCTATAAGAACCCTTTACTATAATCCCTCCCTACATTCTCGATTCCTTATATTATATATAATTCTCTTATTATAAGTGATAATGAGTTAATAAAAGTGATCATTTAAAGGAAATGTAATGTTTTTATTAATTTTTTCTATTTTACATCTTCTTCCACTAACATAAAAAATTATTTACCCATGATGATATAATAACTCCAGTATCATAAATAGAATGAGATTTTAATATGTTAATATAATCACCTGAATCATCATCCACTTCCATTAAATGAGAAAATAATTTATTATTTGGGCGTACGTGTAAACTATCTCCTTCATGAAAAGATGTAATTTTTCTCCATTACTATCCCTCAAGACTTGAATAATGAATGAATTAGTATTAATATATAATTTTTATGAAATATTTATCATTATAAGAGAGTAATATATGAATTTGATTCTTACCTTCCATGAACATAAAAATGATGACGTTGTTTGTACGTACATGTGAACTGTTATCACCACAAAGCGTTGTGAATAGTTTTTATTCACAACATAACTTATATAATATATACATGTACATTTAAATTATTAATATGAATATAATTATATTATTATAAATTTGGTATGAAAAATGAATAATTAACATATTTCTATAATAATCAATGAAAAATTGAAACATTACACATGCGTACGTATGACCAACTGTCTCTAGGATTATATCGTCGCTCATTTTCCATACCATTAATTAATGTTTTGATTTTAAAAGTGTAATTTTTGTATTAAATTTTTTATTATTTCATGTATTTTATTCTAGAGATGATGGACATATGACCACATGGAATATTGACATCAATCAATGTTCATATTCGACTGATGTATAGAATATTAACTGAACATCTGATATGAACGTAAATGATTATGTAATATTTAAAAAATGGTAATAAGTGATATAAAAGGAACAAAAAACTTGGGAAATTTTCTCATGAAATTATAAATTAAGCTATGTTTATTCTTCAAATGTATAAATATTTTATGTGACACGTCTGACTCGCAATAAGGGACTTCTCCTTAATCTAATTTCATTGATGAATATGTTGATGTTATACACCTCCTTATTTAATATATATTATAGTCAACCATTTTTACATAAAATTTCATTAATTGGTTTTCTAGAAGAATATTTATGTATGAATCATTTATCTAAATGAAAGAAGGAATGTCTTTTATGGTATATGGTGGCAATGAGTTTTTTACGGTTCTGACCATTTTTTTCTAATCATATTTCTCTAAAAGCTGTAATGGTTTCTAAATGAAAATAAATTCCATAATCTCTTTTTATGAATTTTATTATTGAATTTTTTTATGAATTGATTTATTATATCAATATTTTAAAATTTTGTATTTCTATTTCATTGTGAAAATGTTATTTTTCATTTATTATTTTTTTGTGTAATGATTATGTTATTGTTCTTATAAATGATTATTTTAAATTTTGGTTATATGATAAATCGAGTGTAGGTCAGCCAGTTATATCTATCCAATTCATTGGGTAATGAGAAGGTGGTAAAAAATATGGTTTCTACAAATGGAATTGGAGAATATACTAAGATAGCTATTCCAAATATAATCACAAAGGTTACTCCCTATGTATATTTGAAAGCTACAATGAATTTGTGTTATGGATGATACAAGGGCCATTTATGATTTATGAATTCTAAAAAATATTTCAAGAATTTTATGATTTTAGGGGGTTTGATAAAGAACTTATATTTTTTTGTTAAAATAATGATTTTCGGAAAATGATTCCAGTATTTAAATAATCATGAACTCATAGTTTCATTCCTTTTTTATATACCTTAATAAGATTTTCATTATCAATCCATGTTTTTGAAATGTTTTACCAATTGTATAAGGATGAGTAAGGTAAATAAAGAAGTAAATATGAATTTTTTTAATATTTGTATCAAGAAAAAATGATATCACCTTTTAAATGGGATTATCTTGTAAAAAATTTGATTGTGAGTAAAAGTGTATACATTGTAATATTTGAGTTGTTATGTAATATTTATGGAATAATTATCTTAAAATATATACATGAAAATTTTCTTAATGTGAATTCTTAAAATTACTCATCATTATTTATTGATTGAGGTTGTGGCCATACAGTTGTTATTAAAGGTCGGTTAAGATATCTTTTGGGGTTAGGATATTGTAAATATAATATCAAAAACTGATTTTTTAAATTATGGTAAATTTGAAATGAAATATAATTGGAATATTATCATGTTTTACATCTATGATATGATTGTTCAATATGGTTTTCCTTAGAGGAAATAGGGGAGCTATGCTAGGATAAAATCTTGGGAAAAACAACTTTCCAATTCAGTAACCTGATATGTTCAGAATAAGAAGTGAAATGTTTTTTCTAGGATACTACTATTGAATCAGGATATAAATGGTGGTGTTATACTCCCACAAGAATATCCAGATCAACCAATATGGAATATATCAGCAGTGGAACATTACATGATGAAATGTTCCCATCATTTTCTGGATTATCTGACCCCATTCTAGCTGAAGGGTTAATTAATGTCCTAGAAAATATTTTTGATGTCATGGGGTGGTGAATCAATCTAAAGGCCATTATTTTTTGTTATCATTTTGAAGGTGAACATAATCAGTTGTGTAAAATGGTTAATAATATCTAGGAAAGTGAGGAGATTTATTCTCTTGAGTGTGATGAATTAAAAGATATTTTTCTTGAGAAATAATTTTATAATGAAGTTCGAATTATGGTGGAATAGAAATTATAATAACTAATGAAATATGTGTATTCATTTGATGAATATGAAACAAAATTTACTCGACTAGAAAGGTATGCTCTAAATTTTATCTGTGATCTTGATAGTAAAATCAATCATTTTAGACGGGATTAAATCCAATGCATTGAATAGAGTTCGCTTTTCGTGAGTTCATATGATATGAATAAAATTTAAATATAAGGATGATGTGTAAATATAGTTCTCAAATAATCATGTGTTATTTGAAAAACTATATAATAAGAGGAAATGTTGGAATGAAAAATAAATAAAAATTCAAAAAAATTATGATGGTATGATAATTTAATTTATATTTTTTGAAAATTGTGGTAAATATCACACAAGGGATTTTTTTAATTAAGGGTCAGTGCATTTGATGTGGTAAAATGGGAAATAAGGCTCATAACATCACTTAAAAAATCAAGATTGTGATATGAAAATATAGAATTTAATTTTAGTAAAATTATTTAAATATAATGAGATGGGTCCTTATGTAAATGACTGTCTGATGATGAATTTCAATGATGAGATGGAGTCCGAATAAAAATAGAAAGGTGTGATGAAATCCATTGCAACCACTTCATCATATGTTATGCAATAAAATGAAGTGGTTTAATGTATGTTATATGTCGATTCAGATTAATCTATAGTGGGTTTTGATTCAACATCTATACAATATATCATTTATGAGATATTTTCTAATTATTTTTAAATTCCACCTCATGAAATGAATCCAAAAAATATGTTAAAAACAAATGGGGGAATGTTGAGGCATAATGAAATTATAAGAAACTTTCTATCCTTAATTATTGAAATAAATTACCTAAAAACATTGTTTGTGTTCCTTTGTTATAATCTATTGTTATTCTGGGTATGGAATGAAATTTTTTACCATTTTAGTACTGACAGTAGAGCTAAATAAGCATCATTTCAGAAAGACATTCAATTTGAATACCATAATGAACACTTACAATTGATAAATCATCAAGAAGATGAGAAACTATTAATATCTGGAAATTAATTCTACCTTGAACATATTTATTAAAACAATCCAACTGATAAAATTAATATAGTTCCATTTGTAAATGAGTTTCCTAATGTTTTTCTTTATGAGTTTCATAGTATTATACATTACTATGATGTGTAATTTATGATTTACTTAGTTAATAATACTAATACAATTTCAAAACCCCCCTTTTGAATGACCCAAATTGAACATTTAGAGATCTTGAAGAGTAATTTAATAATGGTATCATTATACATAGTTTACCACTAGGTGGTTCTTCTATATTTTTTTTAAAAATATAATGATGGTTGGTTGAGTCTTTTCATTGATTATTGATCCTTTAATAAAATCACTTTTAAGAATATGTATCCGTTTCCTGATAATGATGATTTGTTTGATCACCTCCAGGGAGCACAACATTTTTTGATGGTTTAATTGAGATTGGGGAAACATAAATTGAATGTCAATGAAGTAGATATTCTAGAGAAAAACTTTCATATGAGATATTACCATTACACATTTTTAGTTATTCCATTTGAATTAACTAATGCACCTGATGTATTCAGTAATCTTATGAATTGAATATTCTATGATTTCTTCGATATTATTTTGGTTGTTTTTTAATAGTTTTTTTATTTTCTTAAATTAAATAGGATAAAGAAAGTCATCCCTAGGTTATTTTAGAAAATCTAATAGAAAATTAATTGTATGGGATATTCAAAAAGAATGAATTTTAGTTGTAATTTTTTTCTATGGTAACATTATTTTTAAATATGGCATCACTAAAGATCCTTCTAAAATAAAATTTGTTGATGAATGACCCAGACCCAAAAATATAACTGATATTTTTAGGATTACAGATATAGCAGGATATTATCAGAGGTTTGTCAAAAAAAATTTGGTTATCCACCATAAAGACTAAGTTAACTCCAGAAGGTGTTAAGTTCATCTTGAAAAAGAAATCGATGATTATTTTGTGGAATTGAAATGATGATTAGATAATTATCCATTTCTGGACCTGGATTCAATAAATTGTGAATTTATTATCTACAATTATTATTCTTTGATAGGAAAAGTATATGTACTACTACATAGTGATAATGCAATTACATATGCATCAAGTCTGTTGAAACATCATGAGTTAAATTACCCTACACATGCTTTGAAACCGTCTGTTGTTTGTTTTTTGTTAAAAATTTAGATGCATCATCATTATGGGTTAAAAAGGGAAATCTATACTGAACAAAAAATATTGATGTATATATTCACTCATAATTAATTTAACATGATATAGAGAAGATTGTTTTAACTATTCAAGGATTAATAATGAAAAAATCCTTAACATCCTAGAGAAATAATAATGTAGTTGATGATTTGAGACGTAAAATTAAATCAATAGTAAACATGTTATTTTTTGAATGTGATCCATTGGTTATTGATTTTATACACAATGCCTTGGTTGTTTGTGGCATAGGAAATTCTTCTGTTTTCTTTATGGTTTTATTGTAATCATCTCTATCAGAAAAAATTAAGAGTGCACAAAAAGAAGATAATGTATTATAGAAAAAGTTATAATTGGTTCAAGAGGGTAAGTTTCCATAATATAACATTAATAAAGATTTTGTATTAAGATTTAGGAAGAGAATATCTGTTCATAAATATCCAAATATAAAGAAAGAGTTATTATGAGAAACTCATAGTTCATTATTTTCTGTTCATCCTAGCAGTACAATGATGTATATATACCTTCAACATAATTATTGGTGGGATGAAATGAAAATAGATATTCTTTATATTAATGCGATGTTTTACCTTTCATAAAGTTGAAGAAAAGGGGTAGTTTTGAAAGGATATGCTTTAACCATTTCCAGTATTAGAGAGGAAATAGGAAAATATATCCATGAATTTCATTTTTGGATTACAAAATAATTTTCAGGGTAACAATGTGATTTGGGTTAGTATTGATATATTGAATAAATCTACCAACTTTCATCCTATTTGAGATACTCTATCTCTAGTTCAACATTCTCAGTTGTATCATTGAGAGATAGTAATGTTACATGGGGTTCTTTTATCCTTTATATATGATTGTTATCCTAGCATTACATCCAAATTTTTGAAATGCCTTCAGAATTAATTCTATAATGAATTAAATATCAGTAAATATTTTTATCCACAATAAGATAGGAAGATGGAACAATAAACTAAAATATTGAAGGATATTTTACCAATTTTTTCAATTGATTTACATGGAATTTGGGATCTCCATCTTTATTTGATTGAATTTTCATACAATAATAATTTCCGTAAAGAATAATGATTGGAATATTTGAGTCGTTATATGGAAAGAGGTGTCAAACTCTAGTTTTTTAAGATGATGATGGCGAATGGATGTTTATGGGGCCAGAGTTGGTAGAAGAGATGGGAAAAAACATCAATTGATTCATAAACACATGAGGACAACTCAGAGTATGTTGAACAGTTATGTAGATACTCTGAGAAAGGATATTTAATTTGTGCATTGTGAGAATGCCTTTTTAAAATTTTCTCAATGAAAAAAATGTGATGTTGTTTGGTATGAAAGGAATGATGAGACCATATTTCATTAGACCTAATGGAATGATAGAGAAAGTTTCTTCAGTTTCCTAATCAGTGGATTTACCTATGATTTTATCCTAAGTACACAATCTCTTTTAGTTTTCAATTCTAAAAAATAATTTTTCTTGATCTATATCATATTTTGAGTGTAAATGTAGTTCAATCGAAGGAGAATATTTCTTATGAGGAACAACTAGTCTAGAATCTTTACCATGGAGAGAATGTGATACAGAATAAGGTGATTCATTGGGTTCATGTTTTTGAAAAAACCTATATTGTTGTAGACGCGTCATGGGAAACTAACAATTGTTTGAAGGATAAAAATACCCACATATTTTATAAGTAAATAAAATATGTGAGGAATAAATTTCCAAAATGGGGGAAGAATTTAAAACCCAAAGTAATTATATAATACTACTTTTCATATTTATTAATATTTAATAATTATATATTTATTTTACTTTAGAGGATATTATATGGATAATAGTGTGCTGGACACACAAAAAACAGTGTTTCTTAAATCTTATGTTTCACATATTACTATGTTTTATTGAAAAAATAATATTATTAATATTATTATTTTAAATGGTAGATATCTCTTAGACATTGTATTGGAGGGAAAGGACAAAAATATGTATATTATCCTTACACTTGTTTATTAAATATTTTTACTTTCATACAATAAATTTTTTAGGATTAAAATGAGAATAAATCCATTTTTATGCATAAAATACACTATTAATGTAATGGTATTTTTACTTCTTTTTGAGGGGGAATCCTATGTGAATCTACTATTTGTAACATTTATATGTTCTAATAGAAAAAATCTTCTTATTTTGATGTGGGATGTCCAAATTTATTGTCACGACCCACATTAATGGAAAACAGATTTCCAGACCCATACTTATTCATAAAGGAGGAGAGATAATGACCCCAGAGACCGGCCATCAATTGGTCCCGAAGTGTTGACTTGCACCAAGGGTACAAAATCACACAAAACATGGAACACAATACTCTTTTTATTTAGTAGGATCGATAGATAATATATTAAATCCCAAAAATACCAAAATTATAGGAAAAACTAAAGCCAAAAGAAAACGATTCCCATATGAATGTCCAAAAGTAAATGCTACAAAAGTACAAGAAACCCCAAAAGGAAAGTACCATAGAAAAGAAAAACAACAACAACAATGTCCTAATGTTTGAACTAGTATGGTCCTGCATGATTCTATAAGTCATCCTTGAAACTTTAAAACCATATCTATATAGGGTGAGTATATATGTATAATCAGTTTAGAAAAATAAAAGCTCTCGTGCACATGTTGGGAGGCATTTTAATGCCTTGTGAAAAAAAGATATAACTACAACACCTAGTAATGAAACTATCCACCCCAACCTAACCAAGGAACAGTCCCCAAATTACATAAGTCAAGTAATGTAATATTGACAACACATCGATGTTCAGGTACCTCGCGCCACATTCCCACTTGTTATTAAAGACATCATATTCATCAGACCTTACCCGCCATTTTCACCGCAGTCCCACTTCCATACCCCACATACACACACCTGGGCTACCACAACCACACATCCCACCCACAAACAATTAGGACAGAACAACCAAACATAACCACACCTCAAGAGACTAGGGTCAAAAAAAACTACCACCATGACTGAAGAATCATGGGCCAGAATAACTATTGCCTTGGCCGAAGACACATAGGCCTCATCACGAAGACGCTTTGGAAAACAACATGCCCGCACAAACCTGGACAACCCACCACTAGCTACCCCGCCTAAAAAATCTAAGTCTATAATAGACGTCAGGCCGAGACGACCATCTAAATGATCTGGGGATACTTGGGAAAGTGAGAAGAAAATGAGCTAATAACCAACCACTCATAAGAGTGTTGGGAAAAACACGCACCCCCATGAAATGGGGGTGTTCCGCACAAAGTTCTCAACATGGGAGGGGAGAGAATAGAAACCATAAGAACTTAATTATAGATATTGTTAATCAAGAACTCATCCCAAACAAGGGGATCCAAAACCAACTCAACCGTAAACACCCACGTTACTATTCAATCATTAGCAGCAGCAAAACCACAACCATGAAACAAATAATTCCTAGAAAAAATTCCCCATTGAACTCATTATTGTTTTATATTCATGTGATTCCATTTATATAAAATTATACCCTACTGGGAAAAAAAGGCATAGCCACATGCCAAGGAAAAGAAAATATCCAACCAAAAATTTAAGCATTCACACCTGGTTCTCTTGTAAAGTCACAACAACAAAAGGGATATGTGAGATCCCTCATAGTACTAGATGAAAACCAAGCCCCATCATACGAACCCACATGGCCTTAGTTCCAAAAAAATAACAACTGCACCACATCATAGGATCACATCCCCATCCATCTCACTTCCCAAGCATCAACCGTAAACATCACATGAATAGAGTAAGGGGGTTTTAAAATTTGAAATATTCCATTTATTTAGTTCTATCTTTCCATTTGGTTAATCGGTTTGACCACACAAGGATTATCATTCATTGGGAATATATTTAATAAACTGAGTTTATCTGATTAACCAGATTCCATGTTAGATACATTCAATCATATAATTAATCAAAAAATAGAGGATCATTAGATCTCTTGAAAATACCACCAAAAACCAGGATTTTCAGTGATCATAATCCCATACAATCCACAAATTATAAATAGGGGTAATAGAGTACAATGGAAAAATAAAACACAACACATAATTCCTTAAAATGCCATTTATTATATTTATTATTTTCAGGATTCATCTATCCCCATAGGAAACATTTTCATACCCACCCAACATAATACACAATAAAGGGAGACGAAGGAAAAACCCTACTCAGATGATCAAAGATCAACATTTTTCTTCGCATGTTAATAATTAGGGATGCGTGACTTGCAGGGGAGGAAATTTGGGGACTCCATGAATATACAAGAAAGCCTATAGCATAGAATCACCCCTCGCATTGAGAAGGGGTCTCCAAACACACCAAGGGGATGAAGGAAAAAAAGGGACTAGCACTGAAGAAAATAATTCTCTTGCGATAAAAAGGTGAGATACTGGAGTTATGGGATATGAAGATCATGAGCAGCTTTAAAGGAATATCGTGTTTTTACAACACATTTGGGTGATTAAACATGATTGAATTAATTTTAAAATAATAATTCTCATTGGAGAGGTGGTTGTAACAGCTGTGAGTTAAATGATTTTATTTAAACAGAGGAAAAAACATTACACATAAACACATTCTAGGTCTATTGAATGTCCCCCACTCTTAGGAATTTAAAAAATTGTTTATGGGGTTAAAAATGGTCATGAACTAGTTTTAAAAAATTTAAATGTCTTAAATTACGCGTTACTAAAAAATTGGTAAGAAAAATCCAACAACCCCCTCTAGTACCGATCGGTCAACCACCAATTGGTGTCACTTAGTGT
This sequence comes from Viscum album, assembly GCA_963277665.1. Taxonomy (NCBI): domain Eukaryota; kingdom Viridiplantae; phylum Streptophyta; class Magnoliopsida; order Santalales; family Viscaceae; genus Viscum; species Viscum album. Next base: position 1,200,824,695 of record OY728137.1, read on the forward strand.
TTACACCGCGTTGAAATCCTACCACCGAGACAACACCCATATGATCTGGACATGATGGGTATTGAGAATTCCAAACACCATAAATTTGGAAAAGGGATGGACTAGGAGGGTTTTGGGCCATTAAATTAGATTCTTCTCAAATTATTTTCTTCCTCGAGAATCAAAGCTAGACTCGAAGAGCAGAGAGGGCTCCAAACAACCACCTCGAAATATACCTCTCAGGGAAAAAACCACCACAAATAGCCATACCAATCCTAAGGATCACATTTTCTTGTCACACGGATCGAGGAGTTCTTTCTTCCATGTCATGAAACTATATGATTTGGGTGGCATTGACTCGCTCGCACAGGTTGAATCAGATCCACCTTAATGTATATTGATTAGTGATCAGGTCCTCCCTTCCCCACAAATATGGACTTTTCATAAACATTCACAAGGTAAGGAAACAAAAATTCTCATAAACCATCATGGTCTACATTAAATAAAAAAAAGTACAAAAAAGAACAAAACTCAAAACAGCACTAGGTACTTGGTGCACAACTATGCATCTAGTTCACATGTACTCTCTTTGATGCCACCATGCCTCTACAACAAATGTACCAAAGAATGGTTCGTCCATAATGAACAATCTCCTTCCGATCCTCGATCCTCACTAGTTTCTCTAAAAAACGTAGCATCGTCCCCCTTATCCAACTCTCCCCAATCAATGACATGGGAGACATCGTGTAGATATCGACGATGATGGGAGACATGGAAAACATCCTGGATCCTTTCCAAATGATATGGTAATGCAAGATAATATGCCACATCACTGACTCACCCCAAAACTTCTAATGGCCTTTTGAAACTAGGATAGATCATTCTCCCCTTTTTGAACCTTCACTTCCCATGTCGAAAGAAAACCTTCAAGAACACATGGTCTACAACCTTGAACTCTATGGACCTCCACATACGATCAGCATACAACTTATGTTGGACTTGGGATTCCTTCACCCTGTCACTCACAAGTTGAACCTTCTCCGTTGTGCTATGAAATACCTATGGTCCAAGAACACCAGCCTCCCCAACCATGGTCCAACACATAGGCAAACAACAAAACCTTCCGTATAAGGCATCAAATGTTGGCGTGCCAATGGTAGAGTGATAACTATTATTGTAGTCAAACTCTACTAAGAAAAAATTTCATTCCCGTAATCCACTGTAGTTCAAAACACATTCTCTTAGCGTATCTTCCATTATCTGAATGGTTCACTCTGTTTTCCCATCTTTTGGGGGGGGGCAAGAAGTTCTAAGGTGTAGTTGGGTGCCAAAAGCAAATAGCAATCCCCTCCAGACTAATGTGGTAATTTTTGATTCCCTATACAAGACTATGGACACTGGAACTCCCTAAAACTGCACCACCTCATCCACGTATCTGTGTGCTAAGTCATCCACCGCACTCGACTCCTTCATCGCGAGAAAGAGAGTAGATTTCGTCTGCTTGTCTACCACAACCCGGATAGAATTGCAACCTCCATGAACCCTGAGTAGTCCTATGATTAAATCCTTTGATATATCCTCCCACTTCCACTCTGGGACATATAAATGCTGTAACAATCCAACTGGGATAGTATGTTCAGACTTCATCTGCTAACACACTAGGCACATGGCCGTTAACTCTGCCACTGCCCGTTACACCACAGGCCACCAAAACTGTTCACTCAGGCCTCGAAGCAACTTGGAAACTCCAGCGTGTACCAAAACTAGTGAGTTATGGAACTCACAAAGAACACCCTCTTGCATCATCTATGAGATAAAAAACTACCTTCGGAAAATCATCTGATTCTGACCATCCTCTAACCACCCTTCCAAAGAATTTCCCTAGTTAACCCCATCGCACATCACTTAACTCTATATGTCTCTCCACTAAGACTCATCCCCTTTCCATAATAGAGAGGACCGCACTATCATTTGTAACAGATAACCTCTACCAACATCCACCATTGCATCCATGTGTAGGAAAGCCAACTCTTGCATTCCCTTCGAAGCATCCATAGATTAAGGAACATCTTCCCTCCGTGGCTTCTAACTCAAGACAATATCAACAACATTCCTCATACTGTTAGTGTAAGACATCTCTAAGCTGTAGTCCTGAAGAAACTCCACCCACCCTTTTTGTCTCAATTTCAGGTCCCGCTAGGTAAAGATATGCCTCAAACTGTTTTGATCTGTGAAGACCAAAAATTTCTCCTTGAGGATGTAATGTCTGCAAAACTTCAACGCGATCACTTCTGGTGAAAGCTCTATTTCATGGGTGGCATAGTTACACTCATGAGGATGCAACTTCCTAGACCCATATGATATGAATCCCTACTGCTGCATCAGAACACACCCCATTCCAATTCTAGAAGCATCAGAAAACACCTCAATCAATTTCAATTCTTCTAGTAACCTCATCCCTGAGGAACTAACCTACATCCCCTTTAGATAACTGAAGGCTTCCTGGAACTGGTCACTCCAAACAAAGGACTAGTCCTCTTTGGTCAAATAAATCAAGGGAGCTGTAACTTGAGAGATCTCGGGTACAAACATCTGATAATATATTTCCATACCTAGAAAACTGCAAAACTCCCTTGAATTCTTGGGTTCTCCCTAGGAAACAACCACTTCAACCTCTGATAGATCAACCAATACCCCTTGTTGAGACACCACGTATCCAGGGAAATTCACTTCTCCTATCATGAATATACCCTTGTACAATTTCCCATAGATTTGGTGGTGTCGAAGGATTTCTATGTCCATGCTTAGGTGATTAGTATGCTCCTCCTCTGATCATTAGTAGATCAAAATGTCATCAATGAACACAATTACGAACCTGTCCAAAAACCCACAGAAAACATAGTTCATGGGCCCCATGGACACAAAAGGTTAATTAGTAACACTGAATGTCATGACTATGAACTCAAAGCACCCATACAAGCACTTTAAAGCAATCTTCGGGATATCACTGTCCTTCACCGTTAAATTGTGATACCCAGACTGCAGATCGATCATAGAGAAACGACCTTCTCCCATTATTTGGTCAAAGAGATTGTCTATCCTCTGGATAGGGTAACAGTTCCTGACCGTTACCTGATCCAGTATTTGGTAGTCTATGGACAGCCTGAGACCACTATCTTCTTTCTACGCATAAAAGACCGGAGCACCCCATGGTGACCTGCTAGGTCTGACAAAACACTTATTCATCAATTTTTCAATCTCAATCCGCAACTCCCACAACTCATAAGGCACCATCTGATAAGGATCCATGGAAATAAAATGGGAACCAAGTTGTAAGTCTATCCTGAACTCAACTTCAAGTTGAGGGGGTAGAGTCACAACCTCCTTGGAAAAAACATCCAGGAACTATCTATCAACTCTCTGAACATCCATCATCTCAGCATCCACTGATTCTACTAAAATCTCAACCAACATAGAAAGAAGAGGTTCCACACACTATCTCCCAACCTAACTACTCAGTTCACCAACAAAAATCCAAACAATGTCCATACTCATTGGAGAACATGGCTCTTCTTCTGAAATACTTGATAACAACATGCACAAAAAATATCTACTTGACTCCTAGGGTGACAACATATGGATGTATTGGCAAAATTAGAATATCCAATCTAGGATGATGTGGCCATATCATCAGTCTACATCATCAGAAAACATAAAAAAATACAGCCTGACCTACAATTTCCATACTCAACACCATGGGAACTGGATGTCTTTTAGTGTCTAAACATAGACCATGGTCCAGAATGGATGCAATAAAGGTGTGTGAAGCTCCTGTATCAAAAAAGGCATAAACAAGAGTACTAAACAGGCTAATCGTACCTTGGATGACATCTGGACCATCTTTTAAAAACCCATTTTTTTCTACGAAGGACTTTGAAATATTCTTGATGTTATTCCTGAGCAGCGCCTTCAGACAGTGTGCGATTCTAAGCCCCAGTGTGGCCGGAATTAAATTTTCAGTGCGTTCACACTTGGAACGCCAAAAAAATGGGAAACTCCTAAAAGGTGACCTAGATCAGAGATCTGAGTGTACAGATGGGTCTGGAATGGGGTGTTTACCCTAGGAATGACAGAAATCATTTCGGCACGGGACGTTTGGACCCCTCTCCTACTATCGGAACGTTAAACGGATAATTAAATCAATTAATTTATTCTTTTAATGGTGACATGCAATTATCTCTTAAACAATGTCTCGGATTGGAAAACCAAGGGCACCGTTGAGTTCAGAGCGTGCTGTTTACCCTAGGAGGGGTGTAAGATTCATGGGCGCGAGCCGTCAATGAAAAATGGCCCCAGGGGCATTTTTTTAATTTGGCTGCCTCAAGTGTTCAGATTTATAACATTAAAATAGAAGCTCGGAATCAAATTCTGTGATCTCTGTTGTTCTCAGGAGGTGGTTTTTACTCTAGGGGATGTTTAATCATGACCGTGTCCGGGGTTTTGGACGATGGTGTTTTCAGGGGTCGAGTTTTAATTAAAGAGTTTATTTATTTAAACTCTTCTCTCCCTCTCCCCCACTCTCATTCCAACCCTTGGAAAATCCACCCCTCAACCTCAACCTCTCCTCTCCTTCTCCTCCTCCTCCCTCCCACGCAAGGTGGAAGTGGCAACGACAAGGTGGAGATCATCTCGAAGCGTCGGGCTTCGCCCAAGATGTAGGATTCTGTGTATTGCGTTTTAATTTCCATCCCACCTTTGAACCCATCAACATGTGTCAAATTTTTGTTTTGATATTTAATAAAAACCCATTGATTCATATTATATTCTGTTATTTTCCAAATCTTGTTATGATTTTGAATTCTGAGTTCCGAGGAGCTTGCATGTGCCCGGCGAAGTTTGCGGGTTTTGGAGGCGGTTTTGGGTCCTCCGATGAGCTGGGATGACGGTCCGGCAATGGTCCAGTGGTGGTGGTGGCCGCGGATCCGAGCGGTAGGCCCGACAGTAGGGGACGCCGTGGAGGATGTCATTTGTTGGCTGAGGCGCAGCAGTGTGGGCGAGCGAAGTGGTCGGGGGCGTGTGGGGCAGGCGGCCACATGGTATCGTGGTGGAGCGGCTGTCAACGGAGGTGGGTCATCGGCTTTTGATAAAGGCGTCGGTCTTGGGGGAGCAATACCTGCGCGCCATGGGTCTTCTTGACACGGCGGGCGACGAGAGGATTCCAGCCAGGCTGGCCGATCCGTTTAAAAAAAACGGACTCGAGGCTGGGTCCGGCTGTTTGGAGGTGGGCCGCGGCCAGCAGGCCGCGGTCAACTAGACCGGACCCGCGGCTGGGCCGCGGTCCAATGGTATGGAGGGGTTCGACCATGGTGGACCGGCCCAACGAGGCCCCCTTGCATTCATGCGGCCATATCTCCTAAATGGAATGTCCGTCTGACGCGCCGTCTGCGGTTGTGGAACTGTATCGTCGAGGAGAACTTTTTTAAATGGTCTCATGAATTTATAATTCATTAGGTGAGGGGCTCGGGGGCGCGGCACGAACAATATGTGGATGAGAGTTCTTCTGAGAGTTCTTTTTTTGGACAGAGCTGACACATCCGATGTCCATTTTGAGCGCCTTTAGTGGAATTGCGACCCTGGTATTGAGACAAAGATTTCTAGTGTGGTTTTGGGATTTGAAGCCGAAGTTGATACATGGTCCCCACATGACGTCTTTCAAGCTGCACACAAATTTTTGAAACTTTTTCATCAGATTACTATTCGGGGCGTGTGACCAGTCAATTTTGGGAGTTTCTCCGAGGGTATTTCTTTGGCGGAGACTGCCTGCATTAATTCTACACGCTGGTGTGGGACCCATTAGTGTCGTCTTAGGAGTTGGTTGTGATTTCTAGATTTATCGCCAAGTGTCCGGTTTGGAAAAGTGAATATTCCATATTGTGTACTATTCCAAGAGTATCGCAATGGTGCGATCCGTTTGCAGCGCTTCGGGACCGGGACGCGGGTCCCACGGAGCACCGCTCACGTTCGGTATGTCGGAATGCATCTTTTCCTCCAGATATCCATTGCACTCAAGTGAGCATTCCTTTTGATGTGTTTTCCTGAGGGGATCGCAATGGTGCGATGCACCCGTCTGTTTTTGGGCCGAGGCTCAGGACCACGGGACGCCCCTCGGGCGTAAAGCGTTGTTTGCAACTTTTCCATCAGATATCCATTGGAGGTAAGTAAATAGTTTAACTCACGTGTTTTTCTGCGAGAAATATAACGGTGTAATCTGTTCAGGCATGCATAACTTCTTGCACGATCTTATTAAATGTGAAAATATGAACGGTTTACCAATGGGGGTTCTTCCTATGGTGTATGTAGGGAACCCTTGGTTGTGATCACGTTCACTCATGGTAGAGTGGTGTTGGTGTTTAATGATATGTGGTTGGATGTTCCTCAGCCATTGAGGTGGCATGTTGGTGTTGTTAAGTTTACGCCTTCGCGTTGACGAAGGGTGCCGTGTGCATGTTAGCCTTTGGGCTGGAGACATGGCATACTCTGGGATTATGAGAGGACACTGGGAGGTACATGTGGATGGTTGTACCTGAGAACGTGTGTGATCTTGGATGTGGTTGACTTGGGGCCACACATTTTGTGGGCCCCATGTGTGTGCCATGTTCTGCTTTACGTAATTTTGACCTCTCGCGACGTAGAGGGCTCCTCGGTTCTTGACTATTGACCAGCAGGGTTGAGGCTTCACCTAGTTCTGATCTCGTTTGATGTCCATCATGGTTGAGTTTTTCCCTGGTTCATTTCTCGTTTTCTCATTGTCATGGTTGAGTTTCCCCCCTGGTCTTTTCACAATGGTTTCGACCAGTAGGGTTGAGTGGTTTTCACCTGGTTCTGTTCTCGATGGTTTGGCCGGTAGTGGTTCTTTGTGGTCCCTGGTAGAGTTCTTGTGGATTCAGTGTGACTAAGACATTACACGGGCACCGATCCTCTACCTAGGAAGTTGTTTCCAGCATTTCTAGCCAGTGGGTTACCATCCTGCAGGGATGGCCAAAGATGTACCATCCAGTAGGGATGGCCAGTACATCGGTGTTCACCGAGTAGTACCATCCAGCCGGGATGGCCTGAGTGGTACTTGATGCCAGGTTTACCACCATCTGGGCCGAGAAGTGGTCCCCGATGCCGGGTTTACCCCCAGATGGGCTGGTAAGTGGTCCCTGATGACGGTTTAGAGCCTCCCTCCAGTGGAGTACCCTTTTACGAGACTGGGAATTGGGTCTCGTAGATGACTATTACCGGTTCACCCCCCAGTGGATTACTCTTTTACAGGACTGGGTAGTTTGCACCCGTCGACTCTTGTTAAGTCTCCCTCCAATGGGAACATGTAGACATCCAGGGATCTCCCTCTAGTGGGGCTGGGCAGGGGGTCACCTGTCGATTTTGAGGAGACCTCTCGACTGCAGGGCAGTGACGAGGTGTGGTTTGACATTCCCCTAGAACTCTCAAGTACGAGGGATGTTTTCCCCACTGAGACGCATACTTGTGACGCGACCTAAAACCTTTCGGGTGAGTTAGTGCCACCCAAAGAGGATAGTGTTAAGGTGCGGATAATTTATCCCCTTGACTTGTATTTCGGGATAGACATCCGAGATGCTGGGCATCAATGGTGTTTACTTCTAAGACTATTGGCTACTCACTTTCTTGGGCTGAGCTATGGGATGGATATCCCCTTACTATCTTGTTCAGGCTTCTAGTTTGAGCATATGGATATGTATATTCCTTGTTCCAGTACCCACTCCTTGGGTTTTGGCTACTCTTCTTCCAGGAGAGGTGAAGATGCGCAGGGTATGCCATGTGCTTTCGGTGTATAGATTCTCATGGTTGGATGAGTCTACTCTCCTTATATAGGTAGCGAAGACTCGATGAGAAGTTAATCTTCTCATAGTTTGCAGCTCCTTGTGTCTGGATGAGTCTACCTCCTTTATCTGGTTGGGTTGAGCTAGAATCTCTACTATTACTCTACTGCACTCTTTTTTGTACTCCATACTGCACTCTCAGTTGTACATCCTTACTTTCCCCTGTTTGATCTACTGCTCACCATTAAGTACCTCCAATTTTTCTCCCTCAATCCTTCGGGGTATCCTACTGAGTATTTTTATACTCACCCATGCTTGAGCTTTGCCCGCACATGGTCTTCCATTGCAGACGACAGATAGGTTGGTCATGACTTTAGTGGAGCTTACTAGTTCGGGAGCATGGACCGCGTGTGGCGGTCGTAGTCAGGTTCCAGGTGTGGGACACTTCCAGTTGTTTTCTTTTGTTTCCCTGTTACTGGGTTGTGGCACTTTTCTGGTTGGGTGTGTGTTTTTCTCTTTTCTTTTCAGTTTACCTTCAGCGTTTAATTTGTACTTTTTAGAGGTTGATGCACTTTTGTGGTTTATTTATAGCAGTTTCACTTTACTTTCCCTTTTACATTGCACTTTTTCATTGAGTGTGTTGCATCTATGTGTGTGTGTAGGTACTCAAGAAAAGGCCTCCCCGAGTTGATTAGCTTTTGGTGCTTGTCGCCAGCCCCTGGCCAATGGAGGTGGGTTTTGGGGCAGTTTCAGCTCGAGCCAGGTAGGGTTGGGTCATGACAATGTGGTATCATAGGTGGTTAGTTCCTTGGGACATTGTTCGGACATCCCTAAAAGGAATTGGTCAGGATTTAGAAAAATTGTTTTAACATGTCTCAAGATCGGCTCTCAGGACAGGGAGTCCAGTGATGGTGCAGCGGCCGACGTATCCATTCACCAGGACCCTGATAACCCGCTTGTTGACTCTGCATGATGAGACACTTGTTGCAGGGAAAATTGGTTTGTGGATCACAATGGATTGAGACTTTTATTGTCCTTCTTGAGTCATCTCCCCATTGTGGTTATTGTTATATACAAATATGTTCATCTCACTGCGGCACTCCTTGATAATATTCAGGATGTCTCCGTGAAGACAGCCAGCCAAGATACCAGCTTTTGTTCATGATGTTGACCCTGTGAGCTACCAGGCCTCAGTCCAAGACTCATAATGCGAGCCCCTTTCTCTGGGTGGGCCGATTGCAGCACCCCCACCTGTTGAGAAGCAGACATCTTCAGCAAAGCAGAATGAACTTGAGCACAGGTTGAGCGTGCTTCGTGAGTTACAGCAGCAGGGACTGCTGAGGTTCGGTGGTGAGCCAGACCCTCAGGTAGCAGAGGTTTGGCTAGAGATAGTGGTTCCCCTTTTTAGGCTTGTACAGACACCGTGAGATCTTATGGTGGCTTTGGCTGCCATCCTTTTCCGTGGAGCAGCTTGGCATTGGTGGAGTCTGGTGACTCAGTTTCTTGGTGAGTCATCGCTTTCATGGGGCGAATTTCAGTTGTTGATTTTTAAGTGGTTTTATCCCTCCTTCTTAGGCTTTATTTGGATTTAGGAGCTCCTGTAGTTTCAGCTGGGAGGGATGACGGTGGCCAAGTACGCGGCTAGTTTCACAAACTTTGGACACTTTTACCCGGACATGGTCCATGACGGCAACATCCGAGCGTAGAAGTTTGAGCAGGGTCTCCGCCGAGAGATTTCTGTTATCATAGTAACCTTGGGAATTTCAACATATTTCAGGGTGCTAGAGTAGGCCCTAGTGATAGAGAGCTTCTAGTCATATTCTAGAGTTGGTGGTGGTGGTAGGCACGTTAGAGACGAGTCATCTGCCGTAGCTAATGGGTGTCGACAAGAAGAACCTACGTGTAGGTGGCTCTCTGACAACCGGACTCAATGGTGTGGTCGTACACCACAGTTGTGCCGGAGGGAACCAGTGCAGTCCGAAGTGAGTCAGTGCTATGCTTACGATGGGCGAGGTCACCTGGCACGGGACTGCCCAACCAAGCATGCGGAGAGCTTCGGGCAGGCAGCAAGTGCAACACCGCAACAGATGCAGCGCCGTGATCAGAGTAGAACCTAGAGAAGTGGTGCTAACATAGGAGCGGGGGGATCTGGATGTTGATAACGACCTTACGAGGTCTTCCCACCACCACCAGGTGGTCCATGTCAAGCTCTAGGATCTGACAGTTGGGACTGCGGACAGCCGCGAGCTTTGGATGTCTACGATCATGCAGAGTATGAGGTGAAAAGAGGTACTCTCTACAGCTCTTCTACTTTTTTTCAATAGAATTGTTAGACATTGTGTGCGAAATTCTTTTCTCCATGCTCCTTCTTCTGGTGTTACTAGGGTGACATGGGGTGTCGGTGTAACCCTGTGTTAGTGGAATAAAAGGCGTGGAACCTTTCTCTTTAGTCTATGATAGAGACTCATTCACCATTCGAACATGTAAGAGAGTCTTGGTCATGGGACATCGACTGTGAAACTTTGAGTGACCAGATATCCTTGGGTGTTTCACCATAAAGATATTCTGAAAGGGGGAATCACCAGCTTTGTCCCCGGTCCAAATGGTGATTCTAGTCACGACGTTCGAAGTAGGGGTTCGGTCGGGGAGGTGAGCTACCCCCAAGGGCCGTCGAGCCGTTTGAGACCATGTGAAGGGATGACGAGGTTCCCTACCGCCTTGGCCTAACCCCAAAGGCTGGGTTGGGTGAATGACATCTCCCACATCACTCACCCAAGAATAAGTGTGCATGATCCTATGCACGACATCGGCGAGGGCAGACCGTGTGTGAACAGATCAAATCCTTTGGTCTATGTGCGGTGGCGCAGAACTGTAAATGTGTTCTTCTGGGTACGGGAGAGCCAGTTGCGAGCTCGGTACCCCGAGTTATTCCTTGGTTTTTCTTTTCAGGGATGAAAAGCTTGAAGGAGGGAATGATGTAAGAACCCATTTTTTGCTGTGAAATACATTGGAAGAATCTTGATTTTATTCCTGAGTAGCGCCTTCAGACAGCGTCTGATTCCAAGACTCAGTGTGGTTGGAATTAAATTTTCTGTATGTTCACACTTGGAATGCCAAATAAATTGGATAACTCCTAAACAGTGATCCAGATCAGAGATCTGAGTGCACGAATAGGTCCGGAATGGCGTGTTTACCCTAGTAATGACAGAAATCATGTCAGCACGGGACGTTTGGACCCCCTGCCCGATATCAGAACGTTAAACAGATAATAAAATTAATTAATTTATTCGTTTAATGGTGAAACACAAGTATCTATTAAATGGTTGTTTGGATTCGAAACCCAAGGGCACCGTTGAGTTCAGAGCATTCCTTTTACCCTATGAGGTGTGTAAGTTTCAGGGGCACGAGCCTTCAATAAAAATTTCCCCATGGGTGTTTTCATAATAAGGCGGCCACATGCATTCAGTTTTATAACATTGAAACGAAAGCTCAGAATAAAATTACGAGACTTCCGATGTGCTCATGAGGTGGTGTTTACACTAGGGGAGGATTAATCTTGACCGTATTGGGAATTTTGGACTCGGGTGTTTTTAGGGGTCGAGTTTTATTTAAAGAGTTTATTTATTTAAACTCTTATCTCCCTCTCCCCCACTCTCATTCCAACCCCTGGCGAACCCCCCCCCCCCCCCTCAACCTAAACCTATTATATCCTTCTCCTCCTCCTCTCTCCCACGCAAGGTGGAAGCAGTGATGACATGGTGCAAATTGTCGCGAAGCGTCGGGCTTTGCCCAAGAATTAGGATTGTGAATTTTTCATTTTAATTTCCACACCACCTTTGAACCCATCAACATGTGTCAAATTGTTGTTTGATCATCGATCAAAACCCAAGGATGCGTAGTGTATTTATTTATATTTCCAACACATGTTACGGTTTCTAATTCCAAATTCCGAGGAGCTCGCAAGTGCCTGACGAAGATTGCGGGTTTTGGAGGCGGTTTTGGGTCCTCCGGCGAGGTGGGATGGTAGTCCGGCGAGGGTCTAGCAGTGGCGGTGTCTGTGGCTCCAGGAGGAGGGCTTGGCAGTAGGGGACGCCACAGAGGAGGTTGGTTGTTGTCTTAGGAGTAGCGGCGCGGGAGAGTGAGGATGTCGGGGGCGTGCGACGCTGGTGGCCGCGGGGCATCGCGGTGGAGCTGTGATCAGCGGTGGCGGGCAGCGGCTGTTGGTGGAGGCGGCAGTCTCGGGGGTGGAATCCTTCCATTTTAGACAGATAGTTTAATTAAAACCAGACCCGAGGCTGGGTCATGCGGTTTGGAGGTGGTCCGCGGCCATCGGGCCATGGTGTACTGGACCGAACCAACGGCTGGGCCGCGGGCCGGTGGTATGTAGTGGTCCGGCAGGGGTGGGCCGGTCCAGCTAGGCCCCCCTTCCATTCGAGGGGCCATATCTCCAAAACGGCATGTCCTTTTGATGCTCCGTCTGCGGATGTGGAACCGTATCTTCGAGGAGAACATTTTGATATGGCCTTGAGAATTTTTAATTACCGAGATGAGGGGCTCAGGGGCGCGGCCCGACCGTTAATTAGACGGGCGTTCTTCTGGGAGTTATTTTTTTGGACTATGAAGACACATCCAATGTCATTTTGAGCGTCGTCAGTGGCATTATGACTTTGGATTTGAGATGGAGATTTACAGCGTGGTTTCGGGCGTTGATGCTGGAGTTGAGGCATGGACACCACGGGCCGTCTTTCGAGCTGCACATAACTTTTTGTAACATTTTAATCGGATGACCCATCAGGGCGTGCGACCAGTCAATTTTGGGTGTTTTTCTGAGGGAATTGCTTTGGCGCAATATGCCCACTTTATTTTTTCATGATGGTGCGGGCCCCACATGTTCTGTCTCGGGAGTTGGCGTTGATTTATAGCTTTATCACCAGGTGTCCGGTTTGGAAAAGTGAATAGTCCATCATTTGTAATTTTTCAAGAAGATCGCAACAGTGTGATCCTTTGGCAGAGCTTCAGGATCGGGATGCGGGTCCCACGCAGCACCACTCACGTTCGGTATGTTGGAATTCATCTTTTCCTCCACATATACATTTCACTCAATTGAGAAGTCCTTTTGACAATTTTTCTCGAGGAGAACGCAATGGCACGATGTGCCCGACTGTTTTTGGGGTTGAGGCTTCGGACCACGAGATGTTGTTCGGGCATAAAGCGGTGTTGGAAACTTTTCCGTCAGATATCTGTTGGAGGTGAGTAAATATTATCTCTCGCGTGCTTTTCCCCAAGGATTATAACGGTGTAATCTGTTCAGCCATGCAGAGCCTCTTGCATGATCTTATTAAATGTGGAAATATGAAAGGTGTACTGGTGGTGGTTCTTCCTACGGTGTATATAGGGAACCCTTGGCATCTGATTGTGTTCACTCCTGCGAGAGTGATGTTGGTGTTTAAAGAGATGTCGTTGGTCGTGCCTTAGCTGTTGAGGTGGCAAGTTGGAGTTGTTACGTTTACACCATCACATTGACGATGGGTGTCGTGTGCATGTTAGCATTTGGGATGGAGACATGGAATACACTGGGAGTATGCGAGGATGCTGGGAGGTACATGTGGATGGTTGTACCTATGAACGTCTGTGTTCCTGGTTGGGTTTGACTTGGGGCCACACATCGTGCGGGCCCCATGGGCGTGTCGTGTCTTGCTTTACATAATTTTGACCTCTCACGACATAGAGGGTTCCTCGGTTCTTGACTATTGACAAGCATGGTTGGGTCTTCCCCTGGTTATGTTCTCGTTTGTTGACCAGCAGGGTTGATTTTTCCCCTCATTCCATCCTCATTTGCTGACCGACAGGGTCAAGTTTCTCCCTGGTCGTGTTCACGATGGTTTCGACCAGCAGGGTTGAGTGGTTTTTCCCTGGTTATGTTCTTGATGGTTTGGCCGGCAGAGGTTCATTGTGTTCCCTGGTAGTGTTCTTGTGGATTTGGTGTGACCAACACATTACACGGGCACTGATCCTCTACCCAAGAGGTTGTTTCGAGCAGGGTTATCCATTGGGGTACCATACAGCAGGGATTCCCAGAGCAATACCATTCAGCAGGGATGGCCAGTGGGTTACCATCCAGCAGGGATGGCCAATACATCATTCTTCACTGAGTAGTACCATCTTGTCGGGATTTCATTAGTGGTCCCCGATGCTGGGTTTACCTCCAGATGGGCTGGGAAGAGGTCCCCGGTGCCAGGTTTACCTCCAGCTGGGCTGGGAAGTGGTCCCTGATGACGGTTCTGAGCCTCCCTCCAGTAGAGTACCCTTTTACGAGACTGCGCGTTGGGACTAGTCGACAACTTTTTATGGGTCTCCCTCTAGTGGATTATACTTTTATGGGACTGGGTACTGTGGCACCCATCGAAACATGCTGGGTCTCCCTCTAGTGGGAACCTATCGACATCCCAGGATCACACTCCAATGGGGCTGGTGTAACGACCCGAAATTTTGAATAAATCTTGTTTCCTAATTTCATGTGTTATTTTTTTATACTCAAATAAAATGTTTTATTTGATAAACATGATTATAAATAAAATGAGACCATTGGTTTTTGAGTGTTATATGACCATCGGTCAATATGACCACCGTGAGCAAAATTTTTTGATTATTGTCTCTAAATATAAGTAATCTTGGTTAATTATTATAGAATGAAGATTCGATGGCCTCACCTAGTAGTCTTGGACCGATCGAAGCCCATCTAACAGAGCTTGGGAAAGAGGTAGCACCATTGGGCTTTTCTCTGGATCAAATCCAAGCCGAGCTTCATCATGTGAAGCTAGAACGGAATCGCCTTCGTGAGAAGTTCAAACTGATAGAAATTACTACTCGGGCAATGTTGACTGAGTCGCCCCAAAATTCTATCACCCTAGCACACCTTACTCTTAGGTCCTACGCTGGTATAATAAGGGGTTATGTAACGAGACCGTAATTGTCTTGTGTAATCCTTTATTTAATAAAAATTTGGATTTCTTCTTATGATGATGTTTATGAATTTTCAAATGACCGGATAAATATTGTATGCATATTTTTGATGAATTTTCGAAAAAGGATATTTTAAAAATGGTTGTGTAAACCTTAAATAATTAAAAATGTGTAATGATTTTCGAAAAATGGTCTTCTACAATTATGTTCAGTACAAAATTTAGAGTTTAATAAGATCAACATGATTTTTGGTGAATAGTAAATTATGAATAGTGATTTTATGATTAGGATTAGTAATATTACCAAATGGATTAGTAATCTCACTTAAAGAAAGTTTTAAAATAATCTAGGCACCTTGATTAAGTAATGTGATTCAATAAAATAGTTAAATAACGGTTTCATTAATTATTATTCAAGTATTTGTTTTTTCGGGTGAATAGTGTTTTTTAATTAAAAATTTAATTAAAAATAATTAGAAAATTATTTTTATAAAAATGACTTTATTTTTGGAACTCAGAGCATCGATATTATGTTATGGTAATTTTTGGGGTTTTTTCTAAAAAAATGAATTTTCAATGAATAGTGTATTTATTTAAAAATTGAATTAAAAATATTTATAAAATTATTTTTATAAAATGGATTTCATTTTTGAAATCAGAGCGTTGATATTTGGTTAAGGTGAAATTTTGGGATTATTCTGAAAAAAGTTGAATTTTTGATGAATAGTGAAAATACAGTTTTTAAGTTACGGGTGTTTAATGACATCATTAAATGATGTATTAAGTCTGTAATCAATATGTTCGAATTATGAATAGTGAGATAAGGTATGAGGTGTCCCAAGTGGCCAATACCATGGGCAAATACCATGGGCAAGCCCATGGTTTTTCCAAAACCACTAATGAGCTGTCCCTTTGCCAGTAATGCCTTGTCCCCTCACTTTCCCTATAAATACCAAGCCATCCTCTCATCCAATCGACTCCCCACTCTTCCCCAACGAAGTTCTGGTCTCATTACCTCCCAAGGAGTCCTCCCAAGGTTCCCCCAAGCCCTCAAGGTCCCAACCTTTGAGGTTTAAGAGTTACATTTTAAGGTAAGGGATCCGACCCCTCTCTTTCTTTTCAAGTAATCTCTTTTATGTCATTCCTTTTATGCTCCATGTTCTTATTTTGGAGGATGTTCTTTTATACTCCTCTTACTGCTCTTTTTATGTTAATATGATGAAATACCCCCTCTTACTCCCATCATTTCGTTTTAAGAAAGTTTAAGTGGCGTCGTTAGGCTGCCGAATTTTTAAGGGATTCATTCACCTCTCTCTTTTTCAAAGTTCTACTTTCATGTCAATTCTTTCAAGTTCATTTTTATTATGTTGGGGTATGATATCTATATTTATCATACTTGTATTTTATGATCACATGATGAGAGACCCCATTTGATCTCTTCAATTCAGTATTTTGATGTCTTAAGTGGCGCCGTTAGGCTGCCGAATTTTTAAGTGGTTCTTCACCCTTCTCGTTTTGAAGTTCTACTTTCATGTCAATTCTTTCAAGTTACTTTATATTATTTTGGGGTATGATCTCTATATCTATCATACTGGACTCTTATGTTCATATGATGAGAGACCCTATTTGACCTTGTCAATTCAATTTTGTTGAAGTTTATGTGATGCCGTTAGGCTGCCGAATTTTCACAAGAGAAATCTTGTTTTGTTTTCTTCCTTTCATGTTCTTCATTTCATATGGTATATTTTCAAATTTCATTACCATGTTCATAAATCCCTTATATTTTGTCCCTCTACTGTATGATGGGTCATTTATGAATGTTTGACCCATGTCCCCTCTTTTCTCAAAGTTTTCTAAAACCTTGTAACATAGCCGTTATGCTGCAAAATTTTCCCCTCAAAATGCCTCTCTCTTTTCTCAAAAATTATTTTATGTTATAAAGTGAATACTCAAAGCTCTTATTTATACAAGGGTATTCACATATATATCAAAATGTTCCATTTTAAATTCTGGGATTTACATACATGAGACCTGCTTCCCTTTCCGTGGGTTTAAAGTGCCGTAAAGATCATGTCATTAATGCAGTTTTTAAAATGTTATGATTATGAAATGAAACCCATTTATTTTATGCTATATGGGTTATTTATTAAATGTTTGATGATGATATATGTGGCTCACATGATAATAAAGGCAAATTTAAGGGTGCGCCCTGATAGCGCTCCAATGCATTGGGTAAAGACTTAATCACTAGAGATGACCATTTTAACGACGCCTTGGTGAATAACCTTGGTAATTTTTAACGACACCTTGGGGATGGACCTTGGTGAAACGAAACGATTGCCAATATTAAATGTTGCAGCCACATATTCAAGTTATGAAATAGTTTTATTTTTATTATGATATGCCTCATGATTTCATTTTCATGCCTTAAAATTCTTGTTCATAACATAGTTGATGTATCTCAAGTTCACATGTTAAATGTTTCCCTTGTTTCCCTTACTGGGCCTTCTGCTCACCCTTTCTTTTGATGTATGATCCCAGGTTATGTGATGCTGTAATGAACCTAGGATGAACATGAGGAGAAGCCTTTCAAGCCTTTTAGAAGAATGTTTTATGTTTTCATGTTTTAAGTTCCTGGTTTCCAAGACACTAAACCTTAAAGATCCTCAGTTTTGTATAATGTAATGAAAGTTTATGTGATAAAAAGGCGGGATTCTATAGTTGGTATCAAAGGATGGTTTAGTTATTTGTGGAAATTAGGATATGGAAACTCTAGGAGGAACCCTATAAAAAGTTTAATATAGGAAATCTTCCGGGTATTTTGGTGAGTATTGAGTAAGGGGTAGCCAAGAAAATATATCCCTGTCTGGATACGAGCAGGTAGAGGTGGCTCTGGCACAGATGTACATAGGGGTAAAACCCGAAAACACCGCTTTGAGCTAGACTCGAACGGGAACTGGTACACGACAACGGGCCTTGCTGCACTCTTGGTTACGACACTCCCGGGGGATATGCTTTGGTAAATTCATAAGATTGGTATGAACCATTATTAAAGGAACAAAGATAAAATAAAATAAAGATTCACATAAGAATATATGATCATGGATAACCTAGATGGGAACCTAGGGGATCACAAGTTAGGGTATACTTTTCTTCTACAAGTTATCCTTATATGCTTTAAGTTCCTTTTCATGATTATTGGTTATGTATTTAAGCATCTAATTATACTTTATCTTCTTAGTTAATGGTGGGAAATGGAATAACGTGTCCCAACAACCAATGTGATAGGAAATGCGACAATTTCCGTATTAATATGTCAGAAATGATTAGGGGATTAAAAGATGATTATTATTTTGGAAGGCATTCACTATTTTGGGGACCCTATATGATCGAGGTAAATATATTACTATAGTATTTTCATTGAGGAGTAAGGTTGACTTATATTTTGAAGAATTGATGAATTTAAGGTGGAATTATAGTAATTTAGGTTACTTTTGGGAATGATTAACCTATCTTGGGTAAAATATGTTTAGGTTAGCTACTTTTGTTATAAGATGTTAGGAGTGGTTGATGTTGTCTGGAGATGAACAATGAAGTTGTTTTGGAAGACTATGTTATCAAATCCTTCTTGTATTTGGGTTTCAATCTTAGTTTGGTTTATTTTGAGGAATTTTAAGGACCGTTATTTATGGAGTGGTCTATGATGAACGTTGGGTAGTACCATGGAACTTTGAAGATTTAAAAGTAGGTTCTATTCCTATGGGATTCTTTCTTTTTGAAGAGTTGTTTTACCTTAACCTTTCTGTTTTTGGGATAATGTTTAAAGATAGAAGAAATAGATAGTTAATCTTTTGTAGATTATGTGATTCTATAGAAGATGATTCTTGTGCTTTTATGAGACCAAGTGTTTTTGAATTCTCATCATTTGGCGAAAAGATTAGTGTTGGTAGGGACTTGTAAAAGGATGAAACTCTACTTGAAGGTAGGTATATTTTCTTATGTTTTTGTTCTACGTAGTAAATGAAATCCTAAAAATTATGAAAAGAAACGTAAAACAAAAATGTTGTTGGTTTACGTTTCCTACTAGGTAATCAAAGACTGTTTACACACATCATAAGTTTGGGATTTTCTCATGGTTAACTTTCTCCTAATCATGTTCTCTATCACTCTCTCTTAGAACTGACCCTTTGTTTTTTCCTCCATGTCCATGTTTTCCTACATGGAACCCGAGTGTGTGTTAACTCGGGTGGCCTTTGTACTTCCTTTTCTTTCTTTTAAAGTAATGGTGTTACTGACTCTTTTTACGATGTGGGACTTTCAATGAAATTTCAAAACCCAATTTAAAAAAAATTGCGAGGACGCAATTTCTTAAGGGGGAAAGATTGTAACGACACGAAATTTTGAATAAATCTTGTTTCCTAATTTCATGTGTTATATTTTTATACTCAAAAAAATGTTTTATTTGATAAACATGATTATAAATAAAATGAGACCATTGGTTTTTGAGTGTTATATGACCATCGGTCAATATGACCACCGTGAGAAAAATGTTTTGATTATTGTCTCTAAATATAAGTAATCTTGGTTAATTATTATAGAAAGAAGATTCGATGGCCTCACCTAGTAGTCTTGGACCGATCGAAGCCCATATAACAGAGCTTGGGAAAGAGGTAGCACCATTTGGCTTTTCTCTGGATCAAATCCAAGCCGAGCTTCATCATGTGAAGCTAGAACGGAATCGCCTTCGTGAGAAGTTCAAACTGATAGAAATTACTACTCAGGCAATGTTGACTGAGCCGCCCCAAAATTCTATCACCCTAGAACACCTTACTCTTAGGTCCTATGCTGGTATTATAAGGGGTTATGTAACAAGACCGTAATTGCCTTGTGTAATCCTTTTTTTTAATAAAAATTTGGATTTCTTCTTATGATGATGTTTATGAATTTTCAAATGACCGGATAAATATTGTATGCATATTTTTGATGAATTTTAGAAAAAGGATATTTTAAAAATGGTTGTGTAAACCTTAAATAATTAAAAATGTGTAATGATTTTCGAAAAATGGTCTTCTACAATTATGTTCAGTACAAAATTTAGAGTCTAATAAGATCAACTTGATTTTTGATGAATAGTAAATTATGAATAGTGATTTTATGATTAGGATTAGTAATATGACCAAATTGATTAGTAATCTCACTTAAAGAAAGTTTTAAAATAATCTAGGCACCTTGATTAAGTAATGTGATTCAATAAAATAGTTAAATAACGGTTTCATTAATTATTATTCAAGTATTAGTTTTTTTCGGATGAATAGTGTTTTTAATTAAAAATTTAATTAAAAATAATAAGAAAATTATTTTTATAAAAATGACTTTATTTTTGAACTCAGAGCATCGATATTATGTTATGGTAATTTTTGGGGTTTTTTCTGAAAAAATGAATTTTCAATGAATAGTGTATTTATTTAAAAATTGAATTAAAAATATTTATAAAATTATTTTTATAAAATGGAGTTCATTTTTGAAATCAGAGCGTTGATATTTGGTTGAGGTGAAATTTTGGGATTATTCTGAGAAAGTTGAATTTTTGATGAATAGTGAAAATACAGTTTTTAAGTTACGGGTGTTTAATGACATCATTAAATGATGTATTAAGTTTGTAATCAATATGTTCGAATTATGAATAGTGAGATAAGGTATGAGGTGTCCCAAGTGTCCAATACCATGGGCAAATACAATGTGCAATCCCATGGTTTTGCCAAAACCACTAATGAGGTGTCCCTTTGCCATTAATGCCTTGTCCCCTCATTTTCCCTATAAATACCAAGCCATCCTCTCATCCATTCGACTCCCCACTCTTCCCCAATGAAGCTCTGGTCTCATTACCTCCCAAGGACTCCTCCCAAGGTGCCCCCAAGCCCTCAAGGTCCCAACCTTTGAGGTTTAAGAGTTACATTTTAAGGTAAGGGATCCGACCCCTCTCTTTCTTTTCAAGTGATCTCTTTTATGTCATTCCTTTTATGATCCATGTTCTTATTTTGGAGGATGTTCTTCTATACTCCTCTTACTGCCCTTTTTATGTTCATATGATGAAAGACCCCCTCTTACTCTCATCATTTCGTTTTACGAATGTTTAAGTGGCGCCGTTAGGCTGCCGAATTTTCAAGGGATTCATTCACCTCTCTCTTTTTCAATGTTCTACTTTCATGTCAAGTCTTTCAAGTTCATTTTTATTATGTTGGGGTATGATATCTATATTTATCATACTGGTATTTTATGATCACATGATGAGAGACCCCATTTGATCTCTTCAATTCAGTATTTTGATGTCTTAAGTGGCGCTGTTAGGCTGTCGAATTTTTAAGTGGTTCTTCACCCTTCTCGTTTTGAAGTTCTACTTTCATGTCAATTATTTCAAGTTCCTTTATATTATGTTGGGGTATTATATCTATATCTATCATACTGGACTCTTATGTTCATATGATGAGATACCCTATTTGACCTTGTCAATTCAATTTTGTTGAAGTTTAAGTGATGCCGTTAGGCTGCCGAATTTTCACAAGAGAAATCTTGTTTTGTTTTCTTCCTTTCATGTTCTTCATTTCATATGGTATATTTTCAAATTTCATTACCATGTTCATAAATCCCTTATATTTTGTCCCTCTACTGTATGATGGGTCATTTATGAATGTTTGACCCATGTCCCCTCTTTTCTCAATGTTTTCTAAAACCTTGTAACATAGCCGTTATGCTGCAGAATTTTCCCCTCAAAATGGCTCTCTCTTTTCTCAAAAATTATTTTATGTCATAAAGTGAATACTCAAAGCTCTTATTTCTACAAGGGTATTCACATATATATCAAAATGTTCCATTTTAAATTCTGGGATTTACATACATGAGACCCGTTTCCCTTTCCGTGGGTTTAACGTGCCGTAAAGATCATGTCATTAAAGCAGTTTTTAAAATGATATGATTATGAAATGAAACCCATTTATTTTATGCTATATGGGTTATTTATGAAATGTTTGATGATGATATATGTGGATCACATGATAATAAAGGCAAATTTAAGGGTGCGCCCTGATAGCGCTCCAATGCATTGGGTAAAGACTTAATCTCTAGAGATAACCATTTTAACGACGCCTTGGTGAATAACCTTGGTAATTTTTAACGACACCTTGGGGATGGACCTTGGTGAAACGAAACGATTGCCAATATTAAATGTTGCAGCCACATCTTTAAGTTATGAAATAGTTTTATTTTTATTATGATATGCCTCATGATTTCATTTTCATGCCTTAAAGTTCTTGTTCATAACATAGTTGATGTATCTCAAGTTCACATGTTAAATGTTTCCCTTGTTTCCCTTACTGGGCCTTCTGCTCAACCTTTCTTTTGATGTATGATCCCAGGTTATGTGATGTCGTAATGAACCTAGGATGAACATGAGTAGAAGCCTTTCAAGTCTTTTAGAAGAATGTTTTATGTATTCATGTTTTAAGTTCCTGGTTTCCAAGACACTAAACCTTAAAGATCCTCAGTTTTGTATAATGTAATGAACGTTTATGTGATAAAAAGGCGGGATGCTATAGCTGGGCAGGGGGTCACCTGTCGACTATGAGGAAACCTCTCGACTGCAGGGCAGTGACGATGTGTGGTTTGACGTTCCCCCAGAACTCTCATGTACAAGGGATGCTTTCCCCACCGAGATGCGTCCTTGTAAGGTGACCTAAAACTGTGCGGGTGAGTCAGTGCCCCCAAAGCGGATAGTGTCATGGTTCAGTGATTTGAGCCCCTTGACTTGCAGTTCGGGGTAAACGTGCAGGATGTTGGGCATCGATAGTGTTTACTTCTGGGACTATTGGCTACTCACTTTCTTAGGATGAGCTACATGATGGATATCCCCTTATGTTCTTGTTTGAGCTTATAGTTTGAGCATATGGATATGTATATACCTTGTTCCAGTACCCACTCCTTGGGTTTTGGCTACTCTTCTTCTAGGAGAGGAGAAGACACACGGGGTATTCCATGTCCTTTCCATGTCTAGATTCTCGAGGTTGGATGAGTATACTCTCTAGATATAGGTAGAGAAGACTCGATGAGAAGTTTATCTTCTAACCGTTTCAAGTTCCTTGTGTTTGGAGGAGTCTACCTCATTTCTCTTGCTGTGTTGAACTGAACTCTCAACTATTACTATACTGCACTCCTTGTTGTACTCCTTACCGCACTCTCGGATGCAATCCTT
Organism: Viscum album; assembly: GCA_963277665.1. NCBI lineage: Eukaryota > Viridiplantae > Streptophyta > Magnoliopsida > Santalales > Viscaceae > Viscum > Viscum album. Next base: position 1,200,847,725 of record OY728137.1, read on the forward strand.
TACATTCCCATGTTCGATCTACTACCCACCCTTCGGTACCTCCTTTTTTTCTCCCTATAGCATTCGGGGTATCCTACTTAGTATTTTTATACTCACCCCTTCTTGGGCTTTGACCACACTTGTTGTTCCTTTGCAGACGACAAACAGGTTGGTCGTGACTTCATTGGAGCATAAGAGATTGGGAGCATGGACCGCGTGCGGTGGTCGTAGTCGGGTTCTAGGTGGGGGACCCTTCCAGCTATTTTCTTTTGGTGACCTGTTGCTGAGTTGTGCCACTTTTCTAGTTGGTCATGTGTTTTTCCCTTTTCTTTTCAGTTTACCTTCATCATTTACATTGTACTGTTTAGAGGTCGATGCACTTTTGTGGTTTATTTTTAGAAGTTTTACTTTACATTCCCCTTTACTTTGAACTTTTTCCTTGAGTGTCATGCGTTTGTGTGTTCTGGTACTCAGTAAAAGGCATCCCCAAGTTGTTCAGCCTTCGGTGCTTGTTGCCAGCCCCAGGCCTATGGAGACGGGCTTGAGGTAGTTGTGGCTCGAGCTGGGTAGGGTCAGGTCGCGACACCGCTGGTACTGCTAACTCTGCAGCATTCAAATGTCCATGCCCGACTCCCCTTCCCCTCTTTTGTCGACAACCTCCTAGGCCACGCCCTAGTCGAGGTCGCTAAGGAGTGGCTTAAGGATGGCCTCCTCCTGTAACAACTACCATCGGAGGAGTAGGAGCTCCCTGTCCCTACTACCGATGCTGTTGGATGGGCCCGACTAGAAGTTGATACTGCTGGGGTGGGCGCTGAACATTCTCACCCCCACTATATTTCCCTCGGTCTATGCACTTATTCTGAAGGTGCCCATAGGTGTGACAGATGAAGCACAATGGTCTGGGGCCTGCAAGGAAAGGGAGAGGATTGGGAGATCAAAACTGGAACTTCTGGGGTCTGCTCCCCATAGATCAAAACCATGAAGGACCTGATGCTGGAGGCTTACTGCTAATATCCTTCACCTTTGACGATCCTAAGGGGCTTCCCTCTCACAGAACAGCTCCTAGCATGTGCATCATATCCACCACTTATGCCTTTTTTGGACCTCTTTGTACGGTGACAGGGTGAATGGAATAACAATGTATTTTAAAAATGGTCGGAGTGGCTCCTCTAAACATCACCCCCTGAGACTCCTCATCCGAAAAAAGGTACATAGAAAAACAAAGAAGATCCTTGAATTTGATCCCCAAATCCGTCAGTGACATGCTCTAATGCTGGAGGGAGAACAGCTCCTGCATCTTATCAGACTTCATCATGGAAAGGATGAATTTCACATGGAACTCCTTCTCATAGTCAGTCAACACAACCACAAACTCCATATTCTCCCCGTGACAGAGATTCCACCACTGACATGCCTCTCCCAGCATTTATCTTACAGCTAGAGGAACAAAATACCCTATAGGATCCGAATCAAGCTTAAAGCTATCACCATCTCCTCGAGACAACTCTCCATTACCATGTCTGAGGTGCTTCCCTCGTATTACATGAGTGTCAGCTACTGAAAATAATGAAGCATCCTCTTCCAATGGTCATCATCCTCCTCTCGGTTAGTCCTCTACAGATCAGTGAAGTCAAATTCCTAGGCCTCAGTCACCAACACTACTTGTGGTCGTCATCTAGGTTCCATAACTACTAGGTAAACAAGGGATTCCTAAGCCCGAGTAGTGTAGAATGTTTATAATAAACATTCATAGTCCTCTTATTCTTTTTAATACCCCAAAAATAACCAAGTAATACTTGTACATAAGTCATTATGATGCATATACATTTCCTTGGGTCTCAATCTTGTAATCATTGTAGCCTCACTTGGTCATTCGGTAGGCCCAGAGTCATTTCATCGGATCACGGGGGGCCCTAAAATCCTGTTTCAAAGCCGGTCTTCTCTAGCCTATTTCTCATGCCCAGATTTTCTAGAACTGTTTCCCTACCTTCTCATGAAATCCTCATTGTTCCAAACGCCGAGCTCTATCTTATCTCTCAACATCGTCTCTGATACAATTCTGTCATGACCCGCCTTCACCCATATGAAAGAAGGACGACATATTTCCATCCCCTTACATCTTCAAGTAGAAGGAGAGATAATATCCCCTGAGACCATCCTTCAATAGGTACCAGTGTGGGGACTAGAACCAAGGGTATATAAGCACAAAAGAAATTAGAAGGCATTACCCTTTAGATTCAGTAGGATTGGTATATATGATAGTAAATCCTAACAACACCTATATTGGAGGTAAATGTAAGGCCAAAAGAAATCCATTCCAATATGCATGGCCAAAAGTAAATACTACAAAAGTAAAAGAAACCCCCCCCAAGGAAAGTACCAATGTAATGAAAAAAAACAATAACTACTGTCCCAAGGTCCGAACTAGTACAGTCCTGTACAATCCTTGATGTCCTCAGAGAAACCTGAAAATAGTATATATACATTGGTTGAGTATACATGTATACTCAGTAGGGAAAACCAAAATCTATCATGCATAAGTGGGGAGGCATTCTAATGCCCAATGAAAAAAGAGATAACAAGGGCACCTATCAAGGAAAATATCCACCCCAATCACACCATAGCACACTCCCCAAATAAAGGAAGTAAATTGATGTAATATTAACATTACATTGATTTTCAGGTACCCATGACACTTTACCACTAGTTATTGAAGACATACTATGCATCAGAACTTCCCTTCCAGTCTCATCACAATCCCACTGACATACCCCACACACACACACATGGGCTTCCTCAACAACACATCCCCCTCACAAAAACATGGGCCATAACAACCAAATGTAACCATGCCCACAGACACCAAGGAAAAAATAACTACCACCATGCCCGAAGACACCAAGGCCCAAACAACTATTTCCACACCCAATAAAACCTGGGCATCATCCCAATGATGCTTAGGAAAATAACCTGCGCGCACACACCTGGTCCAACCACCACCACGTACAATACCTGAATAATCTAGGGAAATAATAGACATCATTCCATCACAACCTACCCAAAGTATCTTGGGATACTCGGTTAATTGAGTGGAAAATGAGCTAATAACCATCAACTCATATGAGTGATGGAAAAAACACACTCCCCCATAAAATGGGGGTGTTCGACATAAAGTGCTCAACTTTGGTGGGGCGCGAATAGGAAACAGAAGAACTAAATTATACATATTTGTAAACATTCAGTCATCCCAACCTAGGGGTTCCAAAACTATCCCACCCACAAAGACCCTCGTCATTATTCATTAATATGAAACAACACAGCCACAACCATGTCAAAACTAACTCCCAGAAAAAATTCACCATTGAACCCATTGTTTTTTTTTTCATATTCATGTGATTCCATTTAAGTAAAATTCTACACTACTAGGAAACTAACAGGCATAGCCACAAGCCAAGGAAAGGAAAACATCCAGACAACAATTTACGAATTCAATCTCGGTTTTCTTGTAAAGTCAAAACAACCAAAGAGATCCGTGAGATCCCTCAAAGTACTAGAACCAAACCAAGCACCACCATTCAACCCCACATGGACTCAGATCCAAAAACCAACAACTTCCCTACAACATAGGATCACATACCCATCCACGTCACTTCCCAAGAATCAATTGTAAAAATCAACCGAACAGAGCAGGGGAGTTTTTAAATATGTAATTGAAAATCCATTTAGTTTTATCTTTCTATTTGGTTAAATGGGGTGACCACACAATGATTCTCATTAATTGGGAATCCAATTAATCAACCATGTTTATATGGTTAAAAATATTACATGTTACAATAAATAAATCATAGAATTAACCATAAAAACAAAGGATCATTAGTGAAAACGAAATGACCACTAACGTGTATGATTTTCATTGGACATAATCCCATACAATCGAGAACATATAAATAGTGGTAAAAGAGTACACATGAAACATCAAAAACACCCTTTCATTCATTACAAGTCCATTAATTATCTTTATTAAGGACTAGTTTCATCTATATTTATAGGAAAAATTTTCATACACACCTCACATGATACACAGAAAAGAGAGACAAAAGAAAAACCATACTTGGATGATCAATGATCAATGTTTTCCTCTACACTCCAAGAACTAAAAATGTGAATCTTATAGGGGGGAACATTGAGGAATCCATGAACGTGAAAGAAATGATACATTAGAGGCACACCACTCACCTTGAGAAGGGGACTCCAAATTCACCAAGGGGGAGAAGGAAAAAAAAGTGACCAACCCCGAAGAAATGAATTCATGCCTGATAAAGAAAAGATATCCTGGAGTTTGGCGATATGATGATCTTGAGAGGAATGAAAGGCGGATCATTATATTACTATGCATTTTAGTGGTTAAAATCAATGGAATTATTTTTTATTTAATAATTCTCATCGAGGAAGTGGCTATAACAATTGTGAGTTAAAAGAGTTTATTTAAATAGAGGAAAACGTGTTACACAGACACACAGTCAGGGTCCCTTGCGGGTCGCCCAATATTATAAATTTAAATGATTTTTTTATGGGGATGAAAACGGGCTTGAACCACATTTAAATGTTTAAAAAGACATAACTGTGGCATTACTAGAATATCTGGGGATGAAATACCTGATAAGCCCCTATTGCACCGATCGGTGACACACCGATCGGTGACCCACCATTCTGTGTCACAGATGGTTGAAATAATGATGAAATCCTACCACCGAGACGACGCCCATAGGATTCATACCTAATGGGTCCAGGGAATGCCAAACACGTAAAATTTGGCAAAGGGATGGATCAGGAGGGTCTGGCCCATTACATTTATTATGGTGGAATTTTTGTATTTTTTTTATCAAATTTATATTTTATTAAATAGTGAAATATATGGAAATTTAATTTAGAAAAAAACATTCATCTAATATATCTATATTCCTAGATTATCTTTTTACAAGGTTTTAAGTTAACATTAGATGAAATCTTTATCAGTTAGTTCAATGTGGTTCATTTAATGATTTTTTAAATTACAATTTAATAGGAAAACTATGTGAAATTTTGAACGTTTCACATAAAAATAATTTTTGTATTCCTTTAATGATATTAATTATTAATTAATTTCAACCAATAATATATTTTGAAATTGAAAAAATGTATTTCATATTTGGAATCAGAATTTCCAAATTATGTAACTTGTCCACTTTTATTTTTTGGACACTATGAATAGTTATATAAGTAATAAATTTTATTACCACTGTAAATGAAAAATCATGTAATTAAAGGTAAAATAAATATTATATTAATTTAAAACTATTCTCACAATTTATATAATTTAATTGGATGAGTGTATTCTGAACCTTATCATCCTTCGGAGTATTTTAGGACCACTTGGAGGCACTTGGATGACATTAATGCATTTATAATAATAATTATTTTTCCAAAATTGTATCTCAGGACAAGTTAAAATGATGAAATTAATATTTTTAGATAATGTTCATGAATTATTTATCATTATATGGTTACAATATATCAATTATTTTCTTATTTTACATGCACAAAAAAAATATAATGTCATTCGTGCCAATGTTTGTACTATCACATTCACGGAACGATTTGAGTCGTTTTGATTCACCACAAAACATTTATGACATATATAAGTATATTGAAATTATTATAATGATTAAAATTATATTATTATAATTCTGGGATGATAATATAATTATATTATTTCCAAAAAGATCAATGAAAAATGGAAACAATACTCATGTGTACGTCCGGCCTACCCTCTCAATGAGTATAACGTCGTTCATTTTTTCGACTATAAAGAAATGGGTGGATTTAAAAATTATAGTTAATATATAAATGTAATTATTATGTCATGAATTATATTTTTTAGAATATGGAATTATGACCACATTAACTATTGACATCAATCCATGTTAATTTTCAACTCATGTAATTAATATCGATTGATGGTAAGATATGAATGTAAATAATTATGTTGTTTTAATAAAATTACAATAAGTTATATAATAAAAATAATAAACATGAAACAGGTTCTCATGAAAGAAAAAATTATCCTATTTTAATTAATCAAGAATATAAATATTTTTTGTGATGATTTGGACTCATGGTTAGAGACTTCGTCTCAATCTTCTTTCATTGTGGAATATTTTGATGTTAAAAACAACTTTCTTTGATTCAATGTATAATAAACTGAATTTACATATAATTTAATTCAAATGATTTGAAATTTAATTTTTTATATGAAACTTTTAAATAAATTAATACAGGAATGATTTTAACGTATACAGTGAAAATTACATTTTCAGGATCATGACCATTATTTGATATTTGGATTCCTATAGATTCCTTAATGTTTTTAAATGAAAAATTATTACCATATTCACTTTTCATGATTATTGGTATTGAAAATGGTTTTCATAATGTATTTATTATATCAATATTTTGAAATTGTATATTGAGACATGAATATAGAAGTGTTATATGTACTATTAGTTTGTTTTATGTGTTATGATTATGTTATGGATCATGGTCATTACATTTCGTAAATTTTGGTTTCGTGAAAAACATAGAGTGGGAGATCCCATGATATCTATCCAATGAATTGTGTAATGAGACAGTGTTAAATGATATTGTTTCTCTTATTGGATGTGTGTAATATGCTATTATGGGTATTACAAATGTAACCATTACAGATACTACCAACGTATCTTTGAAAGTTACATTGTATATATGAAATGGATGCCACATGATACCTTTATGATTTAATATTGCTCAGGTGTTTTTAGGTATCTTTTGAATTCATGACGTGCGTTAAAGAACTTATGTTTTCTCGGTAAAAATATTATTACTTGAAAATGTTTTCATGAATTCAAATATTCACGACCTGAGAGTTTCATTCAATATTTATATCCCTTACTATGATTTTTGTTCTCATACAATTTTTTTGAAATATCTTTCACATATTAGAAGGATGAGTAAGATAAATAAAAAAGTTATGATGAATTTTAGGATGTTTTTTTTTTCAGGAAAAAAATAATTCACGTTTTAATGAGATTTTTATTGTGAATAAAATTGATAGTGGGTAGAAGTGTATAATTTATAATTTCTGTGTTATTATTTAATAGTTATGGCCTAATTATCTAAATCCCTTTTCTGGAAGAGATACTCAATTTGAATTCATTTTGTAACTCAATATAATGTAACATTTTAGGATGGGGCCTTATACATATAGAGGCTATTGGGCATGGGTTTTGATATCCATAATTCAATAGTGTGATTGGTATGATTATGATAGTGTGATGGTCTGTTATATAGTGGGGATAATGAAATATTTGAAGATAGAATTTGTTTTATTGAATCCATTTTCATGATTCAATACAATGATGCATTGTGATATGCTATTGAGATAATAATATATATCACATGTTTTTATATATTTGGTTGGTTGGTATAATTAAATTATAAGTTATTTGAAGATATTGTTATGGTTATGATTATATGAAATGGATGTGTGTTCTAATATGGTTATCATTGGAGAGTTAGAGAAATAGACCAAAGTGATCATTTGGGATGTATCCGTATGAGATGTTATTTTACATTATATTCTTATACTTGGAGGTTATGATTATGAAGGTTCTCATGGAGAGGTTCTATGGTATTTGACCTATAATATTTATGAGTTGGTTCTATTTTTTCACTTGGGGGAATTTTTAAATATTTGATTAATTTTATTTTGAGGTACTATGTAGGATCCAAAAGTTTATATTTATATCATCACCGAAATATATATAATATATATCCCTGGTGATTTCATATAGCAAAATATAAATTAATATAATGTATCTTAGAGCTAGGGTTACAACTAATGCATTGGAGAACCTTTCAAATTTCACATTGTACAATATGATTCAATAAAAAATTAATATATTATGGAATTTTAATTTTATTTTATTTTATCTCATTTATAGTTGGATTAATTATATTTATGTAACTCATAATTTTAGGGAGCCTCCCCATAATTTTTTTATTTATACCATTGATAATTGTCACCACCAGGGGACCAATTGGAATTGGGACTCATTCATTATTATTTAAATCCCTATATAACTATGTGAGGTTCATTTGAGGGATTTAATAAATTATGGTTCTTTAACCAGTTCATTGGAGTGCTATATAATTATGGCCCTAACATTAATATAATGATAAAAAATACATATGTGTATCACACACACGGTAAAAAATTCAAATTCCACAATATTTTAATTATTTCCAAGTTAAATCAATCTCATTTTGAATCGTTGTGATTTAGCGGGCATTGCTCCTTTTGTGGATTATTCCAAAACAAATCCTTCTATTATAAGTAAAATATTTCTCCACTAGAAATTTTGTGTGAATAAATGGGAATATATGTTATGAAAATAATTAAATTAATTTCTATAAGGAATGATGAGTCATGAAATAACATTCAAAAGATGGAAAATGATAGTGTTTCAATTATAAATAGTGATAAGCCTACCAAATTTCAGCTCGGAATGAATCTTATATTGATGGGAATTGGATGAAGGTGTTCAAATTTATTTGAAAAGATCCAATATACAATAATATAAAGATAGTGGAATAATAAAATACTAGTGAAATAATAGTATTAGAAAGGATTAGGAGGATGTGAATAGAGATGGGGATAGGATATGTACAAATGGTTATAATCCCCCAATCGTAGAATCCTAGATCCATTAACCCAATTTCCTAAATATTCATGATTATAATGAATAAAATTCTAAAGGAGAAAACTATTTAGTAGTTCTGGAAGACTAGAAACATACAAAGAACACATTTTACATTTAATAATAAAAAACCAAACATATTTAAATATAAAAAATTGCATCCTTGAAAACTCATTCGGTGATCTCATATATACAACATAAGGAAAAGATGAAAAAAAATGGAGACATCATGTTATCAGAAATAATTAAGTACATTAGAAGTAATAATGAATCCATATGCATAATCAATATGGAAAGGTAAATAACTGGGAATTAATACTATTAAATAGCTGGATAGTGTATAATCAACAATGGAATAATTCAATTTCATCAAATAAATCAATACACATAATCAAATGATCTTGAAACTTGATTTTGAATATTATATGTATTTAAATAATCACAATGAATAATAATAACGATGAAATTAATAATGATGGATGTATGAACTATCACTATATATCATAAATATTATTACAGTTACGATCTATATTAATGATAGTTTTGTTCTATCAGTTGAAACTAGTTTGATTTGGGTGAAGATCTATCCTCATGATAATATAAAATTTGTTGAAAACAAATATTAATGTTTTGTCGCAATCTAATTTGATCTCATGATACTACCGATTCATTGAGGGATTCCAATATCTTTTCAACAATCCTTGTATATATTTTCAAAATAATTCATCATGTATTTGATAAAAAAATTAAATTCATAAACCATGTTACTTATAAAATATCCAAATTCCGAAATGTCTATAGATATATCGATATATACCAAGTAAATTAATTATATTTCAAAATAAAAAACATTTTAAAAAATGATATATTGTATAAAAAATGATCATAGACATCATTAAATAATATATACGTCATAATGAAATATAATGTAAATTGAATAATGATCATGAGAATGTGTTTTTTTAAAAGATATTTAATAATAATAAAAGAAATTTATATTTCATATTACCTTTTATAATTTGATTATTTTCTTGATAAAAAAAACATTGAAGTGAAAAATAAAAGTAAAATGTTAAATAACCTCAAAATAAAAGGTTTCATGATATAATATATCAATAGGGTTATTAGTTACACCACATGAAAGAAGTATGTGGTAAATAAGACATTTATATTACAGATATAAAATGTGAGATTAAAATCCATTTCCTTACATTTTAGTTTTTAATTGTTATTTTTCACCCTTTATAGTGGGTTTAAATATATTATTAACAGATAACTTTACCATACAAAAATTTAAAGAATTATAAATGATTTTTTTATAACATTTTATTATTAATTTATTAAAAATCCTTCATTATTTTCATAAAATTTGTTGTTAATTTACATGTTTTTTGAGTAGGTTTCTGCATGTTATTTTTTTTACTATTACATAGATCATTACTTAATCATCTCACGAATGTAAAAAATGAGGTAAATAACATATTATATATGTATATATATGTGTTTTTATATTAATAAATAATATATATTGATAGGATATGTATTGTACTACTCATGGGTATGTTATGTTTAACATACATAGGAACACTACTTAATGTTTATTATCATTTGAAGGGAAGATAAAAAATAAAAAATATGATTTTTATAACTATTGTATCATTTTTATGGAATACAGAAAAAATATTTTTATTAAAAAATTATCTAATCTTGTCTATATAATGTGTGAAGAAATTGAATATCTTCAAATATGTATTAGTGCCACATCCACAATCTTTGTTATCGTAAGACAAAAAATTGAAATAATGACGATATGTGTTATTAAATAATTTTAGAAACATAAATATTTTAATAATATCATATATATATATATAATAAATACTATAAATATATGATTACATCAAATCATTTAATCAAGAAATGGTTGAACAAATGACATTAGTTCCTAAGGTGGTAGTATTTCATAAACACATAACAATGATTTATATCCCATTTTATGTAAGTGTGTGTATGTGTTGGTACTAACATTATGATATCAAAATATATTTATATTGTTGATAAAAAATATTTTTTATCATAAATATATAGAAATATATTAATTGATGGTAAAAAAAATAAAATAGAAGTTCATGTTGAATAAAATTACCTCTTTTTCGAATAACTCTTTTTTATTATACTAAAATCCATCTTTTGTAATAATTTAATTTAATTTTAGGATTCTAGGTTGAGGGTAAGGATTTTTGAAGACTATTTTTGAAGTTATTTGATAATAAAAAGTTTTATGAGAGGTTTGAAGAATAGTTAGAGGTGATGGACTTTTAAATTTGGGGAGAAGGGATCACTTGTAATTTTTAAATGAATTTGGTTCACCCAAAAAATTCCAAAACAAATATGATTACAATATTGAAAAAATAGATCCATGAGGCATTATGGTTGAAATGATTCCATGTAATGGATGTTAAACATGTTTATATTCATTGCTTCACCTTATATTATATATTTAATCATTACGGAAACTTATTTTTATTTTAGTCAATATAATTAATTTTAACATGTTTTACTAATAATTTTTTTCAAAAATGTAGATGACCATACAGAAATTATAAATTATTGTGATTAAAAATATTGTAAACATTTTGATAAATTAGAATCTCATATGTTGTAAAATTTAATTGAAAATTAATCCCACAGACTAGATGACAAAGCGTGTTTTAAGTGAAAATGTCAAAAAGGATGCATTGTTTTTATATTGGAAATAAATATTAAAATTATTCCATTGAACAAAACCATGTTAAATGATATTAAATTAATATTATTATACTTCAAAACCAATTAATAATATTATTTAACAATATAATTTTTTTGATGAAATGTCATGTTTCAATTAAAATATATTATATTTAACTTTTCATCAAAATATGAATATTCATAGAAAAATACAAAAAGTACCCCTAAGTTGTTTTTTTGATAATAATGTTTTCAAAATTAATTTTTTTATTTGAATGTTTTAAATTTTCCAAAATTTATTTTTAAAATAATATTATTGTAAAATGGCCTCAAAAATGTATTTATTAAAATATTGCATTTTATGAGTGAAATTGATTTTTTTCTTATATTATGCCTATTAAATATATTGGATCTATGTAAAACAATTATTACATGTGTACTAACTATATTTAATTAATATCATTAACTAATATCATATAATTAAATTTATTAATACAATACGTCTTTTTATGTATAAAATAGTATTTTTATAAAAAGAGACCTTTATATTCATTTTCTCAATATTCATATCTAATTAATTGTCCACAGACTAATTATATAATAATATGTAAAGAATATTTTACTAATTTATATAATCCTTTTTATTCATTTTATTTTATTATGTAGATAAAAAATCATTTTAAATAATAACATTGGTAGTATAATGTTGTTTCGTAAAACATGGTCTTGCGAGTAATGAAAGTGATTGAAGGAACTTGGTATGATGTATAACAAAAGAAAAAAGATTGTTTCATGTACTGTATTCTAATCATTGTGTTTTGTTTATATTAATCATAAGTTGGATTTTCTTAAAAATAAATATATGGAAAATTATATTTTTTCTAAAAAGAAGAATAATAAATAGTAATGGGATGTTACATCCACCCCACCCTAAATGAATTTCATCCTTGAAATTCAAATATAATCTCAGAAATTGAGGAATCAATATTTGAAAATATTCATATTGAAAATCCCACACCATAAATAGGGTTAATAATTCATCTTATTAATACAAGAGATAGGGATGTCCGATTGTCATGTAAATAGGATCCAATGTAGGCGAACCAATGGGTGAAATGAAAACAAGGACCAAAAATATAAGTATTCAGTTCTGATTGAGGGTGTTAGAAATCATGATTTATAAGCCATTGGGGGATCTATAGAAGGTTAATGGAGTTAGGTCCATAAACAACATACTTCTAAAAAGGTCAATGATATCATGAAAACAATTATGATAATAGGACTACATTTTTGTTAAAAACCCTAATTTCATTGTGTTTATGAATTCAATAATTTAATAATATTATTATGAAATATAATTATTTGATACATTTTTATTTCATGAGACCAATCCTATCATTTGGCTTTTCATTGTACTATTTATACTTCAAATGTTGCATCATACAGTGTTGTTATACATTAACTTATATCACATTGTCCAAATATCAAAAAAAAACCATATCATTGATGGATAACCATACAAACCTTGGAAAATATTATGATATAATGAATTAGAAAGATGGTAACTGAATTTCCAAAATAATCTTATCATCAAATTCACAAATAAAATGAATCAGTTCTAAATCGTCACATACCAACAAGTGAATAAATTATTTATGAATTCTAATGAAGCATTTTAATAACATTACATAAAATAAAAACATATTTACAATGTGAATGTTGTTGTATTAATTATGTTAAAAATGAAATTTCATATATTCCCAAATCAAATTATTTTATTGAATCCATCAATCCAATCATAACCACTTTTCCAATAAATCATTAATCATCTCCAATGTAGTATGTAAACTCTCGTGTAATTTATACATATCAATCGTCACATTTTTCAAACATCATTATCTCAATAGTAGGAACATTTTATGGATTTTTTTATTCAGAAACATATTTTCAATAAAGGTAAAAAAAATTCTGAATCATTTTTCGTTTTTATCGGTACCATTCATCATTTTATTTTATATTTATATTGAAAAATTAATTCATTATAATCCTTATATATTTCATATTAATGATAATGAATACATAATTGATAAAATACACATATATTATTATTATTGAGATATTACACAAGAAAATCAATTATTCTTATTTGGATCATGTGCATTTGTGAGGTTAATATTTATTCTACTATATTCCATATATAAACATATTTTAAAAAAATATTATAACATATCATTAGGAAACACAACATATAGTCACAAATCTCGTGAAATACTGAGCACAATATGAAAAATTTAAGCATATCTAATATATTAATCATAAAAATGAATTCTTTATGAATATCATCCATACTTAACGATAACATATATCTTATATTTATTTTCCCTAATCAATGTTTTTATAGATAAAAAATCCTTGGCTTCCACTAAACATCATCAGATACCAACTATAATGCACCAACCCTAGAAGCCCGAAGATTGTTCCATACAATCATACATTTACATGATTACGTGGAATGAAATCAAAATGAACCGATCAATATAGTAGTTTTTGAAATATTGATATTTAAACGGAATTATTTTACAATCATTAATTGATAAAATATATATAATAAATAATTATTATAATAAAATGAATCCTTAAAAAATCATTCAAATATATATTCTTCAGAACATGGGTAAATGAAACAAAATATGTTGGAGCACAACTACCCTATAAATATTATTTATAACAAAATATATAATGAATAAAATAGAATAATAAAAATGTAAAGGTAAATAAATGATCACACTTTCCAATAAATAAAATTATATAGTATAATCAATAAGGAAATACAGAAATATGTTCGAATAATTCCATATATTTAGTCACATGTTCTTGATTCATGACTATGTATATATATACAAATCAAAAAAATACATGGAATATCAATAATGACATAATACATAATGTTCCATGTTTATACTATCAAGATATATCATCATGATCATTACTATTAATATCAATCCTTATGATATTTTATACCATTGAGAATAAACTCATATAATTTTTGTCAATATCTATCTTTCTAATAATTTAAATATACATGGAATCCAACACAATGGGTTTGTTTCCAACTGATTTCATTCCATTTGACTATTGATACATCAAGGGAACTACATTGAGAAATCCCCAACCCATGTATTTCATGACCAAATAATTCATCAAATATCAAATGGTTAATTTAAATACATAAATAATTTGAATTATAAAATAGTTGTATTGAGTAATGGATACAGATTTATCAATATTTCTCAAGTCCGTCAAATTAAAATAAATGTAAAAACCATTCCTAAAAATCACATATGATTTTGGAAATAATAATATCCATAATAACATAATATGGATATCAAAAACAAATATAAATTACAATGAAAAATTATTTTAAAATGTGAGATTTTTAATAGAATGTTACGAATCACAAAATAAAGTAAGATTATATGTAAAATTTTAACTATTGGTAATTTTTAGGTTAAAACCATTGGATAAGATAATTCAAAGTAAATCCTTAATTATACAAAAGACAAATCGATTAATGATATATTATATCAAATGGTTGAGTTGAAATAAAAAAAACAATGTATTGAAAATACCATTTTTCTTTTTTTATGTAAAAACTGTGATGAAAATATATTACCATACACTTAATTTAGGCCAAATATCATTTAAATTACGTTATTGTGGTTTAAAAAAATAACTAATAAAATAACTATATTAATAATTATACTTTAATATATTATTACTTTATAATATATTATTACCCATTTTCCATTATCAATCATTATTTTCACTATTTTATATTGTTGATTGCCTTATTTTTCATGTATTTTTTTACTTTTTATTTTTCATTCATATTACATAGATCATGATTTCAAAATATAAAGAAAAAAATCATGATTTAAATATAAAATATATACTATTAATATGTTTTTATAATACTCAATAATATATTGTGATAGGATACGAAATGCATTGTTCATGGAAACAGTTGGTCGTATGTACAAAATATATTTACATATAGTTTCATTTTATATTAAAAGAAATAAATGTAAATGATATATATGTATATTGTGAATCAAATTTATTTTTTAATTCATAAACATTAAATTTAAAAAAAATCAATAATGAATTCCATTTATTTTTTCAAAAAATCACATCAATTTGACGAGTCATTTTTCCACATATCTATAAACAATATAATTTTATTACCACAAAATTAAAATAAATAGGTCATGTGTTATAAAATAACAATTACTCTATATGTGCATTCACTTGACGCTAAAAAACAATTATTATTTTCAATAATAGATGTTATTTTTTCAGACACATTAATTAATTTTAATATTTATTATTTTGGAAATGAAAAATGAGTGGTAAATAATAATGGATTAGAAGGTAGAATTTTTTTTAGAAATCATAAACAGAGTAGTAAATGTTTACTTGAATTAATAATGAATCGAAATTTATATTGGGCATTCATTCCAGAGATCAATTACAGAAATGAAAAAAACTGATTCAAATGGATAATTAAAATTTTTTCACATTATAATATTTAATGTAAGAATGAATTTCATGTAACTGAAAATAAGGAAATAATATTGATGAATAAGAAGGCTTGGTGAGGCTGATGAAAATAGAGATGAAGGGCCTGGCATAACCTTGACCATCAGGTGTACACCTTACATCCCAACCCAAAGGCTAGAACACTATCTCTCTATTGGTCTGCACTGAATAGGCATGAACTCCCCACTTTTTAAAATTATTGGTCCAATAGATTTGTGAACCACAGTTCACAATGATTCTCCGTGTAAGGGTGGTCATTGCACAAATGATTTAAGACTTGGTGTGCCTGTGGATTTTTTACAATATATTTTACACGTTGGCCTCAATAAATAAATGTTTATATAACATGGTAGTAATAATAAATAGATCATTATTTCACATTTACTTCACAAAAACAAAATGTGTTATATATATACATAGCTACTATGCTTAAAATTATAGGAGATAGTGTGATGACTATTTTAAAACAAGGAATGTACTATTAACATAATGAATATATATCATCCACCCTTTAGAGATACGTTATGTTGATAGTTATTTAAAATCATTAAATAAAACTATATAAATATATATTCACACATGCTCATGGGATGGTTTAAATTATGTCAGTGGGAGGGAGAGATAAACTTATCCAGTGGAATGTCACGACCTATCATAAGCTCTTCCAGGTATGCACCCCTTCTAATGCACTAAAATATAAATAAACAATAAATAAATCAATCAAATACCAAATATAATCTATAATAAAACTCTACATGAGAATCTCAAAATCGTAGACAACAAATACATTAACATGTATTTCTAAATATACTCCCATCTTTACTACTTAAAAATCCCACTATCATGGGATTGATCATATTTTATGTACAAAGAACATTTAATACATTAAATGAAAAATTATGCAAGACAAAATTTAATATAGAGAGAATGTACTAATTTGAAATTATATAACTTATCTGGTGACAGAGAAGAAAGTCAAAAAAACAAGTACATATAGAGACAAATGGAGAATCATTGGGAACAACGGTTAATGCAAAGTGAAGATTTATGATTGAATCATTTTATTCATGGTGAAGAGTTAAACTATGATATAGAATATAGAAATATGTTTATTTTGTAATTAATATGTAAATGGTATGAATATGTGTGGCAGGTTTGAAAATATAGATCATGTCTATACATTATCTAAATGGTTATTCATGTATCTGAACAAATACCATAAACTATTTTATGTTGCTTCAACATACTGATGTTGAAATGAATTATTGGTAAGTTGGATGGTTTGTAGTTGATATAAAGTACATATAGGAAACAAGAAAACAATGAATGAAAATCATTGATATAATTTAACTTCACTTTAAATATGAATGATTTTGATAACATATGACTTCTACATTATCCATTTCAAAATAAAGATTATTAAAACATAAATATTTAGTGTGCTCAAATGTTATAATAACAATGAAAATTTTATAACCTTCCATTATTAGTTTCTCCAATTTCCCATCCTCCAAAAGAATACAAATGAATTTTTATATCATTGAAATATGATTCAATGATGATTGGAATTATGGTTTTCTGTCCATGTGAATCACCCTCAAGGTATCAAATTATAACAGTACTATCTTTTTCCATTCTTGTATATGCACATTCACACCATTCAACTAATCCTACTCTTAAAATTATCTATTAATACATTTAATCCAGAATTTTTAGTGAAACTATTGGTTTTAAATTTGATATAGAGCTAATAAGTGTGTCAAAATTATAAAAAAACCAGTAGTTCTCATTATATTATGAGTATGAACCTAAAATCAATTTCAAAGGATTATCTAGTGAACATCCCATTGCAAGATCTTATAATATGTGAACTTAATAGGAGATCTATAAGAACACTCATTTATTCCTTTTATGGAATCTCTGTGAATCCAAAAAGGAGACCAAACAATTTCATGACAAATCTACACTTATAGCCATAATTTACATGAATTCATCATATTTTAAGAAATAGTAATCTGACATTTCATGTATTCTTATCCAATTTTATTCTCACCACTGTATGAAATAAATAGGCAACCATATCTATATTTGTTTTCAAAAAAATCTACATAAATAACCATTAATGAGAGTATATACATCAATCATAAAAAAAAATCTTAGAAATGAGTCTCAATAAGTCAACTGAAAATTTTCCACAACGTAGCTATGGTGAAAATTTAATATTGACTTCCAGATTAATTCTAGATTGGAGTCCTTTCCACCAGGATTTATTCATTCCAACTACCAATAATAAAAATTCCTTCATCTTTGTAAAATAAAAACACAATCCAATCAAGATAATATATAAATACATGTAATAGAGTGTATAAGCACAATCAATGTTGAATATTAAATCAATCAAAATATAATCCGATGAATACTCATTAGGTCATATATGAATTATACAATCAATTTAGTGGTATACACATTTATCAACAAACTAAAATACAGTAATAATAGAATCTGATCAGTAGAATATAGAAAAATATTACAGAGAGAATATAAAAATAGAATAGTTTCAGTGTACTTCTCTTTGATACTAATCGAAACATTAGGAAAATAAGGTTGGAAATTGGATATTGAAAATTCACAGATTTTTTAATAGAATATGATGGGTTTTTTTGATACTGTAGTTAAATATAATTGAACTGAAATGGTAAAATATAGAGTAGATGTATTAATCCATGAAATTCAATAACACATTGTATCTGTTTCATGTGACTAGAAAATAAATCAAATAAAAATTTATGAATCATTGTGTGAAAAAAATTAATCTATTTTCCCATATAAGTTACACACATTACATTAAATACTTATCTTAAGACATGACTTCCACTCCCCGTTAAGTCAAATACTAAACATAATAGTAGATACACCAAATATTAATATTAAAAAAATGTACATTGGATACAATATTTTAAAAGTGAATAGAATCAGATATATAGTCGAATCAATATTCAGTGAATGTAACATATTAATAGTTAACAAAACATACCATTTTTCAATGACCAATTTGTCAACATAATATAATTACTGGAAACATGTCTATAGTGGATTAAAAATATTAAAAGTGCACAAAATAACAGTTGTGAACGAGATGTGGGGTGTACTCGACCATCATTCTACCATGTAATGAGGAAATAGGAGAAGTGTTCCATTTCAAAGGACCGGGATGGGTTAGGGGTCCTTTGGGAAGCCATGACGCCAATCATGGAGGGAAGGCACGTTCCAATGCGAACTGGTCCTACTCCTCGTGTGTGTAATGGGGTGCGAATGACATCACCATGATGTCTCTCTTCAATAGAAATACACACTAGCATGGAACCTGGATTCACAGTGGATAAATAGGAGAGATCAAGTAGAGGCCAAACTCATTGTAGTTCTACCCAACTATTTCATGATTTTAAAGAGTTACCTTGTATTGTGTTGAATTGAAAGATCATAGTTGGGTAAAGAATACATTATATCTATGGAATCTCTTTAATGGTTATTTATGGAATATATTTTTATGATATTCATTGAATAAAATTGAATATCATGTATCTTATTTAATAAAAAATTAAAATGAAACATCTTGTTCATTCATTCTTAGGGTGAAAGAATAGAAGCCTTTAGCTGAAGAAAAAGATGTAATATTGAAATAGTTGTAAATTTTACCCCTTTTCATGTCCTCTCACATTTCTCCTATATTAACGTTTCCAACCTTACATGAAATCGAATTCCCCAACCGACATTCTAAAGTTTTAAAACTGAAAAATAAATTTATTCAAATTGGGAAACCATACTAAAATATAAATAAATTCAAGGTTAGAAATTCCAAGAAAAGTTATGTTAATACATAAGTGCTCTGAATTAGAATTCAGATTACATGTATTTAGATCAATATAACATGTGTTCGGAATGAAAATATTTTAAATATGGAAATACATGAATATTAAAAAATTATATTACAAATAATTACCTTAAAATTCAACATGAATATCTAAATTTTTGTACACATGTAAAATATTAAATAATATATATAGCTAAACATATAAGATGAAAATAATAGATTAAAAAATGAATAAAGTCATTTATATAATCATTAGTTTAATTGAATCATCTTTATTAAAATTAAAATGAAAATGAATTAGAACATACCTTCAAGTGGTAACACAGTTTAACCATTTTCATATCCTCTAAAATCCATCCATCATTAATGGATGGATACTAACATGCACATGAATTCCCCCACTCAAATTCTAAATCTAGAAAAAAACAACAAAATAAATTTGTCAAATATGGAAACCATAGGGAATTATAAATAATTTTGGAGGAGATTCCAACAAAAGGTAAGTTCAAACATAAATTCTCTGAGTGAGAATTCATATTACAGGTATTTAGAGAAAGATAACATGTATTTAGAATGAAAATTTTAGAAATATGGAATAATACCAAAATACATAAATGATAAAAAAAAATTATTCCATTAAAATATATACTCATAATGAACAATTGATCAATAAATAAATTACACATTAATTGTGACCATAATGCTCTAGAATTTGGTTTGGAGTACTTCATGAGTCTTGATGGAAACATGAATAACTACATTTGTTTATTAATACCTGATATAAAACAATATATTTATAACTAAACTAGTAAAATGAAAATAATAATGAAAAAATGAATAACTACATTTAAATAATCATATGTTGAATTGAATCATCGTTATTAAAATGAAAACGAAAATAAATAGAAAGTAACAATCAAATGGTGTTACACTCAACACATTCTGAAGGCCTACTTGAATAATAATGGTCACATTTAAGAAGTAATGTCAGTTAATATATATAAAATAAAAATGGAATAGTCAAACCATGGAAAACAATAATAAGAAGAATTTTACAACATTCTCTGTTTAGGGATTCCTTAATTAAAATTTATGATTAATAAGATGTCAAAAATGAAGCATTCAGATTCATGTCACACAAGATGTGTTCAACTACATACAATAAACAACATCCCGATTTGTTTTTGCTTTCCAATAATAGTAAAATTATACACACTAAATTAATTGACCATTAAACATTTATGCTGACTACTCTTACATTGATAAACAATTAAATATAAGTACAATAATGATAAATAGATGCTCTTTTGGCCATTTGAAAAAACATAATTTTGAAATCTAGTTGAATCTTAATGAGTTCCCAAAAAGGAATCAATAAAACTAATGAAAAAGGAAGAATAATCATAGATGAATCAAAATTCCAAAGATATTTGGTCCCCTAACATAAATAGTATCGATTGTGACAAGAAAATAGAAACCTATAGTAGTTGTTTCAAGGATGTTCGTACATCATTATTGAGAATTTTTGATTTCTCAGATTTACAAAACCCATCAATTTTTAGTGGAAGTGATTTTATTCGGAATACTATTCAATAATACCGATGAAAATAATATATATGGACATTCAGAAAAAATATTCATAGGTATGAATGTGAACATAGAATAAAAATCAATGTAAGGAAGTCATACACACACCAAGGTAATTGGGAAACCTCAAATAAATTGAAAAATGAAAAATAAATACCATCTTCCAAACAACCAAGATCATTTTTTAAACACATTTCAAATCATGCTATGTGATTGTGTCTGTAATATATCTTTGTAAAAAACAAACAATCCAATCTAAAAGAAAAAAATATAATATCAACCCTTATTTTATATTTGATCATATAACTTATAACTGATCATGTTTTATTCAAGTATACCCTTGCCACTCTTCACCAAATGTTCTATTCTGAGATCTGTCACCCTGAATTAGAATTTTGATTCAGAGACCCATAAACTATGGACAAGAATAAAGATTAATCATCTAATAAAAACTCAATAATAAAAAAATTTTAGAAATGATGATATTTGACAGTAGTTTATTTTTTCTCCACTAGTTTATATGTGGGCTTAAATGATGAATGCTCGAGGGTGAAGGAACTTGAGGTAGAGATGAGGAAACCAACATGGAAGTGCCGAAGTGGTAGTAACTATTTGTAGAGAAGTAATATTCATAGGTGTTAATGTTGGGGGATCCAATATCGAAGGAGCCAAAGTAGATGGAGCTGAATATGGAGAAGCCAAAGTCAAAGGATCCGATGTTAGAGGAGCCGAAGATGGAGGAGCCAATGTCAGAGGAGATAAAGTCGGAGGAGCGAAAGACAGATCATGTATAGATGGAGTAACAACTATAGAGGGGACTCGGGGAGGGGGAGAGAATGAGATTAGATTCGGGGAGGGGAGGGGAGAAGGAGACCATATTTTGGGAGGGGGAATCAAGGATGGGTTTGGGAACCCCAGAGTAGGGGGAGGGGAATCAAGGAGGTGATTCGGCGTGCATAGAAAATAGCTATTGGAAACCATGATAGGGTTACAGATCTCATGATATATTTTCTATATTGGAGGGATGGATTCATTATATGTGGTGACATGGATGTGTGGGATGGTGATATGTTACTAGAGAAATTCCAACATTAATAAATACTACTTCTCTACCCGTGAAAATGCATAAGGCTATTCAAATTTTTTTTCAAATAATATGGTTCTACATAATTCATGAAAATTGTAATGTGGTTGAACTCAATATTAGTTTACAATTAAATGATGATAATGAATATAGTGGCCTACACATTACACAAGGAAATTCAGTGAAGAATCATGGTGATGTATATGAAACATGATGGAATGAGAGAGGTAGAGAATGAAATAACATGAAGAACCCAAGATTTAAAATATAAAAAAATATTACATAATAATTTTCATCATTAAATGGGTATTGAAACCATAATAAGATAATGAGTCCAAATGTTGAGTGAGTATTACCAAAATTAATATCCATGAAATATCATACGTAGAAATATAATGAAAAAATATATCCATTAAGGATACAGAAAAATTATATACCAAAAAATAATAGATAATAATTAATTTATTAATGCATGGAATAGAATAAAAGTTTAGAATATCATAGAAGAACGTTATAATCAATGAATGTAACAAATTAAAAAAATATAGACAACATAAAAATGAGGTATAACATGAAAATATGTTGTAAGTTAATTTCAACATAATATAAATTTGTATCCAATGATATTTAATTACATTATATGTAAATACACTTCAATTAAGATAGTATAAAACATATTATATTCACTATAAATATTTAAAATTCCATTAGAGAATAAAATAAGCTGTGAGTTAGTTCCTGTACATGGAAATTTCAATGAAAAAAATTAAATAACTTTTTCTGCCACTCCTTTTTGGTATTCCTTCATAGGGGGATGCACTTTATCTGGCATGGCTTGATGTTTCGGTACTATATCAATAGATTCTACCTTGTCGATGGACCCCATCATCACAATCAACGACACTCAATAGAATTTTCTACTAACAAAATATTTAATTTGATAAGTGAGTATAATTTTTTAGTGATAAGTGAAATTATTGACCCAATACTGTGATATATAATAGATTCAAATTAAGATGAATTTTAACTACATTGGACGATATAATCAGGGAAAAAATACAAATTACATGAAAAGTACATGTAATTTAATGTTCCAATAATGTCATGAAAAGAGTACTCTGAGTTTGACATGGTTTCTCAAGACCCACTATAGAGTATTCTTACTGGTAAAAATCTTTCACATCACTTAATGAACCCATCTGACAACGATCTATGTCACTCAAATTCACACCCACACATGAACCACCACCACCATGATAACAAAACACCAAAGACAAAGATATGAAAACAAGCACAAATAATATAATCACCATGAGCAGTAGAATGTGAGAAATTAAAACATCATACCACCACTGAATCTCACCCCTATAACTAATATAAAAAAATCCACTATCTAATAACACCTTCACATACTATCCAAGAATCACTTTTTCTTAATGAAACTGTAACACCCCACGTAAATAAAGAATATTACATTTTTATATTTATCCATATTTGTGAATAAAATATTAATATTACTTTAAAGGGGACACTATGCTCAATGGCGTACCCAACACGCAACAATGAGTTTCTTGAGAATCTTACGTTGCACTCTAATAATAAAATAATATTATTTTAAATGGTAGTTAATGACTAGCCGTTGTAATGGAGGGAATGAACAGAACTAACTAAAAAATGATTATATATGTTTGTCAAATATTTTTACTCTTTAAAATAATTTTTAGAGGATTAAAAATGCGAATGAATCCAATTTTAAGTGTAGACAGTCTAATATTCTTTAAACGGTCGATTAACCGCCTTTCGATGGGGAAACTCTTTTAAATACACTTTTTGACTATTTTATGTGATATATTGGACAATATAAAATTCTTATTTAGAATCGGGACATCAAAATTCACTTTGTTTATATTTTTGGTATTTTTCCGAAAAAGTTCAATTTTTAATGAATAGTGAAGAATGTTGTATTTTAATTCATAACCTATTTTTAATCTAATTTATTTATATAATTATATTAACTTTTTAATTGGTTTTAAAGTGTAAATAGAATATATTTTTACCATTTAATCCAATGGTGGTCATTGTAATTAATATCACTTTAAGATTGGACATAAACGAGTGTCAATCTTTTGAAATATATTGTTTCATAAAAACACGCTATTTGTTTTAACAGTGAGATTTAATTATAAAATTAATTAATGAAACATCAATTTTATGAATTTGGTAAAATAGACATCATTTTGGAATTCAGAATATCAAATATATCTTAGGGTGAATTTTTGGTATTTTTCTGAAAAACATCAATTTTTGATGAATAGTGAAACCACAAAGTGGTGGTTACAAAATTTGATTTTTTGTTTAAATGGGACTTCACCACTTCTGTGATTTGAATTTCAAAAATCCAATTTAAATTATTTGAATTGTTAAGTAAAATGTGGTTCAATGGGATGAAAATAATTTTTGATGAAAAGTAACTTTTAAGTTGTATTAATCCCGATTAAAGGTAATTAGTGTGATTTAAGGTAAAAATGATATTATAATAAAATGAAAATATATTGAAACTTGTACTAAACCTATTGGATGAGTTATGGCCGACCATTACAACGCATGGGTTTATTTTTGGTACCCCATGGATCCACTTGGGTTTGATAATGACATTTATGCCTTTTATTTAAAGTTAAAATAAAAATGCCACAAACATGATTTTTTTTACTAAAACAATTTTTACATGTGGTTATACAAGTCAGAATTTTGACTATAAATAGTAATTGGAAAGATAAAAAGATTTTCTACATCAAAGAATTTTTTTATAATTTTTAGACATTAAATAAATTACATTCTTTATGACATCATGATGATGCAGCGATTACCTCATTATTTAATAATTTAAATAAAATGGAATGATAATGCAACATCTTGGACCTAAACATGTCAAAAACCGATTGGGTGGGTGGATTTATAAACTTTATCACCTTATACTCAAAACAAATCAATGTGGGACCATTAAAATCCGAAAACAATTTGAAAATAAAGTAACATTTTATACTTTACCAAGAGTGCCCCTCCTCTCCTCTTATAAAAGGCCCCCACCTCTACCACCTTACCCACGCCTCTCAAACTTTTGTTTCAGACAAGATCAGATAATTTTGTCTCCCCACATCCCTCTCCTCATCCTATAAGACTTAACTTAGGCAGGAAGCTCTTCAAGAAACCCTTTTGGTTCAAAAAAAAGGGAGTTACCCTATTTTAAGGTAACGTATTCACTTGTGCTCTTTTGTTTTATTTTGCTTATCCAAACCCCTAAAATCCTTTTATTCATTTATTTTGTAACATATCCAGTATCTTCAATATAATAGGATGTTTTTATAATATGTATTCGAGCTACTATTACACACACCTTCATCGAATGGTTAAAGAACATAATGTTTCTGTAGAAGACGAATTTCTGCCTCACGAAACGATGATTGTTCAACACTCATATAACACCTTAAAATGTGTCCATTAAGATGTCACTATGTATATATATGATATATAATATTTTTATGTTTTAATTAAGCTTCCGTATTTTTCATTTGTGGAATACCTTTATGGCTTCCATTATGGGTATACGTGATATCTCCATTTTAGGAAGTGCGGACTACCGCCCCCTAAAAGTGATTTGATTCGTTAATTCCATATGTGGGATGTATAAAGGATGGATTTAAAGTTATTATATATGATTTTATACTATAATTATAATATATCTTTATATCATTATTTTTTTTCTTTCCATTAAAGTATGAGATAGAAATGAAAGTAGCATTCATGCGTACGTACGGCTTACCGTCTCCATGAACGGTGCATTTAATTTCTTATCTTCAAATGTAATGTACTATTATAAGTACATATAATGGATATATATGATGTATGATACATCTAAAGGATGAATATAATTCTGGAATTAAAAATATACACATCTCTCATTTAGTTTTAATTCCATTAATATGACATGGAAATGAATGTAGAGTTTATGGGTACGTACAGCTTACTGTCTCCATGAACGGTGCATTTCATTTATTACCTCTAAATGATTATGTAATATTATAAATACATGTATATGCTGGATATATATGATATATATTATATCCAAATCAGGAATGTCATTCTAGATATAAAGAACCTTTGACCACACGAACAACCTGTAATTGTAAGAAGTCAACTTTTGACTTAAGAACCAAATATCGACAAAACAAACATTATTAACTTAAATGATTACATAATGTTTATAACATGTCAATACTTGATATAAAAGGAATAATGAACATGAAAAAGGTTATTATGAAAATAGAAATTAACTCAAGTTTATTATTCAGGATGTTAAAGATCGATCGAGTCAAGTCGGACCCAAGGTAAGGGATCATACCCCTCTCTTTCTTTTTTAAGTACTCTCTTTTATGAAATTTCTTTTAAGCTTATATTTCTTATTTTTTGGGATGTTATTTTATATTCCTCATATTTTACTTTTTATTTCCATATGATTAGAGACCCTATTCTCTCTCATCAATCCATTTTGTAAGTTTTAAGGGGCGCCGTTAGGCTGCCGAGTTTTCGTAAGGGATTTTTCATCTCTCTTTTATTCCTGTGAGATTTATTCTACATTTCCCACAATTTCTTTGAGTGGTGTATGTACAGCCCATTATTTTACTCATTGTGTAATATACATTCATTTATGAGTATTTACATCAATGTTGTATTGTCATTCATTCACGGGGTGTATGTTTCGAAAGATACCCATGTCGGTAAGGGAATCATTCACCATCCTCTTTTTAAAAGACTTCTTTTGTTATGTCTTTTAATTCACATACTATTATGTTGGGATATGTTCTTAAATATCCTTATTGATTTAAATTTTATTTCCTTGTGATGAGATACACATTTTATCTCTCATCAACTCATTTTCTGAATTTTGTAGTGACGCCATTAGGGTGTCAAATTTTTTCAAGGGAACTTCTTAACCCAAATTTGATTCTTTGGGATAAACATATACTCCTTGAATATGTCGTTCTATGAATATGTTTGAATAACCTCTGATTGTTTTACACTCAATATCCACTTATATTTGGTGTATTCGTTTTTCACACATAATTATGTAATTGATTTATACTTAAACCAAGGATATTGTCTTTGTAAGGGACTTCGTCTCAATCTCCTTTCATTGAGGCATATTTAATTTTATACACAACTTTGTTTTATACGGTGTATAAACCCCTTTTACTTTTACATTTATACAAAAGGAATCTTTTTCTACGAAGCGTTTTACTAAACGATAGAAAGGAATGTTTATTTTAAAGTACGCGGTGACAACGAACTTTTCTGCCGCCGCGAGTATTATTTAATATTTGGATTCCTCAACAAGCCGTAATGTTTTTAAAATAAAATAAATACAATATTCTCTTTTATGTATTTTGGAATTGAAAAAGGTTTTGATAAATGATTCTATTTTGTCAAGATATTTAAATGATATATTGTGATTGAAATGTGGAAATGTTATCATTCCTTTATATTGGTTTTATGTGTTATAATTTTATATTGGTACTTGAACATTTTACAGGTGGTTACGTGATAAACCATATGACGGGTGGTTCCGTGAATACCAGGACGTGTGGTTACGTTATAACCTCCAATGCATTGGGTATGGAAGTCGACCGTATGGCTATTCCATTAAGTATGTATGGAATTTGGCCGAATGGCTATTCCATTAAGTGATATGTGTGGAAGTAGACCATATGGTTATTCCACTTATGTATGATTATGTCTCATGATACCTTTATATGATATGTGATCTTTATATGGGTTTTATGGTAATCTTTTGGTTACAGAAGGGTAAGTAATGAACTTTTATTCAGTGAAGAGTTTTTACTACTTCGAAAAGGTGAAGAGTATTACTTTGATAAAGTATACATGGTTTACATGTTGTTTTGAAAAACTAACAGTCTTCATTCTTTGTGTATCCATTACTGAGTTTTTTATGCTCATCCCAAGTTTTTGAATTGTTTTTCACTGGACATAATGTGGAATAGGGTCAAGGATGGGATCAAGGGAAAGTCATGCAACCTAAAACATGGAACTGGACATGTTTCTTTTTAAGAGTTTTAATTTTATGGAAACTTAGTAAAAGTTTATACTTTGTAATCTTTTGAGAAGTAATAGTTATGTCCTAATTCACTAAAACTCTAAACCTGAAAAGATCCTCAATGTGAATTATTAATTTAATTAAATATTAAGTAAGGTTTAAGGCTGGGGCCTTATAGTTGGTATCAAAGGTCGGTTTAGATAACATTAGAGGTTAGGGTATTCTTTAAGCATAAGTGAGATTACCATAATGGATAGAATTTCAGAAAGAGTCCTAGTTTTAGATAAAGTGAATGACTAAGTATATCTTAGTGTTTATCTTCCTCATTATTACATGATGGTTTTGTTGATATACTCACACTGACATTTCTGTTTTTAGTGAATGGATGGATCTATCAGGCACCAAAGTGACAACAGGTTTGAAGGAAACTGTGGTGGTTCTCTGATTAAGATACTAGATAAAATGGGGGATTCAATGAGGAAACATTAGGTTGTTATAAACCAACTATCAAGGAGTCATGATCAACCACTTGAACCTTGGTATGATCTTTAATGAATCATGTACGAGATTACCAATCGATGTGGAAGATCAGGTAATTATTATAAAGGTAACCATTAGAGATTATATGATCCTTACCTTTGAGGTAATTATGGGATATTATATGTTATGATGGAAATTGAAAGGCATGAGATAAAATTGAGGTTAAAATATGTTATGATCATTTTTGAAGATTTTATCTTGTTTTGGGGAATGTTTTAAGAATTATATAGTTTTGGAAAAAGGACAACACGCGGACCGTGTGACAACCCGTCGCGTCGGACAAAGATGCATGAATCGAACCCACAACCAAAGTGCGACTGGTATTTATAGCGTACTACTGGACTACATGAACTCCCTGGTTAGTTTGACTAATTCTTTTTAGTTAGATGATTCTTGGATTCAAGAGTATTTTTATTTTGGGTTATATATGGAAACGATTAACCTATCATCGAGGATATGTGATTAGGTTAATTACTTTTCAATATGAGACATTAAGAGCAACAGATGTTGTTTGGAGATAAATTTTATGATTTATCTTGGAAGACTATGTGACTAAATCCTTAAAATATTTGGGTTTCAATATTAGTTTGGTTTACTTTGAATAATTTTATGGACAAATTGTTTATCGAATGGTCCTCGTTGAACTTTGGGTTTTGTTGGACAAATTTTGGAGATTAAGAATTTATTTTCTTTTTATAAAGGGTTATCCTTTTCTGGATTATCTGATCTTGTACTAACATTTTTGGTTTTGGTTTTGGTTAATGTTTAAAGACATGGAAATTATATAGTTCTCTTTTGTGGATTAGGTGATTCTCAGGAAGTTGATTATAGTACTCTTAATGCGAACAAGTCTTCCTAAATACTCGTGTTTTGGAGAAAATATGAGTTTGTGTAAGGGATCTAATAAAAGTTAAAAGTCAACATGATAAGTGATTATGTTTCCTTATGAATAAATTCCTCAATAAAAAGTAACTTAAAACAAAAATTTTCTCTATTAACTTTTCCTACTGGGGAATCGAATACCATTTAACCCATCACAAGTTTTTGATTTTATTGTGGTTAACTTTCTCCTAAACATCTTTTCTATCACTCTCCATCAGAACATGACACTATGTTTTATCCGCCATGTCCATGTTTTCCTACATTTAATCCTAGTATGGGTTAACTCGGGTGACCTCTGTATTTATCTTTCTTTATTTTAATGTGATTGTTTTAATGACTCTTGTACCGATGTGGGACATTCAAGGATATTTCCAAGCCCAATTTTAAAATTTCGAGGACGCAATTCCCAAAAGGGGGGAAGGATGTAACACCCCATGTAAATAAAGAATATGTCATTTTTATATTTATCCATATTTGTGAATAAAATATTAATATGACATTAAAGGGGACTCTATGCTCGATGGTATACCCAACACGCAACAACGAGTTTCTTGGGAATCTTACGTTGCACTCTAATAATAAAATAATATTATTTTAAATGGTAGTTAATGCCTAGCCGTTGTAATGGGGGGAATGAACAAAACTAACTAAAAAATGATTATATATGTTTTTCAAATATTTTTACTCTTTACAATAAATGTTAGAGGATTAAAAATGCGAATGAATTCAATTTTAAGCGTAGACAGTCCAATATTCATTAAAAGGACTATTAACTGCCTTTTGATGGAGAAACTCTTTTAAATCCACTTTTTTACAATTTCATGTGTTATATTTGACAAAATAAAATTCTGATTTAGAATCAGGACATCAAAATTTTCTTTGTTTAAATTTTTGGTATTTTTCAGAAAATGATCAATTTTTAATGAATAGTGAAAAATGTTGTATTTTAATTCAAAAACTCTTTTTAATCTAATTTATTTATATGATTAGTTTATCTTTTTAATTGGTTTTAAAGTGTAAATATAATATATCATTACCATTTAATCCAATGGTGGTCATTGTAATTAATATCACTTTACGATTGGACATAAACGAGTGTCAATCTTTTGAAAGATATTGTTTCATAAAAACATGCTATTTGTTTTAACAATGGGATTTAATTATAATTAATTAATGCAACTTCTATGGTATTAATTTGGTAAAATAGACATAATTTTTTAATTCGGAATATCAAATATTGCTTAGGGTGTTTTTTGTTATTTTTCTGAAAAACATCAATTTTTGATGAATAGTGAAACCAGAATGTGGTGGTTACAAAATTTGATTTTTCGTTTAAATGGGACTTTACCACTTCTGTTATTTTAATTTAAAAAATCCAATTTAAATTATTTTAATTGTTAAGTAAAATTTGGTTCAATGGGATGAAAATAATTTTTGATGAAAAGTAACTTTTAAGTTTTATTAATCGTGATTAAAGGTAATTAGTGTGATTTAAGGTAAAAATGATATTATAATAAAATGAAAAGATATTGACACTTGTACTAACCCTATTGGATGAGTTATGGCCAACCAAGACAACCCATGGGTAGATTTTGGGTACGCCATGGAGCTACTTGGGTTTGATAATGACATTTATGCCTTTTATTTAAAGTTAAAATAAAAATGTCACAAACATGATTTGTTTTATTAAAAAAAATTTACTTGTGGTTATACAAGTCATAATTTTGACTATAAATAGTAATTGGAAATCTAAATAGATTTCCAACATCATAGTATTTTTTTTTAATTTTTAGACATTAAATAAATTAAATTCTTTATGACATCATGATGATGCAGTGATGACCTCATTATTTAACGATTTAAATAAAATGGAAAGATAATGAAAAATCTAGGACGTACACAGGTCAAAAACCTATTGGATGGGTGAATTAAGAACCCTTATCACCTTATCCTCGAATGAAATCAATGTGTGACCATTAAAATCTGAATACCATTTGAAAATAAAGTAACAGTTTATACTTTACCAGGAGTGCCCCTCCTCTCCTCTTATAAAAGGCCCCCACCTCTACCACCTTACCCACACCTCTCAAACCTTTGGTTCGGCCAAGCTCTGAACCTTTTGTCTCTCCACATCCCTATCCTCATCCTATAAGCCTTAACTTAGGCAGGAAGCTCTTCAATAAACCCTTTTGGTTCAAACCAAATGGAGTTACCCTATTTTATGGTAACGTCTTCACTTGTGCTCTTTTGTTTTATTTTTCTTCTCCAACCC
The DNA here is from genome assembly GCA_963277665.1 of Viscum album. NCBI lineage: Eukaryota > Viridiplantae > Streptophyta > Magnoliopsida > Santalales > Viscaceae > Viscum > Viscum album. Next base: position 1,200,880,146 of record OY728137.1, read on the forward strand.
CATAAAATCTTTTTATTAATTTATTTTGTAACAACTCCAATATCTTAAATATACTAGGATGTTGTTATAATAAGTATTCTAGCTACACATACACACACCTTCTTCTAATGGTTAAAGAACATACTGTTTCTGTTGATGGCGAATTTCTGCGTCACGAAATGATGATTGTTCAACACTCATATAACACATTCAAAGGTGGCCATTAAGATGTCACTATGTTTATATATGATATATTATATTTTTATGTTTTACTTAAGCTTCTGTATTTTTAATTTGAGGCATACGTTTATGGGTTCCATTATGGGTATACGCGATATCTTCATTTTAGGAAGTGCGGACTACCGCCCCATAAAAGTGATTTGATTCGTTAATGCCATATGTGGGATGTTTAAAAGATGGATTTAAAGTTATTATATATGATTTTATACTGTAATTATAATATAACATTATATCATTATTGTTTTTTTTCCATTAAAGTATTAGATAGAAATTAAAGTAGCGTTAATGTGTACGTACGACTTACCGTCTCCATGAACGGTGCATTTCATTTCTTATCCTCAAATGTAATGTACTATTATAAGTACATATAATGGATATATATGATATATGATACATATAAAGGATGAATATAATTCTGGAATTAAAAATATACACATATCTCATTTAGTTTTATTTCCATTAATATGACATGGAAATGAAAGTAGCGTTCATGCGTACGTACGGCTTACCGTCTCCATGAATGGTGCATTTCATTTCTTACCTCTAAATGATTATGTAATATTATAAATACGTATATATGCTGGATATATATGATATATATGATATCAAAATCAGGAATTTCATTCTGGATATAAAGAACCTTTGACCACATGAACAACATGTAATTGTAAGAAGTCCACTTTTGACTTAATAACCAAATATCAACAAAACAAACATTATTAACTTAAATGATTACATAATGTTTATAACATGTCAGTAATTGATATAAAAGGAATAATGAACTTTAAAAGGTTCTTAATAAAGTAGAAATTAACTCAACTTTATTATTCAGGACATTAAAGAATGATCGAGTCAAGTCGAACCCGAGGTAAGGGATCCTACACCTCTATATCTTTTTAAGTACTCTCTTTTATGACATTTTTTTAAGCTCATCTTTCTTATTTTTTGGGATGTTATTTTATATTACTCATACATTACTTTTTATTTCCATATGATGAGAGACACTATTCTCTCTCTTCAATCCATTTTGTAAGTTTTAAGTGGTGTCGTTAGGCTGCCGAGTTTTCGTAAGGGATTTTTCATCTCACTTTTATTCCCATGAGATTTATGGTACATTTGCCACAATTTCCATTGAGTGGTGTATGTACTGAACATTATTATACTCATTGTGTAATATAAATTCATTTATGAGTATTTACATCAATTTTTTATTGTCATTCTTTCACAGGGTGTATGTTTCAAAAGATACCCATGTCGGTAAGGGAACCTTTCACCCTCCTCTTTTTAAAAGACTTATTTTGTTATGTCTTTTATTTCACATATTATTATGTTGGGATATGTTCTTCTATATCCTTATTGATTTAAATTTTATTTCCTTGTGATGAGATACCCTTTTTATCTCTCATCAACTCATTTTATGAATTTTGTAGTGACGCCATTAGGCTGTCAAATTTTTGCAAGGGAACTTCATAACCCAAATTTGATTCTTTGGGATAAACATATACACCTTTAATATGTCGTTCTATGAATATATGTGAATAACCTCTGATTGTTTTACACTTAATATCCACTTATATTTGGTGTATTCATTTTTCACACATAATTATGTAATTGATTTATCCTTAAACCAAGGAAACCGTCTTTGTAAGGGACTTCGTCTCAATCTCCTTTAATTGAGGAATATTTCTTTTTATACACAACATTATTTTATATGGTGTATAAACCCCTTTGACTTTTACTTTTATACAAATGGAATATTTTTCTATGAATCTTTTTACTAAACGACAAAAAGGAATGTTTCTTTTAACGTACACAGTGACAACGAACTTTTCCGCCGCCGCGAGTATTATTTGATCTTTGGCTTCCTCAACAAGCAGTAATGTTTTTAAAATAAAATAAATACCATATACTCTTTTATGTATTTTGGTATTGAAAATGGTTTTTATAAATGATTCTATTTTGTCAATATATTTAAATGATATATTGTGATTGAAATGTGGAAATGTTATCATTCATTTATATTGGTTTTATGTGTTATAATTTTATAATCGTACTTGGACATTTTACGGATGGTGACATGATAAACCATATGACGGGTGGTCCCGTGAATACCAGGACGGGTGGTTACGTTATAACCTTCAATGCATTGGGTATGGAAGTCAGCCGTATGGCTATTCCATTAAGTATGTATGGAAGTTGGCCGAATGGCTATTCCATTAAGTGATATGTGTGGAAGTCGACCTTATGGTTATTACACTTAAGTATGTTTATGTCCCAGGTTACCTTTATATGTTATGTGATCTTTATATGGGTTTTATGGTAAACTTTTGGTTACAGAAGGGTATGTAATGAACTTTTATTCAGTGAAGAGTTTTTACTACTTCGAAAAGGTGAAAAGTATTACTTTGATAAAGTATACATGGTTTACTTGTTGTTTTGAAAAACTAACAGTTTTCATTCTTTGCGAATCCCTTACTAAGATTTTTATGCTTATACCACGTTTTTTAAATGTTTTTCACAAGACTTAATGTGTAATAGGGTCAAAGATGGGATAAAGGGAAATTCATGCAACCTAAAACATGGAACTGGACATGTTTCTTTTTAAGAGTTTTTATTTTATGGAAACATAGTAAAAGTTTCTACTTTGTAATATTTTGAAATGTAATAGTTCTGTCCTAATTCTCTAAAACTATAACCCTAAAAAGATCCTCAATGTGAATTATTCATTTAATTCAATATTAAGTAAGGTTTAAGGCTGGGGCCTTATAGAAACTCCTTGTAAGGATGCTAGAATAATGAATGATACACAAAACCATGCATATGAATGCCATAAGATGATATTTCCAAGCAGCTAAACTAATATTATTTTGATCTAAATTAACAAATACATTACCAATTCATGGACATGCATGTTTTTTGTTTTCTTGATGAATCTATGATACACCTCTTCTAATATTTTTACCACTCTAATTCTAAAAAGTGATACTCAGTTTGATGAGTTGTCATATTAGTTATATAACATTTATAGAACATTGATGATGATATTCTAGATTTTCATAATATCATATACAGTAGTACAACCATAAACATGGAAAATGATATTTAATTATAAATATAAAAGTATGTTACTTATCAAATAATTCTACAATTCATATAAGATTTTATTAATATCCTTCCTTATATATGGATAATAGTATTGAATTTAATATAATTAACAATAATGTTATATTAATATATTCCATGGTTATTGAAGTATGATTACATTCAAATTATATATTCAGAATCAAAACCATCAATGAACGGAGGTTGAAAAGTGTAATAATTTATTGGTTATCATATGTCTAGTTATCATATGTCATATTTACCATATATTATTCAAGGTATATTGAATGTTATTAAAACTAATCTCTGATTAAATTTGTTCGTACTGTTTATAATGAATATTGGTGATAATAATATGGAATAGATTTAACATATTAAATTAAAACTACTACCCAAAAAATAAAAAAGTGTTTTATAAGTCATTAAATATATGATTAAAATAAAATATTCCCTTTTTCCTCTAAAATTCCATCATTGAAACATGAATACACAACTAAACTGATGGTTCTTATTCACCAAAAATCCCAAAAACTATAATGAATGAATGAACTAAAATGATAGAATAATGTATGGTAGTAATCATTTGATTGGAAAAACTAATGGAAGAAAAAAAATTTGATCATAGATCATATAATATAAATTTTAATGCATCACACACTCTTGGATGGGTGGAGAGGGTGGGGAGTGGTTTTTCAGCATGGGTGATGGGTCAAGTCCTTTGGATAATAGTTTATGCGTATTTTATTTCTTGTTTCATGGGATGCTTTACCAGTTTAACATATTTTGTTTTTATTAATTATAACGGTGGTTAAAAATAATAATATGCATGTAGTGAAACAACAATATACAAATCAGTAATCTTGAGTACATAAAATCTGTAAGAGAGACGTAGAAATAAATATTCATGTGAATAATGTATATTATTCATTGTTAAACTGAAACTCATTTTAATGTGGTGAAATAAATTGTGAACCCTGAAAAAAGGTGAATAAATATGGTCTTAATGAATGTAATAGTTGTTGATAATGATGAATTGGAAGAAAAGATGTTTTGAACAGATATATGAAATAATATCATACGTAGAGTAAAAAAAATATACAAGATATTAAATATCTAAATCTCCCATACAAATATTTTTCTCAGTGTATATATTTAAGAATAGTAATGATGATATAGAGAAAATCATAAAGATTAAATGAAAACTAGAACACAAAAAAATATATTTTGTTTTAATAAATCATTTAAGCTGTAGTAAAAATTAAATTTACCCTATTATATATTAAAATACCTTTATTGAAACATGATACCATTACCTTAAAAAATATTATATGTTGATAAAGAAACCTGAATCAAAGAAGACATGTAAGTTCATTTTGAATGATTTTAATGGTCATGCATTGTAGAGTCAAATTAGATATCTGTAATAGCTTTGCATGTGGGGGAATGTGCATCAAATAATGAAAAGGGGAATAAAAAATAAAGAAACAAATGAAATAGATTCTGTAACTTGTGAATCGAAAAAAAAAATTATGGAAATAACATATGAAAAAGTTCTAAAAGATTGTAAATAATAAAAATTGAAGAGGAGGCTGTTTCAATGATAATAGGATAACATGACTGTTACAGAGATTTGGATATATAGATATTGTATGAAAATATGAAATAGGTATTGTAATTTGTTAATGAGGAAAACATATATATTGTAATGAAATTTTAAAATTTATTAAGAAATGAGAAATACTAAAAAATTAAGTGTAATGATAAACAAAATATAGTTGGTTTATTATAGATAATGTCAAAGGTCGATGAATTGATGAGTTATTAGAGGGAAAATGAAGGAAAAAGGTTGTAGAATGAATCAACATACATTGGTATATCACCAATGAATAAATAGAAACATAATAACATGTCTTGTGAATTAATGTGATGGTGTCGATAAATGGATAATATTAATAGATTGTGTACAAATAGTGAAATGACTATGAAACATAAATTAGAAATACATAAAAATTATCTCAATAACTAAAAGGTGATGTACATGTGGTCAAAAAATGAATTTCAACAATGTTCATGGGAAATTTATTGGTCTGGAAGACATGTATGAGGGGTTCCCATCAGAAAGAAATTGAAATTGGTTGTTTATAACAATAGATATGTATAGAAAACTAATAAAATCATATTCAATGATTTTTTCATATCACATCGTCAAAAAATGTTCATGAATAATATTACCTAAATAAAATTTACAAATATTTGATGACAACATGTAAATGAATATATAGACAATAAATTTCAACATTACCACACATAGAAAGTTGTAGAAAAAAAGTACAATCACATTGATAATATGAATAATATTATTTCAACAAAGACTGTATATCAGAAATATTGTTAAAAATTTGAAACAGATTACACATATTGGAAACTATTAAAACATAGAGAGAAATTAATTCGGATAGATTTTTTTTCACAAAACAATTAAAATAAAAAATGATAGGTTTTAGTCTTTATAATTAAAAATAGTAATGTGCTAAAAAATTATTCACATCTAAATAAACCTGAACATAAGAAAAACAAGGAATCATACTCATATGTGTTGAAAAACAGATCAATATGTAAATTCTAGAATGGGTGAAAAATACTGAAAAAAAATATTGGCATTGTCATAGATCAAATGTGTTCGTAGATAACAAAAAAATTCTACTACATAATTCTGATAATTCAAATTTGGTGCACTATAATGACCAATGTAGCTATCTATTTTACCATTCCTCCTTCAATAAAAACACTCATACACAAAATATATACAATCTTGTTGAGACCACATCATTGTTAGAATGAGATGCAGTTGAAAATTTTAGTTTGAAATGTCACATGTTGAGAATCCTAAAAATTCACAGACCATTGACGAAAAATTAAAAAATACAAATGAGGGAGTACCTACAGCTTGAAATTGACTTAGTCTTAAATGCATGAGTGATGGGTTTGAGAAAAATCATTCACCTTTTATAGATTTCACCTCATTTTATTGATAAAAACATTCTCATGTGATATGTATATGTGATCCATCTTTGAGTGGTTTTCATTCAGGGTTACTTTTATTTAAAACATATCCATTCTATTGTAGGATATTGGGATAGAGGTGTTGGGATTGGATCAATGTAGTGTAATGGTAGATGGAGGATGAGAACCAGATTGATGATCAAGTAAAAAATAGAAGGTGCTAGAGATAGATGTTAAAAGAGATGAATTTATCTTCAAAATGTAAGGGATGATAGAGAGATGACAGATGAGCCTATGTTAGAGGAGCCTAAGGTGGAGGAGCTAGAGGTGAAGGATCCAAAAGTAGAGGAACCGAAGGTGGAGGAACCAAAGATAGAGTATGCAAAGAAGGATGTGTTGATCATGAGGAAGGAAGATTCAAGGGGTAGAAAATACTAGAGATTAGGGAGAGGAAAATCGTGATGGGGAACCCAGTTGAGGGGTAGTAAAATCATAGGAAGGAAATGTGGTATAGATTGAAGATAATGAGGAGGTGACACATGGAAAGAAACATTTCAACATCAGTATATATATAGATATATATTTCATAACAAAAAGATAATATAAATTTTATATTAATCTTATATAAATTATATATATATCATTATTTTAATCTTTGAATGATGGAAATGGATGAATGAATGGAATTAGTTCATGATGTGAGAGTCTGATGAAGATATGAATGATGATTATGTATCTCATTTTATAGTCTTTTAAATAGGCATTAGACATAAAATTATGAAAAAAAGTATATTTATTAAACTCCTATTATTATGTAATACTTATATTATAACAATTGATATGGTGGATAAATAAACAAAAATTAATGGTAGTAGAAGGATGTTACACATTTTTTGGGTAACTATTTTCGGTTTATACCAAAATCTATAAACTGATCAATTTATTTCCAACGTGAGTCACATAAGAAAAAATTGGAGATTGTGGTATTTTATTTTGGTTGGTATTGTATAAAAAAAATATTCAAATGTGTCAAGAATGGGGAGATTTTCTGTCCTTTCATAATCGTAGAAAATGACTCACTCAAAATTATTGAAAATAATTTTGTTCTATAGATGTTTTTAACATCCAAGAGAATTAAATGAAAAAAACAATTAAAGGAAGGTTTTATGTCGTTATATGTCCAAAATATGGATTTTGGAAATGTTTAGGGTAATTTGTACTCATTATATTCTATGTTTAGTCATTATGTAAACTATTTTTATAATGAAATTAGTAAAATTAAATTTATCCACATTCACTAATATTTCTGGTCAAAAAACTATGTTGACAATACTAAATCGTATAAAATATGATGACTCAAAATATTAAGTCGATTTAGAATAATTAAAATCTTATAAGTTCAATAAATCAATTAAAATTTTATCTTTAATTGGGAGAAGAAAGAGTCTTTTAAATGAGAAAATTTTCAAAACAATACTATGTTTTATATGTAAAATAAAAAGTAAAAATATTATAATCACATAAATTTTATTAAATAATATAACATTTTATAATGATACCTTCAAACCAATTAAAAATATTATTTATCAATATAATTTTTTAGATTAAATGTTTGTTTTGAAATAAAATTCAATATTTTCTAATATTCATAAATATATTAATGTTATTGGGAAGATAAAAAAAATACACCAAATATAAATTATTATATTTCAATTTTAAAAATAATGATTATCATGTAATAAAAAATTTAAAATTTTTAAATTTTTTTTATTAAAATATGTTCTAAATAATAAGATGACTAAATTTTCATTATAAAAATATAATAGTTTTTTCTTAATATTGTGTTGGTTCTTATCATTAGACTATCAGATATTCATAATGTATGCCACAAAATTTATTGTAATACATAATAAATAAATTTCATTTATATAATTATTTAGTATCAATTATTTTAATTTTTTATGACAATGTAACATTAGGTTCATAAAATAGTTTAATATATCTACATTTCCTTTACATTAAATTTTTTTCTATATTAATTTATAATTAATTGGTCAAAAATAATTATATGATAGATGTTAAAAGAATTTCCCAAATTTATATAATCCCTTGCATAGATTTCATTACAATGTTTTTATTATTACTATTATATTATATAAGAATACATTTAGTATATTGAAATTTGTAAAAACATGATATTTTATGTAACATAAGATATTAATGGATCTAGATATTTTTTGTAACCCAAGAAATCCTAGTGTTTCAGGCACTGAAAGATAATTTTAGTGTTGTGTTCAACATATTCTTAACTTTTTGTTGTGTATAAATCATGATATATTTTTATTTATTTATTTTTAATGGAAATTTCATTATATTAATGGGATGTTGAATTGGTGTTTTAAATATCAATAATAAATGTCAAACATGTGTGAACGATTTGAAAAGAAATAAAGTAAATATTGTTATCTTACTGTAAATGATTAAATTATGAAAAATATTTTGTGAACCAAATAGATTCAGTAAATTCTGAAAACTATGGTTTAGATGATAGCATCATATAACGATTCAATTAATAACATGAAATCTCAAAAACCAAAAAATTGAATAATGATGATAGTGATGAAAGAACATCCCATGTCATGTCTAAGAAGATGAGAAAAATTATATAGTGAGATATTAATCGCATACTTATAATTACGTCAATGGAACATTCAGTTTCTTCTTTATTACTATTGTTATTGTTTTTTAGAAATAACATGCACTAAGTTAGATGAATTGATGTAGAGGAACCCGTTAGCTGTAGTAGTGGTTTGAAAACACAATGAGATAACCACACAAAAACATTACCATTTCCGTGATGGGGTATACGTTTCTTCCCTTTATGAGGATAAAATATAAAACTATGGTTTGACTATAAAAAATTCATTGGTTGTATCAAACCCAACATAGAGGATTCATAATGATTATATATATTTTATTGATTCAACATGTGTGTTGATCATAATTTTTAACTTATTTGAATTTTTTTGTAATAAGTTCATATTTTATCATGAAAACCATCAATTTATATAAATTATAACAATGATAATATTCTAATCATTAGAAAAAATTCAATAAGGAAATTATTATAGAAATCCTTGATCATGTTGACTATAAAATATTATTATCTGTATATGGTTTTCCTATAAAGAAATTTATATATTAAAATAATTAAACATTGATTTTAGATTCATGTAATATTATTCATATCATGAATTTTTTTTCTAAATTCTAAGATTGAATATGAAAATTTTATGTGGATCAATTTATTATATTATCATTTAAAAAATATATATAATGAAATGTAATCATAATTTTGTGTATAAATAATTGATCAATCATACCAACATCCATGATTTATAGGAAATTAAAAAAAATGGATGATTTTTAGTCAAATATGTGTTAGATATAAATGATTTATTTATGTAAATATGTGTTTCGGGATAATGTTAAATATAGATGTTGGAGGGAATAGATATTTCATTGTTTTTAAAAACATTATAATGTCATTAGAGGATTTAATTATTTGGATCATTTCTAATATCATGATTACTCAATGATGTTCATGCTTATATATAAGTTTATTCTGTGGTTTATTATGTATAAATTTTTTTTCAATAATAATGATATTAAATAGATCATAAAAATTTAATCCTAAGTAGGTGAATCTATAAATATTTTAATCTATATAGATTATAAATTGTATAAGTTATGAATGAATGGGGCTCACACTAAAAATTTATTATGTTATAAATATGAATGATTAATGATAAAAAAGAGAAGCTCTGATCATAAAAATTCAATCAGAAAAATATTTTGATTTCTATTAGATGAATGAAATCAATAAATTTACATTAGATAGATAGAAAAGTGAACTCCTTGGGAGCCGTATTTTAATGTAATCATATTGATAAATATGATGTTGTATCAAGTATAAAAATATAATATGTTCTTGATAAGGAAAGGGTGTAGATTATTTGAGATGAAGTTTAGTTTTACAAGATGGGGGGATGAATGTATTCTTTTATATGGATGTTGATGTTAATTGAAAAAATAATCCCCATCTGATAAACTCTTGAATTATCCATTTCATAGATAAGATCATGCCTCATTAATATTAGATCATAAAAAAACATGTACACCAAAATGTGGTTTAAGAAGATTTTAAAAACCTTTTAGTTTAAAACACTATGAAAATGATATTCTGTTCATTCAAATTTCATTTCTATAATAGATTTTATTGAATATTTTAGAGATTGTTGACATAGTGATTTCTGAAAACATATTAAAAAAATGTTGAATCCAATGTTTTAGAATCAATAAATATAGTAAAAGAATATTTTAATTGAGAAATATATTCAAATAAGAACCCATTCATAATCATATTATTATAGATATAAAAATCCAATAAAATCGAGAGTATGTTCATTAAAATGTTTCTATTTACAGTGAGGAAAATTGAGTGAATGTGATGATTTTTTTTTGAGATGAACCAATGTGAGAAATCATCATTGATTCTATATGATTAAATATATGATTATTTTATGGAAGAGTTCTATACATAGATTCACACAATATATATGCATGATAATGATACTATATCATCATGTGGTGTTTCATTCATACGAACATTAGATTGAGGATCTCTAGACAAAGGATCAGTAAATAAAATATTACACACGTTGTAGGCCAATAATAGTGAGAAGGATATGCATATGAGTATTAAATTGTTGTTAATTAAATATAGGTGCATCATAACATTATTCATTGGAATGAGGGGATTCAGAAATAGAATAATAGACATGGGATATTCTTCCATAAATAAAATAAGGTGTATTATAGGATTTCATATTTAATTTGACGCTTCATATAATCCTAGTCATTCAAATTTTGTACGATGTTTTGATACCAATAGACTTTTCATAGAGTTGTTGATGATCACAATGAAATTATATAAAGGAAAATGAAATCTTGCATTCAAATGAAGGATGAAAATCCAAATAAAATTATCATACATTCATTATATCAACAATGATGACTTAATATATTGTATTTGGGAGGTACAACTAGTTGTTGAAATAGATTATGGTTGGGATTTATAACATCTCACCAATGAAGAGGAGAAAAGCATAGAAGTTGGTCGGTATAACCAACTGTGGAATAATAATTGGTTATTGGGTGGGGGTGGTATAAGGACTCGGCCTTAAACATTAATTAATCATGAATTAAATGAATAATTCACATTGAGGATATTTTCAGGTTTTGATTTTTAGAGAATTTGGACATAACTATTACATCTCAAAAGATTATAAAGTAGACACTTCTACAAACATTCCATTTTTTTACAAAACATGAACTCTTGAAAAAAAGAGTCATGTATAGTTCCATGGTTAAGACACCATGACATTTCCTTGATCCCATCCTCGACCCTATTCCACTTTATGTCTTGTGAAAAATAATCCAAAAACATTTGGTAAGCATAAAAAGCTCAGTAAGGGATACAGAGGAAGGAAAACTGTTAGTTTTTCAAAACATCAAGTAAACCATGAATACTTTATCAAAGTAATACTTTTCACCATTATGATGTATTAAATACTCTTCACTGAATAATAGATCATTACCTACCCTTTTATAACCAAAATATTACCATAAAACCCATATAAAGAACACATAACATATAAAGGTAACTTGGGACATAAACATATATAAATGGAATAAAAATACGCTCGAATTCCACACATATCACAAAATGGAATATCCATACAACCGACTTCCATACCCAATTCATTGGAGGTTATAACGTAACAACCCGTCCAGGTATTCATGAAACCACACGTCCTTTGGTTTATCACGTAACCTCCCGTCAAAAGTCCAGATACCAATATAAAATCATAACACATACCACAAATATAATGGAAGGAAAACATTTCAACATTTCAATCACAATATATCACATAAATATATTGACATAACAAATCCATTGTCAATACCATTTTCAATACCAAGATACATAAAAGAGTATATGGTATTTATTTTCCTTTAAAAACATTACGGGTTATTGAGGAAGCCAAAGATAAAATAATACTTGCGGCGGTGGAAAAAGGTCATTATCACCGCTTATGTTAAAAGAAACATTGATTTTTGTCATATAGTAAAACGCTTCGTAGAAAAATATTCCCTTTGAAAATTAATCGGTGTTTATACATTGTATAAAATAAATCCTTGTATTAGAACAAAATATGCCTCAATGAAAGGAGATTGAGACGAAGTCCCTTACCTCATGTCCAACTTGACTCGATCACTCTTTAATGTCCTAAATAAAAAACTAAAGTTAATTTCTACATTCTTAAGAACCATTTTAATGTTTATTATTTCTTTTATATCACTAATTGTAATGTTATTAACGTTATGTGATCATTTATGTTAGTAACGTTCGTTTTGTCGATATTTGGTACTTAAGTCAAAAATGGACTTCTTACAATTACATGTTGCTCATGTGGTCAATGGTTCATTATATCCAGAATGATATTCATGACATTTATATCATATATATCATATATATATATATAGAATATACATGTATTTATAATACTAAATAACATTTAGAGGAAAGAAATGAAATACACAGTTCATGGAGACGGTATGCTGTACGTACACATGAATGCAACTTTTATTTATATTTCGTATATAATGGAATGAAATCACAATTATATAATGGTATATTATAATTATAGTATAATATCAAATATAATATTATTAAATCCATCCTTTTTACATCCCACATATGATATTAACCATTCAAATCACTTTGAGAGGCGGTAGTCCGCACTCCCAAAAATGAAATTATAGCGTTTATCCATTATGGAAACCATAAAGGTATACCATAAATGAAAAATATAGAAGCATAAGGAAAACATAAACATAATATATATCATATATAAACTTAGTGACATCATAATGGCTAACATGAAAGGTGTTAAGAGAAAATTGAACAATCATCATTTCACGAGGCAGTAATTCACCATCCGCAGAAACAGTATGTTCATTAACCATTTGACGGAGGTGTGTGTAAGTGTAGCTCAAATACATCTCATAAAAACATAATATTATATTTAATATAGTAGTTTTTTTATAGAATAAAGTAATAAAAATAGTTTAGGGGGTTGGAGAAGCAAAATAAAACAAATGAACATAAGAGAAGACATTAACTTTAAATCGGGTTACTCCCCTTGGTTTGAACCAAAAGGGTTTCTTGAAGAGCCTTCATCATAAGTTATGGCTTATAGGATGACGAGAGGGATATTAGGAGATTATTTTATTAGAGTATGGACGAGCCAAAGGACTTGAGAAGTGTGTGAAATGGGTAGGAAGTGGGGTCTTTTTATAAGGGAGAGGAGGGACTCTTTTGGAAAGCATGAAACTATTATTTTATTATATAATGCTTTTCGGTTTCTAAAAGTCCGGAAAATATTAAAGTCAAAGATAAGGTGTCCGATGTTCGAAATAAAGTCATCCAATAAAAATTGGACAAGTGTTGGATATTATTTTGAACATTATCTCCTTATTTATTTAAATCATTCATTAATGACGTAAATATTACATCATCATTGTGTCATAAATAATATTATTTATATGATGTCTAAAAATTATAAAAAAATTACCATGTTGTAAGAAATATTATTAAATAATTAATAAATATTTATAGTCAAATATATCAATTATATAACCCCATGTAAAAATTTATTTAGTAAAACAATACATGATTGCGACGTTTTTATTTTTACGTTAAATAAAAGGTATTAATGTCATTATCTTACCCATGTGGTTCCATGGGGTCCCAAAAATTTACCCATATATTTACTTGGTCGGAAAAGACTCATCCAATAAGTTTATGACACATTTCAAGGTGATTTCATATTATTATAACACTATTTTTACCTTAAATTACACTAATTACCTTTAATCGCGATTAATAAAACTTTAAATTTACTATTCACCAAAAAATTTCATCCCATTGAACCACATTTTACATAATAATGAGAACCATGTATTTTGGATTTTTGAAATTCAATTCATAGATGTGGTAATATTTCATTTAAAAGAAAATTCAGTTTTTTTACTACCACTTAGTGGTTTCACTATTCATAAAATTGATGTTTTTCAAAAAAATATCAACAATTCACCCTAAGATATATTTGATTTTCCAAAATAAAAAATGATGTCTGTTTTTAAAAATTCAAAACATATATGTTTCATTTATTAATTTAACAATTAATTCCCGTTGTCAAAACCAATAGCAGGTTTTTATGAAACAATATCTATCAAAATATTGACACTTGTTTAAGTCCAATTTCAATGTGAATTTAATTCCAATGACCACCATTAGATTAAATTGAAAAAATATATTCAAATTTCACTTTAAACTCAATTCAAAATATATTATAATCATATAACAAAATTATATTAAAATGAGGTTTTGAATTAAAATACAACATTTTTCACTTATTCATTAAAAAATGAACTGTATCTGAAAAATAACAAAAAAATACACAATGTAAATTTTGATGTCCTGAATCTAAAGAAGGATTTTATTTCATCCAATATAATGTATAAGACATAACGAAACTATTTTTAAAAATGGTTTACCATCAAAAGTTGATCAATTGACCTTTTAGTGAATATTAGAGTATCTATGCCGAAAATTGAATTCTTTTCTTATTTTAAGCCGTTATCTTTTATTGGATAAATGTAAAAACACTTAACAAAAATATATTATCATGTATTAGTTATTTCTTTTCTTTCCAACAAATAAAATGGATGTTAACTACTATTTAAAAAAATATTATTATATTATTAGTGTGAACCGTAAGATTTACAAGAAACTCATTGTTGCGTATCAGGTATGCAATCAAACATAGAAACCCCTATAAAGTGAAATTAATATTTAATTCAAAAATATTAATGAAAATGAAAATGTTTTATTATTTATTTACCTGGGATGTTACATCCTTCCCCCTTTTGGAAATTGTGTCCTTGCAATTTTATTCACCTATCAAAATATGTGGGGGTATTTATCCCTCATATCATTTTCAGATTCCCACGTTGACTATTCAACAATAAGGTTTTTCCATAAAACCTTCACCTGATAAATTACCTTATTTCAAAACACTTGCTCTCTTTGGTCAATAATCTTGACTGGTTGTTCTTCATAATAGAGATTCTTTTCCAACTGAACTACCACTGGGCTCATAACATGAGATGGATCTGGAATATACCTTCTCAACATCGAAACATGAAAAAACATTTTGTACATGGGAAAAAATGGAGGTAAAGCCACTCTGTATGTAACAGATCCAACTCTATCCAGAATTTCATTGTATCCAATGAACCTCAGACTCAACTTTACCTTTTTCCAAAACACATGACACTTTTCCATGGTGATACTTTGACAAAAACATGATCACCTATCAGGAAAGATAGATCCTTCCTCTGTTTATCCAGATAACATTTTTTCCTTCTCTAAGCTGTTCTCATGTGCTTCTAAATCAACTGATCATTTTCTACCATATATTCTACATATTCATGTCCCATCATCTTCCATTACCCGAATTCATCCCAAAATTCTAGTGTTCGACACCGTTAACCATTTAATGCTTTAAATGAAGCCATCTATATATTAGAATGAAAACTGTTATTATAAGAAAATTAAACCAAGGAAAGATGTAGGTCCAAACATCCTTGAGAATCCATCGTTCAAGCACATAACATATACTCCATGGTCTAAATTGTTCATTCTGACTGCCCATCAGATTGTGGATGAAAAGATGTACTAAAATTTAATTCAGTACCCAAAAAATTCTAAAGGTCATTCCAAAAGTTAGAAGTAATCCTGGGATCACGATCATATATAATGGAGAGGGGAACTCCATGTAACCTGACTATCTCTTTATGATATAAATAAGAATGCTGATCTAGAGAGAAAATATCTCAAATAAGAAGGAAATGAGATGATTTAGTCAATAGATCAACAATAACCCAGATTTTATTATTACCTCGAGATGTCTTTGGTAATCCCAAAATGAAGTCCATGGATATATTTTACCATTTACACTCTGGCACCGATAATGACAGAAGCATCCCGTTCAGTAAATACCACTTTTCTTTAACCTGCTGACAAGTCAAATACTTCACAGTAAATTCAGCAATATCTCTTTTCATTTCATCCCACCGGTAATACTCCCATAGATCTTTTAATATCTTAGTACTGCCTGGATGAACTGAAAATGGGGAACTATGTGCCTCACATAACAACTCATTCTTCAACTGTGAATCACAAGGAACACATAATCTCTTCCCAAACCTCAAAACACAATAATTATAAATTTAAAATTTAGGAAACATAACATTCTGAACCAGCTCTACCGTTTTCGGAAACCCATTGTCTTTCATCCATGCATGCTTAATTAGGTCTGACAGAGATGATCTCACTCACACATGAAACAAAACAGAAGAACATCCTGCACCAACAACTTCTATGCCAAAGTTCATCAAATAAAAAACCAAAGGTTCTCGTTCCAAACGTAGAGTGTTGAATAAAGCATTACTTTTTCAACTCAAAGCATCAACTACTTCATTTTCTTTTCCCTGATGGTAATTAATTGTACAATCGTAATCTTTGATTAATTATAGCCATCTCCTCTATCTCATGTTCATTTCATTCTGAGTGAATATATTCTTTAATCTTTTGTGATCAATATATATTTCACACAATACTCATATATATGATGCCTCTAAATTTTTAGAGAAAAAAACAACAGCTAATTCCAAATCAAGGGTAGGGTAATTTAACTCGTGAGTTTTCAACTGATGTGAAGCATAAGCAATTACCATATCTTTTTTAAGGACACAACCAAGTATATTTAACAAATCATCACTGTAGATAACAAACTCACCATTTATAGAAGGAAGTACCAAAAATGGAGCATTCACCAGTCTTCATTTCAATTCTTGAAAACAATAATCACATTCTTTTGTCCAGATGAACATAACACCTTTTCTAGTTAACTTAGTAAGTGGAATAGATAACTGTGAAAATTTTTCAACAATACTCTGATAATAACCTACCAAACCAAGAAAACTACGGATATCGGTTATATTTTTATGTCTTGTCCATTCTTCAACAACATTTTTTTAGTAGGATCAATAGTTATGCAATTTTCTGAAACAAAGTGACCAAGGATTGAAATTTGTTGTAACCAAAACTCACACTTTCTGAATTATCCATATAGTTTTATTTAATTTACTGTTTTCAAGATAACCATTAAATGACTTTCATGCTCCTCTTTAATTTTAGAATAATAAAAAATATCACCAATAAAAATATCCGCCATTTATCACCTGAATCAACCGAGCCACCACAACAATAAATAGTTCAGTTCTGATTCTGTCCATCTCATGATGCTGATTTGGAAGGTAATTTACCTCTGTATGACTTCCTATCACAACTGCCCTATTTTACTACGAAAATCCATTCTCCACATTGAAATATTTCAGGTGAAGTAACCAAGTAATATTTAAATTCCATATCATATCAATCATACAATAAATTAATTTATGGACATGAATTTAAAAAATTTCTAACTCCTAAATTTTTCTAAGCCGAAGTTTAATACCAACTATAAGGACCCATCCTTAAACCTTAATTAATCATGAATTAAATGAATAATTCACATTAAGGATATTTTCAGGTTTACAGTTTTAGAGAATTAGTACATAACTATTACATCTCAAATGATTACAAAGTAGACACTTCTACACAGTTTCATTATTTATTACAAAATATGAAGTCTTGAAAAAAAGTGTCATGTCTAGTTTCATGTTTTAGACAGAATGACTTTTTCTTGATCCCATCCATGACCATATTCAACATTAAGTCATATAAAAAACATTTCAAAAACATGGGATAAGTATAAAAAGCTCTGTATGGGATACTGAAAGAAGAAAAACTATTAGTTTTTAAAAATATCAAGTAAACCATGAATACTTTATCAATGTAATAATTCTCACCTTTATAACATTGTAAATACTCATCACTAAATAAATGATCATTACTTACCCTTTTCTAAACAAAAGATTACCATAAAACCCATATAAAGAACACATAACATATAAAGGTAATGTGGGAGATAAACATACAAAAATGGAATAACCATACGCTTGACTTCATCACATATCACTAAATGGAATAGGCATACAGCCGACTCCATACCCAATTCATTGTAGGTTATAACGTAACAACCCATCCTGGTATTCTCTGCACCACCTGTCATTTGGTTTATCATGTAAGCACCCGTCAAATGTCCATGTTTCAATATAAAATCTTATCACATACAACTTATATAAAGGAAAGAAAACATTTACACATTTAAATCACAATATTTCACATAAATATATTGAAATAACAAATCCAATATTAAAACCATTTTCAATACAAAAATACATAAAAGAGTATATGGTATTTATTTTATTTTAAGTACATTACGGCTTGTTGAGGAATCCAAAGATCAAATAATACTCACGGTGGAGGGAAAGGTCATTGTCACCGCGTAAATTAAAAGAAACATTCCTTTTTTTCATTTAGTAAAATTATTTGTATAAAAATATTCCCTTTGAAATATCAAGGGGGTTTATACAACGTATAATAGAATGTCTTTTATTAGAACAAAATATGACTCAATGAAAGGAGATTGAGAAAAAGTCAATTTCCTCGTGTCCAACTTCACTCGATCGCTCTTTAATATCCTGGATAATATACTAAAGTTAATTTATACTTGCTTAAGAACCTTTTTAAGTTTTATTATTCCTTTTATATCACATATTTACATGTTATAAACATTATTTAATCATTTAAGTTCGTAACTACCGTTTTGCCGATATTTGTTACTGAAGTCAAAAATGGATTCATACAATTACATATTTTTCATGTGGTCAAAGGATCATTATATCAAGAATGATATCCATGATTTTCATATCATATATATCCAGAATATAAATGTATTTATAATATTACATAACATTTAGAGGTAAGAAATGAAATGCACCTTTCATGGAGACGGTAAGCCGTACGTACGCATGAACGCTACTTTCATTTTTATTTTGTATTTAATGGAATGAAATCACAATGATAAAAAGGTAAATTATAATTCCAGTATAATTTCAAATATAATAGTATAAACTCTATCGTTTATACGTCCCATATATGGAATTAATGATTCAAATCACTTTGAGGGGGCGGTGGTCCGCACTTCCAAAAAGGAAATTATCGCGTTTATCCATTATAGAAACCATAAAGGTATGAAATAAATGAAAATACAGAATCATAAGGAAAAAATAAACATCATATATATCATATATAAATAATGTTACATCTTAATGGCCACCATGAAAGGTGGTAGGAGAATTTTGAACAATCATCGTTTCGAGAGTTAGTAATTCTCCATCCACAGAAACAGTATGTTCTTTAACCATTAGACAGAGGTGTGTGTATCTGTATCTCGAATACATCTCATAACAACATCCTAGTAAATTTTATATAATGGTGTTGTTACAAAAGATATGAATAAAAAGAGTTTATGTGGTTAGAGAAGAAAAATAAAACAAAAAAACATAAGAGAAGACATTACCTTTAAATCGGGTAACTCCCCCTGGTTTGAAAACATGGTTTCCTGAAGATATTTGTGCATAAGGTAAGGCATTTAGGATGAGGATATGGATATTGGGAGCTTGTTTGAGTCGATTTTGGATGATCCAAAGGGCTTGATAAGTGTGTGAAATGGGTAGGATGTGGGGTCTATTTATAAGGGAGAGGAGGGGCACTTTTGGAAAGCATGAAACTATTATGTTACTGTATAATTCTTTTCATTTTATAAATGTCCAAAAATTATTAATGTCTAGGATAAGGTGTACCATGTTCAAAATAAAATCATCAAATAATTATTGGACATGTTTTCGATATTATTGTAATCATTATCATCTTATTTATTTAAATCATTCATTACTGTATTTAACACTACATCATCATTGTGTAATAAATAATTTTATTTATTTGATGTCTAAAAATTAAAAAAAATTACCATGTTTTAGGAAAAAAAATTAGATTTCTAATTAATATTTATAATCAAATATATCAATTATATAACCCCATGTAAAAATTGTTTTATTAAAACAATACATGTTTGTGACATTTTTATTTTTACTTTAAATAAAAGGCATTAATGTCATTATCATACCCAAGTGGATCTATGGGGTCCCAAAAATTGACCCATGGATTGACTTCGTTGGCCATGATTAATCCAATCAGGTTATGACACGTTTCAAGGTGATTTATTTTTATTCTAAAATTATTGTTACCATAAATTACACTAATTACCTTTAATCGCGTTTAATAATACATAAAAGTTACTATTCACAAATAAATATTTTCATCCTATTGAACCACATTTTACTTACTAATGACAACCTTGTATGTCGTATTTTTGAAATTAAATTCACATATGTGGTAATGTTTCATTTAAATGAAAAATTAGTTTTTTTAAACTTTCACTTAGTGGTTTCACTATTAATATAAAATTGAAGTCTTTCAGAAAAATACCAAAAATTCACCCTAAGATATATTTGATATTATGAAATCAAGAATAATTTATATTTTACAAATCTCAAAACATATAAGTTTCATTAATTAATTTAATAATTAATTCTCGTTGTAAAAAACAAATAACATGTTTTTATGAAACAATATATATCAAAAGACTAGAACATCTTTAAGTCTAATTTCCAAGTGAAATTAATTCCAATGACCCCCATTGGATAAAATGGTAAAAATATATATTCTAATTGAACATTAAAACCAATTAAAATGATATTCTTATCATATAAATAAATTAGATTAAAATGAGGTTTTGAATTAAAATACAACATTTTTCACTTATTCATTAAAAAATGAACTTTATCATAAAAATAACAATAACATAAACAAAGTAAATTTAGATGTCCCAATTCCAAAGAAGGATCTTATTTCATCCAATAGAATTTATAAGAGTGACCAAAACTATTTTAAAGAGGGATCTCCATCAAAAGGCGATAAATTGACCTTTTAGTGAATATTAGAGTATCTATGCATAAAATTTAATTCTTTTCTTATTTTAAGCCTTTATCTTTTTTTGGTTAAATGTAAAAACATTTAACAAACATATATAATCATATTTTAGTTATTTATATTCATTCCCTCAAATACAATGGCTAGGTATTAACTACCATTTAAAATAATATTATTATATTATTTGTGCGCAACATAAGATTTTAAAGAAACTCGTTGTTGTGTATTGGGTATGCTATCGAAAATAGAAACCCCTTTAAAGTAAAATTAATATTTAACTCAAAAATATTAATAAATATGAAAATGTATAATTCTTTATTTACCTCGGATGTTACAGGTGTAATGACAATGAACTAGAATAACTATTAATGGGGGGCAGAAGTAGTTTTTTCATCTGACTTTTTAAATATGATGATTTTAGGGGAGAATCCATGTTTGGGGGATAACTGACATGGAAATGACTTCGTATAATTATCATAAAATGTCAATATCACATTATAATATATCCCATTATTTTTTTTATTTGCGTTATCGACGAGTGATATTGCTGTATAGATTTTGAACTCTAATAGGTTTTCTTAGTTGAGTTCTAAGAACAAATCCTAAATTCATTTTATCTTTGATTCATCCCCAACCCTTTTTGTTTTTCCAAAAATACTGGGAAATTATTGGATTCACTTTTCTTTTTATTTTATAACCTATAAAAAATTATCTTATATTTAAAATTTGTAAAATTGATATCCAAACAACCATTTTAATATGAATTTTTAGGGATTTAGATCTTAAAATAAAATTAAACAAATATATTGAAGAGGAACATCATTTCCATATAATAATTTCATATAAAAAAATATTTTATTAAATAAATTCATATTTTCATACTCTATATGGTTCTCATGGCACAAAAATATGAATCTAAAACCAATAGAAACAATTTATTCAATAATAATGGAGATAAGCATAATGAAAATTACTATAAGCTCAATAATTCATTATCCATTTTTTATTTCATCTCAATGAGGTCACAAAATCCTTGATGGGTAGTGATAGAGCTACTAATGAAGAAACCCCCACATTAAATGGGAGGCACATACACTATTGGGAGATAAAACAATCATAGGGTTTGAAATTTAAGAGGAAATAAATGATTGAAGAAGAAATTTTTTATAAAATAATATTAAATCAAATAAACATATTAAATCACTTATATTATCTCTCTATTTATGAGTTTGGGTAGAAGTAACAATTAGGGAGAGGTGCATGTGAAAAACAATTTGATTGGGATGATAGTGTATTGATATAGTGATAAAAATTTATAAAACTATGTATTTTTATTTTCAAAGAATATATATATAGAAATATGCTTTATTGAATGGTTGTGAAATAGTTTACTATCCATGTTAGATTCTTCAAATAAACTGATACATGGATAAATAGAATTATTAATTGATTAACTATTCATACAGCAACGATACAGTTTCGAAATGACTTAAACAAAATGCATGTACATGGTTTCTTACTTATTTATATTAACCATCATGCATTCGACATTTATTTATAAACAATTATCCAAATTACTTGTAAATTTAATCATAGATGATATTTAATTTTGATTGAATAGAAAATAAACAGAATAATATTTTAAATTGATGTTGGAGTGTAACATAAGGAATCAAGAAAGATTCATATGATTTTTAATTTCTTTAGATGATGATGATACATGATGTTTTTTTATATTTCAAAACTAATGATTCACCTTATCGACCACTACATTTTGTTAATCTATGACTATCTAGATAACGATCTATAGTGTTTATTATTGATTTGGATTATATTATTAAGTTATATGTTAAAATAAAATATGAAACACATATTCTAGTAGTTCATGTTTTATGGTAGCATGAGAGTGAATCTAACATTTCGCGGGAGTGGGAAATATTTATGAGAGAGCTATGACAACACCTCCTTTTTTAGAAAATCCATTATTGAACTACATTTTTGCGGTTATAAAATTGATATGGTGGGATGAATTGAGAATCACACTATATAATTTACAATCAATAAAACCATAATTTATGGTTTCATATTTTTTACAATAATTTATTTTCATTATTACATAGAATTATTTATATATTATGTCTTTATGAAAGCCCCCTAGTTTATTCACATGTAACATAAATTATATGAACCATGTTTTGTAGAACTGAAAAATTTATGTAGAGGTGCTCACATGTACTATTCATAATTTTCCAAATCATTATCCAAATCCTTTTAGAGTCATCTAGTTTTGTCGAATTCCTTCGAAACATTTATAATATGATTTGGTAAATCATACAGTGAACTATCTTTTGTTTCATGGTTCCATAAAAATGTGAACATCCCTATATTACCATACTCATTTTATCTTTTTAACAATTTCTTGTTCAATAATTTTGAACTCTATAGATCTTGGGGGAATCATTCCCCAAATATTCGCCTATTTTTCTTAATTTAAAGTGGATTTTTGCAATTTTTATTAGTGGAATATTCTATTAAATGGTTTCCCTCATTACCATAGGGTTCACTACCTTATCTATCATTGTTTTTCATAGAAAAAAATTCAATAGAGGGATAATGTTTTTTATAATAATAATTATGGTATTTTTAGAGTTTTCAGTATCTCATTAATTTTTTATCATTTCATTACATTGATGATTCAACCCCATTATACTCTTATTAATTCTATTTTCTTGGGTTTTTCTTTATATATGTATTTTATAGGAACTATTGTTTCATGATTGAATTATAAATTATAAATTAGTATGATTATATAATGTTTTTCAAAAATTATTTTTTAATTAATTATTGTTAGAAGATTGAATTGTTATATATTGATATTGGAAAATAAATCTATTAGGAATTTCTGTTTAACTAATAATATTTAGTCCTTCCAACTATGCTATTGTTTGTAATTTCATTTGAAAGTTAAGGATTTTATTTATGAAATTATAATTATTTTAAAATGTTAAAACACATGGGAACTATGAGTTTCTTTTTATTATACTAGTACATCAATCATTATAAATGTGAAACACTCTATCTATAACTGAATTAATCTATTTATAAAATAAATAACACTATGATTTGGATATAGAAATGGGGTGTCATATCATGGGTGTAAAAAAGATAATATTAATGTGACATATATATCTCTATATGATTTGGTATGATTTTATATCATTTGGTTTAATATTATGAGATCTTGAGGATCAACATGTTCTTTGGGTTTAGTGTCATTATGGAATGTTTTAGGATTCTTGCTTTGGAATTGTTTTTTCATTAAATTTACTTTTGTGATTATGATTTTATATTTCGTATTTTCTATCACATGTACTTTTAAATATTTAAATGAATTCCTTTAAATAAAATTTTAAACTAGAATTATCATATTATCTAGTAGTTATTTCTCCGGGAACACTTTGTTGTATCCTATTGGTCAAGTCATGATCACAAACAATATAAAATATTTTCTTGTATGAAGAGTTTGTTTTTGAATTATGTAGGTAATTTCAACACATTACGTTGATGTTATTGACATTCAATTTTCAAAATATTTTATTGTTTTTGAAGATATTCTATGAAGTTATACCTTATGTTATATTTAGATGTGTAGAATTATTTTTTGTTAATTTTTTATCTTTTTCCCAATTATTATCGTAAATTTCCATATTTTATTCCATTACATTTACTCCCTCACAGAAAACATTTGACATATTTTTGGGTATGAAAACAAGATTATTTCATAATATTTATTATTATGGGTAATTTTTTTGTTTTTATTTATATAATTTCGTGTTCAAGAAATTGATAAAAAAAATTCATATATGAATTACTAAATGAAATGTAGAGATTCCATGTTGCATTCTTAGTTACAAACCCCATGCTAGTTTATTTTTCCAAAACCATTTCCATGTGGGTTTTCATGTTTCCTAGCAAGTAGACTCTATCCCATGTGTATCAGGGAAACCCATCGATCCATTCCTAGGACCATATCAGCTATCCATGTTAGGGGTGTACTAGGTTTATTTTTGATAGTGATATATGATGGAACTAAATGTATCAAATTCAAACTCTACCTATCTTAAGTGATTATGATTGTATGACCTTATTATTTATTTTTGGTTTAAAATTTTGTAGTTTTATGTTGATTTATTAATTTAGGAAAATTCTCTGTGCCTAGTGAAGTTACATGTGCATTGGATTTTTTCAAGGGCTTGTTCAGAGCTCATATGAACATATTTTAGAATAGGTATTTAGTGATCATTGTTTATAGAAATAATTTAATCCATGTGACATAGTTTGATAAAAAAAATTCAAGGAGGTCAAACACTTTATCTAGTTCCACACATTCTAATGAAACCATGCAGTAAGGGACACATGACGATGATATACCCTTGAAATGTTTAGTAGAGTCTAAATGTGAGGTTGGTGGATGGTTTTTATAAAAATGTATGAGTTCAGTAGAAGGGGTAGGGGTTTGGATATAGATAGTGGGGAAAGGTTAACCTAAAGATATGAGAAAATTAGAAAAAACCACGAAACATAGATAACAAGGGATATGTGTTTGTTTATACTATTGTTCTTCAATATTTTAAAACCCCGCCAGTATTTATTTTTCCATTAGATATCCTCATCCTATACGAGTTTTTGAATCAAAATCTTGGATATGTATTCGATCATCCATAATCTATTTATTCAAGATATCTTAATCTCTTTGCATCCAAACTCATGAGATCTTTATTAAGACAACACCTTTATTAATTTTTTGGCTTATCGATAGAGTTATTTTTGTGCAACCAATGTTCTATATTTTACTGATTATTTGATTTTCTATTCTCTTTCACATGATCTAGTTTCTGGACAAAGCTAATATGGGATGATTTTTATTTCATGGGAATAATATTGGTGGTTTATACCCTGTCTACAATGTTTTATTAATAATATAGTTGTGAAACATAGTTCCTCATGACTGCAAATTTGATAATTTATCATAAATTAATTAAATGTGTTCAATAAATTGTTGGATCCTTGATTAGTTCCATGAATAATACCATGATATTGTTAGAGGATTTTATCCTCCACCCATCCAACATATGATGTGTGTTTATATATAATTCCATTTAGATACAACCCTTTTTGTTCATTTGTGGTCTCTACATATTAGTTAGAGTCCTAATGATTTAAATGATATAATAGGAGAGGGTTTATTCCTCCATTTATATGTGACTAAATGATATTAAACTTTTAAAATAGATGAAATGAAAAATATGGATGGAGGTAGATGAATATTTAGTTTTTAGAAAACTATAAATTGGATTATGAATTATAAAAATGATTAATAAAATAGTTATATAATTTCAAAAAGAAAATTAATGTTATCATTTCGATGATGGATTTGTTGTTACAATATCAGAAACAACATTGAATTCCATTATAAACTATAATACATGTCTTTAGAGATATATTGAATGAAATAGATATTTGTACTCCATTGATTCAATATTATATAGGAGGCCATAAATAGTATTACACCATAGATCTTCATGAAATGGGATTATTGGCACATTAATACTCCATGGATCTGACTGTTGGGTATGAAACATGATAACATGGAATAGAACATTAAGTATGCCTTGGATATTTCTACTCCTTTAATCTGACCCATATTGGTAATACAATAGATAACATAGAATATGATAATGTGTTTGGTATACTATGGTGTAGAGTTAGAACTTGTTATAATTTATTATGTATAGAGAGTCTTGGTAGGATTAATAGTATCACATTTAAATTTATCATAAATTCATATAGATTAACATCACCATAATATATTTCACAATGTACACACATATAGACATAGGACATACTTGTAATAGAAATCGTTAGTGCTAATATACTGGTTTTTATCTCACTCTATGATTTGTATTTTTTTGCGATCACCGATAAACTACAAGGATTCGGGTATGTTCCTTGGATATTTCCCACATATGGATACGTGATTTATTATTCATAGGATAAGGGGAGAATAGAACTAATGTATGAACATGATTATATCTAGAGATACTTTGTTCAAATAATTTTTTATGTTGTTACAAGTATTTTTCAATAATATAGTTTCCTTTTATTTCATACCATTTTTAGAGAGAACGACATAAATAATTTTTCATATGACACCATATTGTTTTGTTTTACATTATTAATGTTTTCATATACTTGTTTATATGATGTGTTTCTATCATTTGATATGTTTATAATTTTTTATTTACTTATGAAACCGGTGCATTACTCTGACCATGATGGATAATCTCTCTAAAATACCATTATTGACCCTCATTCATAGTCTATAGCCAATTGAATATATGGAGTCAATCTTGAAGCCATGTGGCCGTCTGTCTCAGGACACAATTTAGTGGTTCCTAGTTGGGATGTTACATGGTTGTGTAATAGGGGGTTTTATATTATATTATTTTTATTGACTTACTATTTCACGATATATGAAATGCGACAGTGTAAAAATTAGAACATGGTTATGAGCCTTTATTGGGAGATGCTAGCACATGTTAGATGTAATTACCTATATTCCTGGAATAAGGGTTATTTGTTTTATATTTATCCTACTAATTTTGATTTAATTCCATTATTGGGTAACACACATGAGATGTGATGTTATTGATTCCATGACTGTGGAATTAAACATTATCCTTAGTCCGATATTCCTAAGAAGTATTGATTTTTCATTATTTCATTCACCTTACAATATTTTCATTCAATTGACATTCGATTCCATATAGGATGCATTGCTTGAATGCATGAAATTATGTTGTGTTCCTTGTGTGATATTTTTTTATTTTACTCAATTTTTATATCTTATTAAGAAACATAATTGTTACATAGATTGTATACCATTACCTAAATAGTGTTTTCTCTCATAGGCTATAAAAAACACCTTATGTATTCAATTATGTTACATTGATTCATTTACCATTGGTCATGTGGGTTGTAATGTGTTATGGTCCGGATTAAATGGATACCATATTTTAATTTATAAGATATATACTCACTTGAACATTGGATATGGTGATATATATAATTGAATTAGTTGATAGAACTATTAAATAAATGACAATGAAAATAAAATAAATTAAATATTGAATTTGGAAGTTCATCGTTAATTGGTTTTTCCTATTGCACTATATAGTTAATATAATGGGACCTGTCTTATGAAGTATCGTGATTGGAACATACATGACATTAGGATTTGGAAATATGAACTATCAATGGTGTTATATATGATTTTTCCTACTACCTTGTTCTAGATTTTTGTAAACATAGAGTGGTGTTTAATAATTATAGTATGTCTTGTAATTGACCTATATTTATATGAGTGATATGGTTGTTATAAAATCTATTTTATGGTTTGTGATATGAATATTGATATTCTAAAACAACGAAATCAAGTCATATGTCATGAGGGTGGTGACGACCATGTCACAATGATGGTGGGCTCTGAACATCCATTATAAACTATAGTAGTTCCACATTAGGGAACACCTATAGTTTCAAATATGTGTAATGATTCCCTATTCTGAGAGGGTTTCCTGCACTTTTTGTAGACCATTCAGGGAGTCCCACTACCTTCCACCACCATGAACGAGTTGCATCTTGTGATATAGCAGCAGTTTCTACCCATTTTTGGGGGGTATGGAGGTCCATAGGATACTGAGCTATAGAATGATATTTGTATCAATTATCAATCATTTTGAAATACCTTATAATAGAGGAGTAACACTCTATATGTTTGTGATTTAAGAATAATCTAGGAATTATTGGGATTTTCAAAACAAATATGGTAGTGTTTAATACGTGGTTTAGGGGGATTTCTATTTCAATGATTATTAATACTCCATTCCAGAGACTCAGATGATTGAATGAGCCAGTGAGTTTATACATCCTGAGCAGTCTATGTTTAATATTATCGACAATTATGATCTCTTTATAGATAACCAATTCATTGTATATGTGTATCATTTTGATGATCCGTCATGGGAGATAAACATTGAGGAAGGTCTTAAGCATTCCATTCAATCACATGTGACCATGTTCTTGTTGACAACTATATTTAAGATGTTGAATTCAGAAAATATTTTTAAACATAATATGAGAGAATATGGGGTCATGTAGTAGGTTAATACAGATTCTTGACATAGTAATTCATTGTTAGGATTGGAGACGTTATGGTTTGAGAAATATCATTAGAGGAAAACATGGTAGGGTGTGAGTGAAGGTAATCCAATATTCTAGAATCTCTGAGGAAGACATGGACATATTGTGATCCATTATTATTGGTACCTAGTAAAGTGTTGATATTATTGTAACATTTCCAATAAATTTTAGTTTTTCATGACCATTCCAGTAGTAATTAGTGGTAGAGGTCAATAATGGCTCCATATTTAAGAGTGGAATTCTTATATCTATGTCAATATATGAGAGAGTGTATTTTTGATCATTAAGGAAATGGGGGACTTCATGGTCCATGGGGGAGAAACTAGTTGACCTTTTATTATAGTGTTTCCATTAGCAATGTAGTCAGACTTTTTCACATGCCCAGAGTTCATGAGAGATATATTCTGTAAAACCTACACCTAAGGAGTTTAGCATCATGTCATCTAAATTGAGAGGTGTGATCATAGTATCATATAATCTAGTACCATCCTTTCTAGAAATATTTTCGTCTTATTATCTCATATTAGAGACCATTGTGGAGATCCTTGGACTTAATGTTTCATTTTATGATGGATTTTTGAAACAAGATACTCTATTGGGGATTCAATCAAGAGATATATTCCAGTATATATAGATCCACTTTGAGTTATATGGGAAACATTTTGGTGGAACCAAATTATCCTTGAGATTATATGGTTAAATTTGAAACATAGAATGAATTAGTTGGATTCTTATAATTCTCATGTATATTTGTATCACCAGAGTGAATCATTGACAACACTAAGGGGTCTTATGTGTATCCACATGGTAGAGTGGAATGTCTAGGAAGGTAGATATATGCTAGAGGATCATGGGTTTTATGGATTGATAGAATAGAGTGGATGTCATTACCTAAAAAATTTGAGAATTGGAAAGGAAAAATTCCAATCAGTAGTATATAATTTTAGTTCTGTCTTCATGAATAAATTTTTATCTTTTTCTCAATATCTATAGGTAAATTTATCTATGTATATGCTATTAGTAGGTTCAACACCCTCAATTTATTTTTATAGGATGACGACAACTATGATTCTTGAGCTCAAGAGAGAGATGACTATATTAGGGGAAAAGGGTTTTATATGACCTAATACATTAATGTGGGATTCTCCATTACTCTTTAAAAAAAATTATGAATCCATTAGTATATATGTAGATTACATAAAAATAACACATTTTATGGTTATGAAAAAATACCCTTCTTCATGTTTCAAGGACCTCACTGACTATATCCAATGAGCTATGTTTTCTTCTAAAAAATAATTTGAGGAATAGTAATCAAAAGGTACCGGTCTAGATTCAAGATAAACATCGTACATTGATTTTAATAAGTAATTCCATTATGATTACTGATTAATGTTTTTAACCTGTTGAATGTACCACTAGTTTTCATGGATTCCATGATCCTTGTTTTCCATGAATATATTGATTGGTTTATGGTGGTATTCGTAGATGATGTCATTGTGTACTCATATTATATTAATAATCATTCCAAACCCTGTGAGATCAAATTGGATATAGATATATTAAAACCACTATATTATAAGAAAACTAACTTCTACTTATAAATTGATAAAATTAACATAATGGGACACAAATCTCAATGAAAAATCTATAAATTGACTCATAGAGTGTGAGATCTATAGTTTCCTAATATAATCCCAAGAATGTTTTTTAAAATATGGAGTAACATGGGGATAACCAGTCATTAATGGGGTTTCATACAAGAATTTTTAAACAAATAAGCACCTCCTATGGTCTTTAATAATAAGTGCAAGATTTTTATATTTCTATAATCCTTTGAGATATAGTTTAGAAACTATAAGGTAGAGCGACATTTAATGTCTATCCTAATTCTTCCTTACTCTGGTAGAATCCATACAATTTAAATTGATTTGGTAGTTTTCATGATTTCTGTGGTTCAGATGTAGGGTAGTTTCATGGAATAAGGGGCTCATCATTTTAGGACACACTAGTGGAACTACCCAATACACGATCTAAAGTTTTCCTCTATGGATCTTTCCTTTTGTTTTTTATGAACTATTTACTTGGAGTGCATATTGTGATGTAAAAAACCAAAAAATCTATCACGTACATATTATAATAAAAAAATGAATCTAATGCAATGATGGTAGGATGAGTATCTACTATAAATGAATTTTTATCAATATTATACATCTAGATAGTGAAATTCAATTTTTCAATGAACTGAGTATGAGGACTCGGATATAGGATGCTACAGATTCTATTAGTGACTGGAAACATATTTTATTAATTTATAGAGATGATCATGGTGGTGTAGTATAGTCATGGGATGACATTTATATAATTAGTGGAAGTGACATCAAATATTATTGATACAGTGATAATCAGATAAATTTCACAATCAATAGTTTTTAGAACTAAGGGACATCATGGAGGGAGAGGATGTTAATCCCAATTGAAACATTAGGGAGGGTAAAATTATAGTTTTTAAGGGGTGTGATAGGGTTTCATAAAACATATAACTGGATATGTTGTTAGAATTACATGATTCTACATGTGAAGTACATCTATACATTACCAAGATGTATCATGACTTGATCCATAAATAATGGTAGAGAAGGGTGAAATTGGAATGAGGAGCCTTTGTCAGAATGTTCTTCTCATATCAGTAGGTGACAGAAAAACACTGGCAACCAACTAGACTCTTGTAGTTGTTACCCATTCTCTAGTTGAGATTGGATGATGTTGTAATGGATTTCATGATTTAGTTTCTGAGGTCACCCTGAATACATGATGTTAAATGGTTCATTGTGAACATGATGATGGAGGATTCCTATTTCCTTCTGATCGATGAGACATTGTCATTAGATGATCCTGGTGAACATCATATATAGTTGATTTATTACATTCAGAATGATCATTATACCATTTTATTAGATATGGAATCATGGTTTAAATGTTCTATATAGAAAATATTAAAGTGGTAATTGTGTACAAAGGCTATATTTTTCATGAAAAACCACCCACGGACTGCTGTCCATTCAATGAACAAAATACGGGTTATTGAGGACATTCATTGAGAATGCATCCTCCATTTTCAGTGATATATTGAGATCCATATACTCATGGTAGAATTTAAATAGAAAAATTAAAATTAGTATAATATATATATATGGTACAGAATGAGGTTTTTTACAGTACGCCTTCTGATAACCACTTGGTTTGGTTAGAGGTTATAGATGAATCATTTATCAGACTCTATATCATGAAGGAGTTTTTCTAGTAGGTCACGTCAATAAGAAAGGGATGTATAATGAATAATAATGACCTAAATCCTATAGTGATATATATGGAAAAATTATAGAAATCAATGTCATAGAATAGGTCTTTTATTTATATCATATATATTTGTCCATAGAAGGAATTTGTGATATAATAATATTTTGTGATGATATGTCAGGAATTTTCATATTCAAGAGAGTGTAGAGTTAGAAAAATAAATATTGTAGTAAAATATGTGGTACCAATACATGAATTAAGTCATTGATTTATATATTCTAAGTATTTATCACTCTAACACAACTCATCCACTTTATTGGTATGATTTTGAATTACGCATTGAGGCATACTTCAATTATCATCATAAACTTATTATTGATCGGAGTATGAAGGCCCTCTGAGGAATGAATATCCCTCAAGTACACATGTTATGGATGCATAAAAATCTATGAGATTTGAAATTGTTGTATTATGATGATATATAATTTTAGTGTCTGGGACTCTATTTGGTTGTTTTACCACCTTTGAAGAGAATCCAAGGGACGAGTTGTCATAAGAGGGGGAGATAGTAAAATCCCGAGTTTTTCTATGTAGTGAAGAATGTTTGAGTATCAGTTTAATATCATGGATTTTTCCTATTATGATTGACTAATTATATCACATGATTTTTAAGGGTTTTATAGATCATTTTCAATTCCCTATGGTTCTATTTTTTGAAATGGGAGTAGAGTTATATAATTAGTACATTTTGTATGGCCCAACCCACACGGTTTGATGAAACCATTGGAGTGTGGGATCTATCTAGGGATAAATGCATTGATTGAACTATGAATCTACTGTGGTGCACTCATGATGTTATTTCAAATGTTTTATATATATGTAAAATGAATGTTTGATGGGTGGTTTAATAATAGGAAAGGACACACAGTAAGTGTACAATTTATAAAACCATGCTTCCAAACCATGTGACTGAGTTATAAATCCTTGATTTTAATTCAAAAATTCTTTTTATTCTAATTTATTTAAACGGATAAATTTAAGATTTAATTGGATGAAAATTATATTTTGGTATATTTTTTACCAAAAAATTCAATTATGGATATTGTAAAAAAATTTACATTAAAATTAGATATAAAATCATTTCAATATTTTCAATGATTCACATTAAAAACAATATTTTATTTCTCTATGGAAATAATTTAAAATATACTATTAACTAGTATGTTAATAAAATTAGGTAAAATAGATTTAATATTTGGAATAAAAATTTCAAAATTAGGTTATAAGTCAATTACATTTTTAGTTATAAAAAAGTTACTATGGTAAATAATTTATTTATCGTTGAATAAGTAAAATTGTGACTAGGATTATAGTTAATTTTTAAAAGATTAACATACCTAATAATTGAAACATTTAATTATTCATTGAGGTGTGGATAAAACATAAAAATTATGAAAAAAATTAATTTTATTCCTAATTCATTTAAACTAATGAGACCACAATGTGGTTAGTATTATCTATTAAATAATCTATAATTTAATCACTTGATCCCACCTACCATAAAGTATAAATACCACCCATCACCTCCCAATTTAGAGCGAAAAAAACCTTGTAGCTTTTCAAACACTAGAAAGAGTCTATTCTACTCACTCTCCCCAAGTCATATATATTCTTGTCTCACTAAAAGTACAAATACATAATCATCTCAGGACATTCAAGAATATGTTATTCTAGAAATGATTTTCTCATAGTACATCTCAAACATTCTTTTATGTTTCTAATTTATCCTATAATAATTCATAAAACAATTTATGATAACTCCATAATCATGTATATAATATATTTTTATGATTATAATCGAATATATCACATCCATGTCATTTCTCACCTCCTTTTAATAAAATAAACAACATTTTTTGTTCATGTAATTCCGATAAATAAAGTCGTAAATACATTTTTTGTTCTTCTTCCATTACTGCCTTCAAGGATGGTATTAAAACAAATTTTCTAGTAAAATAATATTAATATATATTTATATATTATAACCTATTTTATATTCTATAATATTTTTATTCGACATATCATCGTGAATTCCATGGTGTGTTCAAATGACAATTTCAATTAAAGAAGTGTGAAATATCACCGATCAAAGATATGTGATTCGATTATAAACTATATGGAATGTATTAAGGATGGATGTAATGAATATATATGTTATAATAAATCTATATTAATAATGATATATATATATACATATATATGTATTTTACTTTCATTCCTTGAACCTAAAAATTAAACTAAAAAATCGTTCTTTAGTACATACAGCTTGATGTCCCCATGAACAGTGTATTCCATTATTGATATATAATATTAGGATTATTATAATATATATATAATATATATTTATTTTATTTATATCATATTTTACTTTATAGAATTAGGATATAAGTAAAATTTCCAATAATATTAACAATTAAGACACTTGCGAATAACAAACCGAATATTATACAAAATGAAACGTTTACATTGGAAAATTAACAAGAAGGTAATATAAGGTCATAATAAAACAATATATGGTAATATATATAACGATATGGTTCTACAAATTATTTATAATAAATTTTTTTTATATTATATTTGGTTTGAAGGAGTACAATGATACTCAAGAGTCAATCTAAGAGAATTCTATCTCACATTTAATTTTTGTGAGATATAATCCATATTCCCCTCCATTTTATTATGTGAGGTGTATATAATAAAAATATTGTATTTATTATCATTAATTAATTTATCTTCAAGGTATTCAAAAATTAATTTGATAGCATCAGGATTATGATTTAAATTTTCAATGTAGTCTGGGATTCAATGAATTTTTAATGAATTAATCCCTTCTCCATTTAAATATTCTTGATATAATTTAAAATTTCAATTTATATGGACAGAAGGGAGTATAAAATAAATATAATTTATATATTTATGTTCTTTTATATGTTTTAGATATTGATTATTTTTTAGGATTTAATTAAGGGATAATATCACGATCTCTTTATTATCTGATATTGTTTAAACATAAGTATTTATTGAGTTTTATCAATAATACATGTCTATATTTTCATTAAAAGAATTCCAAAAATGTTTTTATCCTATTTATATTTAATGTAATTTTTACCCATTTTATGTCTTTTTATAACGTGGATTGAAGGAAATCTATCTTTTGTTTTCTAAAAGAGGTACTTTTTCACTAATCTAAAAAAAGTATGAGTATAATGTTTTATTTTAACATATACAGCCTGAACAGATTTTTTCACCTTCATCATGCCTTATTTCAATGACTGTTACTTTAAAATTTTTCATGGTTATCTTAAAAAAATTCATTTATATTAAAACTTCATAGTGTTTAAAGAAAAGAAAATTTTTTCGATGAAGAAAGGTTATTTTCTTCAAGAACAAGTTTTATGTGTTTTAACAAATATATTTTATATCTAAGATGCCATTCCATAGAAATATCCTTTTTATTACATTGTTTATATTTTTTTATATTTATAAAAACTATTTTCTTAATCTAGACTAAGTTATGATGGAATTATGATGGAGAAAACCATTTTATCCCTTTGGTTATACTATGATAAAATGATTATGTTATTGTATCATTCTACAATGGTTATTATATGTTTAAATGATTATGATATCAATTTGATTTCATGGGTTATGATATGATTGTTTATGATTTTATGGCACATGAATATATTTTTTAATTATGATATGGGTGGTAACTATATCAAACACCAATGCAATGGGTAAAGATTTATATCTAATGAGATCTACTAAGATGGTATTGGAGTGAACCATGACTACCAAGATGAAATGAAGAGAGAACTCATGCTACTAATATGGCCATGGGATTGAACCATGAATACCAAGATAGAGCGGGGAGTGAACCTGTACTACTAATATGGCCATCACATTAATATCATGGCTACTATGGAAATAATATTAAATACTTATATGCTTGATACAAGTCCATGTTTTGTTCATATATAATGATTTATTGTCTTAAATTCTTTTTTTCCTTGTTATTAATGTTTTATATACTAACACACTTTATGGCATGATTTATTGTCCCGATCTTCCTTTTGGATGGTATGATATTTAAATGTTTTGATCATGTTCTTATACATGTAGGCTTGTATTTATGTTATATTTCACCCATGTTTCCCCTTATTGAGCATATAATCTCTCCCATTTAATGTTTCATTTCCCCAGTATTTGAAGTATTTTATTAGAAACATATTTCCAAAAAGGGGATCTAGTTATGAAGGGTAAAGCTTGAGATTATGTAGATGTTTTATGAACATGTTTTTTGATTCCATTCATCCAAACACAGTATAAAATTTTTTTCATTAGGATTATATTTATTTAATGAGTTTATAATTCAAAAAAATAGTATAATTTCACTGTACATTTTGTTTTTGGTTATCACACAAGGTGACTCATTTCAACACATTTAAAAATTCCTTATTTTCAAAATTTCTCACTAGGCTCTCATCCATATGGTGTTTCGTGCTGGCGGTGTCTCCCTGACAGTATATCACCTTGGAAGTGTATCATGCTAGTGGTGCACTTCTCATTGAGTCTAACTGTTGTGATATTATTATGATGGTGTATAAACATGGATGTGTCTCACTCACAATGTCTTATTATGAAAGTACCTAACAGAAGATTTATCACTGGTGGTCACTCTTCTGGCGGTGCCTTCTCTAGTGGTGGATTGCTCTGAGTGCCTCTTCTAGATATGCATTTAATGGTGGTACCTCATATTGTGGTGGATAATGGGTAGTGCTTCAAATTTTAGTACCTAACTAGTGGATCCTCTAATGGAGCTTCTATGTCCTACTGTGGGTTGTTGGCTGTGTCTCAAGAGCGTTGTTTCCAATTTTCTAGTTTTATGACTTTAATGATGGGATTTGGTCTATATGACTAATTTCAATTATTTTTTATTCATTTAAACGTTTTTAATCACCTCTATATTTCAATAAGAGTGAAAAATATTTTAAATGGTCAATATATGTGCTCTTAATTAAATCCTCCATTATTTGAAATTCTAAACCATTTCAGATAACATTTTTATACATCTAATAATTCAAAGTTGAGGTCCTAACATTCATTAGTTAATCTAATTTATATGGATATTTCATTCCACGTGTCCTTATACCCATAGGATTCATGTGGTCAGGCTCTGTTAATTGGTTCGAGGCTCTCGACAGGGGTACTTAGTGTATGTGTGTCATTGTTTTTGGCACAACTAAGAAGTGTATATCAATCTTCTTCTAGGTAGGAATTCCATGGTATTTCAAAACTATGTATCATGAGGGATGGGTATGTAGATGTATTCCCATTTTAACATTTTTGGTTCTTGATTGATTAAGATAACAAGTTGTTGTAGAAATTAGTATATTTGCGTTGTAGAAAGGGACTCATTATCTTGTTGCATGTTTTTTATTGATGATATTTTGATTTTGTATGGGTTAACTACCTAATGGAAATCATGGAAACATAGGGTCCATTTATTATCAATGAATTTATTGTTGAAATCATGTTATTTGGTTTCAATTGAACCCTACTATTTAAACTGGATAACGAAATATATTTCTATTTTAAATAGATTCCCCATGATTATATAATTTTTTTCATAACCCCTAAATTAACATGTGGAATTCAATATAGGAAGAATAATTAATGAAGAAAATATTTTTTTCATTAGTATGTGTGGTGATGTGGTTTTAGGAATGGGTTTCCAAAGGGGGGTGGTTTGATTGATGTAATGATTTGGGTGGATGAGTTTGAAGAAGGAAAGTTGTGTTTTTTTGGGTAATTTACCAGAGTTTTCATCATTAATTACATGTCTAATGCTTCAAAATGTATATAAATGTCATTTTAGTATATGAAATTAATGTGAAGCCATGTTAATTTATCAGGGATCATCATCTCATGAATGATTATTATTTTGTTTATTTATTTGTGTTATTCATTAATGTTTCTTGAGTAGTGATGGGATGATTAAATAATTGTAACTATTGTCTATAATTTCATGCGGTTGATTGGTTATAGGAATATAAATGGTTAAATAAATTAGTTAGAAATGTGAAATAGTATTTTTGTCTCATTGTTTGTTGTTTTTCCATTAGAATTTGCAAAAAAATAGACAATGTTGTGAGTTAGTGGTTTGTCCGGGAACCCATATATCAGGATTTATTGTCTATTATTATTTATATATAAATTTATTTCATTGCGATTTCTATTCTCCCTCCACCCTAGTTGAGAACTATGTTCTGAACATCCCCATTATCATGGGTGAGGGTGTCCTTCCCAAACATCTGTTAAGAAGTACAAATGGCAAGAAACCTTCTTATTCCCACTCTATCTTCATGGTGATGTTAATATTTCAAATGCTATAATGGTCTGAGGTTTTTAGATCATTGAATGGTTGATGTGATGTGCTATCCTATGTTTCTTCGTTATGTGTTGAGATGAGATGTGCTTTCCTAGGTATATTCAGAAATAGATGTGATATGATTTCCAAGGTGCCTTTGGAATGAGTTGTGATGTATTGTGAGGCCATGGTGTATGCGGGACTGATGTGTTGTGAGGACTAGGTGTCTATCGGCGGGATGTGATGTGAGGAAGAGGTGTGGGGGGGTTGGATGTGTTGTGTGGAACAAGAGTTTGTGGGATTTCATTGATGTGGTATATGGAATGGATGTGAGCACACGGATGTACAACATTGGTAGAGAGTAGCATACCAGTGAGAAAGTGGTGTTGGGTACCCTATCATCGATGTTACTAATATTATATTACAAGACATTTTTTATATGGTGAGTCCTACATGGTGGGGTTGGTTTTGGTTAGTATTCATATTTAGGAGTAATTCAGTTACGTTGTTGTCTCATAGGTTCATTCTAATTATTATTTCCATGGCCATGATATAATTTTTTTTCCTACTGAGTATACATGTATTCAAACTATACTTTGTTAAAAATATTTTTATGATTCAAGGATGATTTCACATACTGTGGTGAACCTTTATTACTTAGATCATTAATAGTTATTGAGTCAATACATTATATTTACCATTTTGTATGCACTTTAGTGAATTTATTTTCTTTTTATCATTTCAGTTTAGATTTGAATTGTAGATGGTTGGGTTTTTGTTTTATATTTGTATGTAGTCATTTTGTATAATACATATTATATCTTAATCATGTTTCTATATAATGGTTAATTCCTCCCATATTGTGTGATTTTTAAATATACGGTTCATGTTACCATCCTAAGGCCTACTAGAGGAGGGACTCATGGGATGTTATATACCTTTATTCATTGACAAAATTGGTGTGGTATTATTGGAGGTAGGGAGTCGTGATAATGTGTTATAGGATATTATCGTTGAGTGATAATATAAAGTTTGTATCTATGACTAATGAAGATTTCCTGGGTTGGTATGAAAACAATTCTAGTTGAAAATGGTTCATTACATTTGATACGGGTCCTGACTATGACATAGGATTTTATGGACACCAAATAAATATTTTATGAGCATTAAGATTAATGAATGAACAAGTGAGATAGACCTTCCTGTAGCATAGAAACCCCGGAAAGGTACATGATTTACAATGAATAATATTACTATTTGAATTTTTTTAAAGGTAAAAATGGAAAGAAAACTAAACATAATAAAAAAAATCTTTCAATGAATTACAAACCCGTAGGGATAGGAAATCATTGCTTTCATTTCACAAATGGATTTGGGTCATTGACTGCGTGTAGATTAGGTAGTTGAGATTCATTAGCATGAACTCGTTGATCTTTGTAGTGTTGAATATGTTGAGGAAGATGATCAGTGGTCGTGACGTTGTTTACATTCTGGCTTAAGGATTTGGTAAAGTATGGGGGTAGTGTTTCAAGAATGGAGATAGATAGCTGGATGGAGGAACCCATGATCTCTTTTAGTAAGATTTTGGTCTCGATGGGGTATTGGGTCCCTTGGGAAGTTAGTCAGATGCGGGGAGCTACGTGTTAGTGGTGGACGCTATATCTGGGATAGAGGAAGGAGGTAGGTTTTTTTTGGTTGACTACTAGAAGAAGTTTGGGGAATATTTCCTTTCATCAAAACTTCAGGATGAGAAGTTTCACAATCTACTCTCCCATTATTAGGGGAGAATGTAAGGGTCGGAGTTGTGAATCCAGTTCAAAGCCCTAGTAAATTTTCCCCATATCTTTTTATATATGAGGAGTCTCATAGATGACATCCCTTAGAGGCAGTACATCCTTATATCCTATATTCTATTACTTCAATTAGGTTTCCAACATATCATGAAGTTCAAAAGAGGAAAGACATGATCGAGTGGATGTTGTATAAAGGAAGATTTCCACCAATGGGGAGATAATAGAGTTCTTTGAGGGGTAGATTAGTCGGTCATATATCTAAGGTTCCATGATTTTCAAGGTTTTTATATGATGGTATTAAACCTCCGTACATTCCATTCCAACCTTATAGTTCCATTCGATTTAGTGATTTACCCAGGATCTTTGCACTAGTGTGTTCCAGTTTTGGGGTTTGTGGGCTTCACTAAAACCAATTTCCAGTAGTTTCCTTTGCTCAGATTGGTGGAGGTGGATAGGTTTAGTGCCATCATTACTGGCTACTTCTAGAAATAGTATTTCAATAGTAGGGGAACTAATATATTGCTCTGATGAAGGGATAAGGTGTCTAAAGAGGATAACCTTAGGATGTTTCTTGTATTCAAATGATGAAACCAAATTATAGTAATGGAGGTGGTCATCAGTAGAGTGTTAGATGAGTTAGGAGGGTCAGTTTTACATAGTAGAGGTAGTACTTCCAGAGGTGGAAAAGATCATTAGAGGTTCGATCAGCTTATTTATTACACTTTTTCTACCTTATTTATTCAGGATCATCAAATTCCTTTGTTTCACACACTCTAGAACATTCTATGGGACTAGACATATAAT
Organism: Viscum album; assembly: GCA_963277665.1. Classification (NCBI taxonomy): domain Eukaryota; kingdom Viridiplantae; phylum Streptophyta; class Magnoliopsida; order Santalales; family Viscaceae; genus Viscum; species Viscum album. The sequence goes on from OY728137.1 coordinate 1,200,922,252, forward strand.
GCTTCATGTGCCCTGGGGGATGAGTATATTTTTTTTGGCCATAACATATTATTTGATATGTTCCAAGGTTGTATACTGATAATAGGACTACATCAGTCCCATTGGGATATCTTCATGCTATAGATGCATCCAAATGCTATCATCCATAAAATATCCTATTTGTACTCCATGCATTCTCTTATTAAATACGTATGGGGGAGTTTTTTGTTTTCTGAAGTGGATAGGAAAAATGTTGTTTTGTTAGGGAGCATGGATGTTTGGTGGGGAACAAGCACATGGATCCCCTTATTTCAATGATGGCTATGTTGTTACTGGAGTTAGAGGACATTGATATGGTAGAAAATCATAGAGTCATTAGGTAGTTACTAAATGTTTTTCCTAAGGTTGTTGGGACTCTACCCTATCGATGTGATATTGAGTTCATTATATACCTCCAACTTGGTGATTCCCTAATTTTTATGACTTCTTAACGAATGGAACATAACGAATTTTGGTAGTTAAGGATTCAAATAGTTGATCTGATGTAGTAGGTATTTGTTGTAATAGTGTGTCAATTTGGGGTGCTCTAGTGTTGTTATCATGGGATTCAAACAGTGATATGTGGTTTTTCATAGACAATCGAAGTTTTTATTCAGTGACAGTCACAAAACATTACCCCCATACACAAATAAATTGTATTTTTAACCAATTATGTGGGACACATTGGTTTTCTATGATTGACATGAAATGTGAATACCACTAGTATAGGGTGAAGGTTAGCCATATCCTGAAGACTACCATCAGATGTAGGTATGTGAAATTCAAGTATAGAGTCATTTTATTCAATGTAATGAAAACACCGTACATATTCATAGGGCTTATGAAATTATTATTCCATGAGTTATTAGATCAGTTCGTTATCGTATTCATCAATGCTATCTTAATTTACAGAAATTAATAAGAGGGTAATGTTTAGCATCTCAGAAATATAATTCGTATTCTTCAACACCAATAGCATTATGGATATTTTTCAAGGTATATGTTATGGAAAAGATATGTGCATGTCCTTGAACATGTGGTGTCTCAAAATGGTGTGGAATTAGACCCATTAATTGTTGAAGTAGTTGTTTCATGGGATTCACCCAATAACATTGAAGAGTTTTAAAATTTACATCATCTCTAAGGCTATTATTAGAGGAATGTACCCAATTACTTTTAATTCCTATCCCCATTATCATCTATGTCTATGAATTTCCTAGATTTTGTGTCATGTAATTAGTGCCAGGCAGGGTCTATTTTCTTGAAGGGGATGTTGGTTAGGGACACAATTATCTTATTTCATTAGGAATCAATAATGTTTGAGAGTTTTTATGAATCTTATAATGATGGTTTGTGATGCGTAATGATGCAGTAACAAGAGATGATCTCTAATTGGTTTGTGTATTTAAATCTCCATGACAGTAACTCTAAAACCAATGATCTAGAGAATTAGATAGTAATCATTTAATAAATGTTTTTGTGAAATTACCTCATTGTGGAGGTTTTTTGGTGTTCATGGATCACTAGGACTTGAGTTTATATTTTCTCAGTGTGATCTAAACTAGTGACACCGATTTAGAGTGGATTTCCTCCATGATTAAGAATTTAAGATATACTACAACTCCAAAAGTGGTAATTTAATCGATAGTGAATTATGTGGTATTTCAAGGAAGGATGTTATTTAGGCATTTTGAGATAGAATTACATGAAATAGAGGAGTTTTTATCCTTTCACTTAGATGAAGGGTTATATATATGTAGAGTTTTTTTGTGTCAAATGATAGTGATATATTCTCTGATGAAGCAGGTGGAGGAGGCTCAGTGGTGAGACCTATAGGTAGAGGTGATACATCATCATATTGGCCACTGTGATGCTCCAAAGAGATCTAAGAAATATGATTGAGACCAGATATTATTTCCTGGGGAATTGATTGTTCTGGTGGCATTTCAGGATAGACACATTGTTGAGTTACATATTTTTACCTCTGTTGGTACACCCAAGATTCTCCATGATATAGTGTGGATTGAGGATATAGTTTTTATGGTTTGGGATGTAATAGGCAATGGCATAGTTTGTGGTGAAATTAATGGTCAGATGGTAGGTAATGATTGAGCATCATGTTTTTGGTGGTTTGTAGCATTCGTTTATGTGCTCTAGGGGAAATGAGATGAAATATCGATGTATTTTTTCATAGGTTTTCCCAGCGCATAGAGATATTGTGATGATATCCAGGTTATAATGGATTGGATGATGAAATAATACCATTTCATTACAATCATGGATTTGGGAATAGTGGATACAATGGAATAGAGTTACATGGATGAAGTGGTGAAGTTTCATAGATTCTCTATATCCATTTTCTCAAGTCGGGATTTATAGTTTACATAATGATTCTGGAGGGGATTACAATATGCATTTAGAAATTAGTTAATCTTAAACATATGTATCCACTGTCATATTGATGGGATGAAGAAAAATCCATCCGTATATTTTAGGATATGTTTTAGGAATGCAACATGTTCTTTTTTGGATATGTGGTAAGCCACCAAACTTTGGTAGTGTATATTATAATAATAAAAATCACTCATCCATTGGTTAGAAAACCTTGTTGTCATCTACATTGTGGGATGGTGGTTGGGGTAACAACTTTTCTTGGTATCAATGTGGTGTAGAACATGGATGCTCAGTTTGTTCATGAAAGGATGGAAGAATCAAAAGATATAAGTATTCTTATCCCAATAATAGGAGGAGGCCAATTTATGTTGAGGTTTCCAACCACATGTTCGTAGAGGTTTCACATTGACGTGTGTAGTAGTGTTTTGGAAGTAGACATAATACGTCTCATAGCATTATTCGGACCATTGATGTGATGGAGATTGTTTAGGAGCTGACATATTGGTTGATGTTGCCACCGAGATTAGATAGGATTCACAATGTCTTTCAGAAATATCAGCTTCATCAGCATCATCACAATTACTCCAATGTAGTTGACACGGGTGAGTTATATATTGAGGATGACACAATGTTTTTGGAGTAGAAAATAGAGATCCATAATTGTTAAGAGAATATTCTCCATTGATTGATGACTCATTTGTTTCATGTGTTTCGAAGGAAATGTGGCTTAGATAAGAGTACATGGGATTGAGAGATGCAGATTACTTCCTAGTACCCAGATTTATTTTTTGTTTATCATTCCACTATTTTTCTGTGTAATATGATTTTCAAACACTAAATTATGAGATGTGCTATTTTAAATTGGTTTTTTATGTGTGTGGTGTGAGTTTTTATAATATTTGTAGGTATTAAAAGGGGAGGATCTGATACATAATTGAGACTCATTAAATGTCTTGTGATTAAATCCATAAATTTGAGCCTATTCCACCAAGAGAGGATGGTATATTGACATAGAGGATGTAATTCTTTAATTTTGTGATTTGGTATGTCATAATTGGGTTTGCTTTAGCAGTTTTTTTAATCATCATTTGAGTTGACTTTTTAAAACCCATGATTATAAGGCATAGTTATAATACATTGGAGGAGGTGTCTACAGCATTAAAACTACACAAGGTTGTTTATCATTGATATTTTATGTGTGTGGTTTTTAGTAGTGTTTGATGTGTGATGAGAACATTTAGTTGTATATAGAGGGATAGTTGTTTTAACACTTCCACTATTTCCCTTTGGGAAGCTATTAAATTCTTGAGGATGAGAATAGGTTGAGAGGCATATGATGTAATGAACCATACCCACCAGTCCATTAATTTTTCTGTATTCTTGTGTTTGAGGTGTCTTTTCATGGAAGGGATACTCATTTCAACACTTTTGGAAGGTATTAGTTTTTATGTTTTCCATTCGCATCTCATCATAATGATATCTCATGCTGGTAGTGTCTTATATATGATATATCACACTAGTGGTGTCTCACCCTTATGGTGGATCAATGATTGTGTACCAGCCTTGCAGTGGCTCACTAATGATGTCTAAGCCAAGCAGTGGCTTGATGGAGGGGTCTCACCATAGAGGTGGCACACTGATAGTTTATCGACCAATCGATGGCTCCATAGTGGTGTCCCACCCTACTCGGGGTTCACTGATGGTGTCTAATCCTAGCAGTGGGTCGTTAGTAGTCACTCAGCTAGTGGTGCCTTGTCAAGTGGTAGCTCAATGGAGGTGACTGAAATTGAGATTCCTTGTCATGAAATTCCTCATCTGTAGGTGGCTTGTAGGATGCGCCTCTCAACTACTAGTTCATCTTGTAGTGCATCATATGATGGAGTCTCACTGATGGTTCCTTATGAGAAGTGTTTCATTTTTTTCAATTTTAAGACTTTTATGATGAGATATGGTCTTAATAACTGAATTGAAGGTTTTTAGAGTTGTTACTAAATTTTTTGATGATTTATTTATTCTTTTTGAGTATTTAGACACTTAAATTGTTCAAACATGCGGTCTTGTTCAAATATTCTTTTAATGGAAATTAAAAAAACCTTTCAAATCATCGATGTTATGAATATAATCCTCGATGATAAGGGCCTTAACATCAATAATTCATCTCCATTACCTTGATAGAGAATTCCATAAATCTATTTCCATATAGGAGTTGTGCATTCAAGATGTGCAAATTGGTTATGGTTTCCTTGGTGGGTTAAATATTGTATGAATTCCCCTATTTATTGGTCAACCTAGAAGTGTTGATATCTCTTCTTCCAGGTAGAATTTCCATCAACATTCATAATTCATAATCATGAAGGATTATTATATAGATTTTTTCCATTTGTGAAATTGACAGTTCTAGATTAATAAACGTAATCAAATTGGTTTAAAAATCATCATACAGGGGCATGGGAAAGTGTCTCATGATCATGATGTTTTTTATTAATATTGTGATTTTGTATTGGATATCTAACCCAGAAAAATTCATATCCATTAGGGGTCCATATTTTGGAATTGAACAGTTTATAGAATGCATGTTGTTTGGTATCATTTGAATGAATATATTATATTTTTCTTAACCTCGTATATCGATATAATAAATGTACTCCATAATATTATATAATTTCAATGATAACCCATAATTTAACAATTATAATACAATAAAATATTCCATATTAACTCAGAAAATATGTTCTTTCTTAGGTATCTGTGGTGATGTGGTTGTGGAAATGGTTGATCATAAGGGGTTGGTTCTGTTGATGTGATGATCTAGGTCATTGAGATTGAGTACGTACACTAATGTTTGTATTGGAAATTTCCCCGAGTTTTCTTCATTGATAACATGCATAATGAACCCCCATGTATCCATTGAACATGGTATTATATTAATTTAATGTGACTTCATGTTATTTTACCCAGTGTCTTTACCAGATGAATGATATTAGTATGATTCTTGATATTCTTCATTCATTATAGTGTCACGGGTAGTAATGCAATGAATAAAAAATTGTTAATAATGTTTGGAATGGATTTTTTTTGTTTTATTAATAGAATATACATGGTTATATATATTTTTTATAATGTGAAATGTGATTTTTTCCTAGTAGTGTGGTTTTGTACACATAGAGGTAGTATCAATGATGATGGTGTTGTGAGTCAGTTATTTTGAGAACCCATAGTTTCGGCATGATTTTCTTGTATTATTTTTATATAATTTTATTTCCTGGTGATTTATAATAACATGAAACACTATTTGAGAACTATTTTTTGAACTCCCCCTTCATCATTAGGAATGGTATTTTCACAAACATTCGGTAAGGAGTATTTCTAGATGGGTACCCACTATTTTCTGCATTCCCTTCCAGAAGATGTATTAATCTCAATAACGATGATATTTGGTGGATTGATAGTGAATTAGATGTTATATGTGGTGTGGTATCCTAGATGTGATCAGGATGAGTATAAATTAGATGTTCTTTACTAAGTGTCTTTGGGAGGATATGTGATTTTCTTTCACAGGTCTCTCCAAAATGATATATAATGTATTTTGGTGTGTGCGTGAAGTATGTTATGTGGTATATGGATGGATAAAGGAACAAGGAAGTATGATGCTGCTCGAGAGTGGCATACTAGTGGGAATGTGTTGTGGGGTACCCTGTCATTTATGGGATTTAAATTATATTACCATACAATAATTAATTAATTATAATTCCATGATTAGGCTGTGTTTGGTTAGTATACCAGTTTTTGTGTTTTTTGGTTCTTTTGTTTTCTCATCGGTGCATTAGTTTGCATCATTCACATGTTCATGATACCATTTGGATTTCATTCTGAGTATACATGTATTCTCACCCTACGTATTTTAAACTTTTTCTTTGTTTCCATGTGGATTTCATATATTGTTCTTCTTATTATGTTCTTATATCATTGATAGATTGTGGGTTGCAGCTTAAGCATTACCATTCGGTATTTACTTTTGAGACATTATTTTATTTTTATCACTTATATTTCTACATGCATGTGGGATAGTTAGGGTTTCTCTTTTATATATGATTGGATTGGATTTGAGAACATTCATCTTATCATCAAAATATGTTTCCTTATAATGTGTTACACCTCTATATTGGTAGAAATTTACACCCATGGTAGTAGTCTCCAACCTAGGGACAGTTGGAGGCAGGACAAGGGGGTCATTATCATCTTTTATTAATTTCCATTCTAGGAAGGGTATACTTTTAGGATGGGGTCATGATAATGAGATTGGAGTTTGGAATATTTTCTAAGGGTTCCCATAGTTTTCTATAATAAAAAATATAATAACAATATATTATTAAATAAATCATGTGTAAATAACCCACTAAACATGAATAAAACAATTATATTATCATTAGTGTTGATCAATATTTTTTTCAAAACTCGTAATATTATCCAATAACATATAAATATTTACTAATAGTTTCTGTGATACCAAATATTGTAACCGTATTTCTTCATACATGTCTCTTAAATAAATATTAAGATACCATAACAATAATGTATTCTTGAATTATAATTATTTAATTTATTTAAAAATCACATTGATAAAATATAGATAAATATTTAAATATAGAATTTAATTTAATACATACACATAATAGTCTAGGGAATTTAATATTTTTCCTATTATATGTCACCACATGAGAACATACATAAATGGAAGGGTGTCATTGAATCATAATAATCATAAGTGTAGTAGGAATGAACATTTCCAAGGACTAAAATGAGAACATGGTTGAGAAAAAATTAATCATCACAATGTAGGCATAATATTATAACCATAATAATATTTAAATCATCTAAAATAGACCTTTATGATTTATCATATATTATAATGAAACCTAATAAAAAAGTGAAACATGTATAAAAAATATTAAATAATATAGCATCAGGTTCACACATAACATTATTGTAGAAATAATATTGAATATAATTTAAAACAATTAGCATTATGTTTATTCACAGAAGGAAATATATACTGAGTTATATTATTTTACCGAAATCCATTATTGGGTTATAAAATTTTCCTTCCAATTATCAAATCATTAATTTTTTATAATATCATATTCCAAATATATTTTGAACATTTAAAATTCAGAAACATCTAATATAGAACTCATAATGTAATGGGTTTCATAATTATTAAGTATGATATATAAAAATATCTATTGTATAGTGATTCCCAAAATGAAGAATGGGTGAAAAGGTTTTTATTTTATTTTTTCAACAAACAATTAGAAATGAAAAGATAATATTTCATATGTAGGTGGGTAATAAACATATGAACATTCAAATTGAGTTTACTAGGTATTGTATTTATTCTAATCGTAGTGATGTCTAGTAGTCATAAAAATGAAAAAAGTTTTATTAACAGAATAATAATGGTATTTAAAATTAAATTTGAATTAGATGGACTTTATAAGAATCATTTCGAATATTTGAAAAATTATTTGAAAAACCCAAATGGTGAATGATTATTTTTTATGTTTGCTAACCTTTGGTCCCATGTTGTTTCCAAAAATTTACACTTATTGAATAATTGATTTTTTATTAGATCATAAATACTTAAATATATTTTAATATATTTTTAATTATTGATCAATTATTTTCACTATAATTTATTAATTATAATTTTTGTAATGAATGAATAGTTCTATGACATGTTTATTTCAACTATCCCATTTACATATAATTATCTTTTTATTAATTCATTGACAAAAATTTATTTGACATCATACTTCCAAAATAATCACAATGAAAAAACTATATGTCGTAACATTATATATTATATAGAAATTCCATCTTTTAATTCATTTAGAATTATTGATTGGAAACATTAACATATATGGGAAAACCATGAATTAATGTGACCTGTATATAAGATGGATAGATACTGTATATGTATAAAAAATAGATCTATTATAACATTTCACAATAATATATTATATTAAAAAAAATTAATATATATTTATCACGAATATATGAAATTAATGTTTTTTAGTAGAGTTTATAAAATAATGGAAGAAGATTATAGTGATACATCATTTTTTATTCTTAATAAATTATTATTTAATTAAATCCAAAAATTAAATGATTAAGATGAATCTAGAAAGACAAAAATGATACTTGGTGGATTGGCATTATGGAATTGGGAATTGGTTTTTTCTAATATAATTAATTACGATGTGATTTTTCAATGGGTGGGAGAGGGTTTAGAATACCGATGGGGGTAAATTTTTTGTTATATATATATATATAATATTATACATAATGTAAAATTTGAAATAGTGGTGTTATTAAACATTATGAATAATATTTGAATATATATGAAGATTTTATAACATTAAATACTTTCAAAATCCAATCCTTTTGAGTTTAAACATATTGAATAAATAAAATAAATATATGATGTAATATTTTTATTATTTTATTATATATTTTTTATATTTCTGATATTATTTTTTAGCTATGGAATTTAATTTTTTTATTTTTTTAATTTTCAGTCATATTAAATTTATTTTGAATAGATATTTGAATTTATTATTATTTTGTAAAAAATTACATCAATATTTTATTTTAATAGATCAATTTAAAACCAAAATTATTTTTAAAAATCATTGAAAATATAATGTTTCTCAAAAAATTACTTCACCTCCATTTTATGATAATTTTCATTTAAAAAAAATAAAAAATTCAATTCAATTTATTAATAATTTGTTACTATCATTGGTAAGTTAATTGATTATTAAACAATACCATGTTTTAAAAAATAGGGTAAAATACAATTATTAAGAAATAATAATATTCATTCATTGGTTTTATAATTTTGAAATTTATTTCATTGTGGTATATTACTTATATTACATTCATTTATTCATATTATATAATATTAATATGTCATTTTAAAATTTTATTTTTTTATGTAGCAATTTAAATGTTAATATTACTATTATAACAGTTTTTTTACTATTCCAAATGTTTATTTTACTAATTTTATATTCATATATGTTTTATAATTGATATAAATACCAAATTTTCCCTCATTATTCATTCACTTATGTTTGTTACATTATCATATATTCATTTTTTCTTAAAAATAATTATTATCATTCAAATTTTTTATTTTTCAATGCTATTTTCTACCATGATAATTATAAGAGGAAGTGATGTTAATAAATATCAAATCCAACTATTTGTATATAATTTATTTTATTATACCATTTTACAACATTTATTATTGTTGAATTTATTTATAATCAAGATGAAATGATCTAGTTCTAATGAAATACAAAATATTTTGTTTTTTTCTTGTGGCATGTGTTGTATTATATATATTATACCTATATATGGATCACATAAATAATAAAAATGAAAATATCACATATGAAATTATTTATCAATATATGAACATTATTTGATATCTATGAATTAATATATCTGGGATAGATGGTCCATAACTATGCAAGCCATATTTTTATTTTTGGGGGTATTATTTAAATGCTGTCAAAATTCCATTATGATTATAATACACTTCCATAATACAATATCAAGTGGTTTGGGATAAAAAATTTATTTAATCATATCTAATTATACCTATTAAAAATTTAGGATTTGTGATATGGCCCATGTAATATCATTCTGTAGATCTTCCCACCAAAATCAGTTACTTATATACATTATAATTGTATTAATCCTAATATGAACATTCCCTTTATATTTTATGTATTATTTTTTTACATACAAGATTATAGTCATAAAAACACCAGGACATATATGAGTCTATCATAAGAATTAAGGATCATAATCTCAACCACGAATGATCAATACACCATCAATTATTCCTTGAATAACATCCTCGTCATGATAAAAAATGAATGATTCTTTGACGTGTTACCTAATAGATCATGTTGAATATCTAAAATTTAATCATGACCTACTATAATTCCTTATAACATATATCAATAGATCAACCAATAGATTTATAAATATTGAATATTAATTTTAGTCTATCTCCATTTGTGGAAGAATCATCATAAAAATTGTGTTAGCAATAATGAATCCATTACTAAGAGAATACATAATATTAAAATCAAATGAATCTATACAATCCACATATACCTTTTTATATATATTCAAATAATAATGTGGATAAAATGAACATGTTTCTATTGTTTTAAACAAATATCACAATGTTATACCAACATAATAAATTTTTGAAACATATTAACTTATTGAAAAATGAACATAATTCAAGATCATTGCCATGGTAATTCAATTCATGAAAAAAAAATCTTATACAACAAACCAATACCCAATAACTTTTGATAATAATAAATAAATATCGACTATGGATGAGTAATATGATACATCATATCCCTCATTTCTATTAGGCAAGATAAGATCAGGAGTCAATGTTATCTTTATTCTCAATTTCATGAATGTCTAATAAAACTGATAAGAAAATATGAACATAGATCCATTTTTTGTAGATATATAATCTGATAATCCATTAATGATAATTATTATATGAAATATTCATAGAAAAAATTGATTCCTCGAAATCAATTATTCCTGAATACATTAATAAAATCATTCTATAACATGATAAATTCCTCATTATTAGGGTGCACTGAGATTCTAACATTTGAACTGAAAAAAATAATGACAAAATCATCTTAATCAAAATATAAAATGTTGATATTTTATTATAAAATTATATCTCCCTTATAGTCAACAATATGTATCAATGTTATTGATTTTTCACTTCCTATTACATGGAATTATAAATTGAATCATACCTAAATACTACATCAAATTTATCCATGAATAAATGAAATATCTTGTTTATGAGATCAATGAACACATCCTGAAAATTAGTCATCATAAAAATAATTATTTTGTTATCAAAATAACCATAACATCATTGGAAGGATTTAATATTATTGTATTCTAATCTAACATGGAATTTATGATATCCCACAATAGGGGTAAATTTTGGTAACTTTTCACACCTTTTTAACTAAACAATGAAATCATCATTTAAATGAAAATGGTTAACATTTTATATAATGGAATAACATGGATTTCTATATTCTACCAAAAAATGTTTGTTTCAATTTTTGAAATAATATTGATTTTCTCAAGAAACCTAATATTAATTTTATCGCCCTACAAAATCCCTCGACCTCTTTATCATGTTTCTAAATAAAAAAATCACTGAATTTATTCAAAACCATTAGATATGAGGGGAGATAAATAGGCTCTATTTTATGAATGTTATCTATGTTAATTTAAATTATCTATTTTGTTGTAATACATAGATTTATTCTAGGAAGTAATCTAGATAATGATTTATATTAGTGAGTTTTTTTACTCTATTTGACTCCACTTCCATGATAATGAGACAGAGAATTTCAGAAGATAGAATATTCGTTTTCCTTTGATTATGACCTAATATACTAACTTTAATATCACAATATATATATATTGGTTCTATTAGTATTCATTTAATGCATATATAGATACAAATTAGCGATAACAATCCATTCCAACTAAAAATTGTTTCTTTTCTAAAAACAATGACAAACAATTGTGTCATGCCAATTTAGAACTCATATAATATGGTATATAGTGATTCCACTATATAATTTAATGAAAAATTACTTTTCATATCGATCAAATTCAAAGGGAGTATCAACGATCATTTAATAACATTATTCTCCCAGACTACGATTAAAAAGGGACCTTTTTCAAAATGAAATAAATGATTATTATGATATTTTTATGAATTAGTTAAGTGAAATAGGATAGTGTACAAAAGTTTTAACATTAGTAGACAACAACAGTATCCCTATAGTAACTTTAGTTGACTCTTAAACATATATTTTTCATTAGAAAAAACAACTCTAATTCTATTATGATAACATCTAATTCTAGAGTTTCACTATGTCCATAAAACCAGGATTTCTCCACAATATTACATGGCTACGATATTCATTTATACGTATAATATTCCTATTAAATTTGATGTCCAATAATTTCTGCATTGATTGAAATACATGGATGCACATCTTTATACCTATCTATTACCATCGACATAAAAATCATTTCATATAGAAATACAGACCGTAAACAATGAACTCCATTTCATTAAATTAATAACTAAAAATTGTATGCTATTTACTTATAATATAATAGAACCACCAAGGTGGAATTTTAATTTTTAGGATATAAAAATATCATATTTCCCACCATACCTAGTATACTAATCATTACTCAACTCTAATCAACATTGTGTTCTCCATAGAGAATTTCCCAAATCATCTAGCCCATGATCCCTACTTTCACTATCATACCATCCCACCACCATCAATTATTGATTTCAGGTATAAATGTTTCCATAAAATCATAGTGATGAGGTGGAATAAAAAAATTCTCAAAGTGTAAATTTAAATATTATATCAACTATTCACCTTTATAATCAATTACAACCCCTTAAATACCCGATGGATATTTGTTGTCTACAAGTTCCCATTGTGGTAACACTATACATATACAATTAAATATTATGAAAGGATATATTAATTCCTAGAATTAATAATAAGCTATTTTCAATGTATAGTGGTCACATATTTCATTCTATTGGGAAAATGGTGTTTGATGAGTTAACATTCTGTGAAACTGATGAATAAATCCTATTATATTCTCATACTTCAACAATGTGCAACTAATTATCCCTAAATATATTGAAATGATATTTTCTAACCCCCAAGTAATCACCCTTAAAATAATTTTTTACAATAAATAATAGTTTATTTAGAATTTTTTTTATCAAAATATAAATTTTTGATAAATCAACTTAATTAATTCATAGGACATTTGGATATTCGTTTAATAAAAAATAAAAAATAAAAATACTCATTATCGATATAAATAAAAATACTTATCTGATCTATAATTTACTATTAAATTAATTTTTTCAAACATGTTAACAATATATATATATTACCACTATTTAATTAGTATAATTTTATTTCATAATATTATATTCCAAATCATCATAAATATAATATAGTAAAATTGATTATATTATGAACGATGTGGTTAAATGTAATATATTATCATATGATTAATACTAATATGATTCATGAGACTCAAGATTACATAAAATAATCATGGTAGTGAATGAAGGATCCGGGTAAAGCCTTGATAACATAGTATTACAATATATTTTTGATGACATGTGTCTTATTAGGTTACTACAAGAGTGCTGAAAATCAGATATCTTGGTCATGTTCTACACCCATGATCCCATATTGTGAAATGTAATATCATTTTTTATTATTATAAAATGACTACCAAAATGATATAATTATAAATATTATAGAAACCTCATTCAAACCTTCTAGTTTTTTTTATATAGATAAAAAATTTAGTACCAACATATATATACATGGTATATAGTTATCAATATGGAATAAATTAAATAATTTAAAAAAGGTTATTTCATAAATTATGATTAAGAAAATGTCCATTAAAACATTTAGGTAATATCTAAATAATTATATAGTTTTCAATGAAAATATAAGTGACACATGATTAATAAAATATTATGTATATATGGATAGATTAATCAATAATTCCAATCAAGTATACTAACACATCATCTATAAGTGACACTATGAAAAAAGAAATTAAATAGTGGTTCTTAATCTAATCAAGGAGGAATAATTAAATATAATAATTATCATTGTAAAATCCTCTATAGAAAATCCAATGGAAAACCAATGAACATTTATTCAGTACTCCCTTTATAATGTAAAGTTATACCATGATATAGAATCAATTTACAAATAAATCCAAGACCATGATCCTTTACATTACATTGATTATAAAAAAAATATGTCTATATTTGACTTTAAAGGACCTCATGCATTGTTGGAGTATGATATACCCAGTATGGGATAAATACCATTCCCTAAAAACCTATTCGAAATATAAATATATGTAGTAAAATACTCTATAATGATGAAATTTAGTAAATGTTATAATATATATATATTAAATAAAAACGTTATAAACAAATACATTCGAGGGTTACCTCAAGAGTAATTTTCACTCAGGTGTTTCCTAAATTATTTTTTGTGAGGTTTAATTCTGTTCAAGATTCCAATGTTGTTAAATCATCCACATCATCCCTTATCCATTTTTTATTTTCACACTCCACACAACTACACAGTTTATAATAAAGATTTTATCTAATTTGGCAGTTTCTGTTATCGATGATGTTGTTCAATATATTTTCCCCCATATATATATTACCTAGATTATCTCATGGTGATGGATTAGTGTTTCCAAATTGGTGATAACTGTTAGATTTGGCAGTGAGAGGTCTCCATATTTTTTGTATTGGTGGATTAGTATACATACTTCTCTTCCAAATCACATTTCTGGAACATTTTTCAATGTTGGTGGTCAAATGTTCACTATTGTCGTCTACATTAGTGTTTTCACGATAGTATTGATGATGTGTGGGCACCGACCATATGGTTTATGTCTTTTGTTTTTTTTGTTAGAAAGGTTGATGATAAATGGATTTTTGTGGGAGTGGCTATAATGTTCTTCTATTTAATGTTGCATTGAAATGGTGCTTCACATTGGTGTTTAAATCTGATCAGATTTATTTTGTTGGTGGTGAGTCATTGGGTTTACTAGTGATTTCTGGTAAATTGGTGATTCTAGGGGGATGAAATGATATTTCATCATAGGTTTTCATATGTACATAGTGGAGAATTTGTGCCTACACCTCATGGGAATTTTAACTAGGTCTTCACTATGTGATTGATTCTTCATAGGGATTTCTCCATGGGTTTGGACCCTTGGGTCACTATTGTGTGTTGAAGGAGGCACATTGGGATTTAGTCTCTTGATTTGGTGCACTAGGATCTTAGTTTAGTGACACTTCCTAGTGGAATGCCACATATTTATGGATGGGAATGTTGACATTATTCTCCCCCCCTTAGAACACTTTGAGTGATTGTGGTGTGACCATATTGTGACTTTTGCTATAGGTTCTTATTTAATTAGGAAGCACAACAAGATTGTGATTCTTGGGAGGTATCCTCTAGGAATCATTTTTTGGGTTTATAGAAGTAGATATATATGTTTTGGAATATTTCATCAGCCCCTCCTCCCTATTTATTGATGTGGGGTTCCATTTCTTATTGTGTCAGACCAAAACGATACATTTTTTTGGTAGAAAGAAATGAATTATTCAATGTCTATTGGTTTTTTGATGGGTACAAATAAGGTGGGGGTGGAATGTGTTTATATGATTGTATGATGCATTAAAGACTTGTAAATCTACATATTAGGGTCATGTTTTTTCCTCTGGGTTTCTCGTTATTTGGGCAATTAAAAATTGGGGGTTTGGGCCACTGTGATTTTAGGTCATGTAAGAGATTTATATAACCCCATATTAAAAGAATAAAAAATGTTTTCTAATAAAAGGGGATTCATTCCCAACATGTCAATAAAAATTATCAAAATCATTTACTTTCTATACTAAGAAGGACCTTAATAGTATAACCTTGATGGGGAACAACTAAAAAAATAAACATAAAAGAAATTAATGTTTTAACCCATCCCATATATAAGAAAGTGAATCAAGTAAAATAATATTATGTAAAATCAGCCAACCATTACATTATACTTAGGGAAAATGTGTATAATTGAATTAAGTAATTGAAACCCATAAAATTATTTAACCTAAAAAATGAAAAAATATGTTCCTAGGAATATTTAATGATGAAATATAAAACCCGGTTTATATAAAAACTCACATAATGATATAACATATCATTTTCATGTTCATTAATAAAAAATAATTACATAGTTATATTCATTAATAAAATATTACATAGATATTAAATATTAAATAATAAATTCTTAATAATTAACATTTTGATAAGGTTTTATTTAAATATTTATTTTTTTATTATATATTATCTATTGAACAAAATAAATCCAATTTTTTAAATCTTAATATAAAAATAAAAAAGTTTTAAATTTAGTATTTGTTTTGAAATTATTGATTTTGTAATGAATAGTTAAAATTAATGAGTTTTGTAAAATTGTGATTTATTTCTAATTATATATGTAATTTGAAATAAAAACTATATATTAAATCATTTTTAAAATAAAAAAATTATTCATTTTATAAATTTAATAAAATTCATTACATTTGTATCATCATTATTCAAAAAATATTGTAAATGTTTTTTATGTATTAAAAACACACATTTCAGAAAACTTATATAAGGTTCAAAATGATTATAATTTATATATATATAAAACAAACCATAATAAGGAATGATTTAAATTAATTATATAGATTATATATAAATAAATTTTAATTAAAAATAATATAATTATTATTATAAGTCATATATTTAATACCAATCATCATAGGATTAAAATATACATTTTTTGGAAAAGGCATTTTCATCACGAGTCCGAACAATATTTTAAATTATATTATATCACCTGTATGAATTGAATTAGAATAAACAAAATAAATATTTTGAATCACAATAATTTATATTATATTATATTATCAACTTATTTATTGGACCTAATTAATATTGTAAATACTAAATGAATTCTATAATTTTTATGGTTAAATCTAGTTTGCTGGGGGTTATTATAAAATGATAAGTGATATAATAACCAAAATAATCATATAAATTTTATTTAATAGACAAAATTTTATTTTATATACTCCATTTCTCAATAATGATACATTTTTTGCCATCTATAATTTGAAATATTTTTGTATAGATTTTATTTTTCAATAATTATAAATGGGTTATCTTCCCCATTTATAAAAGGACACCCATCTTTTATCATATTAAAAAATTAGAAGAATATTGTTTAGGAAAAAACCACCCCTATTTCAATAATTAATTACTTCTACACGAACTGGATAATTTTTTTTATTATATTTCCATCTTATTAAGGATTTCAATTTTTTCTGATGGATGTTTTTCGAAAAATAAGTATGATAATTTATCGATTATTTTTGTTTTATTTATTCTTTCACCATATTCAAATATTATTACTTTTTTTGATATTATAATATTTTAATCTATAATATAATGAAATTTTATTATATTAATTGTATAATATAAATCCATTTCCACTTTCATCAAAAAGTAAATTATACCATCTGTTGTGTGTACGATGGAAAACCACCCCGCAAAGCGATGTAATTAGTTTTTCATCATCATATTTCATGAAATGTTAGAATTATTGATTTAAAGTATATCTATGATTTTAAAACCAAAATTATATTTATTGGTTATTTATCCACATATATATTCTTATAATCCATTCTGTTGAAAATACCATAACATTGCTCATTTGTATAGTGGACTACTTCTCTAAAAAGATATGTGGTTTATTTTTCACTAAAAATATATATGGAAGAATATGATGATGAATTTTATGAATATATATTATAAATATAAAACAATTAATATATTAATGTAGTATTTATAATTATAAATGGGAAATATGTCATTTTTTATAACATTAGAGTCACATCAGAATAAAAACTTTATAGCTGAGTTTGTGATGACTACCACCTACACAGTGCGATGTAATTTTTTTCATAACCACATCACGTTGATTATATTGAAATTTATATAAATTAAATAAAATTTTATTTATGATATTTATATCATTATGTTAGTATCATATAATACACACCTACTTCTATAATGACGATTGAAAAAAATGAAACATTACACATTCATATATAAAACCTACCCCCTCAATGATTTTAATCAAGTTCATTTCACATTTCCATATCTATTGATTGGTTTTGAAAGTATAAATTATTAATTTATATCATTAGTAAATTTGTAATAATATTGAGTAGATTATTTAATAACGACCATATTGACCACTACCAACCTAATTAATACATATTTGACATCTATGTCTAATTCTATCAAAATATAAAAATAATATATAAATGAATCATTAATTGTGTAAAAAAAATTTATGTGTTAAAATATAATGAATATGAAAACGAACCGATTCTTAATTAATTAAATAATAATCATATGTTTCTAGAATGTCTAATTAAAATCCCACATGATTATTCAGAGTCAATGTAAGTGAAATTTCGTCAAAAATACTCTTATAGTGTTTTTCATCCACCTATTTTTCTTTCATATTATTGTTTTTTAAAATTATTTCTTGACATTAATTATAGCGGAATTTTTTTTTATAAAAATAATTTTTGAAAAATTTATTTAAAACATTATCCTTTTATAAATAATTTTTAGTTCTATTAAAAAATAAAAATAGTATATTTTATTTTAATTAATACAATGAAAACAAATATTTATACTATATTGATAACAATTTGAATTTTATATTCTTTTACCAGTAGTAAAGTTTTATTCACTGAAATCCCATGCTTCCCCTTTTCTGGGTATTTTTTGTATTGAAAATTCGTTTTAAAAAGAGTGTATATTTTAATTTCCTAATAAATTTTTAAATGGGATTCAGGGTGATTATAATGGATTTTATGATGAATATTTATCAATTAATGTTTTATAATTATGTTTTTTATGTATGGAAATAATAATTATGATTATTAGGTCCATTATAACTATATAATTATTTGTTATGTTAAAAATAGAGGACTATTGGTTATGATATTAACCAAGGATGGGAGCTTCCACTATAAACCAATGATGGGTGGGTTAGTAAAATCTATATATATCATTGGGTTTTCTAGTGAATTATTGATCATTATTATAAAATTACTTTCATTTTATGTAATGATATGGATGATTACTTCAAAAAATTACCTTCTAGATTTAAGTATTGTTTTCATGGGTTTTAATGATTTGTTAAGAGGAAAATGTCATTTTAATTTCCCATTAAAAATATTTATTAAACCTTTTTAATTATCATTGATATAATGGTAAAAATTTAATGTGTTTTCATGTTTTTCTCTACACTAATAAATTTATTCATTTTTTATATCCCTTTATAAGGTGTTTTTTCCTATACAATGTTGTTAGAAATTTTTTCATAGTGTTTCAGAATTTGAAATGGAAAAGAAGTTGTCATATTGAAATATATTAATATATATCATATATATGAATCATAATTTACATTATAGTAATGATATAATGGGAAATAATAATATCAAGGGGATTTTTAATTATTTTATCATATCAGTTTTTATTTATGAGTTATGATATATTTTTTTTAAAATATTACAGGAATACATCCTCAAAATCATGAGAATGGTTACATGACTGAACAATAAATATTATTTAATTCCTATATACTTCTAATAATATTTGGTAACAAAGGAATGATTTATATTAATTATAGATGTTTTTATAAAGTGTATAAAATTTTATTTAAGGATGTTACTCTTGGTAAAGTAGAATTTATATAATATTTTATGATTACTATATTGATTGATATATATATTTTTATTTAAAATGTTTTTCAACTCGGAAAACATAGAACTTATAGTTAGTACAAAAAATTGGATAATCGGCATGTAAATATGTTTATATGAATGGTATGATTTGGAATTGAATTTTTTGTTGTGATTTTGGATATGTCGATTAATGAAATAAATAGTTTATGTATCCATGATAGTGAGAAGTTTGATCTACCATAGTGTAACATGTTGATATTTTAGTATTTCATGAGACAAAACCATATAGTTACTAGTATAATCTCATATTAAATTGTACACGAGTGATTTATAAATTCTATAGATAATACATTTGATATCATGGAATGATCAGAATATAAAGACGAAAACTCTTATCATTTATAATTTTGGAAGTAGTGATTACTGATAGTGAAAACTAGCTAGAAATACCCCAATATAAGGATGATCTATGTTACATGGATTCTAATTTTGTGACTTTTTTAGTGAGAATATTTATCTAGTTTTATTGACACTAGATCGAGAATAAATTCCCATAATTGAGGAAAAGGGAAGAAGATTTGGTAGTTTCATATGAATCAGAATTTATGAGAAAATTTTGGTATGTACTATTTTTTTTCAAGATTGTAATATTAAAAGTAAAATATTTTACTCATGATTGAAACTGATTTAATGATGATATTTTTTCTATAGATAATAATAATTTTTTGAGATTATTTTCTGTTTTGATTTAAATGTTGAGATGTAGTTTTCTAAAAATATATATTCCTTGAGTTGAAAAGAGAAAGAAAAAATATGGATTGAATGAAATTTGAATTAATTAGTTAGATAAATAAGTAAGTAAAAAAATATGTCTATCAACTTGTGATAGATTTTTTAAAAATAATGTTGAATAATTTATTAGAAAATATAGTCGATACATTTTATGTGTTGAGTTTAAACATATGAATAAATATTTAACAGGAATGTATCCTTTTTTGGTAAAACCAATAATGAAATTATAATGGAACGATGCTATAACTACAATGATTCAGTGAATTATGATAGTTTGTGTACACATTTTGTCACGTAGTGTAGAATCCATAATTGTAAAATGAAGAAACATGTGGAAGATTCATTTTATACATCATTGGGTAATGTTGGTAAGAAATGAAGTGGTCCTAGATATGATATATTTTTAGTCAAATTACAACAATACCTTGTTTGACTCTAGATAATTCAGTTAATTCATTTATATGACGTTTTCATGTAAAATGAAAATATCAAAACATGAAAGGATAATGAAAATGTTCATCAAATCAATATATCGAAATATTAATCACATTTTTTAGAGAAATATACATGTCTTTACTAGTGGAATGGTCTTCCTAATAAATAATTTTGTAATTAATCAAGTAGAGATTTATATTTTTTATGGATTTGAATTTATATTATCCTTCACGTGATGTTTTTATAGAATATAAAGTTATTTTCAATTTTTTTATAAGCTTGAATACATACTAATAAGATAAGAAGATGATTAGATAGCGTAGTTAATGTAACCAAAATCCTATTTTCTAAAAGAAAAAACCTTTCAAATTACTGATGTTCATGTCGTGATTGAATACATCAATGAATTTCCAACTAATATTCCTCATCATGTTTCTCATTTGGATTTTGAATTTACACTGAATTATTTTTTTTGTGATAATCCCAATTAAAAACCCCCTTATCAAGTACCTCATTGGAGAAATATAGCTATGAAAAAGAAATTTCATGTGTTATTTGGTAAATTATTCATTTAAACGATTACATCAATATGGGGTGCTTGTATTTGGATTGTCAAAACGAATGATAGTTCAATAAGATGTTTTATTGAAAATATATTACTGAATAAAATATTTATTATAAATATGCATCTTTTTTGGAATATCTCTAATTTGATTTATTTAATCATGGCTATACGTTTTCCTTAAATATTGATATCAAAATAGGGGACCATTATTTGAATGTAATGGGGGAAGATATATTGTATATTTTATTTGATAATATATATAGAAATTATGAGTTTATAATAATTCCATTATGGTTATTGAATATAGCTATAATTTTATGGATATGATGAATATAGGTTTCAATGAGTCCTTGGATACATTTATGGCTGATTTTATGAATAAAATATTTGTATATTCTAAAACTCAAGAGTAATGTGAACTGATCCGAAGAAAAATTTTCAATCCTTAGTAGAATAGAAACTATATTTATATATTATTTGAGGAGAATTTTGGTTGGAAAAAATATAATTTCATATAATTATTGTATTTGTAGATGGAATAATTGATTACACGGAGAAAAATTATGGTGATGAATTTTGAATACAAATAAATATAAAAGATATTCAATGTATTCATGGATCGGTTTGTAATAATAAATAATTTCTCAAAAACATTTCTTAGTTTTCTATCCCACTGACTAATTTAAATTAAGGATTATAATTCATGTTGAAGAAATAATGCGATAATTGTTTCAGGCAATAAAATAGGATTGGTGAATTCTCTATTTTTGAAAATTACAAAAATAATTGATTAATTTTTCACCTATTGTGAGTATTTATAGAATTTAATTGGTTTTTTTCAATGTGATTAAGATACTACATAATTTTCATGAATAAAACATCATTATTTAAATTATACATTACATGATTTCTAATTACATGCAATTTTGTTTCCTTAAAAATTCTGAGGAATAATTTATATAGAGTAATGTGTGAGATATATGCTTATTCCAAATCTTTTAAAATACATTTTCTCTTATAAATTCTTAAAAAATAATAACATAATATTTATATAACTGATTGATGATTATGATTTCATGATTTATTTCCATTCTCAAAATAAAAAATTATATTTGATTATTTGAATATAAATAATGATTCTACATTAACCATGTTTCGTTTGTAACATCAACCTTCGTAAATGATTTAATGAATTTTTTCCAAGAGGATTTTGATATTGTAAACCCAAAATAATTTTTTAGGTTTATGTGAAACTATATCCATAATATGTAATTATGAATTATTTAAATTTTTATCGTGTTATATTGGGAAAAGTATAATATAATAAGAAGGATAATATGCATGAATATAATATTGAAAAATTTGGTGTTTTGAATTTTGAAAGAGATTATGTGTTTTTTGTGATTACTATTTTATGATATAAATTTTGAGTGAAGCACAT
Source organism: Viscum album (assembly GCA_963277665.1). Classification (NCBI taxonomy): domain Eukaryota; kingdom Viridiplantae; phylum Streptophyta; class Magnoliopsida; order Santalales; family Viscaceae; genus Viscum; species Viscum album. The sequence continues at coordinate 1,200,945,445 of OY728137.1, forward strand.
ATTTCTTTATTTTATGTTTAACATAGATGATATAAGATGGTATTAGACCATTTTGTGTACTACTTGTGGGATAAAATGAAAAGAGATATTGATGAATTTACTATTACATATTTACCTTCATAATTGATTAAGAAAAAGTGATAATTTCAAAATGGAATGATTCAGTTATTTCTACTAAATAAGATAAAATATGATAATATTTATATAGATTTCATAATTTTAAATACCAAATATATCATGACAATATCTGATTTGGGTTTTTTTAATCAATTAATTAATGTTTTACATTTCCTTTCGATTAGGGATACTATTTATTTTTATTTTATTTATAAATTTTATCTCATGTATATTGTTTATATATATGAAATTAATATCTACATTTTTTTAGACCGTGATATCTGAATCAAAAATTATTTTTGGAAAATATATCATTATAATATTGTTACTAAATTAATGATTAAATTACGGTTATTACTAAATCTAATGGATAGTATAGGGGAAAAATTATAACCATAGAATATATTCATTATTATTTTTCAGAGGATTTACTAAGAATCTATGATTATCTTATTTTATTGGATGGGTTTTGTTATATTTTTTTCTAATCTATAATATAAATGGAACCTATTGAGAAAATATATAAAAGTGGTATCAGATGAAATATTATTGGTGTTATGTATGAAAAATTATTTTTATGGGACTAGAGTTCCTAGAAGAAATAGGCAAGAATGTGTACTTGATTCAGTATCCTATGAGGATTTACTATATTATATTGAAAATTAATGTAGATAACCAGAGAAGGATAATTATTTTATGCGAGGTGATCATGTTTATCATATAGTATCTCTATGAAAATGTATTATGTGTTTTAGTAAAATGGTAATGTTAATTTCAAATTTTATTCAAACATATGAAATAATAAATAAATTTATATCAATTGCCAATTAATTTTCTATACCTCTTATTTTGTCTGAGCTACAGAATGTTATTATTGTTCTATGGTAATAAAATACGTGAAACACTCATCAATTTTTGGGGCCTGTTGCAATTCATTATTAAGATAATCATTCTTATAAAGAATAAAATGACTAAAATATTTCCCATCTATATAATTTTTTTTAGAATAAAGAAATTTATCATGTTTTGATTTTATGTTATAACTATATTGTGGAATAAGAAAAAAATGAAATCTAAAAATGATAAAAGGGAAATATATATACCAATTTTAAATAATTGAATAAAATTAAACAAATATAATATCCAAAAGGGGTTAATATTTTTTAAACAAATGTTATATTACAATAATTTATTTTCATGTTTATTAATATTTAATTTTTAGATAGTTATTTTTTTATATAGATATGAATTCTTTTATATAAAATGAAAATAGTTTCCTGTAAAAAATTTTATTATACAGATTTATTAAAAGTTTTTAATATCTAAAATATAGATATTGAATATAAGAAAATGATATGCATTTTTTATATCTGAATATAATAATTAAATTTGGTAGAAATTAATATATTTTTTAAAAAATATGTCTTATTCAGTCAATAGTGAAAAATTGCAATTTTTGATAAATTTTGATTTCTTTAATATTAATTAAGTAATTTAGATGTAAAATTATTATTTTTATATCATTTAATGTCACATTTGTGATTTTTTTTCTTTAATAAAATTGCTGAGTTTTGAATATTTATTGTAAATATATTTTCTATTTGTTTATATTTGGTATTTACAATTACAACATTTTTTTTACCTTTGGATTTTCCTAATTTTGTTATTGGTTCATAAGATGACGTATTTGAACGTGAGTTTATAATTATGATTTTTAACATTGATTATAAATACATCCTCAAGAATATATTTTTTATTTTTTTCTTCTGAATTTTTTAAAAAATGACATTAAAGGACATCTTAATATTCTTTTTTTAAATAAATCAAACATTAGGAAACTATTTCTCAAATATGTTTTTCAAAATAATAATTTAATGTTTTATTTAATCTCAGTGTAAAAAATAGGCATTAATAATTTTTATAAACCTTTATATAATTTCTTATGACTTTATTTGACATGTTGTAGAGAAAAAATTGAGTTATTAGTCATAAGTTATAGCTGTCATAAGTTTGATATAAATTCCTTCAGAGGAATGATCTCATTAGGCATCCAATGCATCGACTTGGAAACAATATTTTGATCTGAATGAAGCATTATATATTCAGTATGATAATAATATATATTAAACATTATAATAAAAATGGAATCATTAATCATTATTTCAACTAAGAGAAATAATCAAAAAATAAATAAATAATGGAAAAATAATTACAAATTCCATAATGGGATATGTTGAAGAAGAAATATTGGATTGATGATGAAGATTAAACTAGTTTAGTCAATAGAAGAACAATGTTCAAACGAGTTGAACATGAATTTTATATATGTATGGAATGGAACTATATAAATTATATGGTTAAAAAAACCTGGAATTATAATTTTCAGAAGCAATTGAAACATTAGACGCCAAACTAATGAAATTAGAATTATGTATAAGAGGGTTACATAATTTATCACTCTCATTGGGTTTATAATTACCATAATAAATTATATTAAAATTACCATTTCAAGTATGTTGTCATATAACTGACCTGAAAAAATAGTTTCTCATGCCGTGTTTATGATAACAGATAAGAAATATCAGATTTTATATATTTTTTTCAAATTTCTAATAAAGATATTATTTCACATTGGTTTTCAAAAAACTGACATTAATAATTGTAAAAAACTATTAATTAATTTCCCTAGAAAATTTTTTATTTATCTTATAGATCCATTATTGTTATAGATCAATATTTAATTTCGTCAGAAGTTGGACTTCGCTGTGACTTCATTTAGATATGATTATCTTCTGACATCTATATATTTTTATACATAAGTTGGTCTTGATACATGACAACTCAAATCGAATCATTTAATATTATCTATAAATATTGAAGCACTTTTAATTTTTATTATTCAATAAGGCAATGTGAAAAATGACTATTAATATCAGTCATTAGTTACTAACGTGACAAATTTGTGAAAATTTATTTTTTACCTCACTTATTAAATATGTGATGAAAAAACTAAGTTTTCAATTTGATTATTTTTTATCTGATGTGAAAATGTAATGAACATTGTTTTTAATTTTGTTTCATAAGTAACCAATAATTAGAAGTGCTGAAAATATTGTTTCACATCGGTAATATAAGAATCGATGGGAAAAAATCTCATAGATTTTTATATCAGTTCCAGAAAAACTATTGTGAAAATGGTGATGTTATAAATATTTTTTTACTAACAACTAAGAAGACTTTTGAAAAAAAGTTTTAAAGTGAAATTTATTTCTCCATTTTCAATAGTTAAAATATCTCCTAATGAGGATTTATTCAAATGAAATTAATAAATTATATTTCATTAAACATAATTCAAATATATATTTATATTATTACTAGTAATTAATTTAATATAAAATCACTTTATGCTTGGAAAATATAATTTTTAAAAAATATTTATTGTATATGTATGTTTTTCTTCAAATTTGTCACTTTTAATTCATTGAAAGAATCTTTTTTAAAATTATTTCTATACATTTAATCAATATAATTATTATTTAATAAAAATTTTAAATTAAGTTGTCTTCATAATGAATAGTGAAACTAGTAAAGATATTTTAGCGCGGTTAAGGCTAATACTAGTTTTCTAAGTGTTTAAGCATAATTATAATTCAAAAAATGACTTGTAATGTATTATATAATATATTTTACCATTCTATATAAATCATATGATGTATATTGATCATGAATTTTTCATTTATTAACATTTTGGAAAGTGAAAATTATTTTTATCATTTCTTCTATTAAAAACACCATTTGTGACCTCTCTAACATTTAGAAATTTTCAAAACCACTCAACTCCTGTTCATAAATTAAAATTGGTTTACTTGAAAAATAACTACAAAATAACAAACATAAATACATCTTAATTACTTATATACATATCTTTGATCATAAATATATCATATGAAGGATTGTTCTTGCAATCCAATTGATGTTGTAGGAGGAAGATGAATTATTCTTAACTGAAAAATATTTATTTATTTTTTCCATCAACATGCTTAAAATAATATGTATTTATTAATGTATAATAACAAAATTATCAACCATATAAGGATATGTAACTTTTAAAAAGGGATAACAAAAATTTATATCATGTTCATCTAAATGGAAGATGAACCCATCGTTTATTTATACCATATTTTACTACCTCATTAAGATTTTTAATTCTTTTCTCATCACCACATCACACAAATAGTTATAACAATATTTTTTAGTATTTTTTTAATATTATTAACATTATTATACTCATAAAATTATTATCTCCAGTATTCAATCTTATTTAAATTATTAGGGGAAAATATTAATTTCTATAATGTGTACGCTAGTCTACATCTTTGAAGAACAAAGGAATTTTTCACCTTATTGCTTTGAATGGAATATTATATGGTCAATATTGAAGAATATATATTATATGTATAAAATAATTGTAATATTTATGAAATATTTATCATTCATTAAATATAATAGATCGTTTTATTACTTAAATTTTCACTCATTAAAAATGGCAACAACACTCATGCATATATTTGGATTACTCCCTCCATAATGATATACGATTTATTTTTCATCAACACATCACATTGATGAAAAATATAAGTATATATATATATATTAAAATATGTAATTTAGAAGATAATTAACATTATTTAATGAATAAATAATATTTTACTTCATTAAATAACAGTCATTGAAAATTAGAAATGTTATGCATGAATACATTCAAAATACCCTCTCTATGATTGTATTATAGTTCCTTTGTCATAAAAATCATACATTATTAGTTTCAAAATAATAAATATCTATATATATTGAATTAAAATGTAAATATTATTACTCATGACTTATTGGAATACTGACATAATTATATATATTTAACTACCAATTTCATTATAGATTTATATTCCAAATAAAATCAATAAAACTAAATTAAGCATAAATTATTGACAAATAGTGTAATGCATTAATGAGGAACTATGTGATGATTCAGACTCCAGGTAAGGGAATTTTCATTAAAAGACAATTTTAATTTTTTTTACTTTTAACTCTTTATCATCTAGGTCCATGTCTCTCTCTAATGAATCATTCAATGAAATTATATAAAATTTAATAATTTTTAAAAGGTAAATTTATATCAATCATTAAATTTTTTTCTAAGAGGAATATTTTCATTGGATGATTGAAATTATTTAGAAAATACAAATGGAATGTTGTAATTTAAAATTTATTGAACTATGTAATTATTCGTAAGTAATTATTTTTTTTATTTCAGGAATTGTTTATATGATTTCATGTTTTATACAATAAAAACCCCACCATCACATTTTCTGGATAATTTTTTATTGAAAATGTTGTTTTAAAATAAAATTATTTTTAGATATACAAATGTGTTTTTCATAAATGATTAAATTATTATTAAAGATGTATATGATGATATTAAATATTTATTTTTTATGGATAGATTATATTTCTTCTAAATTTATAATAAAGATAGGTTTTTCTATTATAATCAAATTATTGGTGGTTACGTTATTATTCAAGGAATTGTGGTTATGTCTTTATCAAAGGACATGCTATTACATTATAAACAACGATAGATGTGTCTATGATATCTGTGAAATTTATTTTCATTTCCAGATAATTATAAACGTTCACCATAGTAGTTATTCCATTAATATGAGTAATTTTAAAGAGGATATTCCAATTACCATATATGATATATATAGAAATTCTATTGGGTTTCATGAATTTTATTACATTAAATTTTGGGTTATTTCAGATAAAAATGTTTATTTTAATTAACTTTGAAAATATAGTGATAGAAGAAAAATATTCAATTGTTTTCTATATTATTAAATAGGATATACAAATTATTCTATTTAAATATCACACTTCTTTATAATTAATTTTATTTTAAAAAAATTAACACGAGGGTTTATAGATGATTAATGTAATGTAATATTTCAATAAGAATGAAATTAATACTTTCCATGAAAAGAACAAAAATTTAATTTTATTTTTTTTCTATTTTTTGTAAAATTGAAACTAATTAGAAGTGTCCACTTTTTTATATGTTTTTTTCATTATTGAGTTATTACATAATTCTATAAAAAAGTAAACCATTAATTTTTCTCAAATTCATGTGCATGTATTATGGGATTAAAACTCATGATTATCTAAAATTTAATGATATAACCTTATATTACAAGAACAATCTACCAATTCATGATGTCAATGTTATAAAAGTTTCTTATATTATAAAGGAATATTTACCACAAACAAGTAATGAAATGAAATTTTCATCAACTACGTTGTATTCATAGTGATAAAACCAACTTGCATGCATGAAAATGAAAACCAAATCCAAAAAAAAATTAACAAAATTATTTTATCAGGTTAATAACATTGATTAGTGGAAAATTACTTAATGGAGACCGTACATTACATGATAGTGTGGTCAAAACACTATTAAAACAATGTCATTCCATTTTCAATTTGTTTATAAAACCTTTTACAACACATTATAGGATGGTAATATTTTTTAAAATTGTTTCATTTGAATTTGTTTCATTTTTGACACAAAAAACTAATATGATGGAAGGATGGTGTTTTAATAAAAACTAATTTTAACAACAACAAATTTTTGTTCCTATAAGGGAATTAAGTATATAATTTCATCATATGAGTTAATAATAAATCAAAAACAACTTGGTATTATAAAATTATCAACATAAACAATGAAAAAGAAGAAGTAAATTTGGGAATATATTTTATATATCACTAGCTTACTATAAATATCAATAATCTCAAAAGAAAATATCAAATATGGTTGATATAATAAGACCAAGTTTTTTAAGAGGTTATATAAAACAAACAACTATATTACTCATGAAAAACATTATAATTATATGTTTTGAATTTCCTTTCCTCTAAAAAATATATAATGAGTAATCAATTACATTAATGAAAAAAGGGATTCAAGGAGGATCAACGTATGTAGAAGAGAAAATGGATCTATATTTGTAGAATCATAATAATGTATATAAGGAAATAAATTCCCAAAATAAGGGAATTAATATTGTTGTATTTATGTTTTTTTGATGTCAAATTTTATCTTTAGTATAGATAATATATATTTCATCACATATATTACCCAAGGGCCCTAATAGATCCATCTACCATAAAGGAGACCCCTGAAAAAACTAGTGCTATGAAATTAGGTACCATATAGTCCATAGACCCAAAGGGTATTCCAATTCTTTGGATATACCATTACCATAAATATAACATAAATCTCCTAAATCTCCATCAAATCAAAATAAACATGTACTGAAATTCAATATTTAAAATTCAATTTGAAATTTATACTATTTGTTTTTAGGTTTTTTATTATTTCTTTGGACTAATATGGTGGAGTGTTTAATAGTGAAACATAGTATATATTATTATAATTTAATCTATCATGTGAACAAACAATAATTCATTCAATATTTATTCAATCACTGAAAATATGAAAATAAATGGGTGATTTGTAATGTTAATGATCACATGGTTGGTTTTAATTAATCAATATCATAATTATACTAATATTACATTTGTATGAAATCATTATCATAAGTTGAGAAATATTTAGGAAACTATGTGACTATATGTATATATTTGACACATGAAGTGCATTAGTGTTTATATTTTTGAAATATAATAGAACCATATATCTTGGTAAATGACATGTTATATGATCAGTTATCTTTTTTTTTATTTAGATAGTAATCAAGAATATAAGATTATGCCTACAAAAAATTTACATAATGTAGGTCTTATGGTCACTCATTGACAAAGAAATGAATAATTTTAATTTATGAATGATATTTGAGATACAAATTGTGGACCAAACTATGATGATAAAATTTCGAATATATATAATACAATAGCCCATTAATAAATTATATTTCATTAATAATTTTCCACGTGATTCATATTGTATATAATTATATATTAGTGAATTCAGAAATGTTATTCATGATATAAAATCCCCTAAATCCATAAGAATGTTTCTTCAAATGATGATTAATTTTTTTATGTTGAAAATGTGTAAATCTATCATTGATTGATTATAATGTTTATGAAACATTGTTTCTAGGTTATCAAAAAAAAATTTGTAAAATATTTTATGATTTTAAAGATATGATATAAGTTAAAGTGAATGTGTAGAATGCCAATGATGCATTACATAAAGTTATATTATTAATTAACGATACAATAAAAGTAAATCTGTGACCTGGGGAAATACAATACAATAATGTTTGGGATATGGAAAAAATTATATGGTGTAGGTATTCATCTCATTGTTTTCATTGATGAACAAGAATTTAGAGACAACACATAATTGTATCAAATCTATTGTAAGTAATTATTTTTGTGTTATATCCTCATTTAATGACGTTTAATGGAGTTTTCTAATTAATATAAATAGTATTATTAAAAAAATAATTGATGGTAGATAAATTTTTTATAGTGTTTTGTTCATTATTTGTAAATTTTATTGTATTTAAAATACAAGATTTATGAAATGTATCATAGATATTCTTATTGCTTAATGATCGACTATTTTATGGATATTTCTTGAGAATATACAATCCTTAAAAATGGAATTGATTAGACTATATGATTTATAAAATATATATAGATCATATGGGCATATTCACAAATACACCCTAAAATAGGGAGGCTGAATGAATTTATTAAACATTACTACGAAGTATTTCAATTTCACAACATGGAAATTAAATTAGGCCCTCTAAAAATAATAACATGATACCATTATCCCAATTCAAAATAAATCTGGTGATACAAAAATTTTACTTGTTTCACTTTAAAATGAATCATCCAAATGGAATACACATGATGTTGTGTTAGTTAACATAAAAACACTATGCCTTGTTTGTGATTGAAATGGTTCTTGGCCATGTTAATCAATCTAAACCCTGTTCAAAAGATAAAATTTCTGTGAAAATTTTATTCATTTGTTTTTTAAATTCAATATAATGAATATTAAAATACCCTATTAACATGCTTGTGTTCCACCAACTTCATCATTATTAACTGTTTTAGGTTCAACAATGAATATCATTTCTTGAATAATTACTCAAAATATTGGTTTATATGTTGAAAATGATCTACTATTAAATAATCTGTTTTCCAATCTAAAATAATTCAATTAATTTATTATCCATAATGAAGATTCATAACGGACATTAAAATTTTATGTCTCTTCAAATGCTACATTTCACTGGAGGACATTCTATCAAAACCATCTAATTGGATCAAATTAAATCATTAATGGTCTAATAAAATATTTTCCCATAATAAATAAAACTTATTCCACATTCTAAACAAAATTTCCTTATTGATACATTTTTTGGTGGGAATATTATTTAACAAATTTTTTTATTAAACAACCTAATATTGTAAACAAAAATCACAATTTAATTTTAATTTTTTTTTCATTTTTAGACGTCCTATATTTATATCCATCATCCCTCACAATATTATTTTTGATTAGATCATTTTTTCAATGATGTAAAACACTAAACATTGGTTATCTATTTATAAATATGTTATACTAGTTGTAGTGTGATAATATTTTGTCAGGGAATATTAATTAAATCATAAATACATTATCTTCATAACATCATATTTTGGAATCACGTTATGTATTATGTCATTATATTTTATTAAATCATTAAATATCATCCAAATCACAACCAAAATCACAAAAAATTAATCCATGAAACATCTAACATATAATAAAAAAAATATTAAAAAGTTTAAAAAAAACAATGAATTTCATTTATGTTTCAATGATATAATTTTATGTTTGTCATATTCTAAACTAAATTTGTTAAAAATTTATAATCTATAAATTTTTTAAAATTTATAGCCCCATTTAAATATTACATTTAATACAAAATTTCTTACTGTACATGAGTATGATAGAGATGTATTTCAACTATTAAGATATTAATATAATTTATGGATAAATTTAGAGGATGCATTTAATTGATTTATTATAAGGTAAAAAATGTCAATATGTATAAGTAGACTCTTTTGTTTATCCAAAATCCAAATGATGTGTTATTAATTTACTCAATTAAATTCAATTTATCTATTATTAGAAAATATTGAATAAGTAGTTTAGCTATTAAAAATATATTTATATAATTTCTTTCTTTTCTAAAAAATAGAATTTTGAACCAAATGGTTTATAAGGTTATAATAATAAAAAATATAACATTTTTGAATGAAGAACAATATACTAAATTTGTTAGTTAAAAAAATTATAATGTTGATAGTCATGAAACTTCTAATATATGATTACAAAAACATTATGCAATTATTTATGGGATGATTCTGAATAGGGATAATAAATGTATCGAAATTGTAGTGATTAAATGTCTTTAAATTTTAGGTTGAGAGATACCAAATAATGATTAAATTATTAGTGAAAATTTATCCATATTAAATAATAAAATATTAAAAATTTTAGTAAAACACTAATATTAACTTGTATGTTAATTTATTTTAACAATTGGTTAAATAATGAGAGTTTGATCAAGGTATTTAAATGAATAGGGAACCATTTATGTGACAACATGTTACTATTTTTAGGTATTCATAAACCCCACCTTTTAACCATGCTATTCTTGGGTTTCATCTAAGTGAGCATTGAGTGACATTGTAAAAAATGTTAGGGGATTTTGGGATCTGCATGGTTCACGCAGGGTTTGACCAAACTGTGGTCCTTGCTTGTAAAAAACATTCAAACCACAGGAGACCGATTTTTCATTGTTCACACATGAATTGGAAATCCGTTCAACCAAATTGGAGAAACCATGAGACCCCGTAAATATGGCTTCATGGATAGGGATGATTAATGTTATAATAATTAATCCTTTCAAAATAAACCATGTGTACGAGATTTGTTAATACATAAATAATTCATTAAAAACCAAAACCCCATTTCGGTGACTAACATGATAGTACGACCCCATAATGACTTCATATTCTATAGAGGGTCTCATGCAGTGATTTTGGAACCACTACTCCCTTTCATAACTGAATCAAATCTAGGTGAACAACGTTCGATCTCATCATTATCTGATTCCTATTCCCATTCACATTCTCCCCATCTCCCCCCTATCCCCCTAGGGTGTTATAGATCTCACTATTTTCTGATGATTTAATATTCTATATTATATATAATTATTATAAAGTTGGTTCTCGAGTCTTATTACATATAATTTATTATTAAAATTTCCCTAGTATGGATTATGTTTCATGATATTACTCTCCTGATATATGTAATTACATTTATGATGTCCAATTTGGGTAAAAATAAATTACACAATTTAAACCATTTATTTGATTTAAATTTAATTTCAATATGTCTAATATATATTTTTTCAACTGTTTAATTTAAATCCCAAATCTATTAAATTAGGGACATGAAATTTGATTTGGCAAGAAATTGGGGAAACACCATAATTCCATTAAACATGTGTGTATTGTGAAATTTGATAGAATAATATGAAAATTAAATTTTCTAATTAAATTTTAGATTTAAAATTGAAAAAGTGATATGTCAGATTTATTTTGACTTTTTATTTACAAAACGTTATTAAAATGGTTTTGATTGATACCTATTAGGTTAATAGTATAAATTTAATTATTTTAATTAAAATCTTATTTTTGTTTATAAATAGAGAATCGTGTATTGGAAATGGGATAATGGGATTAATTTTGTTTCAAAATGATGGAAAATATATTATCAATCATTGATTGATATTAGAGGATATGAAAGACTATTTAACTAGTGAGTTATTCAGAAAAACCATTTTCCATAAATATGGTTTCCATGTGACTTTTCCATTCCTCTACATTTTGAAAAATCCAAAATACATTATTCTAAGGAAAATTATTGTTAGCAAAGGATTATTTTAATAAGGAGAATTTCATTTCTCTATGGAATATTTTATCCTTACCATTTTTTCATTATATCATTTTGAGTTCTTTCAAAATATACATCATTTTATTACTATGTAAAAAATTTGGATCCATATCCAAATTAATAGAATATTATAGTTTCATGGAAAAGGTGTATTTTTTTGACTCCAAATTCATTGAAATTAAGACTTGGAATTCTCTGAAATTCATAATGTGAATTATTTAAAATTCAGACTCTATATTCTATGAAATTCATTAGGTAAATTATCTAAAACTGAGTATCTGAATTCCACAAAATTCAGATACAAAATTCTTTAAAATTTATACTCTTTAATACTTTGAATCAAGACTCGGAATTCCTACAAATTTATACTCTAAAATTCGTAAAATTCAGCCTCTGAATTCCACCAAAATTGGACTCTAAATTCCATAGAATTCAGAATGTGAATTACTCAAAATTTAGACTCCGAATTTCTTAGAATTCTGACTGTGAATTACCCCTAATTTAGATTTTTAATTTCTCAAAATTTAGACACTAAATTCTTGAGAATTCCATTTATGAATTTATCCGAATTCATACCCCTAATTCCTTATAATTCAGACTCTAAATTCCATCGAATCAAGATTTGGAATTTTTCTTAAAACATAATATGGATAACCATGTATCCAAAATCAGATTTGTAATATGGTTAAAATCAGAATAATTTTATTATTTAGATTTCGAATATTCATATTAACCTAAGATACTTCATTTCCCCTACACATGTTTTTGTATATATGAAACAATGTCATACAATTGGTTTCTAACTAACCCTTGGATGAGTTACACATGTAACAGTCACTACGAGAATCATAGAAAAATATCACCAATAGAGGAGGGAGTAGACTATAAATGTTTTTCCAATAAATAAGATATCATTTGAATGAGCTCATTATAGATCTAGATATTACATGTTGTGATGTTCTGAATTGATTTCAATAGAGAGACTCTCATGATTTGTGCATATAATAAACATCTTGTTCAGTAGTATACATCTTGGATAGACTGCTTCATGTGAATATAATTATTTCATATCACAATCTAGGTCTTCCTAGGATAGGAATATAGATGTGATGACTACCTTAATGTTCAAGGGCTTACAAGGATAGTAAGATAGAGTCAAATAATTTGATCGAGGGCATAACCTGGTGTGGGAAAGGCAAACATTCTTGATTGTATAAATTAAAGACCTTTAACCAATGGATGTTGGATACCCTAATATTTGGGTTAATATATGTCCTACTTGTAACATGTTCTTGTTTCAAACATTATTCCCGCACTATTTTGATTACTAAATAATGTATAAAATTCTTATTCTTTCTTGTACTTTACTTACTTTGATAAATATGATTCATATAATGTTTAAGGTAGAATTATTCTCTATTTAATTTTTTTTGGTTTCTTTTATGGATCCTTATTTATGGACTCTAATGATGATTGTTTCATAGTTAAGAACTCAAATAGGGTTTGTGAATTTAACTTGTTTAACACTGTTGACCATAGTTATCCTTACGGATAAAAATTAATGTTTTAAACATTCAATTCACCCCCAAATAGTATTTGAGCATCTACAAACACTATTTTGATCCTATAAATGATATCAGAGGAGGTTTATAAAATAATAATACTGATATATATGTTTTCTTGTTCAGGTTTCCCTTATTCTAAATTTTCTTTCTTATCTGTCCTCATTCATATTCTTCATAAAAAATTTAATCATTTCTTATAAAATTTAACTAATAGTGTGTTTTTTGGACAATATATTTTATTATAAAAATTCAGCTATAAACATTTGTTCAATTGACAATCTAAATCATACCAGACCACCAATATATTATGGTAATGATTATGAGTACTAGAGAGATATTATTATGAATTATTTATTAATACTGGTGTAGTAATTATTGTTATGCATACTGCAGACTACAAAATTCTAGAATAAAAATTCAAAACCTTCACTAATCTTGAGAATCGAGAATATCAAGTAAATTATAAGGAACACAATACGTTTTTGTGTACTATGACTAGGAATATATAGAGTAAAATGTAATCTTATTATGCTTCCAAATGTATTTGGATGAAACTTGATGTTATGTATTTTAGATCTTCTAATGTGATTGAAACATGGAGAGGTATGTTTGAAGCTGAATATCATATATTGTTATTTCTATATTGGGAACCCTTTTGCAAAGTAAAAAAATTATTTATGAATATTTTGAATAGTATACAATCTATGGAAGATAATTGTCTTAAGGATGGTGTACTTGTAGCTAAGAAAATTGATACCATTCCCAATGAGTGGGAATAAAAATGAAAACTATTGATAATAATAGAAAAGTATCTAATGTTACTCATGATGAGTAATTTGGAACGCTTATTCAACATGAAACAATAATAAAGATATGTATTGATTTCAACCAAAAGAATAATGGTAATGGAAGTGTCGTTTTCATTACTACATCTAAATCCACGACTTCACAATTTCTAACTAGATCTAAAGAAAATAAATTAAGTGTTACATCTGAATCAAGTGATAGCGATCATTCAGAGAATAAATTATCCAATATTTCTCGAAGGATGAACAAGATTGTAGGAATAAACATTTTCATTATTGATATATGAAGAAATATAGAAATGACAAGAAATTTTCATAAGTAACATGTTATGAATTTAAATGATTATAACATATCAGACCTAATTGACCTATTCTTAAGTGAAAATAAAGGAAGGAAAATCACTCTGAGAGAAAGAGGAAATAATATATCAAGTCTAAGGCTATGAATTTATTGAATGAAAATGAAAAATGGTGTGTAGTCATGAGGATTCATTATATGAATCTCTAGATTAATTATCCTCTAGTTTAAAAAATATTTGTCTTGTAGCCAAATTACCCATTTAAAATGATTTTCTTAAGGATAAGGTGCACAATAATAAATATGAATCCAATATTTCATTAAATAAAAATTTTCCAAATGATTAATATTAATAATATTCAGTTGATGAATCATCTTTATCAGAATATATGTCTAACCAACATTTTCAGAAGTTAATAGATTTGATAAAATATTTGAAAATGAAATTTGTATGATAATAAAGTAGTCAGATAATGATAAATATTTAATTTTTTTAACATAATAAGTATCATATATTTCCATGGATCATTATCAAAATACTTTTGTTTTCGAAATTGATTCTAAAAATATTAAGTATGTTAATTCTAAGAAGGAATACATTCTAAGGATCATGAAAGAGTTATTTTTTTTGGAAAATATGTTAGAGGATAACTCAATTACTAAAACTAATGACTTTGGGGATAATAATTTAGTCATTAGACTAAAATATGATTTTTTTCATCAATCTAACATTATATAAATTTTACATCATGAATGATAGACTTTGATAAAATGTATTGACAACTTCATCCTCATAGTAATAGTTCAAGAATTGTTAATACTCACTCAAAACAGTTTTTAGAAACAAAGATATTGTTCCCAAAAGTGCTCACTTTTGTACTAAATGTCAATGTGGTGGACATTCAGAGAAAAACGTTTCTTTAAATAAATCCCAATATTTAGATTTTCATTATGTTTTTTTCTAAGAAAATGTGGATTCCAATGATTAAACGTTTTGAAATTTATTGGTCCATGAAAATTTGGATTCAAAAATCCTAACACATTCATTTTCATGAAAATAAAAAAATACTAACAACAATACCTGGTACATGGATAGTAGATGTTCTTAGCATATGACTATTAACAAAAACATTTCTAAAATGATTATCAATATGAAAATATGAAAACTAACTTTTAGAGAAAGTTCTTAGAGAGATATTGTTGGTATATGCAACATTGTTCTTATTTGAAAAAACATTCATATCAAATGTTATATTAGTTAATGTCATTATGAACAACCTAATTAGCATAGGCAAATTAGGTGATGAAGGTTACATTTTGAATTTTATAAATGATAAATTTTTAGTACATAATTCCAATGAAGAGTTAATTCTATCTACCATAGGTATGAGAATGTATCTACAATAAACATATGCTACCTTAGGAGGAAATACCTTCCTTGAAATAGTGTAATAGGAGATCAATCATGGTTATTGCATAGAATAATAGGCTTTTGTATCCTTTGGATCCTATGAATACTCTCAATTAATAGAATTGGTAAGGATCTACATGAGTTTATGATTGATTATACAAAAGTATCATATCCATGTAAAAATGGAAGGAATCAGAAATGAAGTTTTAAGACAATTGGTGAAGTTTCAACATCAAATTATTTACAGTTGGTGCATATAGATATTTTTTGCTCAAATAAGCTAGATTTATTGGAGAAAAATATTATGTATTTGTTTTCTTTGATGATTAAACTAGATTTACATGGGTCTATTTTCTAGCTAAGAAATCTGAGGATTTTTCTTATTTCAAAATATTAGTTCCCCAGTAAGAAATTACAAAACAATCCATTGATAAATTTTGATGGTGATCATAGAAGAAAATATCAAAATTCATATTTTGAAACTTTTTGTAGTAAGATTTGAATTACTCATAACTTCTCAACTCCATAAACTCATCCATGGAATGGTTTTGCTAAAAGATGAAATCGAATTCCTAAAGAGATAACTCAAACAATTTTGATTGAATAATCGATTGCTAAACACTCTTGGGCTAAATCTGTTACTTCTCTTGTTATACTATAATTGGATTTTTAATAAGACCTTTTTCATAATAAATCACTATAAGAATTGTGGATTGGTTGAAAATCTAGACATTCTTACTTCAATGTATTTTTTTGCAATGTATTTATCACGAATAAAAAAGATAAATTACATTAATTTTCACCCAAAACTGATGATGTAATATTCCTAATATACTCCACTACTTCTCAGCCTCATCGAGTTTTTAAAAAATAAACATGTACTCTTGATGAAATTGAACATGGTAAATTTGATGAAACCGATCCTTTTGTATTTAAACAACCTCAACCTACATCATTGGATGTGTTTACAAAAACTGATTATCAACCATTGATACATTATTATTAAAATAAGGAAAATTTTCATGAAAAATCTTCAAAAGAATTTACCCTATAATATTTTCCACCTTATGTTCATGAAGCAGTTTTACAAAACAAAAATTAGTGGTTTATTAAGAATAATCATAGTGATAGCATCATTGGTTATGTAAATAAAACTATATGGACTATATGATCCTTATGAAATGAATTATAAAATCTACAATTACTTTACAATTATATCTAAAATGAACTGATGAAGCTTTAGATGTTGATGATTGGATTAAATCTATGCAATGATATGCTAAATGAATTTGAAAGGAATAATGTCTAGACCTAGGTTGAAAATCATAAGGAAACTTCTTGTACATGGTGTAAAAATGGCCTTTAGAAAGTAATGGGAATAAAATGGAATCAAAGTAAGAATTAAATCTAGGTTAGATGCTAAAGGATATAATAATGAAGAATAAATATAGTATGAATAAACATATGCTCTAGTAGCTTGACATGAATCTATTAGTATTTTACATTCCTTCGCATCATAAATTAATTTCAAATTTTTTTCAAACTGATGTGAACAATGATTTCTATAACAGATACATTCAAGAGGATGATTTTGTTGAAAAACCTCATTGATTTGAAGATTTAAAACATCATAAATATGTTTTCAATCATACCAAAGATTTATATGGACTTAAATAAGCCCCTATGGCCTAGAACAATAAACATAAATGATATTTTAAAAAAAAAATTATGTTAAGGGAACTATTAATCCAACTCTTTTTTTAAATAAAGATAAGAAAATTTTTTTATTGTTCAAATATATGTTAATGAGATTATATTCCGGTCAACTTAGAAATCATTAACATTTTTTTTGAGAATATCATGAAATCTGAGTTTGAAATGAGTATGATGGGTGATTTAACATTTTCCATATGTTTTCAAATTTCTAAAAAACTAGATGGAACATATATATCACTCTAATAGGTACCTCAAATTCAATTTATCTTGATAATTCTGGGAAACTAGTAGATCAAAAACCATTTAGAGGTTTCATAGGACGTTTACTATACTTGACAGATATTCATCTAGTCAGAATGTTTTCAGTATGTTGATGTGTAAAATTAAATCCAATCCTTAGGAATCACATTTAGATTCTGTGAAAATAATTTCTTTCTATTAAAGGGTTCCTTGGATATAGTACATTTCTATACTTCTAGAAATGATTTTGTTTTAAAAAAATTGAATGCAGATTTTGGTGGATGTAGATTGGATAGAAAAAGTACATTTGAAACATATCGTTTAATATGAGTTTCATTAGTTTCCTCATAATGAAATAATCAACACTATATATCACTCCCTACTGCTGCCATTTATTATGTAGTAGCTGTAATATGTTTTTATTAAGTGTTGGGGATGCAACACACAGTCACAAACTATGTAATGAGTTTGACTGAAACACATATATTGTATGATAACACATGTTCCACTTCTATAAGGGAAAATAATTCACATCACCCTTGTTAAAAAAAATTTTAGGCATCACATCATTTGGAATCACATTCATTTGGATCAAACACTTAAAAGAGATATTATTGTATAATATATCAGAATGAAAGATCAACTTGGGATATTTTTAAAAAATATTTACCCTCTGATGAATTTTAACACATTAAACTAATGATAGGAATGATAATTGTAAGGTAATATTCCATATTAATATTTTGTTGAAACTTATATACATACATTAACAAACTCATTTTCATTGGGGGAGTATATTTTCAAGTTTTCAAAAAGTTTTTCTTAAATAAAATTTTTCATCACCAAATTTTTTCCTTAAATCATATTTTTCATAATGATTTTTTCCATAAACAATTATTTTTATTCGAATGTTTTTTCAGAACCAAAATTTCATGAATAAAAATTTTCCTTTACATAACATAATTTTTTAGATTCTATGATATTTATAAAAACATTATATATATTTGAAACATCCTTCTAAGTAGTCCAGAAGTTATTTTTCCTTACATAAATTTTTGTAATAAAATATTTTTCCTTGTTGTTATTTTATTAAAATTCTATTAGATTCAATTTCCATAATTATGATATTCCATAAAATATAAAAATATTGTAACCTACCAAAATTTTCATCAGAATTCATCTCAACCATCAAATAAGATATAGTCAATTTCAACTATTGGATCACTTTAGGAATTCAAACTGTCGCCTTGACACTTATATAAAGGACTTCCTATTCCTTTTCCCACATTTGTTTTCTAGACTTTTTGTGTTGAATCTCTTCCCCTATTCAAATATACCATTCAATTTTTCCATGTTTTCTTGAACTCCAAAGGACGTTGGAATCCATCCCGTGTAAAAAAAATTTATTTAGTCATGGAAATCAAATATTGGAAAATCTATAGGGAAATGTTTGTTGATTAATAATTCTCCTCTAAGAGTAATTCACTGATTATGAAAAATATTAAGCTGAATGGATGAGAGTGTTTTTTCATAGCCAATCAAAAAATTAATGATCTGGTTTTTCATGACATACATATAGAATTATATGAGTTATTATGATTTTATAATCAGGGTATAAAGAAAAATATTCATTCAATAGTTATGGGAAATTTATTGGAATTGGTTTTAGGGTTTATATCAATTAATTGTTCATATATTGTGGATTTTTTCATAGTGATACATAGTCTATATTCTTATAATTTAATCTATCTTGTGAACAACCAATTAATTATTCAATATTTATTTGATCTTAGATATTATGGAAATAAATGGGTGATTGGTAATGTCGATGATCAAGTGGGTGGTTTTAATTAATCAATATCGTAATTTTCCTCCATATTACATATGTATGACATATAGGACCTCAATTGATAATATTTAGGAATTATGTGGATATATGTAAATATTTGACATGTGAAGTGCGTTACTATTTATATTGGTAACAAATAATAGAACCATATATCTTGGTGAATGAAATAACGTATGATCAGATATCTTATTTTTATTTAGATAGTGAATCGAGAATGTAATATTACGCGTACAGAAAATTTACAAAAAGTAAGTCTCATGCTCACTCTTTGACATGGGAATGAATATTTTTTATTTATGAATGACATTTGAGATAGAACATGCGGACAAATGTATAAGAAAAAATTTAGTAATAGATATAATAGAATATACAATAAAATATTTTATTTCACTAACAATTTTCCATGGGGCACCAATTGAATTTAATTATATATTAGGGAATTCAGATATGTTATTAATGATATAAAATACCTTGAAGCCAGAAGAATATTTTTCCAAATGATTATTCATCTATTTCTGAGGAAAAATGTAAATCTATCATGAATTGATTATAAATATTTTGATAATTTGTTTCTAGTTTAATAAAAAAATGTAAAAAAATTTATTATTTAAAACATATTATATAACAAAAAGGGAATGTGAAAAAGGAAAATAATGATTTAGATAACCTTATATTATTAATTAACTATATAGTAATGGTTAAACCATTAATTGGTGAAATAATATACAATAATTTTTGGGATATAGAATGTTTTATATGGTAAATTTATTAATTTTATGGTTTTTAATGTAGTACATGAATATCAAGAGAACACAGAAGTTATATCACGTCTATTATAGGACATTATTTTTATGTTATATCCACATTTAATGATTTTTAATGGATTTTTATAATTAATAAAAATAATTATGAAAAGATTCTTTCATAGATTATAGAAAAAATTGAATATTGTTTTACTCGATGTTTTGTAATTTGATTGTTTTTTAATGGAAAGAATAAATGAATATAGATTAAATATTATTTTTAAGTAATGATCGATAGTTTGATGGATCTTTGTACTGAATTTAAAATTCATATAAATGTAATTTATGAGATAATATAATTTAGAAAATATATATATATATATATATATATCATATGACAATATTCCCAAATACACCATAAACGTGGGATACAGAATTCATTTATAAAATTATAATGCCAAATATATCAATTTCACAACATGGAAATAAAATTAGGCCCTTTAAAATAAATCAAATGATACCATGGTCCCTATTCAAAATAAATTTTATGATACAAAAAAATTAACTTGTTGTTTTATAAGATGAATCATCCAAATGTAATACACAAGGTGTTGTGTCAGTTTACCAATAACCACTATGCATTGATTGTGATTGAAAAAATATCTAGTAAGTCACAATACCAAATAATCATTCAGGAACCCTATAAATATATCTACAGCCTGTTCAAAAGAAGAAATTTTTGTTAAAATTTAATCCTAATTTTTTCAAATTGAATATAATGAAAATTTGAACACCCTATTAACAAACGTGTGTTCCACCAACATAAACATTATTAATGATTTCATGTTCACAATGGTATAATATTTCTAGAATAATTACTCTCCATATTGAATTATATATTGAAAATGATCTACTATTATAAAATGCATTTTCCTATCTAGAGTAATTCAATTAATTTGTTATCCATATTTAAGTCTCATCATTGACCTTATAAATTTATGCCTCTTCAAATGAAACATTTCACTCGATGACATTCCTTCAATACCATCCAATTGGATCGAATTTAATCATTAAATGTTTAATTAAATATTTTCACCTAATAAATCATCCTTATTCCCAAATTGAAACCAAATTTCCATGGGAATTCATTTTGTGGTGGGACTATTATCGAACAATATCTTTCATTTATCAACCTAATATAGTGAACAAAAATCATCTTGTAATTTTATTTTTTATTCATATTATATTTAAATCCATCATCCATTACAAACTTTTATTTGAATTCATTGTTTTGGTCATGATGTACAACCGTACACATATATTCTCTATTCAGAAATATGTGATTGTAGTTGTAGTGTGATAATATGATGTGAAGGAAAATTAATTTAAACATTATTATCTTAAATTCATAAAAACATATTTTTGAATCACTTTAGGTATTCTATCATTTTATTTTATTAATTCATTAAATTTTCTTCAAATCACCACCATATTCATAGAACATTTATCCATGAATCATCCAAACTATAATCTAAAAAATTATAACAGTTTTTAAAAATACCAATGAATTTTATTTATGCTTCGATGATAAAATTTGATGTTGTAGTATTCTCATTGAATGTTTTTAAAAAATATATTCTATTAATTTTATAAAAATTTTAGCCCCTAATTAAATCATACATTTAATGAAATATTTCTTTATAGATGAGAATGATAGAGATGTTTGTAAACTGTTAAAATATTAATAGAATTTAGGGAAAAATTTAAAGTTTTCATTTAAATGATTTACTATAATGGAAAAAATATGAATATGTATAAGGATATGTTTCTGTTTCTCCACCTTCCATATTATGTGTTATTAATTTGTTAAATTAAATTCCAATTATCAATTATTAGAGCATTTCAAATAGTTATTTAAGATATTTGAAATATTTTTATATAATTTTTTTCAATACTGGAAAATATTATATTGAAATTTTTTTATAAGGTTGTAATGATAAAAAATATAACATTTATGAATGAAAAAGACTGCAATAAATATTATAATAAAAAAACTAATGACGTTGACAATCATGAAACTAATAATACATGATTACAAGAACATTGTTTAATTATTTAAGGGATGATTCTGAATGGGATAATAAATTTATCAAAATTATAGTGAACAAATTTTCATAAATTTTATGTAGATAGGAACGTGTTAATGATTAAATTATGAGTGAAAATGTTATACATATAAATAAATAAATATGAATATTTATAGTAAAAATCTAATATAAATTTTTAGGTTAATTGATTTTAACGTTGTCTTAAATCATGAGAGTTTGATAAGGGATTCAAATGACTAGGGAACTATTTATGTAACAACATGTTAATATTTTAAGGTATTTAAAAACCCCAACTTCATACCATGTTGTTATTTGGTTTCATCTAGGTGAGATTCTGGTGTCATGTTGAAAAATATTAAGGGATTTTGGGAAGTGAAATGTTCGAGGATGTTTTGACCAAATTGTGGGCCCTTCTAGTAAAAAACATGCAAACCACGCGAGAGTGATTTTTCATGGTTGACAAATGAATTGGAAAACCATGATACCAACTTGGAGATATTGTGAAACCCCATAAAAATGGTTGAATATCTAGGGAGATTTATTTTTTCTAATCCGGTAGCCCTACCCAGGAAACCATGTGTATGTGAGGTTTTAATAGATAAAACATTTTTTAATATCCCAACCCCCTTTTAGTGAATGGTAGGCCAGTATGACCTCATAGTGACTTCTTCTTCCTTTGAGGCTCCCATGTGGTGATTTTGGCACCTCTACATCCCTTCGTATGTAAATCAATGCTAGGTGACAAATGTTCGATCTCTTCATAGTTTAATTTTTCTTCCCATTCAATTTCTCTCACTCTCTCCCATATCCCCCTAGGAATTCATAGATCTCTATGTTTTCTGGTGATATAATATTCTAAATTTTGTATCATTATTATAGGGTCGGTTCTTGAATATTCGTTCATGAAAATATTCATCGGAATTTCCCTCTTATGGAATTTGATTCGGGATCCTATTATCCCAATATAAGAAACTATATTTATGATGTCCAAATTTGAGTGACCATTAATTATAGGATTCAAATAAATTTATTTGATTTAAATTTAATTTCATTATTTCAAAAAAATCATTTTATTAATTAAAATATATATATTAAAATAATTACTTGAAATGTGATTTGTCTTGAAATTGGGGAAAGCCAATAATTCTATTGAATTTGAGTGTATTGTGAAATTTTATGGAACAATGTGAAAATAAAATTGTGTAATTTAATTTTAGAATATAAATTAAAAAAATTACATGTTAAATTAATTTCAAAATTTTTATTTTTTAAAACATTATTAATTTTTTTGGATGATACCTAGTGGTTTTATAGTTTAAATTTACATGTTATTATTAAAAATAAAATTTTTGTTTACAAATATAAAATAGAGTATTTAAAATGACATAATTGGATGAATTTTAATTTTAATAAACGCTATTCTTATTCCATTCTTCTTTGTTTAGAAAATCACAAACACATTATCTTAAGGAATATTATATTTCTATAAGGTCTCATTTCTTGAGTAATATTTCCATTCTCTAAGGAATTGTTTTTCTTACCCTTGTTTTCAATATATATCTTTATATCCTCTCAAAATCAAGTTCATTTTGTTAATAAGTCAAACATTTCGGTCCTTATCTAAAATCATTGAATATTATAATTCCTTTGATGTATAGTCATCAATTTTTTAGACTCTGAATTCTCTGAAATTCATACTCCGAATTCTCATAAATTATATCATCGATTTCATTGATATTTAGACTCAGAATTCTCTAATATTTCGAATCTGAATTTTATAAAATTTAGACATTGAAATCACTAAATTTCATAATCTGAATTCCTAGGATTTCAGAATCTGAATTCCATGGAATATGGAATCCAAAATTAATTAAATTTAGTCTATGAATTCCTCATAATTAAGTCTCTGAATTCCATAGAATTCAGACTCCTAATTCCTTATAATTCAGACTCTTAGTTTCTCAGAATTAATACTCAGAATCACTAAGAAATCATACTCTAAATTCCTCATAATTCAGACCCCAAATTACTCAACATTCTGAAACTGAATTCCTCATAATCCAGACTCTGAATTTATTGTAACATAGAATATGAATATCCCTATTTTTAGAGTAAAATTGATTATATTTTTCAAATCAGAATTCTAGTTCTTCCATATATTTGAAATATTCATATTCATATAAGATAGTTCATTTTCCTTACACATATTTTTGTATGAATGAAATCGTGTTGTAGAATTGTTTTCTAACAAATTTTTGGTAGATTTATACATGTACAGGTCCCTATTTGATTCATGGAAAAATATTACCATTGATGTAGGGAGATGACCGTAAATATTTTTCATATAAATAGAATATCATTGGAACAAGCTCATTATCAATCTAGAGATTACATACTGAGATGCAGTGGGGTAATTTCTATAGAAATATTCTCATTATTTGTGCATTTAATGAAAATCATGTTTAGTTTTGAAAAACTTGTTCATCCTGCTTTATGCGATTACAATTGTTGCTTAGTAAAATCAAGGGCTTCTATGTATAATAAGATAGAGGTTCTGACTACCTTAATGTTTGAGGTCTTGTCAGAAAGTAAGAAAGACTCAAATATTTCTATTATGGTTATACCATGGTGTGGTTAAAATAGTCATTCTTGAATAGATGATTTATCGGACCTTTATCCAAAGGTTGTTGGATACCCTACTCTTTGGGTTAAAATATTTCTACTTGTAAATTTTTATTGTTTCAACCTTTATTTCTACTATATTTTGATAAATAAATAATTTATGACATTATTTTACTTTCTTTTACTTTACTAACTCTGATAATTAAAATTCTATACGCATTAATGTGGAATATTTCTCTATTTGATTTTATCTTATGTTTCTTCTCCAGATCCATATTTCTGGACTCTACGCAAGATTATTTCATAGTTATAAACTAAAATAGGGTTGAAGAATTTACCTAGTTTAACAGTGTTAAAAATATTTTTCTTATGTTTAAAAATGAATTTTTTATATTTAAAATTCACACCCACTCATTTAGTTGAGAATCTATATACACTCTTTTGATCTTACAATATGTATCTGGGGAGGTATCTAAAATACCAATACTCACAAATAAGTTTTC
The DNA here is from genome assembly GCA_963277665.1 of Viscum album. Lineage (NCBI taxonomy): Eukaryota > Viridiplantae > Streptophyta > Magnoliopsida > Santalales > Viscaceae > Viscum > Viscum album. The sequence continues at coordinate 1,200,971,469 of OY728137.1, forward strand.
TTGGTAAAGTTTACCTAGTTCTCTATTTTCATTATTAACATTACATACTCACATGTTTCTTAATGATTTTAATCTTTTCTTATAAACATTTAATATTATTAAGTTTTTGTGGAGATTATATTTTCTTATAGAATTGTAGGTATAATTGATGGTTCAATTGAATATCAAAATCTTACCATACCACCAATATTTGATAGTAATGATTATGATTACGGGAGAGATAGAATAATGACTTTTGTTATTAACAGTAGAGTAGAAAATTTTGTTATTCATATTGTAGACCACAAAATTCAAGACATGGAAGTCAAAACCATCTCCAATCATGAGAAACCAGAATATCAACTAAATCACAAGGTGCACAATATATTTTAGTGTACTATGAATAGTATTATATATAGTCAAATATCTTCTTGTAATGCTTCCAACTGTATTAGGAAGAAACATAAAGATACACATTTTGTAACATATAATTTGATAGAAACTAGGATAGCTTTTTTTAGAGTCGAATATCATGGATTCTTATTATAAGGCCCCAGCCTTAAACCTTACTTAATATTGAATTAAATGAATAATTCACGTCGAGGATCTTTTCAGGTTTAGAGTTTTAGAGAATTAGAACATAACTATTACATCTCAAAAGATTACAAAGTAGTCACTTATACTAAGATTCCATAATAATAAAAAACTCTTGAAAGAAACATGTCTAGTTCCATGTTTTATATAGCATGACATTCCCTTGATCCCATCCTTGACCTTATTACATATTAAGTCCTGTGAAAAACATTTCAAAAAAACTTGGGGTGAGCATAAAAGCTCAGTAAGGGATACAAAAAGAATGAAAACTGTTAGTTTTTCAAACATCAAGTAAACCATGTATACTATATCAAAGTAATACCTTCACCTTCATGAAGTAGTAAAACTCTTCACTGAATAAAGTATCATTACTTACCTTTTTGTAACCAAATTATAACCATAAAACCCATATAAAGAACACATAACATATATAAAGGTAACTTGGGACATAAACTTACTTAAGTGGAATAACCATACGGTCGACTTCCACACATATCACTTAATGGAATAGCCATACGGCCAATTTCCATACATACTTAATGGAATAGCCATACGGCCGACTTCCATACCCAATGCATTAGAGGTTATAACATAACCACCCGTCCTGGTATTCACGACACCACCCGTCATATGGTTTATAGCGTAACCACCCGTTAAAATGTCCAAGTACCAGTATAAAATCATAAAACATAAAACCAATATAAAGGAATGATAACATTTCCACATTTCAATCACAATATATCATAAATATATTGACATAATAGAATCCTTTTTCAAAACCATTTTCAATACCAAAATACATAAAAGAGTATATGGTATTTATTTTATTCTAAAAACATTACGGCTTGTTGAGAAAGACAAAGATCAAATAATACTCGCGGCGGCGGAAAAGGTCGTTGTCACCGCGTACGTTAAAAAAACATTCCTTTTTGTCGTTTAATAAAACGCTTCGTAGAAAAAGATTCCTTTTGTATAAAAGTAAAATTCAAAAGAGTTTATACACCGTATAAAAGAAATTTGTGTATAAAACGAAATATGCCTCAATGAAAGGAGATTGAGACGAAGTCCCTTACCTTGGGTCCGACTTGACTCGATCATTCTTTAACGTCCTGAATAATAAACTTGAGTTAATTTATACTTGATTAAGAACCTTTTTAAAGTTTATTATTCTTTTTATATCACTTATTTCCATGTTATAAACATTATGTAACCATTTAAGTTAATAATGTTTGTTTTGTCAATATTTGGTTCTTAAGTCGAAAGTTGACTTCTTACAATTAAATGTTGTTCATGTGGTCAAAAGTTCATTATATCTAGAATGAAATTCCGGATTTGGATATAATATGTATCATATATATCCAGCATAAACATGTATTTATAGTATTACATAATCATTTAGAGGTAAGAAATGAAATGCACCGTTCATGGAGATGGTAAGCCGTACGTACGCATGAACGCTACATTCATTTCATTGTCATATTAATGGAATTAAAACTAAATGAGAGGTATGTATATTTTAATTCCAAAATTATATTCATCACTTAGATATATCATTAATTATATATATCCATTATATACATGTACTTTTAATAGTACATTACATTTGGGGATAAGAAATGAAATGCACCGTTCATGGAGACGGTAAGCCGTACGTACGCATGAACGCTACATTCATTTCTATCTCATACGTTAATGGAAAGAAATAATAATGATATAGAGTTATATTATAATTCCAGTATAACATCATATATAATAACTTTAAATCCATCCTTTACACGTCCCACATATGGCATTAACGAATCACATCACTTTTAGGGGGCGGTAGTCCGCACTTCCTTAAATGAAGATATCGTGTTTACCCATAATGGAAACCATAAAGGTATTCCAAAAATGAAAAATACAGAAGCTTAAAGAAAACATAAACATATTATATATCATATATAAAAATAGTGACATCATAATGGCCACCCTTGAAGGTGTTAAATGAGTATTGAACAATCATTGTTTCGGGAGGCAGAATTTCGCCATCCACGGAAACCGTATGTTCTTTAACCATTTGATGTAGTTGTTTAAGAGTGTAGCTCAAATAAATAATATAACAACATCCTTGTATATTGAAGATACTGGTGTTGTTACAAAATAAGTAAATAAAAAGAGTTTAGGGGGTTGGAGAAGCAAAATAAAACAAATGAACATGAGAGAATGAATTACCTTTAAAAGTGTAACTCCTTTTGATTTGAGCCTAAAGTCTTCCTTTGAAAGGATTATTCCCAATGGGAATCCTATAGGATGAGGAGAGGGATGTGGAGAGAATAATTGGGCAGGGGTTGGCCGAGCCAAATGTAAAGACCCACAAATTTCAAGGAAATTTTTTTCTTAATTTTCTTTGAAATTTTACAAGAGCGCAGCTTCAGACGGCACCTGATTCCGAGGCCCGGTGTGCCCGGAATCAATTTCCGAAGTTTGGCTCGGGTACGTTCAGTGAACGGACGAGCGGGTTTTTCTATCTTTTGAACCGGTGCCCGGAATCGAATTCTGAGGGCACCGATGAAATCGCAGCGCCGGTATTTGCTTAGAAACGCCTCTTCCGGAGTTGCGTTTGCTCAGACGTGGTTTTTAAATTTCGCGGCTTTAAGTCAGAAATAAAATAAAGTTTGTGCGACAACTTTATTTTATTTCACTTAAGCTGCTTGGAAGCCACTTGAAGCCACTTAAGGGCGGCTTGAACTGAGTTGAACTGGATAGGATGCAATCCGGAAATATCCTACCCCCTTGGTAGGATATTTGTGAGGTGGGGCCCGCACGAGCCCCGCCGTTTCTTTCGCTAAGTAACGCACCCGCGAAAACCCGTCAAGGTAACTGAAAAGTCAACCGACGCGTTTTCTTTAATTCTTAACAGACCATTTAGTTGGGCTGTTTCTTTCGTGAATTAAATGGGCTGTTTTATTCGTTGAATTAATTCAACGAATTAAATGGGTCGTTACTTACGCGTTTTGCGTTTGTTGGCAAAATAATAAAATAGACAACTTTTCTATTTTGGAGGATTGCTATCATTGTGCAATTCCTCTGAACCTCCACCCTCCCCGCGAAGAACGCGAAGAACGCGAAGAAAGCGAAGAACGCCGGCGACCGGAATTCGACGACGCACACCGAGATCTGCGACGTCGACGAGCTTTACCCGCAACGTTCTTCGGCGACGCCTCTTCTTCCGCCGCCGATCATCGTTCGGCAACTAAGGTAAGAATCAGATCGTTAATTCTCCCTTTTTAATTTAAATAACAACGGATTTAAATTAATTAAATCCGTTTGTTCTTGATCCGGAGATTGGCGACGCGACGCCGGATACCGCGACGACGCGACGATCCCCCTTCTTCCGCAACGAGCAATCCCGCGACGATCCCTCGTTCGGCAACGACAGCTGCGAAGTAAGGGTTGATTTGAAATTTTTTTCCTTTCCCGTGATTTTATTTCTTTTAAAATAAAGAACCGATCACGGAACAATTTTAAATTTATTTAAAATTGTTGATTTGGTTGTTTCTTGTTTCTCCCGTTGTTTATGACTAACGCGGAGGGTGCGGGTCTAACGAACAAGACCCGACAACCCTCCGCCGATCTTCCTTTTTGTGCGGATTTGGCGGGCGACGGCAAAAGCACGACCCAAGGGCCATTTGTTGATTCCGCAGTGAAGGACGCGTCCCGGGAGGAACAATGGCGCAGACGGGAGGCAAAACGGGCCACCGGAGCAACTCCGGCGGCCCGCGGAAGGAGGCGGCGACCGGTGGTGGCGGCGCCCGGCGCGCCGCCGGAGGAGTCCGCCGCGGCCGAGCCGCGGCAGCGGCGAACCGCCGGACCGCGTCCGCGGTCCGGCCTTCCAGCACGCGGCCCGCACGGGCCGCGTTTCTCCAAAAGCCGCGGGTTTGACCCGCGGCGGCTCAAGCGGCCGCTCGGCCGAAGCCGAGCCGGCCGGTCCGGTCGGCCGGGCCGCGCCCAGGCCGGACCGGACCCGGCCTAGCCGGGTCGGACTGGTATGGGCCGACCCGGTTCTGGCCGACCCGGTTCGGCCGACCCAAGGGGGGGTTCGGGCCGGGTCGCCCCGGGCCCAGGACCCCCGTTTCGGGCCCTCTTCGGTCTTTCGCCCATATCTTGGGCCTGGGACCCCCGATTGACGAACCGTCAGCGGCTACGCGATCCTTGGATCGAGACGGTCGTTTCGGTATATTATACTCAAGGTTTCGGAAGACTTTGGGTTCGGCCGGGTTGGTTCGTACACGAAACCAACCGGGCCCTCGGAGCGGAAACGCTCATAACTTGAGCTACGGACGTCCGAACGACGTACCGTCAACTGTGGTAGTTTCCTCTAAGTGAGACGGAACTTTTGGCATACTCCGCCCGAGGATCGGATACAGGCGGAGTACGGTCGGGTTGGTTTTGCCCTAAAAACCAACCGGGCCCTTGGGACGAAAATGCCAATAACTCTCAGACCGGGCGTCCGATTGACGCGCCGTCTGTTGCGTTGAGATCCTGTTGTCGATTCTGAACTTTTGGATACATCAACTTCGGACTACGTGTCAGTTGATGTATGAGCCTCTCGGCTCGTGGAGCGGACCCTCCTAAACGAGCTCGCTTTGTGCGGGAACCCTAGCGCTGGCTGTGACTTCGACGACAGAGCAGAGATCCTCCGTGGACTGCGACGACGGCAGAGCAGAGATCCTCTGTGGACTGTGACGATGGCAGAGCAGAGATCCTCAGTGGACTGCGACGACGGCAGAGCAGAGATCCTTCGTGGACTGCGGCGATGACTGTGCAGAGATCCTCAGTGGACTGCGTCGACTACAGCACTCAGCGATCCTACGTGGATCAGTGCTACCGGTTCTGTGTGAGCCTCTGCCTACAGGTTCTGTGTGAGCCCGATCCTATGTGGGTCCTTACTACCGGTTCTGTGTGAGCCACTGCCTACAGGTTCTGTGTGTGCCCAATCCTGTGTGGGTCTTTTGCGGGGGTTAGTACCTATCGATCCTTCGTGGGTCCGACGACTTAGATGGATTAGTGATCATCTTTGACGTCATCTGAAAAAGTATACCTGGTTGAGCTGAATCTTATGTTACTTTCCTTTGTGGATTGTGTTGAACTATCCTATGTGGATTTACTGTTTACTCTCCTTTGTGGATTTGAGTCTTGCTTTCCTTTGTGGATTGAGTTGTTCTTGAGCTCGTGAGCAGAGCTAGAATTGGGGACTTAGGTATATGTATGGGCATATACCTAAGTCGAGTCAGATGTTACTTCGTGATTGCATCTTTCTTTTGTGCTATATACTTTGTGGATTTCGGGAGACCTTCGGGGGTCTCGGGGTCCTTACTGAGTAGCTTGTACTCACCCCTGCACGGGCTATGCCCGCACCTTGTTGTGTTGGTTGCAGACGACGGACAGCGCTGATCACGGTTGGGGCGTGGAGCAGGACGGTACCTGGAGGTGGACCACTGGGCGGGACGTGCTCGGAGCGGACGTGGGACCCGAGGAGCCTGGAGGCTATCTGTACCCACCCTTCAGGTGGGATTGCCAGTGGACGACACGAGGCCGCCGTCTTTTCTTCAGTTGCTGTACTTTACTTTTCAGTTGTACTTTACAGTTGGGCTTGTATTTCCGGCCCCCTTTACTTTTCTGCACTTTACTTTCCGCTTTCTGACTTTGTGTGGTTGTTACTTATAAATGCAATGCCTTCCCTGTTTACTGGGATTTTACGCCTTGGTGCTAGTCGCCAGCCCCTGGCCTATGGAAGGCGGGCTTGGGGTAGTCACGGCACGGGCCCCAAGGACGGGTCGTGACAAATTGGTATCAGAGGTGGTCGGTCCTACCGCAGACTCTGATCGTCTTTTCTTTCTATGTGAAGCAATAGTGTTTAGTGTATTGAGTGTGGTTATCAGTTCAGGGAGCCCAGTGTTGGTGCGGCGGCCGACGTATCCGTACACCAGGACCCTGACTCCTGATTTCCGACTTAATGCATGAAAACATTGATTGCGTGTGTGTTTCAAGTTTTCTTTGTGATTACTTGTGCCAGCTCACCAGGTATACTGTTCTGACTGTGGTGCTCTTGTTCTCCTTTTCAGGATGGCCCTGCGACGACAGCCAGCTAGGGTTCCGAGTGTAGGGCGCGACGGCAGCCCACCGAGCGACGAGGCCTCGGTGCAGGGGCCTTTGCCAGCAGTGGCACCGGCGGTAGCTTTACCCGCCGAGCCACCGATGCTGCCAGTACCAGACGCTGACGATGCACGTCGCCTCAGGGCACTGCATGAGTTTCAGAGCCAGCGACCGCCCAGGTTTCGCGGTGAGGCGGATCCCCAGGCCGCCGAGGACTGGCTAGAGGCGGTGGTACGGATCTTTAGGCTAGTGAGGACACCAGCGGATCTCATGGTGATTCTCGCACCGAGCCTCCTGCAGGCAGCGGCAGGACGATGGTGGAGCCTGATGCTCCAGGTTCACGATGAGGCATCCTTGCTCTGGACGGACTTCGAGAGCCTCTTCCGCTCTGAGTTCGTCCCGGCCACCCTCCGAGCGGTGCGCATCCAGGAGCTTCTCCAGCTGCGCCAGGGCAGCATGACGGTCGCTCAGTACGCGGCGAGGTTCACTGACCTATCTCGCTACTCGACCGACATGGTACGAGACCCCTTCTTCCGGGCCCGGACCTTCGAGCAGGGCTTGCGACAGGAGATTCGGGCGTCGCTGATCTCCCTCAGCATTCCAACCCAGGCGGGAGTGCTGGAGGGAGCCCTCCTGATCGAGAGCTTCCTGGCAGAGCCTTCTTCAGCGGCGAGACCTAGCGCAGGGCGGCAGGTAGCTGAGTCTTCGGCAGCAGGTATCCGACGGATGACTCTCGGGTCCAGGCAGACCAGACCCCCACGCAGACGGCCTCAGGACACCGGCTCAGCGGTGCGGGGCACACAGCGGAGTGCCAGCCTTCCGAGATGCAGGCTGTGCTACACCTGCGGCGGGCAGGGTCACATGGCTCGTGACTGCCCGACTCGTCGACCAGAGGAGCAGCAGACGGTGGAGGGGCCACCCAGGCAGAGGCAGAGGGTCGACCGTGGCGGTCCGCAGGGAGGAGGCGGACGAGGCAGAGGAGCTGGCCGAGCAGCGGGTGGTGGGCGACGCTTCCAGGCTCTACCCCCACCACCACCAGGAGGGCCACCTCGACCACATGGAGCTGGCGGGCAGGGACAGGCCCAGCTCCAGGCAGTGGAGGCCTACGACCCCGACTTACCAGAGATGATTCGAGGTACGATCTGTGTCTATTCCACCCTTGCTGCAGTATTTATAGACACAGGAGCGAGTCACTCTTTCATAGCCTCTGCCCTTGTTCGGAGCTCGGAGATTCCTACTGAGCCGTTGGCTCGATCCTTACGGCTAGAGACTCCTACGGGAGCAGACTCGACGATTACGCACTGGTGCCGGCAGTGTGAGCTTACTATAGGAGGCGAGAGCTTCGGCTGGGATCTCCTTGTAGCGGCGTCGAGGCCTTACGACGTCATCTTGGGCATGGATTGGCTATCCACGGTTCATGCCCAGATCGACTGTTTTAGGCGCAAGGTGCGATGTGTTCGCACCGACGGGAGCAGGTTTACCTTCACCGGCGAGAAGGGAACCTTTGCAGCACAGGATGGACTTCCGCGAAGGAGAGTGCAGCCCATCTCTCATTAGTTGGCTAGCCTCATCCTAGGAGCAGTGGACGTGCGGAGTCCAGATTTTCCTGCAGTGGTGGACCAGTACGTGGACGTCTTTCCCGACGACGTTCCAGGGCTACCTCCTCGTAGAGAGGTAGACTTTTACATCGACTTGTACCCCGGGACAGCCCCGATATCTACTCCAGCATATCAGATGGCCCCCGCCGAGCTTCGGGAGCTGCGGGTACAGTTGGAGGACTTGCAGAGCAAGGGGTTTATCCGACCCAGTGTTTCACCCTGGGCTTCCCCGATTTTGTTCGCCAAGAAGGCGGACGGGAGCTTGCGACTATGTGTCGACTATCGTCGCCTGAACCAGGTGACAGTGAGGAACAAGTATCCGCTGCCACGGATAGATGGCCTCTTCGATCAGCTCAAGGGAGCGCGGTGGTTCTCGAAGATAGACCTCCGGTCAGGCTATCATCAGCTCAGAGTTCGGGACGAGGACGTGCAGAAGACGGCCTTCAGGTGTCGGTATGGCCATTATGAGTTTTTGGTTATGCCATTCGGCGTAACCAATGCTCCAGCAGTGTTCATGAGCCTCATGAACAGGATCTTCCAGCCATACCTCGACCGATTTTTCATGGTCTTCATTGACGACATTTTGGTATACTCGACGACTGAGGAGGAGCATGCCTACCACCTGCGAGTTGTGCTAGACACACTCCGAGAGCACCAGCTTTATGGCAAGCTCTCAAAGTGCCAGTTCTGGTTACGTGAGGTCCATTTCTTGGGGCACGTCATCTCTGAGGCGGGAGTTGCAGTGGATCTCGCGAAGATCGAGGCAGTACTAGCTTGGGAGCCACCCAGGAGCGTGACGGAGGTGCGGAGCTTCTTGGGCCTAGCCGGATACTATCGGAGATTCGTGCCAGACTTCTCCAGAGTTGCGGCACCACCCTCAGCGTTGACGAAGAAGGGGAAACCCTTCGTATGGTCAGACAGATGTCAGCAGAGCTTCCAGGAGCTGAGGCAGAGATTGGCCAGCGCACCTATCTTGAGGATGCCTGAGGAGGGAGTTGGATACGTAGTTTACTGCGATGCATCAGGGACTGGACTCGGATGCGTCCTGATGCAGGAGCGGGCCGTGATCGCCTACGTATCACGTCAGTTGAGGCCGCATGAGCATAACTACGCCACTCATGACCTGGAGTTAGCAGTAGTGGTCTTCGCTCTGAAGACTTGGCGGCACTATCTGATGGGCGAGCGCTTCACAGTCTTTTCTGACCACCAGAGTCTCAGGTATATCTTCTCTCAGAAGGACCTGAACCTGAGACAGCGGAGATGGCTTGAGTTTCTCCAGGACTATGACTTTGAGATAGTCTATACTCCTGGGAAGGGGAACGTGGTAGCCGATGCCCTCAGCAGGAGGACGGGCATTCAGCTACTTGAGGAGGCGACGGAGCAGCTAGCCTCCTTACAGATATCCTTCGTGGATAGAGACGGAGCAGCCTTTCTTCAGTCTCTCACAGTCTCTCCTCCACTTCTATAGCGGGTCAGAGAGGCTCAGCGTGAGGACGCTGACTGTGAGACCCGGCGTGCACTGATATCCTCAGGTCAGGCGCCTGATGGATTCTCCCTTGGAGCAGAGCACGACATCCTTTTCAGAGGAAGTACCTTCGTACCAGTCGCTTTGCGAGAGGAGGTGCTGAGAGAGTTTCACACTTCTCCCTTGGCGGTGCATCCCGGAGTGGCGAAGATGTACCCGGTTCTCAGACGACAGCACTGGTGGCCGGGCATGAAGAAAGCTGTGGCAGAGTTCGTTTCACGATGCCTCACCTTCCAGCAGGTGAAGGCAGAGCATCAGGTACCAGCAGGCTTGGTACAGCCCTTGGAGGTCCCGGAGTGGAAGTGGGACGGCATATCTATGGACTTCGTGACTGGACTTCCACGCACTTCCAGAGGTCACGACTCCATTTGGGTGATTGTCGACCGACTCACCAAGTCGGCACACTTCTTACCCATCAGAGAGCAGGGCTCAGTGGAGAGATTGGTACGTCTTTACGTCCAGGAGATCATACGGCTTCACGGTGTGCCATCGTCTATCGTCTCCGATCGAGATGCTCGTTTCACTTCCCGGCTTTGGAAGGGGTTGCAGGAGGCGTTCGGGACGCGGCTCCACCTGATCACAGCCTTCCACCCTCAGGCGGATGGTCAGACGGAGAGGACCATACAGACACTCGAGGACATGCTCCGTGCATGTGTTCTTGACTTTGGTCGCAGCTGGGAGAACCACCTACCCTTGGTGGAGTTCGCGTACAACAACAGCTACCACTCCACCATCGGGATGGAACCATACAAGGCGTTTTACGGCAGACCCTGCAGATCACCGTTGTGCTGGACAGACCCTGGGGAGTCAGCACTCGTGGGACCAGAGATGGTCCGAGCCACGACAGAGAAGTTCCAGATCATCCAGGAGAGGATGAGGACAGCTCAGAGCCGGCAGACGTCATATGCTGACAGGAGGCGGAGGCCACTAGAGTTCGAGGATGGCGACCACGTCTTTTTGCGTGTCTCACCTCGACGTGGTTTACGGAGATTTGGCCGAGGCGGCAAGTTGTCTCCACACTTCATCGGGCCTTTCCAGGTCCTCAGCAGGATAGGAGAGGTGGCTTATCGCCTGGCTCTACCACCTCAGTTGCACCGGGTGCACGACGTCTTTCACGTGTCTCAGCTGAGGAGATACGTGCACGACCCGACGCACATCATCGACTTTGGGGAGCTGGACGTGGACGATGGGGCGACTTTTGCGGAGGTCCCAGTGGAGATCGAGGATCGACAGGAGCGGGTCCTACGTGGGCGGTCGATTCCTCTTGTGCGCGTCAGATGGCAGCACGGGAACCTCCAGGAGAGCACTTGGGAGCGGGAGGCTCAGATGCGTGCTCAGTACACCCATTTGTTCCCCTAGTTTTTGATGTATCTTTACGGGGACGTAAAGCCCTGAGGTGGGAGTAATGTAAAGACCCGCAAATTTCAAGGAAATTTTTTTCTTAATTTTCTTTGGAATTTTACAAGAGCGCAGCTTCAGACGGCACCTGATTCCGAGGCCCGGTGTGCCCGGAATCAATTTCCGAAGTTTGGCTCGGGTACGTTCAGTGAACGGACGAGCGGGTTTTTCTATCTTTTGAACCGGTGCCCAGAATCGAATTCTGAGGGCACCGATGAAATCACAGCGCCGGTATTTGCTTAGAAACGCCTCTTCCGAAGTTGCGTTTGCTCAGACGTGGTTTTTAAATTTCGCGGCTTTAAGTCAGAAATAAAATAAAGTTTGTGCGACAACTTTATTTTATTTCACTTAAGCTGCTTGGAAGCCACTTGAAGCCACTTAAGGGTGGCTTGAACTGAGTTGAACTGGATAGGATGCTATCCGGAAATATCCTACCCCCTTGGTAGGATATTTGTGAGGTGGGGCCCGCACGAGCCCCGCCGTTTCTTTCACTAAGTAACTCACCCGCGAAAACCCGTCAAGGTAACTGAAAAGTCAACCGACGCGTTTTCTTTAATTCTTAACAGACCATTTAGTTGGGCTGTTTCTTTCGTGAATTAAATGGGCTGTTTTATTCGTTGAATTAATTCAACGAATTAAATGGGTCGTTACTTACGCGTTTTGCGTTTGTTGGCAAAATAATAAAATAGACAACTTGTCTATTTTGGAGGATTGCTATCATTGTGCAATTCCTCTGAACCTCCACCCTCCCCGCGAAGAACGCGAAGAACGCGAAGAACGCGAAGAACGCCGGCGACCGGAATTCGACGACGCACACCGAGATCTGCGACGTCGACGAGCTTTACCCGCAACGTTCTTCGGCGACGCCTCTTCTTCCGCAGCCGATCCTCGTTCGGCAACTAAGGTAAGAATCGGATCGTTAATTCTCCCTTTTTGATTTCAATAACAACGGATTTAAATTAATTAAATCTGTTTGTTCTTGATCCGGAGATTGGCGACGCGACGCCGGATACCGCGACGACGCGACGATCCCCCTTCTTCCGCAACGAGCAATCCCGCGACGATCCCTCGTTCGGCAACGACAGCTGCGAAGTAAGGGTTGATTTGAAATTTTTTTCCTTTCCTGTGATTTTATTTCTTTTAAAATAAAGAACCGATCACGGAACAATTTTAAATTTATTTAAAATTTTTGATTTGGTCGTTTCTTGTTTCTCCCGTTGTTTATGACTAACGCGGAGGGTGCGGGTCTAACGAACAAGACCCGGCAACCCTCCGCCGATCTTCCTTTTTGTGCGGATTTGGCGGGCGACGGCAAAAGCACGACGCAAGGGCCATTTGTTGATTCCGCAGTGAAGGACGCGTCCCGGGAGGAACAATGGCGCAGACGGGAGGCAAAACGGGCCACCGGAGCAACTCCGGCGGCCCGCGGAAGGAGGCGGCGACCGGTGGCGGCGGCGCCCGGCGCGCCGCCGGAGGAGTCCGCCGCGGCCGAGCCGCGGGTTTGACCCGCGGCGGCTCAAGCGGCCGCTCGGCCGAAGCCGAGCCGGCCGGTCCGGCCGGCCGGGCCGCGCCCAGGCCGGACCGGACCCGGCCTAGCCGGGTCGGACCGGGTCGGGCCGACCCGGGTCGGCCGACCCAAGGGGGGGTTCGGGCCGGGTCGCCCCGGGCCCAGGACCCCCGTTTCGGGCCCTCTTCGGTCTTTCGCCCATATCTTGGGCCTGGGACCGCCGATTGATGAACCGTCAGTGGTTACGTGATCCTTGGATCGAGACGGTCGTTTCGGTATATTATACTCAAGGTTTCGGAAGACTTTGGGTTCGGCGGGTTGGTTCGTACACGAAACCAACCGGGCCCTCGGAGCGGAAACGCTCATAACTTGAGCTACGAACGTCCGAACGACGTACCGTCAGCTGTGGTAGTTTCCTCTAAGTGAGACGGAACTTTTGGCATACTCCGCCCGAGGATCGGATACAGGCGGAGTACGGTCGGGTTGGTTTTGCCCTAAAAACCAACCGGGCCCCTGGGACGAAAATGCCAATAACTCTCAGATCGGGCGTCCGATTGACGCGCCGTCTGTTGCGTTGAGATCCTGTTGTCGATTCGGAACTTTTGGATACATCAACTTCGGACTACGTGTCAGTTGATGTATCAGCCTCTCGGCTCGTGGAGCGGACCCTCCTAAACGAGCTCGCTTTGTGCGGGAACCCTAGCGCTGGCTGTGACTTCGACGACAGAGCAGAGATCCTTCGTGGACTGCGACGACGGCAGAGCAGAGATCCTCCGTTGACTGTGACGAGGGCAGAGCAGAGATCCTCAGTGGACTGCGACGACGGCAGAGCAGAGATCCTTCGTGGACTGCGGCGACGACTGTGCAGAGATCCTCAGTGGACTGCGTCGACTACAGCACTCAGCGATCCTACGTGGATCAGTGCTACCGGTTCTGTGTGAGCCTCTGCCTACAGGTTCTGTGTGAGCCCGATCCTATGTGGGTCCTTACTACCGGTTCTGTGTGAGCCACTGCCTACAGGTTCTGTGTGAGCCCGATCCTGTGTGGGTCTTTTGCGGGGGTTAGTACCTATCGATCCTTCGTGGGTCCGACGACTTAGATGGATCAGTGATCATCTTTGACGTAATCTGAAAAAGTATACCTGGTTGAGCTGAATCTTATGTTACTTTCCTTTGTGGATTGTGTTGAACTATCCTATGTGGATTTACTGTTTACTCTCCTTTGTGGATTTGAGTCTTGCTTTCCTTTGTGGATTGAGTTGTTCTTGAGCTCGTGAGCAGAGCTAGAATTGGGGACTTAGGTATATGTATGGGCATATACCTAAGTCGAGTCAGATGTTACTTCGTGATTGCATCTTTCTTTTGTGCTATATCCTTTGTGGATTTCGGGAGACCTTCGGGGGTCTCGGGGTCCTTACTGAGTAGCTTGTACTCACCCCTGCACGGGCTATGCCCGCACCTTGTTATGTTGGTTGCAGACGACGGACAACGCTGATCATGGTTGGGGCGTGGAGCAGGACGGTACCTGGAGGTGGACCACTGGGCGGGACGTGCTCGGAGCGGACGTGGGACCCGAGGAGCCTGGAGGCTATCTGTACCCACCCTTCAGGTGGGATTGCCAGTGGACAACACGAGGCCGCCTTCTTTTCTTCAGTTGCTGTACTTTACTTTTCAGTTGTACTTTACAGTTGGGCTTGTATTTCCGGCCCCCTTTACTTTTCTGCACTTTACTTTCCGCTTGCTGACTCTGTGTGGTTGTTACTTATAAAGGCAATGCCTTCCCTGTTTACTGGGATTTTACCCCTTGGTGCTAGTCGCCAGCCCCTGGCCTATGGAAGGCGGGCTTGGGGTAGTCACGGCACGGGCCCCGAGGACGGGTCGTGACACCAAAGGCTTGAGAAGTGTGTGAAATGAGGTAGAGGTGGGGGCCTTTTATAAGAGGAGAGGAGTGGCACTTTTGGAAAGTAAAGAAATATTACTTTATTTGAAAATGTGTTTCGGTTTTAAAAGGTCCCACATTGATATAATTCGTGTATAAGGTGATAAGGGTTCTAAATCCACTCATCCAATTGGTTTTTTCCATGTGTAGGTTTTATATTTTTCATTATCTTTTCATTTTATTTAAATCGTCAAATAATGATGTCATCGCTGCATCATTATTATGTCATATATAATTTAATTTAATTATTTTATAAAAATAATAAAAAAACTACTATGATGTAGGAAATCTTTTTAGCTTTCCAATTACTATTTATAATCAAAATTTGGACTTGTATAACCCCACTCAAAAATTATTTTAGTAAAACAATTTATGTTAGTGTCATTTTCACTTTAACATTAAATAAAAATATATTAATGTCATTTTCCAAATAAAGTGGCTCCATGGGGTCCCCAAGTTGGACCATGGCTTTTCTTGGTCGGCCATGACTCACCCAATAGGTGTAGGACAAGTGTCATGGTGTTTTCACATTCTTATAAAACCATTTTTACCTCGAACTACACTAATTACCTCTAATCGCGATTAAGAACTTAATAAGTTACTATTCACCAAAAAAATTATTATAATCTCATTGAACCACATTTTACTTCTTAATGACAACCATGTATGTCCGATTTTCAAAATTAAATACACATTAGTGGTATACTTTCATTTAACTGAAAAATCAGTTTGCTTGATTACCACTTAGTGGTTTCACTATTCATCAAAAATTGATGTTTTTCAGAAAATTACCAAATATTCACCCTAAGCTATATTTGATATTCCGAATTAAAAAATGAAGTCCATTTTACAAAATTCAAAACATATAAGTCAAATTAATTAATTTAATAATTAATTTCCGCTGTCATGAAAAATAGCGTGTTTTTGTGAAACAATAAGTATCAAAAGATTGACACCAGTTTAAGTCCAATTTCAATGTGAAATTGATTCCAATGACCACCATTGGATTAACTGGTAAAAATATTTTCTAATTCCACTTTAAAACCAATTAAAATAATAATCTAATCATATAAATAATTTAGATTAAAAAGAGGTTTTGAATTAAAATACAACATTTTACACTATTCATAAACAAATGAACTTTATCAGAAAGGTACCAAAAATTTACACAAAGTAAATTTTGATGTCCCGATTCTAAAGAAGAGTTATATTTGGTCCAAAATAAAGTATAAGAGTGATCAAAACTATATTTAATGACGGTTCACCATTAAAAGGTGATAAGTGAACTTTTAGTGAAAATTAGAGTATATATGCCCTAAAATTGAACTCTTTCTGTATTTTAAGCCATTATCATTTATTTGGTAAATGTATAAACATTTAAAAACATATCTAATCATATTTTAGTTATATATATCCATTCCCGCTAGTACAACAGCTACATGTAAACTAACATTTAAAATAATATTATTTTATTACTAGTGTGCTACGTAAGTTTCAAAGAAACTCATCGTTGCGTATCGGGTACGCTATCGAACATAGAAACCCCTTTAAAATAAAATTAATATTTAATTCGTAAATATTAATAAATATGAAAATTCTTTATTCTTTATTTACCTGGGATGTTATATCCTTCCCCCCTTTTGGGAATTGCGTCCTCACAATTTTATTCACTTATCAAAATAAGTGGCGGTATTTATCCCTCATAGCATTTTCAGATTCCCACGTTCCCTCTTCAATCACATGGTTTTTCCACAAAATCCTTACCTGATGAATCACCTTATTCCGTATCACTTGCTCCCTGTGGTCAAGAATCTGGACCGATTGTTCCTCATAAGATAGGTTCTCTTCCAGCTGAACTACCTATGGACTCAAAACATGAGATGGATCTGGCATATACTTTCTCAACTTTGAAACATGAAAACCATTGTGTACCTGAGATAAACTCGGAGGTAAAGCCACCCGGTATGCAACTGATCCAACTCTCTCTAGAATTTCATATGGTCCAATAAACCTTGGACTCAGCTTTCCTTTCTTACCAAATCTCATCACACTTTTCCAATGAGAAACCTTGAGAAAAACATGATCATCTACCTCGAAAGATAGATCCTTCCTCCGGTTATCCGCATAACTCTTCTGCCTACTCTGAGCTGTTCTCATGTGCTTCTGAATCAACTAATCTTTTTCTGCCATCTCTTCTACCAATTTTGGTCCCATCAGCTTCTTTTCACCCACTTCATTCAAAAATGCTCGAGTTCGACACCGCTTCCCATATAATGCCAAAAATGGTGCCATCTGTATACTGGAATGAAAACTGTTATTATATGAAAACTCAACCAAAGAAAGATGTTGGTCCCAACTTCCCTAATAATCCATAGAACAAGCTCGTAGCATATCCTCCAATGTCTGAATTATTCGTTCTGACTGCCCATCTGATTGAGGATGAAAAGCTGTACTAAAATTTAATTCAGTACCCAACGACTTCTGAAGGCCTTTCCAAATGTTAGAAGTAAACCCGGGATCACGATCCGATACAATGGAGAGAGGAACTCCATGTAACCTGACTATCTCATTAAGATACAAACGGGAAAGTTGATCAAGAGAGAAAGTATCTCGTATAGCAAGGAAATGAGCAGATTTGGTCAAGCGATCAACAATAACCCAGATTGCATTATTACCTCGAGATGTCCTCGGTAATCCCACAACAAAGTCCATGGATATGTTTTCCCATTTCCACTCTGGCACTGGTAAAGGCTGAAGCATCCCTGCCGCTCTGCTTTAACCTGTTGACATGTCAAACCCTTCACAGTAAAATCAACAATGTCTCTTTTCATTCCATCCTACCAGTAATACTCTCACATATCTCTGTACATCTTAGTACTTCCAGGATTAATTGAAAACGGGGAACTATGAGCCTCACATAACAACTCATTCTTCAACTGTGAATCACAAGGCACACATAACCTCTTCCCAAACCTCAAAACACAAACAAAAACTTATCCAAGAACTCATGGAAAATTTTATTCATAAGGTCCATGAATACAGTAGGTGCATTGGTTAACCCAAAAGGCATAACTACAAATTCATAATGGCCATATCTAGTACGGAGCGCAGTGTTCGGAACGTCTGCTTCTTTTACTTTCAACTGATGGTACCCCGACCTCATGTCAATATTTGAAAAATACTGAGCTCCCTGGAGCTGATACCACTTCATTTGATGGTCCAACATCTGCTAAAGTTTTTGAAAATGATTTTCCCACCCCTTTCTGCTTGTAGTCTAGCTGCATTCCCCCAGTTGAGTTCATTGTTGGACACTCGTTTGCGTAATGACCCATTTCATTACACTTAAAACATCTTACCGTTGGATTTTCATTGCCTGCTTGATCATCTTCCTTAAAGTTACGAGCAATATGACCAGACTTACCACACCGAAAGCACTTACCAGACTTGGATAAACATTCTCCAGGATGCATTTTACCACACTTCTCACAGGATGGATATTTGGTTTTCTTACCTGCTTGCTTCTTTGATGAATTCTTCCCCTTTTCCTGCCAACTAGACCTCTTATTCTGTTGTTTGTCATAGAACACATGATCATCAGCAAACTCCATTTCTACCATCTCCGCACATCGAACAAGTTTTCATAACTTTTGAATTCATGAGAAGCTAAAGCCCTTCGATACTTTGGCTTTAACCCTGAGTAAAAATGGTTTATTTTACTATCAAGATCTCGTATGAAGTTTGGAGCATACCTTGCCAATCGATTGAACTTTTCTTCATAAGCAGCCACTGAATCATCCTCCTGCCTCAATTCTAGGAACAGTTTTTCCATCCTAAGACGAACCACCTTAGGAAAATATCTCTCAAGAAACATACCTCTGAATTCGTCCCAGTGAAGATCCTCAATCTCGTCACTATCCCTTATATTTTTCACCATCGACCACCACTGATCAGCTTCACCTTCAAAACGGTAAACAGCAAGACTAAACTTTTGATGTTCTGAACACCCCATGACATCAAAAATCTTCTCCAGTGCTTTAATCCACCCTTCAGCTTGCACAGGGTCAGATGATCCTCTGAATGATGGGGGATGTTGCCTCATGAAATGTTCCACCACTGACATGTTCCTCTGTGGTTGATCTGGCTGATCTCGTGCATGGATACCACCACCATTTATAGCCTGAGTCAACTGTGCCATCACTGCAAAAAACTGTTCAGTTCCGATTCCGACCATCTCAGGTTGCTGATATGGAAGGTTATCTTCCTCCTGATGTCGTCCCAACATAGCTGCTTTGTTTCCTCTGCGGAAAACTATTCTTAACACAGAAATATCTTAGGCGAAGCAAAATGGTAATTTGTAAATGCTATATCATTTCAATCATATTATAATTTAACACTTTTCTAACTCCTAATGTTGTCTAAACCGTCCCCTGATACCAACTATAAGGCCCCAGCCTTAAACCTTACTTAATATTGAATTAAATGAATAATTCACGTCGAGGATCTTTTCAGGTTTAGAGTTTTAGAGAATTAGTACATAACTATTACATCTCAAAAGATTACAAAGTAGTCACTTATACTAAGTTTCCATAATAAAAAAAACTCTTGAAATAAACATGTCTAGTTCTATGTTTTATATAGCATGACATTCCCTTGATCCCATCCTTGACCTTATTCCATATTAAGTCCTGTGAAAAACATTTCAAAAAAACTTGGGGTGAGCATAAAAAGCTCAGTAAGGGATACAAAAAGAATGAAAACTGTTATTTTTTCAAACATCAAGTAAACCATGTATACTATATCAAAGTAATACCTTCACCTTCATGAAGTAGTAAAACTCTTCACTGAATAAAGTATCATTTCTTACCTTTTTGTAACCAAAGTATAACCATAAAACCTATATAAAGAACACATAACATATATAAAGGTAACTTAGGACATAAACTTACTTAAGTGGAATAACCATACAGTCGACTTCCACACATATCACTTAATGGAATAGCCATACGGCCAATTTCCATACATACTTAATGGAATAGCCATACGGCCGACTTCCATACCCAATGCATTGGAGGTTATAACGTAACCACCCATCCTGGTTTTCACGGCACCACCCGTCATATGGTTTATAACGTAACCACCCGTTAAAATGTCCAATTACCAGTATAAAATCATAAAACATAAAACCAACATAAAGGAATGATAACATTTCCACATTTCAATCACAATATATCATAAATATATTGAAATAATAGAATCCTTTTTCAAAACCATTTTCAATACCAAAATACATAAAAGATTATATGGTATTTATTTTATTCTAAAAACATTACATCTTGTTGAGAAATCCAAAGATCAAATAATACTCTCGGCGGCGGAAAAGATCGTTGTCACCGCGTACGTTAAAAAAACATTCCTTTTTGTCGTTTAGTAAAACGCTTCGTAGAAAAAGATTCCTTTTGTATAAAAGTAAAAGTCAAAGGTGTTTATACACTGTATAAAAGAAATTTGTGTATAAAACGAAATATGCCTCAATGAAAGGAGATTGAGACGAAGTCCCTTACCTTGGGTCCGACTTGACTCGATCGTTCTTTTACGTCCTGAATAATAAACTTGAGTTAATTTATACTTGATTAAGAACCTTTTTAAAGTTCATTATTCTTTTTATATCACTTATTGCCATGTTATAAACATTATGTAACCATTTATGTTAATAATGTTTGTTTTGTCAATATTTGGTTCTTAAGTCGAAAGTTGACTTCTTACAATTACATGTTGTTCATGTGGTCAAAAGTTCTTTATATCCAGAATGAAATTACCGATTTGGATATAATATGTATCATATATATCCAGCATATACATGTATTTATAATATTACATAATCATTTAGATGTAAGAAATGAAATGCACCGTTCATGGAGACGGTAAGCCGTACGTACGCATGAACGCTACTTTCATTTCTTTGTCATATTAATGGAATTAAAACTAAATGAGAGGTATGTATATTTTAGTACCATAATTATATTCATCACTTAGATATATCATTAATTATATATATCCATTATATACATGTACTTTTAATAGTACATTACATTTGGGGATAAGAAATGAAATGCACCGTTCATGGAGACGGTAAGCCGTACGTACGCATGAACGCTACTTTCATTTCTATCTCATACTTTAATGGAAAGAAATAATAATGATATAGAGGTATATTATAATTCCAGTATAACATCATATATAATAACTTTAAATCCATCCTTTGCACGTCCCACATATGGCATTAACGAATCACATCATTTTTAGGGGGCGATAGTCCGCACTTCCTTAAATGAAGATATCGTGTTTACCCATAATGGAAACCGTAAAGGTATGCCAAAAATGAAAAATACAGAAGCATAAAGAAAACATAAACATATTATATATCATATATAAAAATATTGACATCATAATGGCCACCCTTTAAGGTGTTAAATGAGTATTGAACAATCATCGTTTCGGGAGGCAGAATTTTACCATCCACGGAAACCGTATGTTCTTTAACCATTTGATGTAGTTTTGTGAGAGTGTAGCTCAAATAAATATTATAACAACATCCTTGTATATTTAAGATACTGGTGTTGTTACAAAATAAGTAAATAAAAAGAGTTTAGGGGGTTGGAGAAGAAAAATAAAACAAATGAACATGAGAGAATGAATTACCTTTAAAAGTGTAACTGCTTTTGATTTGAGCCTAAAGGCTTCCTTTGAAAGGATTCTGCCCAAAGGGAATCCTCTAGGATGAGGAGAGGGATGTGGAGAGAGTAATTGGGCAGGGGTTGGCCGAGCCAAAGGCTTGAGAAGTGTGTGAAATGAGGTAGAGGTGGGGGCCTTTTATAAGAGGAGAGGAGGGGCACTTTTGGAAAGTAAAGAAATATTACTTTATTTGAAAATGTGTTTCGGTTTTAAAAGGTCCCAAATTGATATAATTCGTGGATAAGGTGATAAGGGTTCTAAATCCACTCATCCAATTTGTTTTGGCCATGTGTAGGGTTTATATTTTTCATTATCTTTTCATTTTATTTAAATTGTCAAATAATGATGTCATCGCTGCATCATTATTATGTCATATATAATTTAATTTATTTAATGTCTAAAAATTATAAAACAAATACTATGATGTAGGAAATCTTTTTATCTTTCCAATGACTATTTATAATCAAAATTTGGACTTGTATAACCCCACTCAAAAATTATTGTAGTAAAACAATTTATGTTAGTGTCATTTTCACTTTAACATTAAATAAAAATATATTAATGTCATTTTCCAACTAAAGTTGCTCCATGGGGTCCCCAAGTTGGCCCATGGATTGTCTTGGTCGGCCATGACTCACACAATAGGTGTAGGACAAGTGTCATGGTGT
Organism: Viscum album; assembly: GCA_963277665.1. NCBI lineage: Eukaryota > Viridiplantae > Streptophyta > Magnoliopsida > Santalales > Viscaceae > Viscum > Viscum album. The sequence goes on from OY728137.1 coordinate 1,200,993,543, forward strand.
TTTCACATTCTTATAATAACATTTTTACCTTAAACTACACTAATTACCTCTAATCGCGATTAAGAACTTAATAAGTTACTATTCACCAAAAAAATTATTATAATCTCATTGAACCACATTTTACTTCTTAATGACAACCATGTATGTCGGATTTTTAAAATTCAATACACATTAGTGGTAAACTTTCATTTAACTGAAAAATCAGTTTGCTTGATTACCACTTAGTGGTTTCACTATTCATCAAAAATTGATGTTTTTCAGAAAATTACCAAAAATTCACCCTAAGCTATATTTGATATTCCAAATTCAAAAATGAAGTCCATTTTACAATATTCAAAACATATAAGTCAAATTAATTAATTTAATAATTAATTCCTGCTGTCATGACAAATAGCGTGTTTTTGTGAAACAATAAGTATCAAAAGATTGACACCAGTTTAAGTCCAATTTCAAAGTGAAATTGATTCCAATGACCACCATTGGATTAACTGGTAAAAATATTTTCTAATTTCACTTTAAAACCAATTAAAATAATAATCTAATCATATAAATAATTTAGATTAAAAAGAGGTTTTGAATTAAAATACAACATTTTACAGTATTCATAAAAAAATGAACTTTATCAGAAAGGTACCAAAAATTTACACAAAGTAAATTTTGATGTCCCGATTCTAAAGAAGATTTATATTTGGTCAAAAATAAAGTATAAGAGTGATCAAAACTATATTTAATTATGGTTCACCATTAAAAGGTTATAAGTGAACCTTTAGTGAAAATTAGAGTATATATGCCCTAAAATTGAACTCTTTCCGTATTTTAAGCCTTTATATTTTATTGGGTAAATGTATAAACATTTAAAAACATATCTAATCATATATTAGTTATTTCTATCCATTCCCGCCAGTACAATGGCTACTTGTTAACTAACATTTAAAATAATATTATTTTATTACTAGTGTGCTACGTAAGTTTCAAAGAAACTCATCGTTGCGTATCGGGTACGCTATCGAACATAGCAACCCCTTTAAAATAAAATTAATATTTAATTCGTAAATATTAATAAATATGAAAATTCTTTATTCTTTATTTACCTGGGATGTTACACTTATTTCCTTATGGTGAATTTATTTTCAAAGTAAAACAATGATTTCCGAGTATTGTCAACAAGATTCAATCAATAGGAGATAAAGTTGTTGATGATGATGCTCTTTTAGATAAGATAATTGATATCATGCCTAATGGGTTGGAAAAAAAGAATTCTTTTGATGTGAACAGAAAGGTATCAAGAATTATATTTGATGAGCATTTTGGAACTCTTATTCAACATGAAACAAGGATGAAGATAAATTTTGATTTCAAAAAAAATAACAGAAATGTATATGTAGCTTTCATTACTACATCAAAATCCATGACATCAGAAAGGGTAACGTGATATAAATGTACGAAATATGTGGTTTTATCTAAACCAAGTGATAGTGCGCATTTAGAGAATAAATTATCTAATAATATTATATGGGTGATCAAGATTGTGGGGAATAATTATTTTCAGTATCGATATAAAAATAAAGATATAAAGGAAAAGAAATATTCTTATGTAACCTACTATGAATATAAATGATCACGACATATCAGACACGATTATCCTATTCTTAAGATAAATTATAGGACAGAAAATAATTTAGAGAGAAATAGGAAAACATATTACAATTCTATGGATATGAATGTATTGAAATAAAATGATAATTGGAGTGTAGTGGTAGTGAATCTTCAGATGAATATCCAGATTAATAATCTTCGTGTTAGAGAAATCGTGGTCGTGTAGTAAGAGTACCTATTGAAAATCATTATATTATGACTAAGGTATACAATGCTGAATCCTTAACCAATATTTCATAAAATAATAATTTTCCAAATTAAGAATATTATGAATATTAAGATGATAAATCTTGATAATTAGATGACAATTCCTAAACCACATTTGAATAAGTGTCATGATTTGCTAAATTACATGAAAATGAAATTTGTAAGATAAAAAAGTAGTTAGAGAATGAAAATTAAAAAATTTCTATTTTAACAATAGAATTATCATGCCATCAAAAATATCATTATATGAAATCATTTTTTTCAAAGTGTTTATAAAATTTGTTAGGAAATTAATTCTGATAAGGATAAACATTCTATGGATCTTGAAAGTGTTATTTTTTAGAAAAATATGTTAGACAATAACAGAAGTTCTAAAACTAGTGACATTGAGTATTAGAATTTAGTTATTAGACTAAAATATGAAATTTTTCCCTTAAATATACATTTCTCAAATATTACATTAGGGAGGAAATAATTTGGTAAAATTTATTCAAAACTACATCATCTTAGAATGAGTCCTATATTTGGTTATACTCACTTGAAACCACTTTTTAGTAACAATTATTTTGTTCCCCAAAGTGCCCATTTTGTACTAAATGTCAACGTGGTGAAAATTTGGAGAAATTTTTTTCCTTAAATAAATACCAAAACATAGGTTTTCAAAATGATTTTTTCTATGAAAATGTGGTTTCCTAAGATTTTACCTTCTGAAAATTCCCAGTACAATATGTTTTTATATCAAAATTCTAACTCATTCATTTAAAAAAAAATAAAAAATCTCCAACAACAATACATGGTATATGGATATTGGATGTTATCTACATATGACTGGTAACAAAAACATATTTCAAAAGATTATCAATATTAAAGGATGAAATGTAACATTCAGATATATGATTAGGGATAAATTTTTGGTATAGTTTACCATGTTGTTCTTGAAAAAAAATTGAATTAAAATGTTTTATTTATTAAAGGACTAAAGAAAAACCTCATTAGAATAATCCAATTAAGTGTTGAAGGTTTCCTTGTATATTTTAAAAATGAAAAATTATTAGTACAAAATTCCAAGGATGTTTTTATTCACTCTGACCATAGGAATGAGAATGTATATAAACTAAACATATAAGTCCATAAGAAAAAATTCCTACCATTACTTATTGAAATGGAAAATCCATCGTGGTTATGATATAGAAGACTAGAACATTGTAACCTTTGGAACCATTGAAAACACTAAAGGAAAAGAATTGTTATATATATACTAGAACATATATTTGACTATTAAAATGTTTTTCATCTTTTCCAATATATAAGGAAACATGATTCAAGGATTATGTCAATTTGTGAAGTCTAAGTTTATGATGCATTATAGTAGGTGGATATGGATATTTTTGGCCCAACATAAAATGGATGTATTGGAGTAAAATATTACGTATTATTTTAGATTATGATTATAGTAGTTTTACATGGTTGTATTTTCTAGTAATGATACATGATGCCTTTTCTAATATCAAAATTAAATATCCCTACATTAAAATGAGAAAAACCGTCCACTAATAACTACTTATAGGGATCATGGAGGAGAATTAAAAAATTCAGATATTGAAACATTTTGTAGTACAAATGGAATTACTCATAACTTCTCATCTCCAAGAACTCCTCAAAAAAATGGTGTGGCAGCAAGATTAAATAAAATACATCACGAGATAACCAAAACTATGTTTGCTAAATAATCCATTGCTAATCACTATTGGGAAGAAGATTTTAGTACTGTATGTTATACTATAATTGGAGTTTTAATAAGACCTTTTCTAAATAAAACATTGTATGAAATGTTGACCGATCAAAAATCTAGAAGTTATTACTTCAATGAATATGCTTACAAAGTATTCATCTTAAATACTATATATAACATACCTAAATTATCACCTAAAACTGAAGAATGAATAGTCTAATGTTACTCCACTTATTCTATGGCTTATAGTGTTTTTAATAAAAATAAATGAAACGCTCAGGAAATAGTAGATGTTAAATTTGAAGAAATTGATTTTTTTTAAACCTCAAACTATATCTTAGATTTGTTTTAAATAACTTATTATCAACCGTTGATAAAATATTATTTAATAAAGAAAATGTTTAAGAATTTTTTTTTGAAGATTTTACCAAGGAATATTTTCAACCATATATTGATAGAAATGATTTACAAAACCCAAATAATTTATTTCATAAGAATATTCCCTATAAATATATCATTTGTAATGTAAATATAACTATAAAGACTAAACCATCCATAAAAAATGATGTTGAACATCCAGATATAAGAAAGTAGATAGAAATGATATGGATGATTCTTAAGTAATATATTATAAAAGAAAAAATCTAGAAATATTAGAATAGATTTTCCAATGATTAAGAGAAAATATATTAAGGAAAAGAGTTATGATAGAAACAAAACAAAATAATACAATTCTAAGGATAATAATGTATAGAATGTAATTACAACTGATGTTTTTTGGTGGTGACTTTTCATTTGAATATTCAGATTAAGAATCTTCCGGTTTGAAAATTAAATGTATTATAGCTACAATACCTATTGAAAATCATTATCTTATAGCTAATGTTTGTGATGTTGAAACCATAACCAATATAAAATGAAATACTAATTTTCCAAACTGAGAATATTATGAATCCTTAGATGATGAATCTTACTCGTCAGATGATAATTCATAACCATCATTTGATGAAGTTTCATGATTTTCTAAATTATGCGAAAATGAAAATTGAATGATAAAAAAGAGGTTAGAGAAAAAAAATCGTTAAATTCAGTTTTTAAAAAAGAAGTATTAGATCTTTTACTGATCTTGATCTGAAAACTATCAATTTTTATTGTATATCTAAAAATATTGAGGGAGTTAATTCTAAGATGGATAAAAATTATATAGATGTTGAAAGAATTATTTTTAAGAATAATATGTTTGAGAATACCTCATTTTCTAAAATTAAAGAAATGGATGATAAAAATTTATTCAATAGACTTAAATACGAAATTTTTTCATTAAGTAAACTCTTCTATAATTTTACTTCCAAAATGAAATAATTTGATAAGATGTATTTGAAACATCTTTATCAATCTAATAGTTCATAATTTGGTTATAATCACATGAAACTAGTTTTTAGTAATAATTATTTTTGTACCCAAAGTTCTCTATTTTCTACTAAATGTAAATTTTGTGGACATTGGGGGAAAAATGTTCTTGTAATAAATCCCAATATTTAGATTTTCATTAATATTTATTTTTTAATAAAAATTGGATTCCTAATATTTTACTTTCTGAAATTTCTGGATCCATGAATGTTTGGATTTTAAAAATATATCTATTTCATTTTCTTGAAACTTAATAAAGTAGTAACAATAATAAATGTTACATGGATAGTGTATGTTTTTCGCATATGACTGGTAACAAAAACATGTTTGAAAATTTTATCATGAACAAAGCAAGAAATGTAATAATCGGGGAGAATTCTTAGGGGGAAATTATTTGTATAAGTAACATTGCTCATCTTGGAAAAACATTGATTTCAAATGTTTTATTTGTTAAAGGCCTTAAACAGAACCTCATTAGCATAATCCAATTACGAGATAAAGTTTACCTAGTAAATTTTAGGAATGATAATTTCATAGTACAAAATTCAATGGAAGTGTTTATTCTCTCTTCCAATAGGCAAGAGAATGAATATATACTAAAAATTGACGAAAATATGACACAAGACCTACCTTGGCTTAGTGCAATGGATGATCCATCTCGGTTATGGCATAAAAGACTAAGACACTGTATTGTTAGGAACCAATGAAAAAACACGACGAAAAGTCTTGTTAAGGATTTACTGTAGATTATATTTTATTAATCAAAATTTTGTAATCCTTGTCTTTTTGGAAAAGGACCATAAATCTAGTTTTATGTCAATTGGGGTTGTCTCAACTCTTGATGCATTACAGTTGGTTCATATGTATATTTTTGGCCCAACAAAAACTGTATGTTTTGGAGGAATGTATTAGTTAATTGTATCAGTAGATAATTACACAAGATTTATATGGGTCTATTTTTTATCCATGAAATATTATGTTTTTTCATATTTCAATATTTTACATCCCATGTTAAAAAGGGAAATCCATTCATTGATATATATTCATAGTGATCGTAGAGGATAATTTCAAAATTTATATTTTGTAACTTTTTAATGTATAAAAGGAATTACTTATATATTCTCAGCTCTAATAACACCTCAAGAGAATGGTGTTGTGGAAATAAGAAATCAAATTCATTAAAACATAACAAAACCCATTTTGAGTGAATATTCAATTGCAAAATAATTTTTAGATAATACTATTTGTACTTAATTTTATACTATAATTATAGTATTAATAAGACCATTTCTTAATATAACTTTGTATGAATTGTTTACCCATTGAAAATCTAGACTTTCACACTTCAATGTATTTGGTTGTAATGTATTCATCCTGAATACTAAAGAAAACTTAAATAAATTTTCACCCAAATATGATGAAGTAATTTTCCTAGGCTACTCCACTACTTCTTATGCTTATAAAGTTTTTTATAAAAATAATTGTACACTTAAAGAAATAGTACATGTTATATTTAATGAAACTGATCATATTATATTTATTCAACATTAAACTACGTCCTCATATGTGTTTTAATAAACTGATTATCAACCATTGGTTGAATATTCTTCTAATAAAAAAAATATTCCAGAATTTTTTTTGATGAATTTACCCAAGAATATTTTCTACCACATATTGATTAACATGTCTTACAAAACCTAAATATGTTTTTTCATAAGAATAAACCTACTGATAGTATCATTAGTGATGTAAATAAACTTATATGGAATAAATGTTACATAATATATGAATTATAACATCAACCAGTACTTTCGAAATTAGAACTAAAAAGCACGGATAAAGATTTAAGTGACGATGATTGTATTAAATCCTGGAATTATTAGTGAAATGAATTTGAAAGGAACAAATCAGAGGCCTTGGTAGAAATACCTAAGGAATATTCTATTTTTGTAGTTAAATGGGTCTTTATAAATAAATGTGAAAAAATGGAATCATATTAAGAAATAATGCTAGATTAGTTTCTAAAGGCTACAATCAACAACAAGGAGTAGACTACGAATAAAAACATATTCTTTACTACATATACTTGAATCTATTCATATTTTACATCCCATTGCCGCATTATTTAGTTTTAAACATTTTCAAATAGACTTTAAGTGTGCTTTCCATAATAGATATGATCCAGATGATGTTTAGGTTGAACAACCTCCTAGATTTTATTATACTAAACATCATGAACATGTTTTCAAAGGTACCAAAGAGTTATATGGAGTTAAACAATACCCAAAAGCCAAGAATGATAGAAATTTATTATTTTTGTTACAAACTAATTATATTAAGTTAAATGCGGATCCAAATCATTTCATATAGAACTATAAAAAAATTGATTGTTAAAATATATGTTGATGAAGTTATATCTGGATCAACTCCGCAATATTTAATAGATTCTTTTGTGAATATCAATAAATCTGATATTGAAATTAGTATGATGGGTGAGTTAACATTTTTCCTAGGATTTGAAATTTGTAAAAAATCATAACGAATATATATATATATAAATAAGTATATTATTAATCATCTTAAAAATTTGATTATGAAAACACTAAAATTTTAATCACCCAAATAGGTAAAAAATTATATTGATCTTGATGAAGATGGGTAGCTAGTAGATCAAAAATCTATTTGAGGTATGATATGATGTTTATTATACTTGACATTTGGTCGTCCAGAGTTAATGTTTTCAGTATGCTTAAATATAATATATCAATAAATTCCAATGGAATCTCAATTAAAATCAGTGAATGAATTTTTCTATATTTAATATATACCATGGATTAAGGAATTTTCGATATATCTAAAAAAGATTTTGTTTTAGAATTTTTTAGAGATACGGATTTTGGTTGGTGTAGAATAGATAGAAAACATACACCAAGAACATGTCATTTATTAGTAGATTCATTAGTTTCTCATTAATAAATGAAGCAACACTCAGTAGCACTCTCCACTACTGATGTTAAATGTGAAACAACTGGTTGTTTTTGTGTTTATGTTTTGTTAATGAAACACACAGTCACATACTATGAAATAATTTTTCCCAAAACATAGATATTGTGTCATAAAACAACTGACATTTCCCTGAGTAAAAATCTTGCACATCACCATCATTGAAAAAACATTGTTATTAGGCCTCATGTTTATATGTATCACACAATTAAAGGAGATATTATTATATAATTTATCAGAATGCAAGATCAACTTGATGATATTTTTAAAAAATATATACCCTCCGAAAAATTTGAATATATAAAAATAAATTTTGGAATGATAACCATAATGAAATAGTCTATATTAACATTTTGATGAAACCTATCTCTTTTAATTAATAAACTATTTTTCATAGGGGTTGTATATTTACTTGTTTTCCAAATATTTATTCTTAAAAACAATTTCAAAATTTTTTTTCCTTAAATCAAAATTTTTATAACCAATTTTTATTTTTTAAACCATTTTTTTGGCATCCTATATTTTTCATGAAGTAAATTTTTTGTAAATAAAATTTTCATTTATATAATAAAATATTCATAAATCTATGTTGTTTATGAAAAATATTATCAATATAGGAAAATTCATTCCAAGCAGTCTGGAAGGTAAGTTTCTATAAAGAAATTTTTGAAACAAAATACTTTTTCTTGTTCGTATTTTATTAAAATTATATTGGAATCACATTCCATGATTCTGATTTTACCATAAAACCTCAAATGATCAGAACCTGCATAATATTTCTTCAACATTCATCATAACTGTCAGATTAGATCGATACTATTTCAAGTATTGGATACCGTTTCGAAATCGAACTATCTCTTTAATGCCTTTATAATGTACCTCCTTTTCATTGTCCCATTTAGATTTTGAAGACATTTTCTACTGAATCCATTATCAACATTAAATATATTATTCCATTTTTTCCATGTTTCCATAATCTCTGGATGTTGTTGGATGCCTCCCAGCAAAAACTGATGTCATCAGTCAATGAAATAACGGAATGGAAAATCTATATGGAAATACTGGTTGTTCTAAAGTTCTTTTCTATGTATAATTCCTTGATTTTGAAAAATATTTAGATGAATAAATGGTGTATTTTTAGCATAGAAAATCCAAAAATTCATGATCTGGTTTATCATGACTTGCATATATAATTCTACGAGTAAATATATATTTATGAGTAATATGGAATGGAGATGTTTTCATAAATATAATATTAGAAAACATATTCTCAATATTTTAATAGTGAATCAAATATGCTCAGAATTATATATCAAGGTGAGGAAATTATCAATACACACAAGTGTCCAGATCTATCTGGATGTTTTGAGAAGGAAATGGAAAATGAGTGTCAATGACTCAATGGAATAAAGCCACCTAATATCAAAAATCTCTCAAAATATTTTAGAATGTTAGCCTTGTGGGTACAAAAATTTCTCATTCTGAGAAAAGGTGGTAATGACTCCTTAACTAAAATTGATATATTTATTATATGTATTTTTTTCATTCTTTGAAAGGTAAACCTGGTAATGTATGTTCTTTTAAAAATCACCAATATTATTTATGGATCTTTCACCTCCCATATCATCATGTATCTGGCCATTTTTTCGAATTCTATAGTTCTTTTCCTAGAATAATTGAAAATTCCCTACAGTGATAAACCCAAAAACATAATGATCTTGTTGCTAAATGATCTTACCTTGAGGAGAATGATAGTCGGTTTCAATGACATGTTTAGAAAAACTTATATTTTTTAGGAATGTAATATTGAATCTTTATACATGAAAGTGGATGTGGAAGAAACAAAAAAGAAGGCAATGAAGAAGATATTGAATAAAGAACTATAAACCATAAAAAAAATAGAGTTTCGGAAAGTCACTAATTACATCCAAAAAAAAAAAAAAAAAAAAACCTTCTCTGATGAAGTGGTTGTGAAGATGAGGGAACAGAAGAATAATAAGAAAGAATGTGATCCATGATATGGAATAGATCCTATTGAGGAAAACTATTTTAAAAATAATAAAGAAGAGGATAATAAAATGTAAAAAATAGAAGAACCTGAAAAATAATTTTTTGAATATGAGATCATTAAAAAACTTCTTATGGATAATAAGAAAGCCTATGAACAGATTTAGGTACTGAAATTCATTCTCAATGATCCTGTCCTAGAAGAGCCTATAGGGAAAAAAATTTTAATTCAAAAACCTAATGTTGATGAATAGATAGATTAAGTAGAATAATTATGAAATGGGAAATAGAAAGAATAATATGATAGTGATAATGTGATAATGGATTCCGAAGAATACCTGGAGAAGGACAACCCCTTTATCAAGATTTCAATAAGAAAATTATAGGTTGAATAAAACAAAATTGCTTCTAAGGGAAAAGTGGACAATGGATAGGAAGAGGTTGAAAAACCTACTGATAATGAAAGTAGGAAACCCAATATCATTCAACCAGATAATGTTAAGAAAAAAATAGGAGAAAGAAGAGACAGATGAAGATAAAAGTCTCTAACTTTTGAAAAGTGACCATGATTCTCCAAGGGATGAGAAGGTTATTTCAAAAGTGATAAAGGAAAACCAGTGGTTTTTGATACACCTAAGAAGGTTTTGGTTATTAATAAAGATGTGGGTGTTTCACCCAAAACAAAACATAAAGATCTAGAAAATGAATATTCTTCTGTAAGGGAATAAATTTTACAATCTCCATCTTTGAGGGATTAGGATTTTTTTGTTCAGTCATTGAAAATTTTAGTGAATACCATTCCTTGGTCTCAATGTATTGATTCACGAAGTTAGTTTCTTCAACACCCTTTTAATCAGATGTCATATTTTGTAAGAATTATAATCAAAAAATTCATCAACCCTGATGATGATTTCCAAAAATTCCTTACTGGTTATGATTCTCATATGAGATCAAGTGTGGAAATTAAAAAATGTTTTAATAGAACAAATAATGACAATATAATTGTTGATGACATCAATGATTTATTGAAATATTCATTCTATAAGTCATATGATAGGATCCAAGATGTTACAACAAGATTTACCAAGAATCTACACCTTTATCAAATAGCCTATAAGCAAGAGGATAAAGATCTGAATGAGATGTTATATTTATTTTCATTAATGATAAAGAGTGAAAAGAAACATAGGAATGAGTATCAAGAAAAGTTCAACAAAAAATAAGATGTAGTGAATTTTCAGGTATAAATCCTTATGTCTCGTGATGAAATAATCAAGGATCTTGAAAAGAACAATTAGTATAAGGAATAGTTGCTCAAGAGGTTTGAAGAATATCATATAGAGCTCATGTATTTTAAGTCAACCATTAGAAAGATCATGGAAATGGAAAATAAGGATGAGTGATTTCCATGTCATTCCAATCATTTGTTTAATTTTTACTCTATATAAGATCTTCTGATCTTAATGAAAATTTTGATGTCTATTAGTTGTTCATTTTATATAGTTCTAATATACTCTGTAACACATTTTTTTCATTCTCAATAATCTTTTTTGAAAATCAATAATTTGGTTAAAATAATGATCAAACGAATACACAGTATAAATAAGATAATTACTTATGTAAGGGGGAGTTTAATAAGTGGGAGTATAGATAATAAAGACATTATTGTATAAGAAAATGAAACTTCTCCCAGGAAGTCAAGAATACTATCTTTATAGATTTCAAAACATGAGGGGGGATATTTTCATATTCATCTTTCATAAGTAAAGGGATATACAATTTTCATTTAAAAGATCAAAAATAAAAGTTTGTATCCCCAATTTTCTTTTTTAAGGCTATTTTTGCTTTCCAAAATGGGGGATATTGTAGAGTCAATAAGATTTTCTTATGAATTTTCCATTCCTATATGCATTGAGAATATAAAACACTTTATCTTAAGAAAAATTACCATTATGTATGGATTATTTTCGTAATCAAAATTATATTTCTTAATATTTTTTTAACATTACCATTTTTTCATTATTACATTTAATGTTCTCTCAAAATCATGTTCACTTTATTACTTTGCCAAAAATTTAGATCCTTGTCTAAAATCGTGGAATATTATAATTTCCTGGATATAGTTTCTTCTATTTTTTAGACTCCAAATTCCTTAAAATTTAGACTCCGAATTCTTCGAAATTGATAGTCTGAATTCTAAAAAATTTAGACTCTGAAATCTATGAAATTCATACCATGTATTCTATAATATCTAGACTCCAAATTCTATGAAATTTATACTCTAAATTCCTCAACATTTTGACTACAAATTCCTCAAAATTATTAATCTTTATTTCATAGAAATCAGACTCCAAATTCCTCAGAATTATGACTCTTGATTCATTAGATTTTAGACCATGAGTTCCTCAGAATTCAGAAATTGAATTCCTATGAATTTTGACCCTGAATTCCTTCAAATTAATACTACAAATTATTTAGAATTCATACTACAGATTCCTAATAATCCAGACTCTGAATTCATCAAAATTCAGATTCAAATTATCTCAAAATATAGACTCATAATTCATTGTGAAACAGAATACGAATATCAATTTTTCTATAATTCAATTGTTTAAAAATTTAGACCTTGAGGTCTATTTTTCATTAGATTATGAATATTCAGATTTACTTAATCTACTTCATTTTCATTACACATGCTTTTTATGTATGAATCAACATTGTAATTTTTTTTTCTAACTAACCATTGGTTGAGTGACACATGTACAGGTCCCTCTAAGATTCATGAAAAAATATGACCATCGGAGGAGGGAGTCCAACATTATAGTTTTTCATATAAATATGAGTTTATTTGAATGAGATCATTATCAATCTAGAGATTACATGATGTGATATTGTTATATGATTTCTAGTGATAGAGACACTTTCTTTGTTCATTTATTAAACATCTTTTCAGTCATAAACAACATGTTCAACCTTCTTTGTGTAATTTGGATTGTTTCTAAGTACAATCAAGTGCTTCCAAGGATAGGGAGATAAAGGAGATAACTACCATAATTTATGAGGGCTTTCGAGGATTTCATGTTAGAATCTGATAATCATATTGAGGGATTACCCTAGTATGGGTATGATAGACATTATTGAATGTATAAATCAAGGGAGATTTTTCCTAATGATTAACATTGTTAAACTTTATTTTCCTTAAGGTTAAAAACGTATGTTTTAAAAAATATAATTCATCCACATCATTGATTTTTCAGTAAGATAATGATTATTCCACTTTGAATAGTACTAGTGGGACCTTTGTAGACATTTTTTATCATTATATATGTGTTGGAGGATCCTATAACCTAGAACAATCATTCCTCATGGAATATGACCATGAATCTCGTTGTTAATATTTGAGGTATATGACTCTATTTTTTATCAATTTACACAATACATAAAAATATTTTTAAACAATTATATATATCATTATTAATTAATATATAATTTTAATGTATCTCAAGCAATTTAAATGTAAATCATCTGTTGTTTTAAATAATCATTTGAACATCAATTCAATTTTATTTAAAATTTAGAAAATTTTTTGCTTAATTTAATGTTGTATATTTTATTGGAATCAATGGTGAGATCATAGTAGGATTATTTCGAAAACATTACTTTTACCATTTAGTGTTTCTATATCTCCTTATTTCTTGTTCAAGTGAGGGTAATACCCCACTTAGAGGTGGTAGTGTCTATTGATCATTGGTATTAGAGAGTTGTTTTCGTTGGTGCATGGTGTTTAATCTATTTTTTTTTGTAAAATTTATTTTACTTTGGGTTTTCATAATTGTTTTCATTTTAATAAAATAATACATATTCTATTTATTTTATATAAATAATTAATTATTTATCATCATTCTACCATGTTTGTGTAAAATTTGTTCCTACATTTTAATTTTCTGATTCCTGGTTATTTTATTCTATCCCATAGGGATTGTGAATTCCCATCTAGATATGACAGGACCAACTTGGTTTTTATGATATGAGGTTATTGAGGATTATTCCTAAAAAGTCTTATCAGATAGAATGTTTTGAATCATTAATTGATTTCAGTATGTAGTTGTTTATAATATTTAGTACAAAAGATGTAGTTAAAATTTAGTTCATGGCCAACTCTCACCACAATAATCCTTAAGTCTCCAGGGTGGTTTGATAATTATTTCAGGAAACATAGATTTACTGTTTTCCATATTTTTTATTTATATAGGATTAAATTCATATATGTTATATCATTATATGGGAATTAATTCCCCTTGTTTCTCATATTGATTTTTAAATATAATATATTACTTGTGTACATACAATGTTGTGTAAAATCATTCCTCTCAGAATACATGTGAGTCGAATATAGGAGGTTGTTGCTAGTGAACAACAATGAGAAAATCCCCTTGAGCCCTCATGTCTGGTTTAGGTGATTGTGTATACTATCCAAGATATTGGATAGGTGTATGCACAAGTTCCCATTCAGGCCCTAGCTCTGGAACCTCAGCGGAATATTTTCTGGATTTTATATCAAGAGTTCCTTCACCAACAGAAACCAGGGTTCAATTACTCCAAAGATCCTTACGAGGATTAAGAATTTTTATGTGTGATGGAATATATGTGTTAGTTTTAAGAGAAATATGATGAAATCATGGTGAAATGTTCCACCTTCTTCAATGAAATATTGACCATGAGATGGTGGAAAAGTGGTGACAGAGAAAAATCAAAAGGACATAGAGTTGAAGGAATTAAGGAAACATTTCAATTACTAGCTCTATCTATATTTAATAGTTATTTCCATGGAGATAGGGTATTAAACAATCGAGTAAGCTGACAGGGCCGTGAATGAGTATGTAAAACATTTTACAGAGCTTCTATTGTTTTCTCATGATATTGTATCGAATGAATAGATAATGACTTTATGGTTAAATTTTTGACTCTAATATGATATTTATTAAAATGTTTTTTACAAATGATTCCATCTTATGCTGATGTTGTGGATACAATAATAATGGTTCAAATGGACATTAATTTCATGTCAAGGTTGATGGTATTGCTTTTTTATCCCAATGATAATGTGAAATCCTTTAAATGAAAGATCAATCAT
This sequence comes from Viscum album, assembly GCA_963277665.1. Taxonomy (NCBI): domain Eukaryota; kingdom Viridiplantae; phylum Streptophyta; class Magnoliopsida; order Santalales; family Viscaceae; genus Viscum; species Viscum album. The sequence continues at coordinate 1,201,008,692 of OY728137.1, forward strand.
GGTGATTCTCATGTTAGTTATCGATAGTAGGGTATTTCTATACCTCCCACAGATCATGTTAGATGCCATTTAAATTGATGTCGTTGTGGAAATCTAGTGTACACAAAGAGGGAGTCCATTGAGGCACCCTAGGTTTGTGGTTTCAGATGATGCCTAGGTGACTTATAAATGTTCAGTTATGTCTATTTCACTCTTAAATGTCGCATGTGTTCATTAAATATGATTAATAGTATGGTGTAATAAAATATATCAGATAAAAAAATATATCAACAGATGACATATTGAACAATGGTTCTTCAACTTATGAAATAGTCTCTAGAGGAATTAGATAAGAGTCATGTGACTATGATAGCTACCATGACTAAAAATACATTATTAGTGACTAGTTTATTTGATATTCTTTTATCACATTTTTTTTCATACAGTATTTTTAATTTGAAAAAAATGTCATATGGATATTTAATCATATGTGATGGATATTACCACACCCATCATAATGAAGAGATCACAAGGTCTCTATTGTCCTTCTTTAGTTTTCGTATTTTTTAATTTAGATCTACCTTGGATTTTTTTGGTTGTTGACATGAAATTTCAGGACACAAGGTCGAGTAGAGTCGAACCTCCCTATCTAATTATGGGGAAATTAATATCATTTTTTCATTTTATATAAATTGGTAATCATTGAGCAGTGACCATCATCTAGTTTTCAACTATTTCCCTATCATTTTCCTTCACACTTCTATATTTTTTAACTATAATCAGAGTTAATATTCTCTACTAACTTTTCACTTGCTACTCAACATGTATTTTATAAATCCTGAAAAAAATAACTAGATTAAATTAAAGAGATTATGTATCTATTTTATCATCTTCTATATAAATTCATTATATACCTGAGTGTGTCATCCTGGGCGACATCGATACTCATGGTTATGAAATATGTTGGTTAATTTTTCCTTTATGAGGACTATGAAGAAAACTAAGTGATGGTAATGAAAAACATTCCTTTTAAAATAATTTATGGTATGATTGATAATTTCAAGTGTGATTATTTTTATCAAATATAGATCATTTGTATAGGTACCATCAGATTAGAATAATAGAATATGACATTCATAAAAAAAATTTGGAGAATTGATGACCATTATGTATACCATTTAATTCAATTTTGTGTAACAAATTTACTATGAGTCTTCATATTTTAATTGACATTATGATCAATGAGTATCATGATAAATTTTTTATTGTCTATTAGTAATACATCCATTTTTACTCTAATTACATGAAAGACCATGGGATCTATCATAAATTATTTCAAAATTGTTAAAATATTACCATGTTTATAATAGCATTTTAAATATGTTTTTTGGGATATAGTATGTGTGGTTCTTGGGGCATGTGTGGATAGAAAATGGAATTTCATATGATCATTATAATTTGATGGTTATGATGACATGGGAACAACCACAAACTATTTTCTAGATTTAGAGAATCTTTGGTTTGGTTGGGTATTATCATCAGTTTTTAAATTAATTATAAATGTTTTCTTCCTTAAGGCCAAAATATAACATGGGTGGGAGTAAATTTTCAATTGTATGATGGACTAAAATATCTAATATAGCAAACCAAACCCTTATCACTATTTAGAACATAAGGGACATAAATGGTGTAAGCATGGTAGGTTTAAAATCTCGAAAAAGTAGGGGATCTTCTAGCTGTTGGAGGTTCCACATTGAAAATATGTGCATGAGCAAAAACAACAATTTTTCACTGACATACAATTACATGGTATAACATAAGTGTTGGAAGACATATCATAAAATTCCCTAGTGTCCAAGAGACCCCATCAAGTTCCATAAATAGTGAAGACATGTGATTTCATTGAGTTTCTACAGAACCATCACATCCTTCTCGTGTAGGATATGATCTCTATTAACCCAACTTTTAGGAGTAGTACAATTGGATCCTCACCTAGAAGGATGTTGGAGTACTATTGGCTTTATAGAAATAAGCTGATGTCATGGTTATGCTATACAAAATTTGGATTTTCCTTTATAAGAGAATGGTACATCAATATGTTGTGAGGATGTTGCACAAGACTGTCAATCTGGAAATATCTATTTTGATTAGATTATACTATAGTATGAAATTTTAGACCATGTATTATTTGAGCATCTATTCTAGAAAAATCTACTCATGAGTCTACCTAATTTGAAACAATTCCACGACTTCTATTCATATTCGTTCATATTTTTGGGAGTCTAAGAAATCATTATGAGTACTCCCTTTGTGTAATGACACCAGATACACCATCGAGTATATGATTAGGTACTGTAATCTCATGCACAGACAATCCTTTTAGGGTAGTAAGTAATAGTTTATTATTGAACAAATTTTCCCTAAAGGTGGTTGGCTTGGAAAAAATTTCCAAATGTAATGGTTGTTTCCTTATCATGTTAATGTGGATAGTTATCTATGGAGAATTTCATTTACATAACCATTGGGTGGTATATATATTCACAAAGGTGATTGGGATTTCTAGAGTGGTCGAACTGGACAAGAGAATAATGTGATAGGTGGACTGACCGCCCAAATTGATATAGTTTATATAAATAATAAAGGACTGCATTTGAATCAGTTTCCTCTTATAGTCCATTGATTTATGGTTTTATAGCTAGGAGACATTTCATTACTACCTCTATATCTATATATATAGTTTACTATCGATCTAGTTCATGGACATAAATCAGAATTCATTCCTCTTTAATATAATATTATTATTGAGTTTATGGAGCTCGATAGGTAGGTAGATGATTTTAAATAAACGTATTTCCAACAACCCATTACTTATCTATGGGGTTTTTTGGACTTTTTCACTAGAAAAAAGGATGGTGTCCTAAGTGTTTTCCTAGATTACTATAAGTTTTATCATATTTCAATAAAAAAACAATATCACTCTCCATGAATTATTATATTTTTGACAATTTGAGAGGTTTTATGGTATTTTCAATGATTGATCTGAATCCGGATATCATTAAGTTTGGGTCATAACTTCATATATTGCACTAAATGACTTTCTGTTGTTGAGATGGATTATATGAGTATGTTTTCATGTAGTTGGGTCTTATGAATGTTCTTTTCATATTCAGGGATCCAATTAATTATGTTTTCCATCCCTATGTAGACTCCATTGTCATGGAATTTGTAGATAACATCTTAGTGTATTGTCAAACTCGATGAAACCATTCCATTCATCTTGTGATTTTTTTCAATACACTATGAGATACCCATATGTTTTTTATGCTCATTAAATGTCTACTATAGATAATATGGTACACATTATGTGAACATTATCTCAGAGGAAAATATTTTAGTTGGAAGAGAGATGGTGAGATCATTTGTTACAAGGGTGTATCCTTAAAAATTATTTGACATATGGAGCATTGTGTGGATTTTTGGTTAATAAAATAATTTTATACAATAATTATCAGAACATTATACACATCTTACTTGTCTTAAAAAGAATGATGGGAAGTTAATTTTCTCATAAACACGTTTGATTTTATGTTAAGAAATTAATGATATATTGTCTTTTGTATCAATCCAAATACATCCAATGTAGGGAAGTAGCCATATTTTATATTTTGACACCTCACATACCAGGAAATGAACATTTATAATGCCAGAAGACTTAGTCATTATAAACACTTTGTGGTAGAAAGGGCCTCATAAGTGGAATTACATGACACATGATATCATGTAATCAGTTTTCATAAAAACCTTGAATTTTTGGAGGCATTACCTTCTAGTAGAGTTTTTAGGTCGTTTACGGATTATAAGTGCCTATGGAATATATTTAAGTAATGATACTTATGCATCATTAAGGGAGTTTTTTTAGTTATAGTGTTTTATCCATGATCTTGCCTATATGTATGAGAATTGACATGATGTTGCTAATGATCTGAATAGGATGAGTCATAAACATTCATTTCAGGAGGCCATTATGTAATGTAAGCATATGGATATGTTTTATATGATTTATTTATATTTTTAGAACCATATTGGGTAGTATGTACCTGAATTGTTATTATTGAACTCTTCACATATTGAGAAGGTGACGATGAGATAGTTTTCAAATATGTAGGGATTGGTCCTATGAGAAATCATTGATGGTGAGGACACACCTCGTTATTTGACTATTAATGATGATGAAATATTGCATATACTTGGGTTTTTTATGGGTTCCAACAGATTTGATAGAGGAGATAATGTGGGATTCATATACTTCCTAGTGGGCCATTCACTTGGTGATCTATGAGATGTATCATGGATTTCCCCATTAGCATTAATCAGAATAGATGAAGCATCAGATAGAAGGATTAATCACATGATTTTTTAGATGTTATTACATGAAGGAAGAGCACTAGAGACTTGCGTGAATGAAATAACAATTACTCTAATAAGATTGAAATTATTAGGATGTTGACATGGACATCGTATTTATAATACTAATTTATCCTAGGGGTAGTGATGTTGTGTGGGTGGTCATCGATTTTGGGGATGAGGATGAGGATAGTTTCTTTAATGTCGGAAAGGATTATTTTCTCATCCCAGATATTCTTCATCAGATTGCATATTTCAGGACAATACTATCCCAATGTTGTTTGTAGAAGTGGGCTTGGAATCCATCCGGGCTCGGGGCCTTAGTAGGGTGGATATGATTTAGGGCCAGACGAATCTTGTCGTCCGTCACATCTTGGGTAATTTTCCTGTTAATTACATCGGTGATCATAGGTCTGATGTAGTCCACCACTTTATCCAAGATGTTAAGACTTCCTGCCGAAAACAGATTCTAGAAATAATTGGTGATAGTTTCTTGGATTTCATCATTGTCGAAGGCTTTGTTACTGTCCGGATGCAAGATGAAAGAGATAAAATTTTTCTGGCACCTAGCTAAGGCTTTTAAATGAAAATAGCAGTTGTTAGAGTCCCCGACTTTAATGTGGGTATCATGGGCATGCATAGTAAAAAATATTTCCTTGATTCACAGGGCTACATCCAAATCACATTGATTGGAGTTGATTTTGAAAATAGTGAAATTGAATGGGTGTTGGATGAGAAGTTTTCACAGTTTTCTTTTGAGGAAATCACAGTGCATGTTAGGTTGATGGAATTTGTTATTTCCCCACATCCTCAGATCAGATGCTATCTATTGGAGATTCAATCCAATTTCTTCATTTCCACTCTTCCAGCCTGATAAAATATTATATTCGCATTCGCATTCTTTAGACCAGATGCTTTCAAATCTGAAGGGTCTTCTAACTTTATTATTGCGGTCTCCTTGCATGCATTCAACAACAATCATATAGTGGTCCGAGAAATTTAGAAACAAGTGCTAAATGTGAAACATTCTGAAAACATTCATCCAATCCATTAAGGCCAAAAATCATTTGAGGCACTATACAATATGGGTTTCATTCATGTTTCCCCGAAACAAAGTGAATGGATTACCCGCGAATCATAGATCGACTAGATCCTCCATAGTAATTGCATCCTTAAAGTCAGACATCAATGAAGAGGGTCAAAGAGTTGTGCCACTTTTTGACTTCAGATAGAATATATCTTTAAAGTCTCCTCCAAAGAGAAAAGGGCTTGGAACATCACATTGTAGATTGTAAAGAAGATCCCATGACATCCACTTCTCAATGTGGGATGGCCAGACATAGAATCCCTCAAAGGTCCACGGTGGGGTTTGGGGGTTATGAATAGATTCCGCCACATCGTTCGAGTAGAAGGAAATGATCATAATTTCACCATTCTTCTTCTATAAGAGATAGAGACCCCCTGAGTGGCCTTTATGGGGAACTGGGAGGTAGCCATGGAAGCTGAATTTCAGTGAAAGACCATTGGTGACCTTGTTTTCGATTATGGTTTTGGACATAAAAACCATATAAGTGTGACTTTGAGCCCAATGGAACTGGATAATTCGAACCATTCGTGTGTTTCCAAGTCCACGGAAGTTCCATCATAAAATGATCGCTTCTCTAGGCAGGGCTGGGATTTACCAATCTCCACCTTTGATTCCTCTGGGATCATATTGTCACCCACCGCTTTACATATTTTTGGGTTGTTTTCAGCCAAATTACTCATTTCAATTCGTTGTTTCAACTCCCTAGACTATGGATTAACTACTTTTCATTATCTTTTATCACACTATTCCCTTTTCCATGTTCTATGAGTAACGAGGCCTGATATCATTAATCCTGTCATCCTAGAGTCACCATGTAGAAAGGTGTCTGACGTGGCAATTTCTGGATGAGGGTCAGGATCTGGTGGTTCGGTGCACATTTTCATTTCGTTCGAGCATTGTTCTGGTGGGTTCGTTGGTTTTGGAAACAACTCTATAGATGTTGGGAAATTGTCTTTTAGGGGTGTAGAATTTGTGCCTGATTCGATGTCTTGCTTCTTCATTCGAATCTCTTGGAAAACCTCATTATTGTACATGGTGATTTTGATCTCAGAAGATCTACCTGCTTCCCTCTCGAAAATTGGGTTTTCTTCAGGGAACTCTGGAGGTCCAAGAATGATTACTTTAGTGTTTTCAATTTCAGCCTGCCCTATGTGAGCCATCGTGAGATGGACACAATCCCTTTTTTCAACCTCAGGGATAAAGGAAATTTTGGTCGTTTTGGATCGTTTCCAGGGACCATATTGTAAAATGATATTTCCTGATTTGTTCCTTTTCATTGCATCACATGTTCTATTTAGATGGCCAAAACTCCCATGGAAGAAGAAGAAAATTGGGAGTTTCTCAAACTTGAATGAGATCCAAATGACAGAGTCATCGAGCTTCAAAAACATGCCCCTCATCAGAGGCTTTTACACTTCGACCATGGAATTAATCCAAACCATGGGTCCTCACTAGATTGGGTCTGAATAGTCCCACTCTATGAATTGGCCAATGCAATCACCAATTTCTCACAGAACCCATTTCATTCTCCCGTGAATTTGGATTCCTTTAATGCATATGAATAATGGGGATTGGGTAAGGATAATGTGCTGGATGGGTACATAGGTTATTTTGGGAAAAACCAATCTCCATAAAATCAATGGTTAGTCAGAATATTGTACACAGGACCTACACAACATAATGGGATTATAATTACTGATTTCAGTGGATATTGGGAGTTGTATATACATCTCTTCATGTTCACAAACAAAAATATTTTTAACGAAATAGTTCATATTTCATTAAATGATTCCCTATAGGGTTGGTTTTTTTGTTCAACCCAATATTGATTCGTGCTAGGATAGGTCATTCTACTGGATACATAACTTGATAAATATGAATTTGAGTAGTTTCCTAATATCCGAAAATAGAATCTGACTCCTCAATCTAGAAAAAGATCATATAATGATCATCATCAACATCCTTTTGTGTAAAATGTGAGGGATCATATATTCTTGAGATTATAACCGATGCTTGAACATATTCAGATATTGAGGCCAGGGAATAAATATAAATTCTTATTTGGGCCTTTTGAGTTTCTAGAGAGAGGCATTAATGTATCATTTAATTTTTTATTACCTCAGAGGTATCATGAAATGTATTAAATAGTCCACATTTCATGGAAACACATTATCATAATAACCCATCTATGTATTGTGATCACAAGTATATTGAGCATGATGTTGATTGTCCCACTAAGGAATATCTCAAACACATCCTTGATCGGAGAAAATATGTTCATCTTTTCCAAATTGTTCTATTTTTATAGGTTATATGGAAACATGAACAATTATAGGAAGAGACATGGGAGAGGGAGGCTGAAATACATTTCCATTTTTTAGAGTTATTCCAATGTGTGTTTAACCTTCCCATGGAAAGTGAAATCTGAGATGAGTCAATTTATGGGGGAAGACTATAAGATCATATTTATTAAAAAAAGGTATGATTATTTTCAAATATTCTATAAATCCTTCTTATGTACCTATAATGGATCAATAATTTCATTGAAGAGGTTATGTGGTTGTTCGACTGTTTTTAGAGCAAGGTATCCCTGTCAGAAAAGAAAAGTAGATTAGCCATACAGATAGATGAATCTGTGTGAGCTAGGCTACATGATTACTTCAATCCATGTAGAGTTTTAAAATAGGGTTGAATAGGTTGCACAGTTTAACCTAACCCTCATCTAGGGGTTGTATGACCATGAAAAAAACATAAAACATGTCACCAAGGTGTTTTTTACTATTCTCTAATAGTATCCCAAACCATGCATCCTAGGAGAACAACTACGCCTCCCAATAAGAGTAAGAACACAATTGGCACATGACTTGGCCAACCATTGGGAAACACTGAGTGATTTATGTTTTTATGGGGTTTCCCTTAAATTATTCTAAATTTAAATGTATCACTATATTTTATGTCCACAATATAGTAATGTACCTTTACCAAAATTTTGATCCCCCAGTTCACTCATCATTAATATTTGATATCATTCTTCCATTTGGAGTTCTATTGAACCATCAGTATACTCGATGGATCCCCATCAATATGCTCTTGATTTCTCTTAATCAATTCATTTTTTATCTTATGTTAGATTTATTTCTTATATTACAGCACCATATGACATATTTTATGTATGTTGGTTTATTGTTAATATGTTATCTAATCTAGGTTGAAAAAGACAATTATTCATTATGATGAAAGTAATATGAGTATGGGGTGGGTGATCAATAAATTAATTATCATGTTTTGATGTTTAAACCTATGCATCATTGTGCCACATGGAAATTTCACCATGCATTTCAAATAAATTGTAGTTTCCTTTAATTGGTTTCCTTGATTGGAACATAATACTGTTTGTAGACCCCTTTAGTTTGACATTATTTTATGGAGCCTTTACATTGGGTGTGACCTATTATAATACTAATTTACCCTTTGATATCATATTCCCAAACCACCAATGGGTGTGATTAGATATAAATTTTTATATTTATACCATGTTGATTTGAATTGAATGTAGTGTCTTGGAATAACTAGTGGAATTGAGAATTTATCTATAATAAATCATCTAGAGGTGGTTGGTAATCCCCCATCTCTAAATTTTATTTAATAATGATTACTCCCTTATTGATATAAAATGTAAATGATTTGTGAAATATTATGTGGATCGTACAAAATTTAACATATATTAATAATAATGCTTAGAGAAGATGAACCTCGTGATTGTAAATAATTTTCATGCTGATCCTTGGGTTTTTATATGGTCATAATGACCCATTATAAAGAAATTTAATGGGCATAGGGACAATTTTTATAAATGAATGATCATGGAGAACGAAGTAAGTTAATTTGAATCAAATGGATTCCCTTATATATATATATTATAATATTTCGTAATGGAGTCTATTCCATAAATATGATATGATACGGGCACAAGGTCCCTTATATAAATGTGATACCGGGCTTGGTTTCCCATATTCTATTGTGGCATAGGTGTGGATTCCCATGAGATATGGGCCTGGAATATCTTGTGATACTACTATATAATGGTCATATAATCCATTATAAATTTGATAGTAGGAACATCAGCCCAGAAGAATATTGCAATGGTATCCCTTATACATGTGAGTCTTGGCATTGAATCCCATATACTATTGTGATATTGGGAATGGTTTCACATAATAATGTGCTAATATGAATTGTAACCATTGAATCCTTTTAAAGCTATCCATGAATGGGAGAAAGTAGGTAGTGTCTTCCTAGTTTCTTTTCTGAATAGGAGACAACACATTTATATTTCTTATTACTACCTTACATATTGTATCATCACACTTTGTTATTGAAAACATGACCATATAGTTATAGTCTTATGGATGGTTACCTATTGGTATGTTGTCTCGTACAATTTTCAGAACATTATTGGGTACCCAAACAAACTACATGATTGAAAGTGTAGATAATGGAAAGAATTATCTTAAATATGAAAAAACTCATTCATGGCATTGGATGGAGATGGTATCAAGAGATTCTGCTGCATCTCATGATGCTGGATAGGATTTTTGGACCTTCTTGTACATTTTTATAGTACTATAAAAAAATGTTGAAACTATGTTTTCCATATTTATTGATACATGATAAATATTACTATTCTTCATTATATGATCATGTTTTTAGTCGATAAGAGTTTTGTGGTTAATTTCATTTGATTCCCCTTATTATCCATTATTATACTATTTCTGATACTTATTTGATGATTGTAATGTTATAATAATTTTGTAATGAGGGTATAGTCAGCTAATAGGCACACCTAAAGGCCTATCTTCTAGTTATCAGCCTCTAGCTATTGGGGAGATGTGCATTTTTCCACGGGCTAAATAGGATCCAATATCTTTGGAGTGGAATCAATGTCTTAGATGTCGGACTGTGTAATTGAGAATATATCCTTCCACTTCAATCATTCATGTAAATTTTATCATGTTGAGGAAACATAATAATATTGAAATAACATCCAAAATACACCAATCCCAATGATTTTAAACCATTTTTTATATATATTATTCTTATTAACTCATATGTGTAAGATAAAAAAGACACCATGCTATTGATATAATATAATGAATGAAAAGTGGTCAAGAAAATTATTTCAAATATAGAATTCAATAACAATTAAATCATCCAAATGAACTCATTAACAACACCACAACTGATTAAAAAAACCTACAACGTCATAATAAATGGGTTCTTTGAGGTATATAAAGGCAAAATGTGTCTCTCTACCTCGGAACAAACTCAAAAGACCATCCTGACACTCCCTTGACTACAAAAAAATATAATTAAATAGTATTTGAAGGGTTATGATTGTTTATTTCATACAGATAAATTGAATCCATTCCACATGAATCAATACTAAATAGTGATAATGAATCATCCATGAGTAATTACTCTGAGGATATACCTCTAAAATTATATGATCACACTGTGAAAACCCTCATTGAAAGTGATGAAACACAACTCTAGAAATATTACTATAAGAAATTAACATCTAATGTATTAATAATACAATATATACCTATTATAAAATAAAATCATAATCATTGTATACTAAACAATCCAAAAAACACATTAACATACAATTCACTCCTCACTGACTATACCTTTCTACAATACCAATATTCTATATTGACACACTATTAATAAAACAAATTCATATCCAAATCTATTGTAATGAAAAAAATACAATAGAATCACTATGAATAATAATTCTTATTAAAATTTAGGTCATAATGAATAAATTTTTTAGATATATGTCATTAATATATCATAGTGGTTGTAGGACATGGAATATGGTTACCATTATAATACACGTATCACATCAATTGATATAGAGAAATTATGACTAATGATTGGGAACTCTGATAAAAAACATGTAAATAAAACTAACGATTCACAAAATTACTAAAATAGAAACATATCAACTATAATGGGACAAGATTCCTTGAGTTATATTGACATGGATTTAAGGCCTCATGATTATTTTTTAATATTTATAAAACATTTATCTATAAATTTAATTATGTTGTTATTATAATATCATTCTATTGAGATATTAGTTTTTCATCATAATCTATATTTAAAAGAAAAATTATTATAAATGTTAAATTTAGTTTTTTGTGTTTTTAAAAAATTGGTTCAATTAATAATTAGTTTCATTAACATTTTATTTATAGAATAAAATCATATTTGAATGCTTCCAATTTTTTATGATTAAAATGTTATATGTGTAATATTTTAAATATTTTAATTTCATGGAATTATTTATTTTAATGGTTGATGATTTAATCATAAATATATATCTATAAATAAATTTAATCCCTTCAAAAATTATGAACAATTCATGTAATAATATTTCTAGAAAGTATTCGGATTCATCCATCCTATTTTTATATCAAAATATCTCTATAAAATTTAAAAATATATTTTTGATGTAATATTCAAAAGGAATATAGTTTATTATTATAGGAATTTTTTTGGTGCATGATACTTTTTTTCAAAATCATTAAAAAATGAATTTGTTACTTAAAAATCTCATAAGGTTTTTCTCCGATGTTCCATAAAGAAATATTCAAATAAATACAGTTAGAAAATCTTTTTGTAAAAAATATTTTATTTCAATAATTTATTTATATGAATATCTTCCCCATTTAATGAGACATTCAATGAGATACGTGAAATAATTTTATTAGTCTCTCGAACATCATAACACATTAATTTTACTATTTAAATGTTACACTACACCTATAAGACATTAAATTATCATATGAACATGATTTTTCTAAGATGTGTTTCCATATTCATAAGACATCTTCCACTTGTTTATATATTTAAACAACCATTATCAAATAAGATAGACCTCAACGAAGCTTAATAAATTAGATTATAATTCCTTTCCAACAAATATACATCATCTATGTTGTATTCATATAGTGAGATAGACATACAAGTTTATAATGAAGGCGGCAGGGGGACGTGTGTAAGCCCCCGAGGACACGCGGTGGTGAAACCCGTGCGCCCGAGGTGCATAGTGGGCGATAGGAGCGCACCCGCAGGGAGCAGAGTGGGCGCGGAGCGCGCCCGCAGAGATAACCCGGTGCGGGGCGGCACCGGGAGGGGAGAGGATTCAACTGAGCGCTTCCCAGCAGCGCTTGGTTGTTAAGCCGCGAGAAACCTGGGCGCCGTTTCGATGTGGGACGCGGAAAAATTCCCGGGAGCGAATCTGAGCAGCACGATTGATCGCGCGGACGATCTAAGCCGCACATCTGATCCGCGGCGAGATGATCTGATCCAGGCCGTTGAAGATCTGATCCGATGGCCTCGGCATCGTCTCCTCCCTCGAGCTCAGCCGAAGGCCACCCGAAGCCACCCGCATGCCGCCGCTGAACCAGAGCCTCCCCGAAGACAAAATTCGAGTTCCCGGCCACCATTTTTGAAGCCGAAGGCTCCCTCGTGCTCGTCTGGCCACACTGAACACAACCATGCATTAAAAAATGCATGCATGCGATGAGAGGAGAATTCGAAGCAATGCCGAGGCAAGAGAAGCTGCCGAGGCCACGTAGGGTTGATGTTTTGCATGGTTTGTGTCTAAAAAGAGGCCGTGCATGCGTTATAAATCGCATGCACGAGGAGGAAAGAAAAAATGAGAGAACCCGCGTGAAACAGATGAAGAAACGAGATTTGAAAAAATCTTTAATGAACCGAAATCTTCGGGGTTTCGAAAGATATCTCTCCGCGGAAGGCAGAGGCTCTCCTCGCCTATAAAAAGAGAGGCCGAGGCTCGTTGTTGTTTGCTGAAACATTGAGGAGTCCCGTGAGTGCTCTCTGCCTCGCGAAGCATTTGAGAAGCCCGGAGCCACCCCTTGGCTCCGTGAGGTTCCTTTCGCGCACCCCTTGCGCGAAGGAGGTGAAGGGAAAGTCCCCTGCGCGCCTTCCTTGCGTGACAGGAAGAACCCGAGGCCGCATTCTTGCGCGCCCGTGGTTGTCACCCTCTCTGCTCGCGAATTTGCGCGACAGGAGGAAGAGCCCGCGGTGTTGCACCTGCGTGCCCGCGAGGCTGTCCTTGACACCCTGCGCGCCCCCGCGGCATTTGCACCCGAGGAGATCACACCTTGCGCGCTCTGTTTGAGGCAGAAGGTGTTGTGTGTTCAAAGGAGAAGGCTGAGTATTTTGTGTGCAAGAATAAAGGAAGGCAAAGTGTGTGAAAGAAGTGGAACGAGGCTTTGCCTCTTGTGTGTGCAAAGTAAAAGTTGAAGGCCGAGAGGAAGTGTGTGCAAAAGAAAAATACAAGTGGAGGTCGTAGCCCTTGTGTGTGCAAAATGGAGTACCAAGTGGGTGCATAAGAGGAGTGCACACTTTGAAGGAAATTAAAAGAATAAGGAAGTGTGTGTTCTTTGCAAGTGAAGTAGGCCAAGTCTCAAATGTGTGCAAAGTGAAACAAGTGTGTGCAAAAAGACAACAAGGCCGAACCTTTGTGTGTGTGCAAAACAAAGTGTGTACACAATAAGAAGAAGAGAAGACATCCACACTAGTGTATAACACACATTTATGTGTGTAATCAAAAGAGAATAAAGTGTGTGATGTTCAAGGAGTTGGTGTGTGCTTAAAGTGTTACACTCTTTGTGGGTCTACTGCACCAAGAAGAGGAAAGGGAAAGTGCATGCATGCATGCATGCACGCGCACACATGAACAAAGATAAATCAGTGGTGTGCATTTGAGTTGTCCAAGACTTGAAGGTTCTTGAAGAATTTGAGAAGGCCATGCAGTCAGTGCATGAGGATGCAGAGTTGCCATGCACTCAGTGCATGAAGTAGAGTTGAACTGAGACTGGACCAGACTAAAGTTAAAGATATCAGTTGTCTGAGTATTTAGTAGCTGGAGATAAGCCATGTCATCCTTAGAAGAAGGAGATAAAACCTGAGCAAGACGAGAATACCTGATCATCACAAGTGATCAGAGGTACAGAGCAAGGCCAGCAGCCTTTATCCCAGGCTGCTGAGGATACTTGAAGAACTTAAAGTGAAGAAGAGCTACTCGTGCGACTCGAGGAGCCAGGAGAAGACCCTGTGGGACTCAGGGTGAAGAAGTCTTCAGTGGGATTCTGGAGCAGGCTAGTGGGACTCTGGTAACACTGTGGGACATAGTATAAAGACCCTCCTGTGGGACTCAGGAGAGATACAGTGGGACTCTGTATCGACCATTGTAATTTTAACAGGTTATAATGGAGAATCCATGCTGGGAGAGCATGGAAAGGATGTAGGCCTTTGGTGTCGAACCTTGTAAATCCTTGTGTCTTGTGCCTTTTCATTACTGCATTATCCGGGAAAGGTTGAGAGATACAAGAAGAGTGGATCGAGGCTTTAACCAGCCATAGAGGTTTAATTGATAAGGAATCAATTAGTAAAAAAGTTTTAAGGGATCACTGATTCACCCCCTCCCCCTCTCAGTGATTCACACTGATCTGGGCACTTCAATTGGTATCAGAGCGAAGATTACCTCTAAAAGATCCAAGGGAGTCTTTATGAAGTGCAGATTTGAGGAAACGAGCGACCAGCCTCAAATGGAGATATCTGCCAAGACTCTGAAAAATAGAAAGAAGAAACAGGCCAAGAAGATGAAGAAATCTTGTCCTAGCTGTGATGAAGTTGAAACAATGAATGATCTTCAGAGTGCACTCAAATATCTTCAGAAGACAGTTCCCATTGAAGTGGCAAAGTGTATAGCTACAGGCATCCATGATCTTCATGAAGAAAAATCACAGTTAGAAGAAGAATCCAATGCAATGGAAGTCCAATTGGCAAAAAGGGTTGGCATAACCAACACTCTCAGAAAGCTGGTAAATGCCAAAGATGAAACAGTATCTCTTTGCAATGAAAGATATGAAGATACTGCTGAAGAATTGCAAAGGAGCCTTTCTGAGAATGAATTCTTTAAAGTAATAATCAAAGATGTTTACCATGCACTGGAGAAGAGGCATAGAGTATCAATGGTTGTTAAAGATGCTCAACTTGAAGACAAAGTAAAAAGGGTGAAGGAGCTTGACAACTCATTGCTTGAAATGAAAAAGGTGCATGAAGACCAGATAAAGCAGCTGGAAGAGAAATGGGAAGGAAGGCTAAGAACTATTGAGGATGAGAAGAACTCCCTCAATATGAAATGCATAGAACTGGAGGTGATATTGAAAAATCAGCAATCTCCCAAAGCCAAAGCCTCCGAGTCAGCTGAAAGAAGAAATGTTGCTACTCAAGTGATCTTTGAGCAGGATGATTCTAAGAGAAAGACATCCTCTAATAAAAGTGCAACATCTTCTAGAAAAAAGGTACCATCCATACCATCTTGTACTGATGCTTCTAATTGTGTTTCCACAAAAAGTGTAGGATGGAAGATTAATTCCAAACAAATATAGATGAAGACAGTGAAGAAGCAGAGCTCTCCTGAAACAACACAACTTGTCAAGAAAAGTACCCAGCAATCAGAAGTACACAAGAGGTCAAGATTTGTGGGTCAATGTTGGTGTTGTAACAAGTATGGGCATTGTGCAAAGGATTGTTGGTACAATCCACTGAATGCCAAAGCACAGAGGAAGCCCATGCCTAGGGGGAGAAAGCCAGAAGAAAAGAAGCAGCATCCACAGGTCCAGAGACATCTGTTTACTGCTAACAGATTTGGATTGCTTGACAACATCTGGGATGTTTGCAAAAGTGGTCAAAATGATACATGTCAATCTCCAACTGTATCCAATGCTGGAATGAAAAGAAGATCACTGAACCTGGCTAAAAGAGATTCCTTGGGAAGTAAGTAGAAGAAAGTGGAAGATGCTCCCAAGAAGAGTTTGAAGAATGAAGAGAAGTCCTTGGAGTCTAAATCCAAGAAGTGTGAGTCATCTAGAAGGACCACCAAGAAAATATGCTTCTACTGTGGGAAGAAAGGACACATCATGGATCTTTGTAAGGAAGCCATGAAACTGAATAGAAGCAGACTGAACTCCAAAAGACAATCAATCCAGAAGAAGAAGCGATTGATTGAAAATAAGTTGCCTAAGAAAGGTAGCTTAACAGCATCAAAAGAACCATGTGGAACTTCCAGAACTGAGGCCACACTTCTAAGTGACTTACTTGTCATATGGCCACATCAGTTGCAACTTGCCAGAGAACTACAATGAGCTGAAGATGAAGCTCTAGCAATTGCTAAAGCAAAAGGGAAGAAGAAGGTTTCACATGAATATGTTTTGAGAACCACACCAGCACAATCATCAATGAAGATCAAATGTGCATGTGTGAAGAATGGTGAAAATGGGACATCTCGGTTGAGAGAATCTTCTCAAACTTTTTGTTCACATTGATGAACCAAGGAGGTTCCATCTTATTCCCTAATCACTTGTATTTACATGTGCTGACATTGCAGGGAATTGATGATGATGATCATTCTCAACTAGAGGATGGATTGGAAAGAATGGAGTGCACCCCTTGAGGGGGAGCCAATCTGGAGAAGATGGTATTCTAAGATTTAATATCATCATGAGAAAAGTGAAGGTATTCCAATCATACTTTCATCCCTTGTTTCTTAATTGAGTTTATCTTGTCAATTAAGGGGGAGTATGGATTGAAGGCAAATGGATGAAAGGGGGAGCTTTATCATTGCACTGAACTTTCTAATGAGTTTTGTGAAGTTGTGCAGGATTTAGCAATTCATTGAATATCTGAAAAAATTCAACCCCTAAGCATGATCTCACATGTATGTGAATGTTGGACAGCATTGAGTTCCTTGGTTACATCACTCTTGTTTTCTACACCGGGTTAGCCCAAGTAGACTTAGAGTTGATTTACT
Source organism: Viscum album (assembly GCA_963277665.1). Taxonomy (NCBI): domain Eukaryota; kingdom Viridiplantae; phylum Streptophyta; class Magnoliopsida; order Santalales; family Viscaceae; genus Viscum; species Viscum album. Next base: position 1,201,026,076 of record OY728137.1, read on the forward strand.
AAAGGTTCTTTGCTAAAGAGAACATGTGACATCATCCCTCTCTTAGTGTCCTTCAAGAAAATACTTTTCAAAGGGAGGAAGAGTTTTGAAAGAGAACCACACCACACCTTTGCATTTGATTGCCAATAAGGGGGAGAAAATATTGGCACACATATTGACCCATTCATATGTGCTGAAGGAGTGTATTGAAAACAAATACAAAGGGGGAGATTGAAGTGCATTATGTTGCATTTGTTGTCAATGAGGCATGAAGTTGTCATGGAATGAATGGATGTCAAGGAATGTCAAGATGTGAATGACAAAGGTTGTGATGGTGTTGGTGGTGAAAGAGAATGACCATGGTACTAAGATGCATGTCACTTAGGAGATTCACTAAGTGGCATAGGAGATGTGGTTGAAACATTCTCTAGCAAAATCTGACGATTGTTGAGCTGATCTTTAAGTTCTAAGAACTTGTATCAACTGGATACAAAGTCACAACAAAGTTAGAAGACCATGCATTGTATTGACAATGCATGAGGAGAGGAAGATGATCCATCCACAACCACTGAGTGGATGGAGTGGATTAAAGATGTCCATGCACTATCTCCTAGTGCACATGAATGTGAAGTTGATCCAACTTGATCTCTGATTAGATCAATGAAGCACATTGAAGATTTTATGTGATTCAAGAGCTCGATTGATGAAGAACCTTCGGGAATTCCCTCATAAGTGTAGATTATTTGTTTAAGAAGAATGGAGGAATTATAATGAAGAAGATTACTGCTTGAATTCTTAAGAAGAAGATGAAGGAGAAAAAAGGCTTGAAGTGGTTCTCTTGATATGGCTTGATTTCATGGAGGACTTTGTTTTTTGACAAAGTCTTATTCAAGACTTAGCCAAAAATTAGGCCAGCCAAGGCCAGCCCACGGGTTCAACCCCATGTCACTTGTGGGCCGAAGGCGCCACGCCCATGGGGGATCCCATGGTGCAAGCACAAGGCGGCATGGGGCCGTGTGTAAGCCCCAGAGGACACGCGGTGATGAAACCCACGCGCCCGCAGGGAGCAGAGTGGGCGCGGAGCGCGCCCGCAGAGAGAACCCGGTGCGGGGCGGCACCGGGAGGGGAGAGGATTCAACTGAGCGCTTCCCGGCAGCGCTTGGTTGTTAAGCCGCGAGAAACCTGGGCGCCGTTTCGATGTGGGACGCAGAAAAATTTCCGGGAGCGAATCTGAGCCGCTCGATTGATCGCGCGGACGATCTAAGCCGCACATCTGATCCGCGGTGAGATGATCTGATCCAGGCCGTTGAATATCTGATCTGACGGCCCCGGCATCTTCTCCTCCCTCGAGCTCATCCGAAGGCCACCCGAAGCCACCCGCATGCCGCCGCTGAACCAGAGCCTCACCGAAGACAAAATTTGAGTTCCCGACCACCATTTTCGAAGCCGAAGGCTCCCTCGTGCTCGTCTGTCCACACTGAACACAACCATGCATTAAAAATTGCATGCATGCGATGAGAGGAGAATTCGAAGCAATGCCGAGGCAAGAAAAGCTGCTGAGGCCACGTAGGGTTGATGTTTTGCATGGTTTGTGTCTAAAAAGAGGCCGTGCATGCGTTATAAATTGCATGCACGAGGAGGAAAGAAAAAATGAGAGAACCCGCGTGAAACAGATGAAGAAACGAGATTTGAAAAAATCTTTAAAGAACCGAAATCTTCGGGGTTTCGAAAGATATCTCTCCGCGAAAGGCAGAGACTCTCCTCGCCTATAAAAAGAGAGGCCGAGGCTCGAGGTTGTTTGCTGAATCTTTGAGGAGTCCCGTGAGTGCTCTCTGCCTCGTGAAGCATTTGAGAAGCCTGGAGCCACCCCTTGGCTCCGTGAGGTTCCTTTCGCGCACCCCTTGCGCGAAAGAGGTGAAGGGAAAGTCCCCTGTGCGCCTTCCTTGCGCGACAGGAAGAACCTGAGGCCGCATTCTTGCGCGCCCGTGGTTGTCACCCTCTCTGCTCGCGAATTTGCACGACAGGAGGAAGAGCCCGCGGTGTTGCACCTGCGCGCCCGCGAGGCTGTCCTTGACACCCTGCGCGCCCCCGCGGCATTTGCACCTTGCACCCGAGGAGATCACACCTTGCGCGCTCTGTTTGAGGCAGAAGGTGTTGTGTGTTCAAAGGAGAAGGCTGAGTATTTTGTGTGCAAGAATAAAGAAAGGCAAAGTGTGTGCAAGAAGTGGAACGAGGCTTTGCCTCTTGTGTGTGCAAAGTAAAAGTTGAAGGCCGAGAGGAAGTGTGTGCAAAAGAAAAATACAAGTGGAGGCCATAGCCCATGTGTGTGCAAAATGGAGTACCAAGTTGGTGCATAAGAGGAGTGCACACTTTGAAGGAAATTAAAAGAATAAGGAAGTGTGTGTGCTTTGCAAGTGATGTAGGCCAAGTCTCAAATGTGTGCAAAGTGAAACAAGTGTGTGCAAAAAGACAACAAGGCCGAACCTTAGTGTGTGTGCAAAACAAAGTGTGTACACACTAAGAAGAAGAGAAGACATCCACACTAGTGTATAACACACATTTATGTGTGTAATCAAAAGAGAATAAAGTGTATGATGTTCAAGGAGTTGGTGTGTGCTTATAGTGTTACACTCTTTGTGGGTCTACTGCACCAAGAAGAGGAAAGGGAAAGTGCATGCATGCATGCATGCACGAGCACACGTGAACAAAGATAAATCAGTGGTGTGCATTTGAGTTGTCCTAGACTTGAAGGTTCTTGAAGAATTTGAGAAGGCCATGCAGCCAGTGCATGAGGATGCAGAGTTGCCATGAACTCAGTGCATAAAGTAGAGTTGAACTGAGACTGGACCAGACTAAAGTTAATGATATCAGTTGTCTGAGTATTCAGTAGCTGGAGAGAAGCCAGGTCATCCTTAGAAGAAGGAGATAAAGCCTGAGCAAGACGAGAAGACATGATCATCACAAGTGATCAGAGGTACAGAGCAAGGCCAGCATCCTTTATCCCAGGCTGCTGAGGATACTTGAAGAACTTAAAGTGAAGAAGAGCTACTCGTGCGACTCGAGGAGCCAGGAGAAGACCCTGTGGGACTCAGGGTGAAGAAGTTTTCAATGGGATTCTGGAGCAGGCCAGTGGGACTCTGGTAACACTGTGGGACGCAGTATAAAGACCCTCCTGTGGGACTCAGGAGAGATACAGTGGGACTCTGTATCGACCATTGTAATTTTAACAGGTTATAATGGAGAATCCATGCTGGGAGAGCATGGCAAGGATGTAGGCCTTTGGTGCCGAACCTTGTAAATCCTTGTGTCCTGTGCCTTTTCATTACTGCATAATCCGGGAAAGGTTGAGAGATACAAGAAGAGTGGATCGAGGCTTTAACTAGCCATAGAGGTTTAATTGATAAGGATCAATTAGTAAAAAAGTTTTAAGGGATCACTGATTCACCCCCTCCCCTTCTCAGTGATTCACACTGATCTGGGCACTTCACATGTCATTAATTTATAATGATGAATTATGATTCTACTGAGTTAGTTAAGAGGATCTGGGTTACATACATGTAAAGATTGGGTTTCTAGATAAATTATTTTGGGTGAATAATTTAGATGGAAGAATAAAAGAATTGAATTAATTGATGAGGGGATTGAATAGTTACTTAGATTGGTTAAAATAGATTAATGTTAGAATATTTATGATAAATATTTGTTTAGTTTTTTGATTTTTTTAAATGATAAAGGGAGACTTCAATTTTTGGTGTGTACAACTATGATATAATATAGGGGAGCACAGTAGATGCCTGATAAAACAACCTAATTAATTTCCATTAATTACTATAACCCTAGTCACCATGTGTTGGTGGGTTATTTATTATAGGGTAATTAGAATACAATAGATACATTCCTATGATCATGGTTTAGTAGTCAATGAGTGAACATATTAAGATATAATACATTAAAACCTTAAAAAAAAATTCAGTACAAATCATTATTAAATTATACTATCCTTAGGAAATATCATATAAATTAATCTATTTATTTACCTTGTAAATGAGAAAAAATTAAATAAAGAGTTCAAATACTCATCAAGGGATAATGTAAAATGGATTGTAACAAATAATAATACAGAAATTGAAAACATGTTAATATAAAATGGATTATAATATAATCTATGAATGGAAAATTTAATTCATGACTAAATGATAACATTATTATGGATGTATTATGAATTCCCCAGTTTGGTCCTTATACAATTGAGGAATTGTTCAATACGTTCATATATAAATTATAAGGATGCCCCCGTTATCCAGTATTTTTTTCTCACACGACCTAATTGTGCTTTGAGGGAAATAAAATCACAGTCACCCAAGGTCACACAAAATAATGATGAATTAAATCATAGAATAAATGTTTACAAGGAAGTGTGTTCAAAATGTTAACAACATAAATACTTATATTTTTATCAAGGTGAAATCCATTTTCATATAATAGAAATAACTAGGGATTAAAAATGTTTAAAATAGCACACAAATCTAGAGATGAATAAAAAATTAACGAAATTGGGAACTATTAATGACAGTGATGGTCAATGTATTTAGGTTGATTAATATAATCTTTTAAAATTATAGTATATAAATGTAATGATAGATAATTTTATTGTAATGGTTTATAAATTTCATGTCAATCATCATGTTATATCACCAGGTAGTGTCAAATAAAATGTCCAGTTTGGACAACAACTCATTCACTTGAGTAATTATTGAGATAATATAAATAAAACCCATTTTATTCACCCTTATATTTATATGTGATAGTATTTTAGCCACCTATATGAATCATGATATGGATAACCTTTTTACTAAAACTACAAATATCCTACTTTATAAACATGTTAGGATTTTCTTTCCACAAGGGGAAGTATTTATAAATATAATGAATTACAAATGTGGTATAATGAGAGGGTGTAATGGTTTATAATATAAACTGATATAAGAATTTAAAAAAATGAGTCATAATAACATATCTCATTAATGTGAAATATAATTTAAAAGGTTCAAAAATAATGTAAATGAAGTGGCGAGGAACCATTTAATGGAATTATATCATCCTAAAACATGGTAGGATAATCGCATTGCCTTCTAAACTTATAAGAGAGACTCTATGGTGAAACAATCAACAAATTTTCATTCATAATCAAATATAAGGGTAAATTAATGGAAAATGGTTGTGAATTTTTATCAAGTTTTTGGTGATTATATATTATTTTTTTAATCATGGGTCTTGAGAATGTTAGGTTTTTGAAAATGAAAAACATTTTCATATATAGGTTTTTTTGTAATTTTTCTGTAAATTCAAGTCATGATTTCAAATATAATAGAGTTTCAGAATTGATCTCAATTATTTTACTCTAATTTTACATGTTAATATAATTTTTTTAAATATATTTTAAAACTGTAATGTTCATTTTATGTATTGGAATGTTATAGATAGGTTTTGGAAATTATTTTAATTTATTAAAAAATATTATATTAATAAAATAATTTATTTTTTGGATTTAATATGTTATTTTTATTATATAATAATTTCTTCCTAATATAATTTCAAAATAATTGTTTTATATGTTTACAATATTTTACTAGTTATAAAAGAAAGTACTCTCTTAGAAAATTAGGTAAAAATAACCATTGGGTAATTCTTATTTGTTGGTTCTATATATAACAAATTTATAATGGAAATAGTATTATGGGTAGGAGAATTATTATTTTTAAATAAATATATTTTTTTCATAATATAATAAGATGTCGGATTACATTATTTTTAAAAATATTTCATCTATTAAATATTATTATTATCATAATTATTATTATTGTAATTATATTAAAATTAGTAGATTAATATTTATCTACTTAAAAATTAATTATATTATAATAGATTGGATTTTTATTTCACTATATACATCTAAGAATACATGTTCCATTAATATAACAATGATCATATTTCAATTTGTTATATTGAAAAATACAGATCACAATGATCTAATCCCAATTGTCGTATTCTATGATTCATATTACATGATTCATATTACACCAAATAAAAATAAGCATCTTTCTATCATATTATGATCATTCACGTAATTCCCATAAATACCAAGGACATTCTTATAATTATTCTCATCATCATAGTTGAAATTGTACCAAGATAATTATTATTAATTTTCAAGTATGAAAATCTAGATTATAGGATTATGGTGGAATAAAATATTTTCACATGTTTTATAGTATGAGTTTTAGTTATTTTTATATATTTAAATTGGCTGTTTTCAATTGTATTACACATTTTGTTTAATGTATTTCTTATTAAAACAAGATTATTTATTATTATAATTTCAAAGTTACTATATTCCACCTGTTATAAAAAATATTCTAACATGAAATCATAAATCATCCCACAAGAAATGTGGATATGGGTAAAATATATAATTCATTTTATCTCATATTTCCTTTAAAATATATGACTCCTACAAATAATCATCACCATACAAGTTGTTATATTTTATAGATCCTTCCTCTTGTATAAAAAAAAGCTAAAGTATCAATTAATTATAGTATTTCTTGGCTTCCATCTAAACATTACCCACTATCATAACATTGGAAGGGTTTGGAATATGCTTCATTGATAGTGATGTACAGAAGTAGCCATGATCATTAGATAGACTTTGTTTCATGGGAAAATTATTTTATATAGTCACTACCAACTCTAAACGTTCAAATGACCCAATATATCATAGTTATATCTTCATATTCTTTCCAAATTTCATGACCAATTTCAATTGAGATATATCCTAGAACATATGGTATCAAACATGGAATTCAATGTCTTTTCATTAGTTTTCTTCAAATATATCCTTTCTAAAATATGATCCATGATTATCTCATAGTCTAATAATACATTCTTTGATATATCATCAAAATTTATTGGACACAATATTTTTTTTTCTCTATCAGCATTCCATCATTTTTCAATATATTATATAAATCAAGATAACGCAACATACGTTTCCATTTTTATACTAGAGTTGTAAATGTTATCATAAGAAATAAATAATTTGGATAAATAAATACCCCAACATACTTGAGATTCAAGAGAGCTAGAATTTATCATATTATCGAGTGTCTGTATAGTCCATTCAGACTGGCCATTCATTGGAGTGTGATAAGATGTTTATTATTTGGATTATTATTTCAAAACTCCAAGAGTTTCATATAAAATTTTAATTTGAATAGTGGGTCACAATCACATACTATATATAAGGTATTTTTTTGTTGTATCACAAAATCATTTATACATAGCCTTTAAATAGATTCAAAATAGAAATATTTTGAGAATTCAAATGAAATGAACAATAATATTTATAGGATCTAAAATTCTTTATATCTAATTATTCCCCTTATAATTCATTGTATAACTAATGTAAAATTCCATAATAATTTTATCCCATATCCACATAGCAATAAGAAGAGATTCCATAACACCCTAGGGATGTTTCATTTTATCCTTTATATATTAGGATAGTAAGAATCCAATAGTATTATCTTCATTTGAATACTTTATATTTTTTCAAATAGATAAAATGTCAAATACCCCATTACAAATATATTATACTCATATTTATCGACTAATTTCTATTATGAGGTTCTTCGAACAAAATCACAATTTATTATATCGATGGAAAAATAACCACTAATCAATCCCTAAAAACATTATAATCAACTATATTAATTTTTATTAATTTCCCATTCCTCACATCTAAAATATTATTTTGTATGTCCTTTTAATTAAATTATGGTTTCATAATTTGATCCAACAATAGAAGTTGGATAATTACATTAAATACTGCTGATTATTCCCCCTCTAATATAACACATATATAAATCCATATTATATCATTGGGAATTGGATCATTTAGTATTCTTATTATAGAATATAAAACCATGTTATTTTCAACTCAATTTATATTCAATATTTTATTAATTCCAACATATGATTGAATATAATAATAATAATCAATGAGTTGATCCATCAATCATTATTTTAGAATATAATGACATTTATGATTAATGATATATCTCAAACTCTTATTGTAGGTTTATATATCCCATATATAACTATATAGGTCATATATTAATCAAATTAGAGAAATAATCTCTACATCCAACTTCAAATCAGGTCATTTATAATTCCACTCTTGGGTATTTATATTTCAGAATGAATCAGCTACAAATCTCTAATTTATAATTATAAAAAATGAATGAAAATTCAAAAATTCAAATATATAAATTAAAAGCTTTTATTCTTAAAATAGAAGAATTAAAACATAAGAATTTACAAATCTACTCATTAATTATTTACAGATTCCAATAAACTATTTTGTCTTATGAATTTGACCTATATAAATGTTTTATTGTTAAAAAATTAGTTAATTTAGGGATGTTTTCATCAAATATCCATATTACCTATCTGTCCAAGGAAAACTGTGTATTTATGTAATGATTTAAGTTAATTTAAATTTCATTCAAATGTTTATTTTTTTAATATTTAAATGTTATATCATTCTAGTATTCAATATGACCATGGTATGAAATATTTTTATGAAGGATTTCACGTTTACTAAATTTTTCATATAACTAGATTTTTCATTAGATTTTAAATATTAATGGGGAAATAGATTCATAATTAAAAAAAATATAGTACATTTAAAATAATTAATAAATACCACCAAAATCATTTCATTAAATTCATTGAATAATCAATTCAATATGTCCATAATCAATGATGGTACATTTTTTTAACCCAAAGGGCAATACAGGGAAAACATTATTTCACTACCACATATAAAATTTAACCATTTTTATATCATCAATTATAAACATTACATTTTGATAAAAAGTTTTAATATCACTATACATGATGTTTTCAGACTCATAATAGTGGTTTTAGAGTTCATAAATACATTTTAATGGGTTCTTGTTCTATAATGTAAATCTATTGATTTCACCATAAATAATTCCAATCATCATTTATCCATCATTATTCTTAAATACTAAAATGTTCTCTCCCCATAATGAAATGTGATAATTAATGAATCCTATATACTATATGTTTTTTTATTTGTTATTTATCATAATCAACTCTACCAAATCCATTCTACTGGGGTTTCTAAATATTTGTTTTTTAGTAGTTATATGTTCAATAAAGAATTATACATCTCTATCTAGGGGATATACAAGTAGTTTATTAGGGAATACAATAATTTATTCCATCATATATGTGGACATAATATATTCATTAAACCATTTCACCCATTATATACTTATTTTCTTGCATATATTACCTATTAATTTCATAAATATGGGATATTATTGGTTTTTAAAGACATGATAGAGGTAATTAAATCTCCACTCTAAAAGAAGAAATTTCATTTCATCCACTCTATTTATAACATCATTCAACATATATAAGATTATATCTATATAATATGATATCCAATATATCCCAATGATTATATAAAATCATTATATATATATATATATGTAAAATAAATACCCAACTAGGAAACGGTCATGCATTAAAATTAGATTTTCTTAGTATATCATCATTGTAATCATTGTTACACTATAATTAATAGTATATAGTTTTTTCCATAATGATATATGGGTGATTTTATATTCATTAAAATTCGGAATAATATAAATGAGGGAATAAATACTTAATAAAATTATATATGAACTATATTTTAGTGTTTAATTAATCACGCTACCATTACATCATTTGGTACATCACCATCAGCTAATTTTATAATGAAATGTCATCATTGATTGTCAAAAATATTCTAGGGAATATTCCCTATTAAATTATTGAATTTATTAGTGTTATAAACTATATCCTTTCAGTTGAGAAATTACACATTGACTGATTTTCTCTTCACATTATAGGAATATTTATGATAAAGTTTCTATGAACATTTAATGAATACACCAACCCCTAAAAAAATGTTATCTATATTTTTATAAAACATTGAATACAAATAATATACTACAATATTCATTTTTTACACAGTTAATAAATGTATATGGAGATCATCAATCCAATTATTATTTAGTTTTTTATTATAAATGATGTATTTTAAATACATCATTTGAATCATTATAAAAGAGGTAACATTTAAAAAATATAATTAAATGGTTTCAAAATAAATATCATTTATAACTATGCTTTAAAGTATCATTTAAATGATAATTTATCATTCTAGATTACCAAGATACTCACAACAGACATCTCAACTCATTTCAATTTAGTAATGAAATAGATACAATTTAATCTTACCTTTTTTATATTTAGTAATTTACTTCCCATGTCAACACGTTTAGTGAGTGGAAAATATTTTTCTACAAATAAATCATTATATTTTTCAATATATTATTCCATAATTCCTCTAATAACAAATTATTCAGTTATAAAGTCCAACATTAGTCTTTCTCTCCACATAATTGATTCAAAAATATGTTAAATTGTTCCTTCTCACTAGACGTCAATGAAAAAAGGCCATATATATGGACCTAATAAAATGATATTCCCCTATGGGATATGTAGACCCACTAATATATAATGACATTTCTTCATTGATTGATGGAAATTAGGTATTTCTTATTGAGGATCAATAGGTTTTTCAATGTAGGTATGAAAATTTTCATTAACTAAATAAATTTACCAATGTAAATAATATATTTATTCTACACATTCTTTATCTCCATCTTCTCAATTATCCATGCATTCCCTACCCTATTTTCCAATTTTGGATAGGTTTCCATTTCTATAAAATGGTGATATTATCTAATAAATATCATTACACAGTTAGTAATATTATGAACTATTAATATATATAGATAGGCCGAAATATGATGTTTCCAAAAAAATAAGGTCATGTTCTTATAATACCTTTAAAAACCATTCTTGAATGATCTCTAAAATTCTCCAATGGTTGGTTGAATGATCTATTTCTATAATACATTATTAAAGTTTATATATTTTTACCAGAGCACTGATTGATAAAAACTATAGGGAACCCTAACATATTGACCAAGAGTGGGTGGTTTATTCCTTAAATTGTTTTGATAATACAAAAGTATAAATTACTATGATAATGGTTTATAATTACTCAGATGACCAGATATATAAATATCACATTACAATATTTCATATTAAAAATTTTATGTTAATATAATAATTCATGAGTTGTACTTTTTGAATTTATAACACATAGACTTTAACATCATTACAATTTGAAATTGGAAGAAAAGATAAATAATTAGCTTAAATGCTCACAAAGGGAGAACATAAAAAATAAGAAAAAATTTAATAAGAATTAAAAAGGGAATATTAAACACTGATGCACAAAACAAAATCGATGTATTGAATAAGATCTAATAAATTAACTTGTCACATAATATTTGGAATTTCATGAATAAACTATATCATACATCATACCATTGTGGAATTTATCTAAAAAACACATATAATTGATATGGATTATCCCATTAAACTATCACAATATAACCATGAGACATACCAATGTAATAAGGTGATATAAAATTCTAGTTCCTACCTATAATATAAATGTATATTTAATTACATCACATAAAAAATTATTACTATGAATAATTTTTAAAAGAAGAATTATATTAATACATGGCATAAATGCTCAATGGATCATATCATAAAATGTTTTCCTATAAAAAATATTTCTATATGGAATGATAATATTATTATCTAATCTACGATTTGATAAATAATATTATAAAGAATCATATATCTTAGTAAATGAATAATTTAGAATTCACAATATTTAGTTAATTACTAAATTATGAATAATGTATTATAGTTACATTGTACATGATATGACTATGATTTTAAATGTATATTGGAATATTAATAAATGTATTTTGAAATGTAGAAGACCAATGATAAGAATGTTTAATTCTTTATAATTATTTTATGGTGATCACGTAAATATCTGAATGTATATCCCATGTGATAATCAATATATGAGTCTATTCAGACTAACATATTATGAAATTAATTGAAAAAATTGGTATAATAATACAAGAATTTTTGGGGTTGTAACCCATAAGTGGATATGTTATAGTATCTGATCCAGTAGTTTATATTCATAAATGGATGTAATTGTAGTGAAAACCACACACACAAAAAATTTTGAAAAAAATTTAATGGTTTTACGACGTGGGAATAATTTATCATTATAATTGGCCATGAATATGGAATAATGAGAAGAAATGTCACACACCATCAATAACATAATATGGAATTAATAATAATTTATTATAATAAAAATTATTTATTAAATTAAATATAAATTAAATTCTCATGAAATCATTGAAACGAAATGGATATTAATGTTATCCTTGATGGAAACCTTTTAATTCATCAACTGAGAAAATTAAATACATTGCAACCACAAAGAAAAAATTAGGAGTTAAATGTTATGGGATATTTATGTTAAATGTTATTTAATGTAGTTTATAGTGTAATGAGTTAGTAATTATAGTAATTTATTATGTATTATTTATTAGTTTTCATAATGTAAGGCATTGAAATGTGGTTTTTCAAAAATTCAAATCAATTGGATTACGAATGGGTTTTTATCTTGGTTATTTAATTTCATGTAATTTTTTATATTTGAATTTAAAAATGACAATAATTTATTACATATAATATTTAGCATCGAAAAAAAAAATTTATAAAAATTTATTTATTTAAAACCACATTTTGAAATTTAGACTTCGGTACATTAATAATCGATGTGAATGTTTTATTTATTAAATTAAAATACATTATCTATATAAATAATTTAATTTTCATTCATTGATCATGTTATATTTTTAATTACATACAAACTACAACATAATCACTTCATAGTACATATATTATATGTTTAATGTATTTCACTATTTCACAAACATTTTACTATATAAAAAAAAATATGTAAAAATCAACATTAGATACCTTTGAAATTATAGTTTCAAATTTAGAATCCATTTTTGGGAAATAAATTTAATTATATGATAATGTTACCTTAAAAATAAAACTCCTACTATATTTTAAATTCAATGTCTTCATTCCAAAAATTTAGAAACTCTTTCCTCTATATAATATTTTTTTATAACGTTTGTGTGTATTTATATTATTATCTTATAACTAAAATACATTTTTATTTATTAATTACGTTATTATGAAAGGGTTTTATTCACAAATGAATAAATACTTCAATATAATTATAATTGTTAAATTTAAAATATTTTTTTCCAATTGTCATGTCCCAATAGTCAAAGTCAAGTAGTAAGATTCCAATTGTCTAATTATAATGGCCATATTACCACTTATATATATATATATTAGAACATTATGATATCATACATATGTCATTTATATAATTACATTAGTTTCAATTTATATTTCTATTTTTATTATTTTCCTAATATAAGTGTTCCAAGTATTATATTGTTTGTTTTTGGAATATGATCAGGAGGAGTACTAGATTACAGTGTTGTTCCATATAGTTACTAAATTTGTGTTACTAGTTTGCTATGTTTATATAAATATAATTTTTATACTTTTGGTGTATAATTTTATAGTGTAAATTTTTATATTATAAAATATCATTATTAATCATTTATAAAATTTATTGAGCATCACCATTCTAACTATATGATGTATTGGGTTGATGTTTTGTTTTATAATCCTGTAAAATGAATCATAATTATCATATATGTGGTTTGATTTTTATTTCATCCTAATTTTCATTGAGTGTTATCAATCCTCATTTTCAATAAACATTATGCCGAAGTATATTTTGTTCAATTTGATTAATCAATATGTTTATATACACTTGAAATTCACACAAGAATGTAGATAGAAATTATAATATACAAAAATATATTTCATGTTGGTAGAAATTAGTATCATGTCTTCAAATATATATACTTTTATGTGTCTGATGAAGTAGCGGAGGATTTATATATGTGAATTGAGGGAAATAGATTTCTAGAATTTTAAATTTATAATATTCATTGGAATTTGGAAAGGGCCAGACGATTATCACGAGCGATTAAACCTAATAAATAATTAAAAAAAATTTATATATAACACCATCCAAATAATTTCACCAATAATTATATTAATGGACACAAAATTAAAATGGTTAAATTTTTATGTATTTTTTTCAATCGTCAAATTATTTAATAAATTAAATGAATAATTACTATCATAAATATTTATATACTAAAATAGGGACAATAAAGTAGACTAAAATTCAATATTGCAACAACAAGGTGTTCATTATTCATCGTGTGATCATATTTATAGGCGTAATTACTCACTGGATGATCTTTAAAGGAAGAATGAGTTAGTGAGGGGACTATTCAGGATAGATAATGTCCTAATTTTTATTGTTGTTTTATATCCAATTTATATTGGTTTAAAAATTTATAAGTGACCAAAGTAGATCTGTTGCCTTTGAAATATGTTAATCGTACATTAAATAATGCATGATCATATGATTATTTGAAATTTAATTTCCATATTTTTGTATCTTATATAAATGAAAAAAAAAATTATACATAAAAATTTATTTTTGTGTCTAAAAAATATATCTGCAAGTAAAACGATGAAAATAAAATATATACAATGTTTTAATGATATTTATTTTATCTTCAAAATAATATTTTAAAAAATATATATATATGTTCATAATGATCATTTTACACCTATAAAACCCTTACATATAGTTAAATATATTACATTATCATACTAAAATTGATATTTTTTATATACAAAAAAATAAAATATTAATAATAAATATTACAAAAATAGTATTTTCACATCATCGAATACCATTATAATAATTTTTTCAATGATAATAACAAATGTATAAATGAAATTTATTTATATATATTTTAATTTATATATACAAAGTAAATATTTTGTTTTCTCAGAATTATTAAAAATATTATTTATTTATTTTAAATTTCATCTTTCACTTTGTATCAATACACTACTGGAAAATGGACATATCCCCACGATTTTCCCCAAAACTGTGGAGATAGACCCCCCATATACCCACGAATTTCCAAAACCATGGGTATAGGTGACTTTTCAAGTCCAATACCCACAATTTTCCAAAACCGTGGGTATAGGGGGGTTTATGCCCACGGTTTTGGAAAACCGTGGGGATAGGTCCTGAAAATTCACATATACCCATGGTTTCCCAAAACTAGGGGTATAGGGGTACCTATCCCCACGGTTTTGGGGAAACTATTTGGATAGGTCTGGGATAAAATACATATACCCACGGTTTTTTAAAACCGTGGGTATAGGTCACTTTTGTGCGCGTGGGAATTTTTTTTCCGCCGGAAGGAAATTTTTTTTTGCGGGAACCCTATACCCACGGTTATTCCCTCTATACCCATGGTTTTTATAAACATATTAAACTAAATATATATATATATACATATAGGTGATGTTTGGGTAGTGGTTAGACGCGGTGTAAAAGCCATTGACATCGTGGCAATTGGCTTTGTTTCAGTGACACAGAGTCAATTGGCTATGTTTCGGTGACATGGTGGCAGGACACCTATACCCACAGTTTTGGAAAACCGTGGGTATAGGCTAGGGATCTATACCGACGCCGTTCCAGCCCACGGTTCCCAAAACCGTGGGTATAGGCTATACCCATTTTTTTGGGGGCTATAAACATGGTTTTGAACTATGGGTATAGGCCGTTTTTAGTAGTGATAGTTAATTTATTTTCGAAAGATTTTCGCATAAAAATACATAAATACATTTCATAATTTTTTTTTGACTATTGTATTTTATCATGATAGAACATAATATTTAAAAAATATAAAATCAATAAAAAATTAATAATAATAATTAAATGATATTTTGAAATATATCATTAAAAAATATATTGACATATATTATACGAATATCAGTATTTTTTTTGAAAAATAAATTTAAATATACTTATAATTACACTTAATTACTAATAAAAATATATAGTTTTATTTATAATTATAATATATTGATTTTTCATATTGAATTTACACCCGAAATATTTTAATCAACATCTCAGCGAATCAAAAAAACCATCAAACATCATTGACATCACAACGCCTTTGAAATTAAACTCCATTCTTCTGTTCCCCAATCCCTTTACTTGTTGATGTGTCATGTTCATATTGTAACATCCTGGATAAAAGTAAAAATCTCTTTCAGTGTTCATGTGTTTTCTTGTTAGTTAAATATGGTCTACTTAAAATTTTTATGTTTAAAAAAATTAATTGGTGATAACTACATAACATTTTTAAATCATAAAATTAATTTACTATGTAAATGTTTTACATGAAACTAGTTGGAAAATTTTTTCGGGAGTTAAATCCTTTAAACCTTATCTCCCATTTTTTATATTCTAAAATCATCACAACGAATAATATATCCTAAGGTGACATGTTTTTGGTGAACTCAATTCATGGGAGTCATACAGATTTAAATTAGGGCTTACAACATAAAACCATCCTGATTTTTTTGTTTTAACAATAAACATGCCTTTATATAATTAATTTGATGTAGATCACCACTCTATAACACTATATATCTTTCCAAGAGATTTTGGGTGATCTATTAATTTTTGATTTTGTTCGTTTGATTCTCAATATTTGGATCTGTTTCACTACCTATTGGATAAATGTTCCTTCTCATATGTGGGTTTTATATCCTAAAAACTGGTAGTAGTGTTGGAAATTGTTTTTGTTTTGTAATCAGATGATTATTTTTATTATTCATTCATTTTATATTTTACATGATCATTTCTTCATACAGTCGACCCTCATGTTTTTTATTTTCCAGTGAGTTACATTCATGATTTTGTTGATATATCATCTCTAATTACAATAATATTTTTTGAATCAATTATGAGATATATGAATATCTTCTACAGTATCTGTTTTTTGTTGTGCATTACTCTTTGTGTGTGGACCAAATTTTTCATTATGTGAAACATGATATAGAGGTATGTAATTATGTATACATACTAAATTGGATGAATCTTAATTGGAAATTGTTTTATAAATAAATTTTTATATAAATTTTAATGATTCATTTAGGTGACAAAATTTATATGTGATAAATAGTGGTTCTTCCTTTATTTTGGTATAATAAAACGCATTTCCAAATATTTGAGAAATGTCTTATGAAATTAAATTGTGAAACATGTTTACAATAAAATAAAATTTATTTGAAAATATTTGTGAATTATGATCCACTATAAAATTGATTTGGTAAATGAAGAACATGAGGAGTCTTGGGTCCATAGGATGTGGATTTAGTATTGTGCCTTATATATTTTATTACTTGGTAGTTCACTCATGGGGAGTTTTTACAAAACGTATGCATGTGTTCTAGTGAAATGACCTTTGCCTTTTGTAGGGTTTTACTCATGAGTTTACACTATGAGGCTTAAGCCTATATTTTTCTAACAATATGGGAAACTATTCAGTAGTTATGTTATAAGTTGTCTTCTATACTGACCTATTTAGATCATTGACATGTTTACCACTCATCAGATTATTTTATTATTTTTTGGAAATATTTTTTTCATATTAAATTATGTAAATTATTTTGTGAATATTCTTTACATGGATTAATTTCAGAACTATGGATATTGTGAAATATTTAAGAATATTATGATATATAATACTTTATTTTTTATCGTGAAGTATTGTCCTTAAAATGGTTATATTATATTTTTTAAAACAATTAAAATATATGTAAAATTGATGTCATATGAAACTGAATATTTTTATCCCACACCCTTCACACCCAATCAATTGTGTTGGAAAAATATGGGTTATTCTAATGTAGAAATAGAAAAGGCGCTATTGTTATGTAAAAAAGGGTTTTTAGCTAGGTATAGGTATAAGGTGGTGCGATGGTGGGAGACTTCCAACAAATATTATGTAGTAATAGGATTTAGTTTTAGTTTCACATTCTATTTTTTATACATGTTAATTTATATTCATCTAAATTCATAGATTTGTCACTACATTTGTTTCTATTTGATTATGAAATATATTAATCATATATTTTCTTAAAATTTTCATTTTATGTAGATATATTATTCATTATGTTTCAATGTTGTTGAAATATTTCCCAATTATTCTTATTTTATTCCATAGAGCTAGTAGCAAACTATAGTGATATATGACTCCCTTCTGCTATTCAAAAAATCCTATTTAGGATTACATTTTTTGGTAGTCCATGTTAGGTCATAAAAAATTGGCATCAAATGTTCTTAATTATCATTATTCCTTTTAGGTGTGTTATGTATATATGGGATAATATTGTGCAAACATGATAGGTAGGTTGAAATGAGTATCTAACCTTACATTACCACAAATATCTTTAATATACCATGGAGTATTGGGATGTGTGTGTTTCATTTGTTATTTTTAGATTTTAATAGCTTTTTCTTCTCTTGTATTCTTAGTAAAGAAAATAACATACCATGTTGTATATTTTTCCCCATTTTTAGAGTGTATCATTACACCACATAGATATCTTTCTCTTATTATTGAGGATGGTTCTACTATTCAAGTTCTTCAAGGTAATTCTCATTTATATCATAATCTAATGGAGGCCATTATTTGAGTCATTCATGCCATAGACTATAATTTACCATGATTTTAGAACCTACTTACTAAGGAATGTTCGATAGTAGGAGGTGATAGAAATAGATTATATGAGTTATTATATTACAATACCCTATCCTATATGGGTATTAATGATCCCTAAGAGTTGGATGGATGGCTTGGAAAAATTCTATATAAATAATATTTCCTTCGAACACAAAATAATACCACTATAGTGTGTTTGATGTTGGTGATCAATGGTCCCAATAATTGAGAGTTGGCATATATTTTACGATACTATATGCATGTGGTAATAGATTACTAGCATTTGAAGACCATATTCCTTCATCAATAAATCCTGGGGTCTCTAAAAATTGTAATGTCTTTGTGCATCCTCTCATAGATGTAATGAGATCATTCAGTGTTAAATTAAATGAATCCTTTTTCATTGTTGGTAGTTTTTGAACTAGATTTGGTGGGGAATTATCAGTTGATTTCACATAAGTAACTATAGTGTTTGATACTAGATATCACATTACATGTGTATTTTATGATTCTAACCACCTATACCAACACATTTGATAAATATATGATGTCAAAAAACAACATAGAAGAAAATATTGGGTATTTAAATCCTTCCCATCCAAACCAAGGGAAGCATTTATTAGGTTATGTGAATGAATAAAAAGTGGGATGATTACTTTTGGTTTAGTAGATGTTGTTTTTACTAGCTATCATCCTCTCAATAACTAGTAAATTTTTGATGTGTTCCCTTGAATTTATATCATTGATCATTTCTAGGCACACATGAAATTCTATTCTCACCCCCAAAAGATGTGAATTGATTTTCACTAACTCTTCCATTTCTAGTGGTTCAAACATGGAATGTGTGATTACTATTATATTAAGTTATCATTGAATTCAAATTCCACTATCAATGAGATATAAGCTTAACTATCTACAATGAACAATCTATAAGAATCTGTAGTGAAGAACCATCATGTAGTGGACATGTTTCCATTGAAGGATGACATGGGTCCAATGATAGGGAGATGTTCTATTTTTGTTTTATAAATCATAAAATCATTAATTTTTTATAAGAGTTAATTACATGTTTTTATAACATACAATTTATTTTTTCGTGACAAAACATTCAACTAAAAACATTTAATTCATTAACATGATGGTATAATATCTTAGATAGGGTAATGTATAGGGGTTTTAGTGTCCAAATTGATATATATTGAATATTAATATGAAGTGAGTCTAGTATTAAATATATCTTAATCTATATCTTTTTGACGTCTCCAACAAGAATGATTGAATTGTTATTAATTATTTAGAAGTTTAATTGTATATCATCATATTTTTTTATTCATTAATATAAATAGTGTCTCTATATATTTTCGGAGAGTAGGATATAATGTTCAATAATAAAGGAAATTCTAGCACAATGATTAATAGTTTTTTATACTATTATATTTTAGCCCAATGTATTTTCTTATGTTGTCAGTTTTCCCTTGGATATTATAGATTTCCCCAATTTTTTTCCTAAAACATACCATGTCTTCCCCTAATGATGACATTTAATTTTATGATTTATATGTTGTTAGGTATGTAATAGATCATTATTCCCTATTAATCTATTTCATATGAATAGATGGAAGAGATCATTATATATTTTTATTCTAATTGGAGATGGTTTTCTTCACCAAACTGTGTCATCATTGGAATCCGCTATGATATTTTATAGAAAGGCCAATAGATCAATATGCTTTTTAATTGAATACACAATGTTGAAAAACATTTTAATATCTTGTAATGACTATTGGTTTATGATATTTTGAAAACTATGTGATTGGAATGTTTTTCCATTAAAAATATCGTAAAATTATTTTTTAATAAAAATTAGTCTTCGGTTATTATGGTTTTGAAGGCCTAGATATTGAATCGTTATCTCAATACATTTTCAGCATAGTTGTGATTGATTTCATCAGTTTTTTATATCAATAGGTGAGCATGAACAACATTTGAATTTTTTTATGGAAATATTGATAATCCACAATCTTATTAGAATTTTTTCAAATTATAAATTCAGGATTCATGAGGCAATGTTCCTGAGGCATTTGATTTTTGATTGATGATGATAAATTGATCTAGAGAAGAAATTTTTTTTCTTACCATGGTAGAAGAAATAAGTATATTCTTGATTCCTAGAATATTAGTTTCTGTTAGATACTAATAGTATTTCATCAATGATATCATGAACTTATACTTACCTTTTAATTATCTTACCGTGAATGGGGTGAAATTACAATATGATGCGAAACTTCTATCTTCTTTCGATAAACTTAAATGACACATGGCATCAACTTGTATTATGATTTCATTAATCCTTATATAGTGTATGTGGTATTCTGTGGTGATTATATTGATAATATTGGTTGTTTCCTTATATAGGATGATAATATTTTATCCAATATATATCACCTTCATTAACAACATGAGACAACTAACCCACATAGGCATGGAAACTTGTCATAATTATGATTTCTCATAAGTTTTTATCATACTTCTTTTATTGATATTCTTACATTATATTATTTTATCATACATTTTTTGGCTACATATATTTTCATAAGGACTTGAATATCAAATATATAATTTTTTTACTAAATTTATACATTTGATTTTAACAATATATACACCTAGATAAGTGTATTGTCATCATAGAATCCATTTGTAGGAATGACTTGCAACACATTATATGGAAATCAAAAGATGAGTGAAACATTATAGGTCAATCCACTAAATTTACTATGGATGTTCGTGAATATGATTTTTTATGGTTCTAAATGAATTTGAATGATCATAATCTTCCAATCAATCAGTTCTGTAGGGTATATAATATGATTATGAATTCAAATTAATTGGGGAAATAATTTATGATTATGAGAAAATATTTGAATTTTATCTCTTTTCAAATGTCATTCACTTATTTTGTAATCTATTTATCATCCAAAAATCATTGAGTATTCATCTTTTTATTAATGTCATAGTTAATTTAAAGGATATTTATCTGGTCACTACAACGATGAATTCTGACTTGAGTTTGTGATTATAGTGGTAAAGAATGAATTATGATTTTTTACAATGTCTGACACTATTACACCTTCCAAAAGATAATGGATGAGAATTTGAAATATTTCAGTTCACTGAATCATCCTCAGAAGCTAGTTTTGAAGTTGGATTAGGTGGTTGTAAAATTATTTATAGGATATATACAGACTCCCCAAATGATGAATGAAGTATTAGTGGTGGTAGATTGGTTGATGAACTCTTTTCATTTCATTATGATTCGTGACACTACTATGGTTCGTGATATAGGTAAATGTTAAAGTCATGATATTATGAGAACACTAATGGCCCCCTTTTTATTTATCTCAAATAGGAATCCCATGTCTTCCTCTAGATTCTAGAACTTTCCAGGATTCATTGGGGACTCTTGTTTTGTTGAGTATAGCCTACCACCCACATATAGATGATCAAACATGACCTGATATTTTGATCCTAGAGGATATAATCAATTATTAGTTCATGAGTTTCATTTGATCATGGGATAGCCATTTTTTAGTATTTGAGTAAGATAATAATAAAAATTGTGATTCATCTATTTGAATGAAAGCCTTTAAGGTTTTTAGTGTCCCATGCATGTCCCCACATTTTTTGGATGTTGTTGGACATTCCAATCAAGTCATACCAAGAAATTTTTTGGATACATTGGTAATAATATACGATATACATATGAATCTTGTTTTAGATTATATGAAATAGAGATAGTATATATAAATTTGATATCTTCATTTTGATATTTCAACGGTGACATGATTTTCATGAATTTCCATCATTTAGTGGTTCACCATCAACATGGGAATATTGAAAATTATCCTCTATGTTAAAGTAAACCATATTATTTTATTAATAAAACTACTATATTTACATATTATTTTTTATTATAGGTTCATTTTTTTTGGAATTAATGTTTTTTTTCAAATAGGTCATCTCCTGAAGTACAATCATGATTAATTTTATTTTATGATATAGAATGTTATTGAGATAGTTATTGATTTTTCATTAGTGGTATTAATAGTGGTGATTGTTTATTATTCTTTGTAATTAATTCAGGGTATGTAGATTATTTTATTTTAAGTGATATAGAATCAAATGTTGGATTGTTAAGAGTCAATAGAGTTTGAATTTTTTGTTAAGGGTATGTGAATCATATATTTTCATAGAACCTTTCCTCTTCATGAATTGAAAATGACGAAATGTCTTATCGTGGGAGAATTTTCTAATCTTGTATAAATGGTATGAACTATATTATTGCTTAAGGGATTTTATTTTTGTTCTATAGAGTTATTTGTTTTTTTGGATGTTATTTCTTAATTTGTTTCATTTATTCCTATAAAATAAATATTTACCATAAGAAATATACAGATCATAATTGTGTTAGTAGGAAAAATTGAAATGCATAGTTCATTGTGTAAAACCTTTTTATATTTAAATTCTAATTTTATTTCATAAAGTCACTAATTAGGAAAATTTTACCTGGGAGATTATTTTTCACGACACATGATTCAATAGATATAAACAATATAATATTATTATTTACGATGTACACCCCTAATTAACTATCATTTATTCATTTCATCGAGATCAACATACATATATTTTAATGAATACACTTCTTCATGTCCTAATTATCCTTCGAGGTGATTTTGGATGATATATACTTCTTGGAGTTCTACTATTTGATTATTAATCTCAAAAATTATTATGTTGATCCTCTCTATTAGTATCCTTTATCATAATTTGGTTTTATATACATTGTATTTATCACAGTGTTGGTTATAGGTCTGTTTTAATAATTATGAGATCAATATTTTTATTGATCCTTTATATATATTTCATGAATTTAACATCTGAAGGATCTCCCTCATTTAGTTTTTAATGAAGTTAATGTGTTTATAGATGTATTTTTTGATATTCCCTCTCTGTAAATATTTTTGTTTATGGATTGATCTTAAGATGTTCTAATAAAATATGGGGCTATTTTTTACAAATATTCATTCACCATAGTGATTGTATATTCTCATGTTGGTAGTTTTGAAAATGAATTTGATTTATGTTTTTTTTGTTATCTACCCATCATTGGATGATCTATAATTATTCTTATTTTTATAAAAGTATATATCAATATCATGGTATGATTTATTTGTTCTTATATATGTATTGGTGAAAAAAATATTATTTTTCACTTGTTATGTATAATGATATTTTGTTTTCAATGCATAATGAAATTAATTTCATAATGGGGTTTCAAAGAATCCTTATGATATTATTAAGGGTTGTTCAAAATTGATTGTGTAATTTTTCTTCATTTATATTTATTTGGTAAATTAAAAACATTGAACACATTGGGTATATAGACTTTATTTATATTATTTTCACTTATCAATATTTTTTGGGATTTACCTCATTGGGTGTTCAGGTACTCCTTGGGTCTATGATCCCAGGATGTGATCATGACATTATTGGGGGTTCACTCATGGGGTGTCCCTATACTCCTCTATCCTTTTTATAAGGATTTTTGTTCAATATTTTATTTTGTTATGTGTGATTAGGACTATAAAATAACTAATTGTGTTACTTGTCCCATTTTTCATAATGAATTTTATTTATATTGTTTTACATAGAAAACATTATTTAATATTTGCAATTTAAATCATTCTTTGAAACATTTTTACATAGATTATATTATAACTATGTGAAAAAGAAAAATATTTACAATGATTTTTAAATAAAACGTCATTACATATTATCATGGAATTTTTTACTTAAAATTATCTAGTTGTGATAATTTTTAATTATAATTGTTATGGAACACCTATTTGTGATCTTAATGATCCAGTATTTTTCACACCCTTCACACCACTTCTGTGTTCTGTAGAACTTATATTTATTATAGATTATTGAAAAGGAAAGGTTCCAAAATAAGGGGTGAGTACTATGTCAATATGGTTTTGGTATATATGGTTAATATGGTGTGCAATTTCCCATATATCACAGATATTATTGGTTTCTAGTTTTAATTGTTATTTCAAGTCATGATGGAAATGTACGTTGGGTATTAACTAGAATCCTAGTTATATAATTGATGTTGATTCACTTTTTTATGGAATATGATTTATATATATATATATATATATATTTAAATTTATTTTTTATATTTATTCTGGTTTGATTCATATAGGGTGAAATAATTCTCTTTTGTTCCTATATTATAATCAGGTTCTAGTAACCAGTTCATGGGGATTAGAAATGGACTTCGGGTCTCTAGAAAACTAGTTCAAGTGATTATTTTTTAGGTTATTACAAGTTGGTAAACTACACTGGTAACCATCTCCTCCCACAATTTAGAACACAACTCTCATTCCTAGCATAATGTCATTAAACCTCAGCATTATATATCCATGGATACTAATCACACATTCTCACTAATAATTCTCCTTGTTATCCTTATTTCTATATCATCATTCATTCCTCCTCCTTTATACCCCTCACATTAAATATTTACATATACAAATTCATGACATATACTTGTTTCCTCATCACATTCTCTCTATAGTGCCTCAATTTTCGGGAATCATGTGTGAACTGTATTTAGTTCTTTTGGATTTGATATAGTTTATTCATAATATTTTGATACCCAATGTTATAAAATATTGTTTAATAAGAAATATGGTTGAAAAATATCATTCAAAACATAAATTCATTATGTAAGGATGAGTCTAATTATTTGAATGTTCCTATTTTTTTCATGATCATAATTTTTTGTATTCTCTTTAATTAATGATATTCAATATAAAAAGTTAATTTCAATGAAATTTAATGAATGTTGGGAATAAAAGATCAATTTTTTCCATATTTTTGTGTGTGTCTATCCCAATAACATAATACATTATTTTGGATAATGATTTGTGGAACATATATGGTATTCAACGGAAAATAATTATTTTCATTAAAATAAAAAAATATTTCAATATTCCCTTTCCTAATTTAAAACAAAATAAATTATGATGTTGAATGTCTGCCATAAAATGTGATTAATATTCATAGTAGATTTTATTTGAGATTTTATAATATTATAGTGTTCATTAGTGTGGGAAGAAGAAATGGGGAGGGAAAAAGGGTAATATGTGGTAACTATTTATTAGAGTGATTTTTTGTGTGGGATAACCAATTATCCATAATTTTTAATTATGTGGAATGGGGTACAAAATTTTGGGATAATTGAAATTTATCATATTTGGTTCCATCTAATAATTTTCATTTTTTAAATGTTTTATGATAACATTTCACATAGAAATTAAATATAATTTAAATTTCTCAAAAAATAATGGGAATAATGTAGTTTGTAAACATTAACTTGAATTATATCATATTGAAATATTATATGATATCCTTAAGGACATTTAAAATCAATAAAGAGAATATTGACATATATAATGAGTGGAATTTCATGATTCATATATTTAGTTTGGATATGAATATCATATTGGTTGGTATTCATAACAAGAGAGGGATGACTACTTATTTATATTCTAAACAAAGGCTTTTGAAATATATGTAGTAGAAAATGAAAAAATGTTGTCTTATAATGGGTTTTGGATCAGGGTATTTGAAATTTTAGTCATTTTTAGAAAATTTTGTATTTTTAGAAATGATCTACATTATATTATATAATATTTTTAGGGAACATAAGTTTTTAAAATAATACTGTTTTTAAAACTATAACTTCAATTTGATACATTGCAAATTAATATATAGTTATAGAAAATAATTTAAATTTTTGAAAATAAATTATATAATAGAAATAAGTTAATTTTGATAATGGAATTTATTATGTTTATTATTATAGAATTTTGTCATATAAATCATTACTTATTGTATATTTTATATTATTACTTAATTAAACAATTTATCTAAAAAACTATGTATCTCTAAGAAAATTATGAAGACAATAACCATTGGATAATTTATTAAGTGTTGGTTCCAAATAAAACATCTTTATTATAGAATTAATGTTATTTATGTGAGAGTTTTATTTTTTATGTAAAACAAGTTATTTATCAGAATCATGTGTTTTCTAGTAAACAATTTAAAAATACATTTTTTATTAATTATAATTATTATTCTAATTTGTATGCATCACAAAATACTATTCATTGACTAATATATATACATTTAATAATTAGTTATATCATTATAAAATGGTAATAAATATTTTACTAGATAATTGTATGGATAATTGATTCATTAACATAACAATAATAATATTTCCACAAATCATATTTCAATACATAGATTCCAATTATCTGACACCAATTATCATATTCAGAAAGTCATATTAGAGGAGTAATATTATTTGAAAAAAATAAACATTATTAGATTATATTATGATCATTTATATCATTCCCATTGCAACAATATATATACCTATTGGTATAATATTCATTATAGTTTCACTATTCAATATATTCTTGTTATTCATTTTTGGGTATGATAATAAAGAGTTAAAGATTATGGCGACACATTATATCATCAGTTGTTTTATTGAAATTTCTTTTAATATTTTTATGAATTAATATTTTCAGTTTTATATTTTTTATATAATTATTTATGTTATCTTATAAAAAAAATTATTCAAAATTACAATAATTTAAGGGTATTATATACCTCATTCCATAAAACAATTTCATCCACAATATTTTAAACAATTCCATAAAATTTGATGGTAATTTTTCCCCATTTTAACCTAACCAATCCATATTTAATCTTAAAAAATATTATTCAAATTAATCATCACTATCATTGTTTTTATATTGTAATGATTATCAATTATTGTTTCAAGAATATGAATATACTATTCTTTACAAGAAAAGTCATATTCTAACTGAACGTGATCCACTGTCATAACATGGAAGGGGTTTTGAAAAAAACATCATTTAAGGTGACAAATCAATGATTTCATGAATTATATAGTTATTTTGTGCGAAGAAATAAATATATTCCTTAAGGATTACCCTCTCTAAAATTTCAAATAACTCAATCTATAATGGTCTCAATTTCATTCCAAATCTCAGAACCCATTTAAATAGAGATATCTCAATGAAAATATGGTCTCAATCATGGTATTAAAAATCTACTCATTATTATTTAGAACATATTTCCATTATATATTGGACTCTTTAATGATATCACATATTGATAATAACTTCATGGTTGTCTCTTCAACATGTTTATACCCAATAAGATCTTTTCTCTAACTACATCCCAACATGTTGGAATCTGACTTATCAATCTAGATACGAAATTATATGGTTCTATTTTAAGGGTGGAGTAGTAAATTTTTTTAAAATGAAACTATAATTGTTATAAATGCATTTTTATCACCCTTGACAAAAAATAGTGCATGACCATAGCATATGCATTGGTCTTTGGATAGACTTTTATGTATGCCCTTATATTTGAGGATGATATGTTGTTCTCTGATTTTTCTTATTATTTAAAGTATTTTAGAGACTTCTAAAATATTTTAGCTTAAATACTAGGTCATTGTCTAATAACATATAAAATTGTGTCCCATAAAGTCCGTTATCATCATTTATATACTCCCTATACAGATATTTGAAATAGAAATATTCATGAATTGTAAATAAATGAAAAGTTATTTTAAGTTGATCCATAATGATCCATATTTCATTATTTTCCAGAAATTTCAATTGAAATATAGTGAAAAAATTCAGACTAGTGTGATCCCACTTTAACTTTGGTATATGTAAATATTATATTGCACCCTATGAATGATTCATTTAAATTGTAATATGTTGGAATACTATGAATCCTATCATATTAGCTAAAATCTCATGCATTATTTTTTCTACCCAGATATATTCACATACATAATTATAAATAATTATTCTATCTCGATGTATAGATAATTTTTTATTGCGAGATTAACAAAAAAATACATTATTTCATGTATTGACTGAACACAAAACCACAGTTCAGACCATAAATCTCCATAATCACCAATACTAATGCCATGTAGTTTTTCATTATTCACATTGAACATCATATTTTGTAAGATCCTATCATTGAATAAGGTTTTCATGATATATTCGATAAAGGAAGTTAGAAAATTATATTGAATAATACTAAATATTATTCTTCCATTATAAAAAAATGAACATCATTTATGTATCATTGGGAATTTTTTCATTCCATACATTCATAATGGATGCTATAACCGTGTCCTATTTAACACAATTCATCAGATACATTGTTTTCATTCATAAATTTTTAGTGTACCAAACAACAATAAAAGTTTTGTGGCTCTAAAAACCATTATTTCCACATATTACTATATTAATGAGTAATATTATATTACAAAAATTTATTATTGGTTTCTAAAAAATAACTCTTACCATAGATGCAATATATTCACAACAATAGTGAATAAATAACATCTTCCAACTCTAAATAATATGTTTTACAATTCCCCACATAGGGCTTTAACTTTCGAATATAATAAGATAAAACTCTATAATTATAATTGTAACACATCCCCTATGATTTAATTCATGAATAAATATTAATTATGAACACTTATTCACCATATGTAATAGTTAAAATAATTGAATTTTAAAATATATTCTTTAATCTAGAAAACATTCTTTATCTGGCTTTGTCTTAGTCAATTTGACTAACAAACATCTTCTCTTGTAAACCATATTAGATAATTGATTGATTTTTTAATCAAAATAGATATAATACATAGATAATCCATGAAATCAATTGAAATAAGTTATAATTTAAAATCTTGGAAATTCTATGAAAACCATAATTTTTATGGGTTATTTGACATATCATTTTGTGATACACTATTTCAATTTAAAGAAACTTTTTTAAATAGGATTTCTCATTTTATAAATTTTTCATATTACACAATATTAATGATTTCCACTAGAATAATTAGAGAATGAATTTCATTCTCATAAAATATCTTAGCATATATAAAATATTCATCAGTAAATACCACTACTAACATATCATGATATACCTTGATTAATCAATTCATCAAGTCAATAAACAATGAAATTATATCTGTTAACCTTAATTAAATTAATACTAACATATAATTATTATACCTATAATATATTATTATTGAGTTATTAGTTATTCTCTTAATCACTTTTCAGTTTTCCCCTCCCTTATGATTTTGATGATACCTATAATGTTGAAGTCAGTGATTTTTTGGGATATTCAATGTTAACTATCTTTTTCTAATGGATATAGATGGATTTCATGACATGTAAATTGGTTACATGTCGTGTAATTGTTTTAGGGTATTAAATGTGAATGGGGTATCACTTTGTGAAATATTACATGTCTTGAATGATTGTTTCAAATCTTGATTGATTTAAATAACATATTTTTTATCTGAGGAAACATATTTTTTGGCGTACTTGTAAACCATGGATTTCACTTTGTGTAACCATATGACATGTTGTGAAATAGAATTCTCCTTATTTTAAAAAATTCACATTTGATTTCTGCTCAGTATTTTCCATCCACATAACATCATCCTCAACCTAAGGACTATAAGAATTTTTTGAAGTCACCATTGCATTTGGATTGATCCTTCGATGTATGATCTCAGTTGTTATTGTGGTGCATCTCTTCAGGTATGTTTTCTTCCATATTAGTCATTTCTTTTTATCATTATATCATTTTTTGGTGACATTGTCGAATATTTGGTTTTAGGATAGTGTTTATTCTTTGTTTCATTTAGATTCCGTGTGAAGCCATTTTTTAAAGACCATTACTCGGTCAATTGTGTTGTGGTAGACATATGTTCATACATTGTGTGGGTTTCCATGGGTACATAGGTGGATGTATTATCATAGGATAGTCATCCGTTATTTTTTGATTATCATGGAGGTTGGTCTTTGGTCTTTCTTATGTTACTTTTTCATGTTGTTCTTCTGAATCGATATTGAAATCTTTTGGGGTTTTACTAATTGGGTATTCCAAGACATCATATGGCCATAGTTCTAAGAACTAGTTTTTGAACTTGATTATTATGGTATGAGGAGTCTATGGAATGGGACAATAGTATTCCATGGTTTTGTGATACATGATCTTCTATTTTTTTGCCTTTCCTTTTCAGTTAGCCTCAATATGCATTTGTATTATTATGAAAAATGATATGGATAATGTTCATCGAAATTGATATATATTCTTTGATTTGAAATTTGGAAAATGATATTGTCTTCCATGGTTTATATGAAACATCTTTATTAATTATCATGTCATGTATTTAAATAAAAGGAGAATACATAAATAATTATATATTGGATGATTGAGGAACACCTAGTTCAGATCCCACATAGCATGTTCCCTCACACCTTATTCCCTCTTCCGTTGTGTGTAAACTTTTTTATGTCTTCCAATTCATGGAATGTGAAGGATCCTCCAAAAGGTAGAGAGGTTCATGGAAGTAGGTTGGGTAGATGGTGGTGATACGGTGGGAGTTTTTCGATTCCATCATTTGGAGTAACTATTTGGTTTTAGTCTTTTGCAGTTAGACATTTCCTTGGAAAGGTTTATAATTTTTTTGTGGTCTCTTTCCATTGATTAATAAAAGTTATGGAATATATATCCTCTGCCCCTACAAAAATATGTTTTTATTTTATATATATATATGTCTGTGTTTGTGACATATTGATGTTAAGGTTGGTTGAAATCATCCCCTCTAGTTCATCTTCCAATGATTGAGTTCTTGTCACCGGCATATGGGGATCAATAATGCCCTTCGGGAATGTGATAAGTTGGGCCAAGTGCTATCATTTATGGTAACCAAGGTTAGTTTGTTACAATTTGGTGTCAAATGATTTCTTTCATCATGATTCTATGACTTTATACACTTTTAAGACAAAGATTTGACATTTTTGACTTCACAAGTATGTTTCAATAAGTTCTTTGCCAACTCTTGTTGTAACAATTATAATGATTCACTGGGATATTGTGATATATGTTTTTAGTGTATTGTTTTTCTTTGAAATTATTAGTTTTTTCATATGGTATTAATAGTTGGATCTGTTATTTTTTTATGTTTGATCTTTATTATGTTTTGGAATGTAGTAGTATACCTCTAATACATTACCAACGAGTTTTATATGAAGGTTAAACCAATGTTCCTCAAGGGAATCCTCTAATAAATCAAAATATTATTGTGTCAATCTTGTGGGATTTTATTGCTTATTAGGATGTACCGTGAGATCAAAAAAAATTTGATGAGGAATAAAAAGGATCTTGATGAAAGAGATATCGATAACGAAAATTATAGTTGGAGAAGCCACCATCCATTAAAGGGATGTCTAGACCCGAAGAATAAGAGTAATTTATATACATGATTGATAAAATTTTCCACATTTTAGAGACACTAGAGACTATCTAGGTAATGTGAACTACATTTAATATTGATGGTTCTAATAAGAGATAGTGGGATTCGATGGTCTATGAAGATAAACATGTGGAATTGGATTGGATGGGTTCTATAACCATGTACTTTCAGTAGTGTTGAATACAATCCTTAATAGTGGAAATTCCTTTGGAGTTCCTTTCATTACAAATGGGAGAGTGTTCGGTGTAATCATACAACATCTATTTTGAAGTTATCTTGTTATTCACTGGATTTAGTGAAGAATAACTAGATGAAGGAAGAGAAGAACTTACACGGCTTGCGACATGATATAACATCTCCAATGTTTATGCTGAAGCTTTCTACCTCTGTAGATATGGTGGATAATGCTATGATGGTAGATGTGAATATGCAATAAAGGGTTGGATTTTCAACCTCATCTCTTCCATCCAGTTGTAGCTTCAGTGGTATACATGGGAATAAGAGAATGTGGAAGGACAATTAAAAATATGGTGGAAGTGGGTTTTTGTAGAGAGCATCCCTTACACCTTCCATTATAGCTTGCAGTGTGAATCATACATGCTATATGTTCATCATGGGAGGATATAAATGTAGGTATTGATCTATTAAAGAAAATACATGCAATAGCTATAGAGGTTTTGGTCACTTATAATGCTTCTATCAGACTATGCTTACATCACGTTATGGTCATGGTTTGTTGGATCCAAAGGATACCACAGTGTGGTCATATGATTCAATGACTATAGGGATCCAACCAAAACCACAGGAGTGCATAACTTATATGAAGTATATGAGTGTCTAATAGAATATTAATTAGTTCCTACAATACTAAGAGGTTCTATCCATATTGTTACTTATATAGAAATTAGTTTATTTGATATTGGTGCCTCCTAATAGTTTATATCTGAATGATAATTTTATTTCGTTAAAAATCAAAAAAACTTATTCCATTAGGAATAGAGTTATAAACACCTCATAGAAAGTGGATAGAGCATAGATTTCAGTGTCCTTCATGTTCATTAACAATACATGATACAGATTTGTGCTGGGATTTTCTTTTTCATGATCTATATTTGTTTGAAATCATCATCGATATGGATTGTCTTGTTGGTCATTGAGTTGATTTTGATTTTTATCAACACCATGTCTTATTTCATTTTGGTTTATGGGAGCACTGTTATGTGTAGGGGGAGTGGAATGTGAGATCAGGTTTTGCAAGGCATTCTCAAATAGAGCTTGAGATGTTTCTATCTACTCTTTTTTTGACCATGATGACGTATCACCAAGCATTGATCTTCCCGTTGTTGATTAGGACTTTCCCGATGACTTTCTAGATAACTTTTTCAGTATTACAATATAGATAGAGGTCGAGTTTAGGATTGACCTAGTCCTAGGTATGCATCCAATATAAATATATTCTTATCATATGGAACATGAAGAGCTGATAGATATCTAGATTCTATTTGTTGACCTATTAGAATAAGGATTCATTCTCCCTAGAATTTCTCCTTGAGAATACCCTACATTCGTTCCTAATAAAACTAATTGTTCACTTCTATTGTGGGGACTATTGGAAGTTGAATTGGGTAACCGTTAATAAAAACTATCTATTGCCTCATGTGGATGATCTATTTGACAAATAAAATTTGGAAATGTGGTTTTCAATGATTGATCATTGATCATGTTCTCATAAACTCAGTATTCAAGAGTCTCATAAAATGAGAATATATTTTATGATATTTTATGTCCACTATGATTATCATGTGATTACTTTTGTTATAACTAAATATCATACAATTTTTATGTCCATTATCAATCAAATAGACCATAAATATCTTATAAAATTTGTGGGGGTGTTTTTGGATAGTAATCTTGTTTATTCTAAATATGAATGTGAGAATGAGAACCATAATTTTTTTTTCTAGAGATCCTATAAAATTCCCCTTTTATCGATGTAATTATGAATTTGGTGTCCGGATTCATGAAATGGTGTCATTAGGGAATAAAACTTCTGAACATGGATTTTTAGTTGATCCTAAAAAGGAGATGGTTGTTTTTTCATTGAAGGAATGTCATAACATCTATGAAATTCAAAACCTCCACGGTCTTGCTATATACTACTGATGTTTTTTTAATGATATATCTAATATTGTGTCGCCATTAATAAATTTTACGATGAATGTAGTGAAATTCAAAAGAGATGTTAACTTTTTTGCCTTATTTTTTATGAACTAAAATGAATTCTGACATAGGCTCCTATTAAGATCATACTTGATCTTGGTATTGGGTACATTTTGTTTTTCAAAGCATCTACTGCTGGTTTGGGATACATGCTTCCTTAGGAAGACCATGGGGTATCTTACGACACTCTTCTACTTTGAATTCATGAAAATAATTACCACACATAGGATTTAGAGCTTTCCACGATCATTCCTGCATAGAAATGTTGGAAGGACTATCTTCTGGGGGTGAAGTTCCTAGTCTTCTCTGATCATAAGAGTTCAAGTTATATATTTTATCATAAAGGCATAAATATCCAGAAGAGATTATGGGTATAATACAATTATTTTTCGGACATTGATATCACATACACTCTAGGGAAGTGAATATTTATTATAGAGACTCTTATCAAGAAATTATGGTCACATGTTGTCTGGGAATTGAGGGAAGAGTATAACCTTATGGTAATTTTTATTTAGCTTCATATAGATTCTCATGAGGTTGTTACATGTATGGTTATGACTCGTGTTCAATTATCATCATCTCTCACGGAGACAATTTTCTAATTTTAACTATATTTTTATGATATTAGTAATGTTTGAGAAAGTCTTTATGATAATGAAACCATTTATGGTTAGTCTTTTTCTTTAGATGTTATGATCCAATTTGAGAATCAAGATGTGTTCCTAGAACCATTAAGAATTTTTTGGTTGATTGATTTTAAAAAATTCCATGGTATGTTCATTCATGCATGTAGAATATGTACTATGACATGAGGTGAGGATTTGAGTGGTCATTTAAGAAGCATGGAATCATGGCTTTTTCTCTCGTTGTTACAACAACCAATTAATAAGTGAAGCACACATAAAGATATTTGTTTTTATTCAGCTTTTTTGTTCATATTATAAATGGGATAAGTTAACAATGGTTTTTTGATGGATTACTATGGACTCCATGAGGTATGAATTCTATCAAGGTGGGTTTTGATCAGTAGACAAAGTCTGCTCATTTTATTTTGACCAAGGATACCAATAATGATGATAGTATAGGTGTGTTGTCTTTATAACAGAATATGAGGTTACATGGGATTCATTAATTTGTTCTTTATAGGGATACTATTTTTAACTCAATGTTCCATAAGAGTCTACAATAGGAAATGTTAACTCAAATTATGTTAAGCACAAAATAACATTAAAATGCAAATGGCCAAACAAATCATGTAATTCAAATATTTGATGATATGATTTGATCATGTGACATGTTTTTTTGAGTATCATGGGATATCCAAATTAGAATGGTTGACTTTTTTTACAAAAATAGTTATCATTTCTCAGTCATAATTCTTCCCTTTGAAGTGTATTTTGGTCATTAGTGTGGATCACCTCTTTCTTTAGATGAGGTCTGTGATGTGCCTTTAAATAAGCCATGATTGGTTCAGGAAACATCCACGATGATTCATGATGTACATTGAATTTTGGATACGACCTAGACTCAACAGAAATCATATGAATATCGGTGGTATTGACCTTCCATATTTTCTATATGTGATTTGGATTTCAGGAAATTCTCTCCATGGTTGGGTCACCATCAACTTGAAAAGTAGGGAATGTTATTTCAGATATATGTAGGACAATTTTTTGTCATTGAGTATCTCTAAAATTGTTCATAATGGTTATGATTTCTAGTTTATCCCATGGGTATTCATAATGTTTTCCCCATTTCCCATATCAGGATATAACATCCCTATCCCACTCACATTGTGAGTCGTGATTTAATTTTGTTTTAGATATAAGTTTTTATTTTAGAAAAAACACTTGAGATCATTCACTCTCATGTGAATGTATTTCATGTGAAGTTGATTCTATTGGTCATAGTTCTATATTAATAAAGATTTTATTCACACGAGACATGGGAATGTGAATTTTTTATAAGGGAGGGGTGGCCTCACCATTTTCTTAGGATTACATCTTCTATATTACATAACACGGGTGAAAAGATTTATTTTCCAGAGTTTGTAACATCCTTTCACCATTTTAACAAGAATATCATTAAAATATTCATGGGTTTTCCATCCATTAAGAATGGGTGGATAACAATAATGGTGATAATATATATTTGTTAGAATTTAATCTTTAGCCATATTTTTCTGATAGACATATAAAGATTGTACATCTTGTAACTAAGTTACACATAATGTAATTGTTACTAGGTAAAAGATGTTAGATGGGTTTCACACTATGAAAGATTACACCTC
The DNA here is from genome assembly GCA_963277665.1 of Viscum album. Lineage (NCBI taxonomy): Eukaryota > Viridiplantae > Streptophyta > Magnoliopsida > Santalales > Viscaceae > Viscum > Viscum album. Next base: position 1,201,062,854 of record OY728137.1, read on the forward strand.
AAGAATGGTGTCTTCATATAGCTAATTTTTTAATTAATGGATTTTTAATCTGAAAAGATAGTATTTTAAGAATTCTTGTACATCATGGATTTCAGAGTTTGTAACCCTATTACACATCATGAAACAACCCGCGTCCATTTTTAAAATGTGTGCTTTCTAGTTTTTTCCTTTCTTTTCTTTCTTAAATACTTCATCCTAGAACTAGGGTCTCTCCTAAGGAATTTTTTTATGATACCATTCCTTCTAGATTTATCTGTTCTATTTTTGATATCTATTTCAATTTTGGGGTATCTCTTCATGTAATTCATCTTACTTCTTCATTATTTACATTGATCAGGATATCACCATTTGGTGACCTGTTCAGATCTATTGGGATAATAAGGAGTTTATTTTTGCTTTATTTTATATCCATGCTGTGATTTTGTTCCGAAGATGTTACATAGTCATTTATGGTGTGGATGACATCATTTATTGAGATATGTGGTTTTTTCATTTATGTAAACCACATTTTTCAAAATTAGATCAATCCTAGGATGTGGTGATTTGATTCTAGATCCTTCGTTGAAATTTTTGTATTTCATTCATTTTTGATTCGATGAAGGGAAAATGTGACTGGAATTTTGAGGAAATCGGTTCTATCTCTTGCCTAAGATAATGACTCTGGTTGGTCTGCTATAAAAATTGATTTATAATGAATGATTAGTGTGATAGTTCTATGTGTGTTGATAATAGTTTTCAATGAAAAATTATTCTTTCATGTTTATTGATAAATTATATTAAAAGGGGGTATTTTAAATGCATTGAAATGATATTTCAAATGGTTTTGAAATGAGTTTCAAAGCATTGAAATGAATTGTGGAAAAGATAACATGGGTTACCTTCGGTACATTGGTGGACGGATTAGTTTGGGGCCATAATTCATTGTATTGTGATTATCAAGGAGGATTGTCATGGGTAATTCCTTTGTTTTATATGCTCGTTAATATAGGGGACTGATATTGACATTGTTGGGGGGTTTACTCAGGGGGTTATTATCTACTTCATAGGACTAGTATTCTTTTAATTGGTTCGTGCACTTGATTATTATAGTATGTGTAGTCTATGGAGTGGACATTTAGTATTCCATGGTGGTGTGATTCATGTTCTTCTATTTTAATTTCTTGTATTTCTAAGTTATCCCTGATATAAACTTCTATTCATATGAAAAATGATATTGAAAATGTTATTAGAAATTTATTTACATTATTTGGTTTAGTACTATGAAAAAAGGGAAATGATAACCATGTTTTATAAAAAATTTCTCTAATGATCATTATGAAATGTTTTCACATTATATTACTATAAAAAATTGTTACATAGAGGCTTGTTGTTGTACACTAGCGTTGGATCCCACTAATCATGTTATCTCACACCCTGTGTACCTCTTTGGTGGGGGCGTAAACCTTTATTTGACTTCCAATGCAGTGAAAGGCAAGGCATTATAGTGAGGCAGAAAGGTTTTTGTTAACTGGTTGGGTATTTTGTGTTGATATTTTGGGATCTTTTACATTCCATCATTTTGAGTAGCTTTTTGGTTTGGGTCCTTTGTAGTTGGACCTATTGTTTAGATTTTTAGTAAAAAATTTTGTTGTCTAAATTCACTAATTTTTATAGTTTCGGGATATATATCTTCTTTTCCGTAAACTTATAGTTTTTTTTTCTACATATATTATTCATGTGTTCATTCTGGTTGGTGGAAATTAATCAATGTGGTTCTTTTCATGATACTCGCAAACATTTTTCCAGCCCATGTGGATCTAGATTTCTAATTAGTTATGTGAATGATTAGGTTGAGTTCCAGGTTTGAGGGTACCCATGGTTATTTGTTTACAATACCCCAAATGAAATGTGAACATTTGGATATCATAATATTAAACACCTAAATGATGTTAACTAGTTTGAATATCATTTATCATGAAGTATTGAACCCCTTGAATTTGATCATAGAGTTAATAAATACATGGAAATGGGTATTTTTCTTTAAATTTATTCCCCTTATTTCACTATAAATAATTCAAAACAACATTTAAAATTCCTAATTTGATATGACTAAAATTGTGACAGCCCATCATCAAATGGGTGGATGAATGAATCATGTATCAAACAAGTCTTATAATTTATTTTTAAACTCAATCAACTATGATAAATCCATTCTATTGGGATTCTTATATATTAGCATTTTAATAGGGATATGCTCTATGACAAAATTTAATTACATATCTTAGGTTATCTATATTTTTAATTAAGCAATACAATAATAATATTATTCAAAATTAGGATAAAAATCTATTAGTATACCCATTTTTTCAAATGTTGCATGATCTTACTCTATTTATTTCGCATGTTTTTGATTTATTGTGGATTCTATCATTTGTCCATGTCATGATTCATCTAATGAAATACCCCCTTAAAACAAGTAATTCCATTATTCTCATTCAAATTATGACTTCCTTCACCATATAAAAAATTAAATCTACATAATATGACATCCAATATACCCCAATGTGTACATCAAATCATAAAATATATATGAAATTGAGATTCATGACTAAGAAACAACAATTCATTGTAATTTGATTTTACTAATACATCATGATTTTAATCAATGTTGAACTACAAGGATATAATATAGAAACTATTACATAATGAAATAGGGTTGATTAAATATTCATAGAAAATATGCATGATATACATTTTTACATAAATAATTAATGAAATATTATATTTTCTATTTCATAGTGCTAAATCAATGTACCTGCCACATCATAATTCGAAACATCACTATCATCTCTTTTTATAATAAAATCACACCATCACTCTATTAGAAACTTATGGGAATTATTTACATGGATCTTATATAGTTTTTAATACAAATAGACTATCTCCCTATAGTTTAAGTAATACACATTGACTGATTATCACTTGACATTGAAGGATTATAAATGTTAATTATTGTCACCAAATTTAAAGAATACACGTAGCCATTTTAAAAATGTTCTCAGTAGTTTCTTCCCATACTTTTCACATATATGGTAGAATAATCTTCCATTTATTTGGTTTTTAGTTCTTGTCCCAACATGGTGATCGTATATAATCTTATTATATTTTTTGAATTTATAAATGAGTAATTGTTATTACTCCATCCATATCAAGATTAACTTGTTAATATTATTAAATATAATGAACTGGTTTGAGAGATAAAATATCTTTGATGATGTGGATTTAAACTATAAAATAAATGATTAATCAAAAATTATATATTCCATAGGTAATTCACAATATGAATCTCAATTCATATAATGTTAGGATAATACATAGATTCTATTTTATCATCCTTCTTAAAAAAATTTAATATCTTACTTTGCATATCAACATGTTTCTAATGAGGAAAATAATTTTCTAAGAATAAGACATTATATTGATTCCATTCCCAGTCATATATTCCTCTACCTATATATCATTTTGAAAAAGCGACCCCAATTGGTTTTCATCCCCTCATAAATGATTTAATGTTATGATAATTTTTCCTTCTCACATCCCCTAAGTGACATAATTATCTTCCCTAGGCCCATATTATGCTGATATTATACCATGATATTAGTAGAACCACTAAAGGATGGTGATTTTTCCTTAGAGTTTTATCTAAACATGTCATTCCTTATCATGGTTTAACAGGTTATTCAAAGTGGTCCTGTTAACTTTTCATAAACTATGTCGATTTTACCATGAATAATAATTTATTTTATACATAATTATTAACTCAATTATAATGACTGTCCATATAATCTCCACAGTTTTCACGATTTATGGTTTGGTTTCTATTTCATATAACATGTGATATTAAAAATAATAATATATAGGCATGTTCTATTTAAAATGTTTCCAAAAAGGGTGGTCATATTCATACAATAAATAATCAAATAATTATTCAATGATCTAATTTTTTTAATGATAGGTTTTATCATCAATATCAATATTATTATATTTATTAAAGATATGGTTTTTAAAAATAATTTTACGGATACAAACAAAGGTAATCCTACCCAATTAACCAAGATTTTGATCATTACATATTACATGGTAATCAAAATAAATTATCTAGTATTCCCATGAAAATAGTTGAGATGTGCTGAAGAGACTATATAAAAAAATATTATTTTACAATATGATATATTAAAATATTTAAATACAAATAATTATACCATAGTGATATCCATTGGGTTGATAACATATTGTATTAAACTTGCTTATATTGTGGAATGACATATAAAATTTAAAGTTGACTTAATATATTCACAAAGGGATCACATAAATAAGAACATATCATAAATTATGAAATAAAATGGGAACATATATTAAAATGATGTCACCTAAGATAGTCAAAAAATGAAAAAGTAATTAAAATATTTACTGGTAACATAATAATTTAAACATCATGAATACATAATCGCAAACATAAAATGAATAAGGCCTTTTTCTATAACATCATACATTATGGGTAAGGATGAATCAACTACCCTATCATAGTTGTCTCATTATAAATACCAATACAAATGGGGGATATATAATTCCTTGCATTACATGTAACAAAAAAATAAATTTTATTCTTCCTCATATTAAATGAATTATGTTCAATAGATTTCATACATAAATACATATCATAAATCCTTATTGATTATAATGTTATAGTATTATACAATATAAATTATATAACTGTATTGAGAGAAAATATATTTCCATAATCAATGAATTAAAATGGAATACAATGATAAAACATTTTATATATAAAAGGAATAATTTGGCTTTCAAAATGTATTGTTTAATACAAAATTAATTTGATTAATATTGTACTATACTTATTGCCTATATGAAATGACTATAATTATCAATGTTTGAGTAATACGTGTCATTGGAATTTTACTACATTCATGTAGTGAATGAAAAATGATTCCTAATTTCATTTGAATCACATAATTTATCAAATATATATCCCATCTTAGTATCAAACTATTATTTTTTTTAGTCAAAATACTTGTTCACTATAGTGAACAATGTGTTAATAAATTACCGTATTTTTTGTACTTGGAACCAAAATGGGAATATGTACCATTAGTGAACGGACACTTTTTTATTCAAATAGGGATTTTAATGTGGTGAAAAACACACAAATCATTATTTATTAAAAGTTTATAGTGGTTCTGTGAATATAATATTGTTTGATAATTATAAAATCCTATGAATGATGTATAATGGGAGTAATTGGTGCTACTATATTGATAATATAATGTGGAATTCATAAAAATGATTTATAAATACATTTCACATTTAATTTTTATGTCAATAATATAAATCATAAAGTCCATGAAATAGTGATTCTATTAATAATAACATAGAAAGATAATATTTCAAATCCTCATAATAGAACATTATATCCTTGGAAACACTATGGAGGATGTAATGACAAAAAAATATTGATTTCGTTGGGATAAATATATTTTTATTTTTTTGGAATGATTGAATGATGGGTAGTTTGTAGTAAATAATGAGGGATTTTTTATTAATTATCTAAACACTAGTATTTTAAATATTGGTTGTGGAAAATTAAAAACCATTAAAATACACATTATGTTATTTCGTGGTTCCTTAATTTGAAGGCATGGTTATTGAAATAACTGAATTTGATAGTGGAAGTATACTATTTTATATTATATGGTCTCTAGTAAACTAATTATTTCATACAATATTGTTAATATGAACTTAATTGTTATTTTATACTATGTTACATTAGTAATAAAATTTAAATGAAATTTATTTCATTAAAAGAAATTTTAAATATAAATTTATTTATTTTTTTAGGGATCATAATACATTATTAATACATCATTTTTATATCATAATCAATTCAAAATAAATATAAAATATGTTCACTTTATTTTACATTTTTTCAAAATTTTACTATATAAAAAACATACAAATGACACTCCATTTGATAATTTTTATTTGATCATTTCAAATTTATTATCCCTACTATAAGAATAATTGTATATATATGTTAATATTCTAATTTAAATAAAACCCTTACTATATTTCAAAATCATGCGTCATGTGATAAATATTTAGAAACACCTTCCCCGAGTAAATATTTTTCGATGAAATTTATTTAAAATTTTATTCATATTCATTTATTAATATAAATTTATAAATTATCAATTTTAATATTATCGAATGATTTTATGGATTTTAATGGAATCAAAAATTTATAAACTTTTCATTACTATTAAAATTGTCTTATTCCCAACAGTTTTTTTCAAATTTCCATCTACCAACAGTCATATTCCATCATTTTGATTCAACCAATATTATTGCAGTGGTCATATTATGCCTTATATATATTATAAAATAATTCACTTATGTATATATAATTCATATAAATATATTATTTCCAATTTATATTCTAAATTTTATTTTTCTCATCATAATAAAATGTTCTTAATTTGTGATTTTTTGTTTTTTAAGTATGATCCATAAGAGTAAAATATTAGGGTGTTACCACATGTAATTACATATATTGTGTTATTTTGATTTATGTAATAATAAATATAATGTTTTCTTTTTTTTTATAATTATTTTGTTAATTTATTAAAATATAATAAAACATTATTATACATTTCTAGAATCATCTGTGCACTAAATTTCAGGTCATTTGAAGTATTTAGGTGATTCTTGGCTATCAAATCTAGTTAAAATAAGATAATAGCTCAAATATTGGGTTTCATTTTTATTTCATTTTAATGATCATTGGTGGTTAGTGGATCTAATGTTCTAGACACATTCATAAGAAGTCTATTTAGTTAATTTATATCAATCTAAATGTTAAAATGAGATTATTATATACCCAAGAATGTATATGGACATTAGAATATGTACAAATTTGTTCAATCTAGGTAGAACATGATATATTTTCATCAATGTTCTTCCAATATAATGTGGATGATGACGTAGAATAAGGTATAAATATGGAAATTAATCCCAAAAACTCTTCAGGTAATTTAAAGCTGAGACTAGTTAAATTAAGAAAAGATAAGATAATAATCTATAATTAGTCAACCATACTACACATTTAAATAAAATTTAATAAATAAATAATCAAAATTATTTCATCGAAAATTATATTTTTGGAAAATTAATTCTCATGGGTAAATATAAAAAAAAAATTGCGGTGAAAACATATTAAAAATTTATATAAGAATTATGAAATGAATTCTTCAAACTCTATTATAAAGAGATTATAGGGGACGAAAATTCATTTATTAGTTAACATTGAGGTCAGAATTCACAGTGTGATAATACATTCAAGTAGAAACCATCATGGGAAGGGATTCAATGAAAAATAGTGTTTGAGAGAGGATTATTGTTATTATATATTATCGAAATTTATTTTCTTCTTTCACATTTATTATTTTTGTGTTAGTTTCTTTATATCGTCTGGAATGAACATGTTTATATACCATAAATCAGGGATTTGGATTTGAAATAATGAGGTTTCACCTTATTATAATGTTTAAATTTATGTAGTTAATTCTATGAATTATATTCTTTGTATTTTAATTTATAACATGAATTTTTTTCACTTGATGGAAAGAAAAAATATAGTAATTAGGGAAATGAAATTTTAAATATAGATATACATTCACTTATTTTTCATCGAAAATTAACAAAAAATATATTGGTTTCTATTACGGTACTGAATTTTGGAAAATTTTATTCATTTTATAAATTTATTGTATATTTATATGCATTTTATAATTTCCAAACAATTTATAACTAATGGAAGTTTAACGTTTTTTAAACCCATTAACTAATATATATAATTATGAAAATGATTTAATTATTCTCTCCATGATAGAAATAATAATTTTCTTTTGGTCAGGTTAAAAAATGCGTTTTTATAGTGTTTAAATAAAATTTTTTATCTAACATGGTTCTTATAAAAATATTTTAGCATATTTTGTATAATAATAAAGTGGGAATACAAATCAATTCTACCAAAACATATCGGTCTGGTATTCCAATGTGAAAATACTATATCTACCAATGTATTTCCATATGAAGTTTCATTAAAATAAATAGAATTATTTTTTTATTTATAGTGAATTTAATATCTTTACATCATCTATCAAAACCATCAAACCAATGTGTTTTTATTATATATATTTTTTATAAAATGGAACAAAATATAATTCATTCTATATGGTTTGAACATTTATATTACAATACTTATATTATGTATGTTTTATACTGATTATCTTGAGGGTTAAGGATTCATATAATATATTTTTGTGGTTTCAATATAGGAAAAATGTATTTGAAAAAAAAAATACTTGATCTAAAAAAAATATTTAATGTAAAAAAATTTAAAAATATTTTTTAGTTTCCATAAACCTCTTCACAAATGATTTTTTCTATAAACACATAATTAAATAAAATGAATTGATATATATTGGTAGGAACATATGTTAATTTTTATCAATTCTATTTGTTAGACAATATAATTTTCAAATTATCTCCCCATAGGAAGAATATATGTTTTAGTTCATTTGGGGATCAACTATGGACCGACATAATTTAAAATACATGAAATCAATTATATATTATATATCAACACTAAAATCCTTTTTATACATAAAAAAATTTACCCATCTACATAACCTATAGAATGGAAATATATGAAATGGTTATCTCAAATTCATAATAACTGAAAAATATTTCAATACTTCACCAATGTATATATCATAAGCATATGATCAAATATTATAATGAGAGTAATATCATATTTAAAAATCATTAAGAAAAATAATTTTCCATAATTCACTATAGATTATATATCTATCTATAAGTAATAATCAAATCTGAAGAAAATTCCTTGGAGAATCATGAGAAAAAAATCTTGTGTCAAGGGGAATAATCATAGTCAAAATATTATTACATAAGAATGTGGAATAAATTTAATTAACGAAATAAGATGTCAAGGATACCCAGAAATAAATTAATCACTTAGTAGTCTCTAAATAATAACATGTGTGTCTTTTTAGACATTGGATAATCATCCCATGTACCATTGTTGTTGGGATAGAGCCTATTGGGTATGCCATACATTTGGATAAATCGACCCTTTTAATGTTTATATTGGGTTAATATTCTCATTTTCTCAATTTATTTTTATAAATCCTCTAGTTTATTATTTTGATTGGGATATATCCCCCCACATAACATTTTTAATTTGATAAATCTTCCCATATAATCGTTTGAATGTAATAAAATCACTAGTTATCCCATTTCAGATAATGTGATATAAACATTAAGACCTCCTTGAGGGTAGAGTTAGGACCTATCCAAAATTATTAAATATATATGTGTTCCATATGTAAAAAATAATTATCTATATAATTAAGAATATATAGAGTTAAAAAATTGGTTTTATAGAATTTCTATATGTTATCATGAAAATTTACCTCAAAGATGTGAGTAGATGTGAAAAAACATTCAATAACCATTGAGATTATTTCAAATGAAGATTAAGAGTGTGATTAATGAAAATAATTTTCCATGGAAATATTATATATATATAGATATTAGTAAATAATAATAAAATCATAAAATATTTTATAGAAAATTATTTAATAATTATTTATTGAGAAGATGTTACAATCAGCATGAAAATTTGATTTCTCGTGGAAGTTAAAATTAAAAAATTTCAAAAATAATTACTTATTAAAAGGAACATTTAATAGTAGATCATTGAGAATGAAATAAATTTCAAACTCATATTTTTAGTTTAAGATATATTAATTTATTTTAGAAGAATGAAAAAACAAATTATTATTCAAAAATACATTTATTGAAGCTAAAACAGTAAAATGTTATAATAACCATCATTTTAGAATAGAGATACTAGAAGGGTGGAAGGGACATAACATTAATTATGTTACCATATATAAAAAGGACAATTGAGGGGTTGTAAAATATGTAAATTTTGGATGAATCAACATAAATGGTGGTGGGAATTATTCTAAATTATGATATACATTCTTGGAGGAGGAAATTAACTAAATAGGAAGATTTGAATATGAATATTAATCTTCACCATAGTTAAAAATAAAGTAACATTAAATATTTTCAAAGTGTTGAATGAATCATTCTCAAAATAATTAAATTCAATAAGTTACATTATAACTAAATGATGCGAGTTGATTTAAAGAATACTCAAAACTGTGAATTCATTTTAAAAAACTAAAATTTTAAAAATAATAGGTTAAAACTCTTCAACAGCCTTAAATTTCATAATTATTTAATAATATAGCCATTATTCATTAATGAAATAAAATAAAACTAATTATGATGTGAAATATTAAACATACCTCATGGATTTGAAAATATGTAAAAAGTCCCTTACATTATATCCATGTTATACGAACACTCTCTGACCTCATGTATTATTGAAAAAACAAAACAAACAAAATATTATAAAATGTTATTCATATATATTTGAATTTATAAACATTGTTTTTTAAATTTTATATAAAATATATTATTGGAATATTGTTTTTTTCATCATCAAATGTTGGGAACTCTAATTCCATGTTACATACTAGATTTGTTATATTGATAATTATTCGATATTATTAAACAAATTAATAATTACACGAATATAAAAACCTTAAATTAATTTCATTTCTATCAATCATATTATCCAATTTGAATTGTAAATATATTAATGTATGGTTTGTGAAAATAAAAATTTGTAGGATCGAAAGAGAATATGTATATGCTCAATTACAAGAGGGGGAGGGGTGAGTAGTATTTTTAAAAACATTCATTTTTATCATTATGAAAAAATATTGTAAACAAATTTAAATAAGGTAAAAGAAAAACCCACTTTGGTTCATACTTAATTGAATAATTTGAAGGGCCCAAATCCTATTATATGAAACCTAATCTTAATCAACTTAATCAAAATAAAACATAAGTATGTTTTTCTTTGTGTAATATTCTACCTTAAGGTGTATAAAAAATTATTTATCATAGTAAATATAAATACAAGAATGTATAACAATGTTATGTTCCATTCTATAAAAAATATAGTTGAAATAAAACATGAATAAAAAATTCACGTAAACAAGTAGGAAATATTTTTACCCAAAAAAAGGGTATCCAAAACAATGGATAAGGGTCCCTTGATTTATACATTCAAGAAATCCTATCTTACTAACTCCAAGGTAATCCCTTGATAAGAATACTGGAGTCTTCTTGTTATCCCAGCAAGCCCTCATACTATAAGGTAGTTGAAACCTCTATCATCATATCATGGAAATCCCTCAATTTCATTAAAAAATAATCAGAGTCAAACAAAGAAACATGGAAAGGATGTTCATGGTTGAACAAGAGGTTCATAAAATGCACAAGGCATGAGAGTCGTTCACTCACTAGAAATCACTTCAAAGCATGTAATCACTGTGATCATTAGTAGATAATGGGTTTATTGAAATGGGCTCCTTTTTAAAGGATAAAATACAATAGTCATGTGCCTTCTCCAAAGGCCATATTTTTCCATGAATCTCAGAGGTTCATGTACATATTTCACTCAAAAAACTATTAGTACAAAAGAAATGGTATGACATCATTTTTTTAGAAAATATATTTGAAATATTATCATGCTTATGAATTAATAATATGTAAGAAAAATAAAGTTTATTAAAAATTGGAAGAATTAGAATCATGAAAAAAGGATTTAGAGTCTAAATATAAAACAATTAGAACACAGAAAAATGAATATTTGGATTATAATTTTCTATGAAGTTAGAGTTTAATATGTCACGAAATATTAATCATGCTACATAAATTTCTCCATGACCGTTCTTATCGAATCTGAATTCTACTTTAAAGGATTTTGAAGCAACTGGCATCTCGAATCAATACTTGGAAATTAGAGAAGTCAATTCACTCACTTCTTCATCTTCTGGACAAAAGAAATTTTCCCAACGAAGAAGACGATTTAGATGTTGATTACCTTGCTGGTGAGGAAAATTTATCTCACTCATAAACATTTCTATTGGATAATCCACCAAAATCGTTATTTTTTAAAACCAAAACCATTTTAGGTTGGTCAAGAAACACATGTTTCCCATTATCAACATTAAAAATAACCTTCTCAGCTCTCAATGATTCATCCTCACTATCAAATACATGATTTATCTAATCTTAATTATCCACTAATTTATTAGAATCTTCCTTATAATCTTCAAGATGAAAGAAATTCTAGTTTCTTTTATCATCATCTGTGGATTTATCAACCCTATCCTATCCATCATCATCATTCCCTAGAGAGAGTATTTTTTTCAACTAATCCTGGGATGTTCAGATTGATAGCTTGACCTAAAGGACTTTATTTCTCATGATATTATCCCGATTTTTTTATGACATGTTCAATATCATCTACTTCTTTTAGTTCATTTTTTTCTTGATGTTGAACTATCACTTTTCCCAAAATAGGTTATGGTTTTAAAATTTTCATTCCTGGGGTTTCTAAAGGAACGGATTCTTGAAGGAAGTATTCCATTGCCTGGGTTTTTTTGGTATGAGTATGTAGTAACCTTATGAAGGTCTTGAACGTTCTTAGCATCAGAAAATTTATTTTTCAACTTCCTCCCTTTTTCATTCATTTCATGTTCATCTGCATCTTGAATCTTCAAGGCCTTTTCCTCAGTTGGTTGTAAACTGAACATTGAAACTTCATAATTCTTCTTCTTCTTCTGCACTCTCCACTTTGATTCCAATTTATCAAAAATTGTATTTTGATTATTTGTATTTTGTTAATCTAATTGAGTTTCAATAATGGAAGATTTTTCAATGTATTCTGGATCTTTAACATTTCAATTCTTCTAAGTTTTCTTGGAAGTTTCTCATACACCCCCTTTCTTGATTATTTCATGAAACCCACATTCAGAAATATCATAAAAAATTCTTGACTTGGAATAGAAACCATCCTTTATCCTCCTAAGTGTGTCATGACCCATCACCATAATCTTTAATGTTATAGGGTTTAAACTATAGGTAATTTTAACATATTCTAAACAAATAATAATTATCATCAACAATATAACTTGATATATGATTATTTGAGTCATGAGTGTTGCATTATTTATGATAGTAATTATCAGAAGGATGTTGTTGACCAGTTTAAATATTCTATGAATTACCAAAATGTTCATCCTTATGATATCACTTTTATAAAGTGATTCCTTGTCACCATTTCCCAGAATAAGTAAACCCAACAACCATATGGCTATCAAGCTAAAATTTGTTTACTGATAGTTTATCTTTGGTGATTTTACTCCCTTGAGTCCAAGGAACTCAATTACATTTACCATCTCAAAAGTTCCTTTCATATGTGGCAACATGTGACAGACAAAAATTACATCACCTACCTAAAAAATACTGATAATATTTGCTTCTATGTTAAATGATAGAGAATATGTTTTACGATAGATATTAAATGAAAAATGTTCCCTTCCTACTTCTTCATAAATACATATTGTATGAGATAGTCATGATAATCTAGATCATGATCTTTCAACTTAGATACACATAAAAATTCCTACCCTTTTAGCTTGATATTATACAAAATCTATGAATTCTATTTGGAAAAGAAATATTTGTCATCCAGCCATTGAATGTAGATTTTCTTGTACTTGATTTCCATATTGAAGTCATATGATTATTTGAGGATTCATCAAGAGACATCTATAATGTAAGGAATCTTGGTAGAATTAATGATTGATTTTAATATGGGATGAGGTTCGACGAACAATGTCTTGAAAATTCTTTGTGGGACATAGAATATGGGACCTTTATATAGGCTTTGAGATGATGGTTCGATTTTTCGATTCAATCCAACTGTTGATATAAGCTTGATTTTTTCTGAACATTGAGTTGAATTTCAAATAAGGATTTTGTGGGATTAAATCATTTGAGGTATTTAGGAAAAATCAAATTTATGGATTGTTAATCCAATAGAGTTTTCTTAAAACAAGATATAAATACCAAAAAATTTAAATTACGATGTTTAATGTAAAAAAACATACCTTCCAGATTACATATATATAACTTTAAATATTTATAAGATTATTCATTAATAAAACAAATTCTAGATATTTTTCTTAAGAAAAATAAATTTTAAGGTCTGAAAATATTATTATGGATGAAAATTTTGGTTATTGAACATTTTATTATGATAAAAAACATGGGTTCCCAAAAAATTCAATTAAAGAATTTTTTTTTTGGAGAATAAACAAATTTACCCCAATGAAAAAGAATTTATTAATGTAAAGAGATGGGAAAAACATAAATAAAATAACCTTTTGATTTCCATTGCTAATTGTTTTGTATTCATGTCTATCATATAGTAATGATTTTGTAAAAATGTCAGAATGTTGATCTTGCATTCCGAAAAATAGAACAATAATAACTTTTTTAAGTGTGTGATATCTAAGAAAGTGATTCTTAATATCTACGTATTTTGAACTAGAGGGATATATATGGTCTTTTCATTTGTAAATGGAACTTATATTATCACACAATATCTGTTTTTTGGTGAAACTCATGCCATTGTCTGTGAGTGTGTGTTGAATCCAAAACACGTCATCAAAATAACATCCAGATGCTACATATTTAACTTCCGTAGTGAAAAATGATACATATTGTTTCTTCTTGCATGACCAAGAGAATGATGAGGCTCATAATAAATACAAGTTCTTGATGTAATTTTTCTATCCATTATACACCCCCAAGATTAGTATCCAAATAATTTTTTTAAAAAAAATCATTTCCTAAAGAATAATGAATTCCAAAATCCATAGTTCAATTTTAATATAGAAAAAAAATTCTCTATGTTTAAATGGGATTCCATTGAATTAGATTTATATCTTTTACAAAATAAAATTGAAAACATTACATTTGGATGAATATATCTTAATTATAATAAACATTATATCAAATATCTAATATATGTTTGATATAATTGTTTCCCAACTTCATCAAAATCAATAGAATTAGAGGTACTAATTGGATTGATTATAAATTTATTATTTTCCTATCAATATTTTTTAAGTATATTATTTATATACATATGTTGACATATATATGTTCTTTCTGTTTTTTTTTGGATATTTTAAAAACAATAAAAATGTTAACTCTCATATCATACTCATTTCAAACTATGATTTCATAAGATTCACAATTGTTTCGGTTAATGATTTCTTTATTGATCTGAATATAATGTCATCAAAATATATTTTAACAGTAAATATATTTTTCTTATCCATATTTATAAAAATATTTGGTTTGTCAATTCCCATAACAATCATGTTTGTATAAAAAAATCATGTAAATATACCATACTTGGCACTAGGGGCTTCATTATGTCTATATAAAGTGTTGGTAATTTTGAAAACATGTTAATTATGTTTTTTGTCATCAAATCCAAGAGGTTGTTCAAAAAATCATCTAACTTTTTCTATCCACCATTCATTGGTTTTTCATTAAGAAATGGTTAGAATAAAACACGGTTTAAAGTTAAACAAGAAGTACTGACATCTTCATCCCAAAACGTTTTAGCAATATAATATTCACCCAATATGGTTCTAGTTAACTCATGTAGAGTTTGATTTTTTTTTGACAACACCAATTTTTGAGGAGATCTTGTGGATGATATGTCAATAGTAATGCATTTCTTACTACAAAAAGATCAGAAATTTGAATTTTGAAATTATTCTCCATGCTCAATATGTATAGTTATTAATAGAGGAATTATCTAATTTTTAACTTGGAATATAAAAATTTTAAAATAAGAAAAGGATTCAGATTTATTTTCTACAAAAAAGATCCTTGAAAATATGGTGCAATCCTCAACTAAACCAAATACATAGTATTTTCCTCTAATACATCGAGCTTGTTTTTTAACAGAAAAATCCATATGCAATAGCTGTCATGCATCAAATGTTGAGACTTAACTGATTTATTTAAGACTTGATATATGTTTCTTTCTTTATTGACAAGGATCAAAATCTTTTGAAGAATCAAATCTATGCTCTAGTATATCCTCAACAAGTATTCCTTTTTAGAGTTTATATTGGTTCTCATGGTTATATTTTTCAATTTTTTTATGACATAACCAAGATTTCTCATTCATTTCATTATTCCATGGTTGTTCATGGCTCCTATGGTCTTCTAAGATAAGTTTTTAAACATTATCATGCCTATGGAAATAGATAATGAACTCTTCCTTGGAATTGTGTAATAAGGATTTATAATTCCAAAAAATCATAAGGTAACCATCATCACGTAATTTGTTTTCACTAATGATGTTGTGCTTAAGACCATTAAAAAATCAAACATTTGAAATCAATATTTTATTATGAAAAAAATGTTTCCTATAAAAAATAATTTCACCCTGAGAATTATCTTTGAATGTTACTTATTCTATTTTAGTCTTGATAATCTTCTCAAAGAAATTTATTTTACAACTTTTGTGATGGGAAAATCCACTATCCTTATACAGTATATTTTTGTTGATACATATATAATTTTTCTAAAAATAAAGTAGTTAGAATTTTTTGAAT